>CM037784.1:29648363-29698363 GCA_021229015.1 Solen grandis
ATCAGGGTCTCCTCTGTTTGCTTGTATAGTGTTGTAGCTCACATTATGCAAAGAAGAATCCATTGTTTCATATGTAATAAATATTCATCAGGTCATATTTTTGAAGATGAATATTCCTGAGGTAAGGGGATGGATAGAAATGTGTGCCAGACCAGTACTCAGACGCCGTGTGACAATGACAAGTTTATTTGATAGAAACATGCAATAAGGCTGACTGTCAATATAACCTGTTTGCACTTGACAGCACGTTCAAACAGTCAATATGCGTCATGTCCAGATACAAACATACAGGGTCAAGGTCATTGAATATGCCTTAGTCTCCCCTGTGGTTATGCCCACATTTAATACAAAGTTACATGTTTTTCTATTTGAAATAATTTTTATCTTGAAGATATGAAGTATATCAAGCTATTTACTCACCCAGGCATTGGCATCACACCTCGAATAAGTTTTACATACAAGCTACTATCATTGCATACATTTTAGTATCCAGCTATGCTTATTAGTTTAAACTTATTTATTTTACTTCAATTGGGAAACAAGTTTTTACAATTTATTCTTATCCCTCTCAACGGTTCCTGGGTTGGACCAGTACTTTGCGCCTTGGAAGGTTATAAAGAATTCTTGCCTCCAACGGGGTTCGAACCCACAACCTTCGGATCCGTAATCAGATATGTTACCACTGGACCATGGCGCACTATGCTTATTGATTTAATACTTCACTGTGGTCTTCAGTGGCATCAAATAAACAAGTAAGATAACCTTTGACTAAGTTTAATACAAATTATGGCCCTTTTTAAACTAGGACAACTTAAACTAATAAGCAATTGAATAGTTGAGCACACTGTTTTGCAGGCATTCTTGTTAATATGTTCCACAGACAATATTTCAGTAATTTCTGGTTGTCTACATAAGACAAATGGTGCTGCCTCAGTGCATACATGCCATATCTCCCGGCGGGAGATTAAATCTCCCGGGATTTCGACATGTCTCCCGATCTCCCGCCGGGAGGTGAAAATCTCCCGGTCTGACATAAATCAAACTGGTTTCCCTTTGAACTCAGTATAATCCATTTTATTACCGACCTATGATACATCATTAGGTCGATTACGTAAGAACATGTGTTAGTGTCAATCCTGACCAGTGTGCTTTACACAGCCACAAGCAATGTGTGATCGTCACCCTTGGATCAACACTGACATAAAGAGACTCCTGAAAAAAAGGGAAAAGCTTTTCAGGCGTTCTCGAAAGTCAAACTCCCCTAATGACATAGAAAAGTTTAAAGAATTCAGGTCTCATGTCCAAAAGAAAATAAGAGATGCCCACTGGAAATATGTGAATGATATTTTCACCCCGAATGAAGACGAAAACCCTAAGGCTACCCCTAAAAATTTTTGGTCATATATAAATAGCCTTAGGAATGGTCAAAACAACATTTCGTCATTAAGGGAAAAGGTGTCCTTAAGACTGATAGTAAGGACAAAGCTAATATACTGAACAATCAGTTTCATTCAGTTTTCACTGAGGAGGGTTCATCAACCCTCCCAAACTTCAGTAAAGGTCAATTCCCCAAAATGAACGACATCTACGTAAACCCCAGTGGTGTCAAGTCTTACCTGAGTAAACTTAATCCCAATAAGGCTTCAGGACCTGACACCATCAATGCACGCATCCTCAAAGAATGCTGCAATGAACTGGGCGACATCCTTACAGCTATATTTAATAGGTCATTAAAAACTGGACAAGTCCCCGATGACTGGCGTAAAGCCAATGTGGTTCCTATCTTTAAGAAAGGGGAAAAGTATGACCCCTCAAACTATAGGCCAGTCTCACTCACATGTATTAGCTGTAAGGTCCTTGAACATATCCTTGTCAGTAATATCATGAAGCATCTACAGAAAAATGACATATTAGTTGACTCACAACATGGTTTCCGAAGCAGACGTTCATGTGATACACAGCTCGTCCAATTCATTCATGACATTGCATATAATCTTGACAGAGGTAAGGGACACAAACAGACTGACGTTATTGTGATGGACTTCGCCAAAGCATTTGACAAAGTACCTCACAAACGACTACTGTACAAACTTGAACACTATGGTGTTAGAGGGACAACCAACCGTTGGATTGCCTCATGGTTAACTGACAGGACACAAGACGTAGTACTCGACGGAACACACTCAGACTCAGCCCCAGTTATATCCGGTGTCCCTCAAGGCTCCTGCCTAGGCCCCATCCTTTTTCTACTTTTCATAAATGATCTTCCTGATGGTATATTATCAAATGTTAGGCTTTTTGCAGACGACTGTGTCCTTTATAAAAACATATTCTCTCCCCAGGACTGCATTGAACTACAGGAAGACCTATCAAAACTTGGTGTATGGGAGCAAAAGTGGCTCATGAAGTTCAATGTGTCCAAATGCCACTCAATGAGAATATCCAGACATCGACCTGACAAACAGATACAACACAGCTACACCTTACATGGACAGACGCTTGACAAAGTAAATGAAACAAAGTACCTGGGGGTTACTATCACCAATACATTGGACTGGACGCCGCATATTAATTAAAATATAACCAGCAAGGCAACTAAAACTCTTGGTCTTTTGCGCCGAAATTTGTCACTTGCCCCCAGGGAAACTAAGGTTAATGCTTACCAGACACTAGTTAGACCCCAACTAGAATATGCCTCTCCCATTTGGAATCCCCACTCCAAGGTTAACATTCGGAAAATTGAAATGGTTCAAAGAACCGCAGCTAGATGGACATGTAGGAGATGGCATAATACCAGTCATGTAGGGGAAATGCTCGACGAGCTACAATGGTCAACTTTAGAAAATAGACGTATAAATACCAGCTTGACATTATTTTACAAAATACATAATAGACTAGTGGACATTGACAGGGACCGTTATTTATCAACAAACATGACAACTAGACGTTCTGGAAGACTATCGAATTCTCAACAATACAACCGACTGACTGCATCCACTGATCTTCTGAAATTTTCCTTCTTTCCAAGAATTATACCGATATGGAATTCCTTGCCAGAATCTACTGTTTCATTGACCACTGTAGATTCCTTCAAAACACAACTCGACTAGTTCATTACGCTAGTATGTTTTTAATGTTGAGGTCAGATGTAACCCTTTATTTTTATTTGTGAACTGTACTCAACTTTTATTTTTAATTATTTATACAGTTTCTAACTGCATATATGCCTCCACCCTGTCGTAATTATCAGAAATTGATAGAAGACAGTAACGGAAGAAAGAAAGTCCTTATCCAATCAAATTGCATAATACAGACAGGTAGCAGATTGGACACTCTATCAGTTGAAACAATTATCGTCGGGTAATTTAATTAGCAGCTATCAAGGCAATACTAAAGCTAGAATGAGTAAGGTTAGGATGGTACACTGTAATAAAGACGTAAATCTTATCATGGATAAAAAAGGTCCCGGAGAATAGCTAATTCTTACTTACCGGAAGTGTAAACAATAAATGATAATTAGATCAACTGTTTACCAATCATTTAAATCTTAACAAAACTCATCATATTGACACATCATAGAAAGTACACCTCAGCTAGCGATAAATTGCAAATGAATTGCAATTTTCACACCGAAAATGACTTGATAAACAAGGGATATCGTCTGCTGAGTAATTTGCTATAATGAGATGCCATGACCGGAAGAGTTGGGTAACCATTTCAAACCACCATACCGTACACGATAAATATTTTAAGCTAAATAATATTTTAGCTAAAAGCAATTTAATTCAGAAAAAAAGAATACACAGACGGAAGGTGAAAGTATTATTAAATATGATCTAACTTTTTATCTTTATTCATCCCCATTAATTAAAACCTTATGATCAGAAATCATTCAATAAATCAAAGATACTGTATCAATTTAAATGTGTTTGATGTAAATGGCATGTTCTCCAATTTGTTACAAGTTAGTGTTGCATTTAATGTAAAACAGTGCTTGTGGAAAGTTAAGTTTCTATTTGAATCAGATTTATTAATAAATTTTGTATTTTTTTTTACATATAAATTTCATATGGTATTTTCATTAAATGCAATAAACAGTATATAATATAAACTGTTAATGAATTTAATGAAGGGTTAATCAAATGTGCATTTTTTTTTTTTTTTTTTTTTATTAAGAACGTCTCTTCGATATATGTCGTAAAATCTCCCTGGCTGGACCCCAAATCTCCCTGTGAAAATTTCAAAATCTCCCTGGGAGACATACTGAAAATATGGCATGTATGTCAGTGTGGTATCATGCCATGTTCAATTCCTAGAACTGGTTTTACAGTGAGAAGTCTAACTAGTACCAATATTTATTAACTTTAGTATGTCATGGTCAGGGATTGGACCCCCTGCTTATCCAGCCTGACAAGTTTTTGCCCATGTTTACCCTGTATCACATATAGATGTGTTCTGATTTATTGACAAAAGGACAGACTCAGATTCTCCTTCCAGGAGCTGTCTGATCAAGGTCTCTTCTGTTTGTTTGTACATTATTACAGCTTAGATTCTACACCTTCTGTATTGCAGAAAAAAATCCATCGTTACATATACCATTTTAAGTTCAGTCAATTAAAACTCATAATCCAGTCATAAATTTATATGCAAATATTTATGAAGGAAAGAGTTGCCAAGACATGCCCAGGTGTCTAGCTGACATTGATTGGGTCTAATATCCTGCTTATTGTTTCATTACTCCCTTCAGTTTCTTGATTAGTCTCACTTATATAATCTTCCAGGAAGTGGAGGAGCCAGAATGAAAGAGCTTCACAGTTTGCCAAAGTTCTCATTTTATCACTTAACATTCTGCTGGAATGGTGCTTTTGGAATTGCAAGAAAAGGATAAAAAAACTTTGAAGGCAGTCAGAAATATCTTAACTATGATAAAGTATGCCATGATTGTGCAGTAATGAGTGAAATGGTGCTAAATTATCAGCCTGGATATAATGTCCCTTAGGAACGTGTTCATAATGTTTTTCTACATGAAATCTTGGATGAAACTGCATCACATGGGATCATAAAGTATTTAACCAGAGTATAATTATTTGAAAAAAAAGGCACACTGCTAGATGCCACATTTTTTGTCAATGTTCATAAAAAATACTGTAACAATATTACATCATGATGCCTTTATTTAACATTAAACTTACTCAGGTGAGTGACACATGGCCATCTTGGCCCTCTTGTTAAAACTATTGACTGAGTCAGTCTGTTCATAAACAACCCTCTAAATACTGTAACCTGATTTACTAAACAGAGAGGTACTTGTGCATAATCTGGTCCAAACAGTGGGATCCCCTTATGGGGAGTTTGTCAAGTTCAGGACCCAGAACATCGTCCAGTCTACCCATTGTCCAAGGAAGACCCCTCTTACTGTTGTATGAAAAACCTTAATTCCTACTTGACATTTGTCAGTATGTGAGCACTGTTTGAACAGTAGTTGTTTGGCCATTATTTAGACAGAGAGTACAATGAGAAAAGAAGAGTGGCTGTTGGTCCACGCGGATCCAGTTGGGTGATATAGTACTGGAATGAGTAATATGGATGCCCTGCTGGGAAAATTAGCGGTCAGCTAGTTCAGTATGGAAATGTCATGTTTGACCCATTTTTGTCCCTTCTGCTGAATGATACATATTTTGCAATACTAATGCTGCTCTGATTTGTGAGATGTGCAGAGATATGGAGGGAAAAATATAAAATGCTTATTAGTGTAATAAATAGCCCAACTGCAACTAGAAGTAAGTATCATGGTGATGATTCTTCAGAATCTTATCTACCTGGGTAAGAAAAATATGCAAAGACCAGGATTCAAATTGCTAACACATATTGAATTATAAAAGTACTTACTACAAGAGCTGTTCCCTTACCTTGTTATCAATATACAGATAGAGTAGTTTTTTGGTCGTCAATAACAATAGGAAAGGCATATTTCTAGAAATATTTTCGTTTAAGTACAAATTTTCATTAACATGACGACAGCATCATCAGTTGTTTGACGTCCATGCCCCAGTATTCTGGGTTGGACAGTTCTCTATGGCTGTTCTCCATTTCTTTCTGTCTCTTGCATCTTCTGACTGTCAGGTCCTCCGTGATGGAGGCTTGCCAGGACTTCTTTTCAGCCAACCACGTGGTCTCACCCCAGGAACATGTCATGACATACCTGGCAAAATACTCTACCAAAGGTCCTTATTCCTTTTGATTTTAACTTTGTGTTAAGATAAAGTAAGAAAGTAACTTCATCTCGGAAACAAGTAAAGATGAAATGTCTATCATTTTCCAATTTCTAGATCATTGACTTAATTACAATTGGGCCACAGTTCATGGTTTCTGTTTACAGTTTCCTGAAGGGAAATATCACCTGTCCAAAATTTTAGATATAAAAATCAAATAGAGTATCATTTGCTATTGATTTTGTCAGGTAAATTAGGTGGACACACTGGGTTCTGTGTTGTTTCTATACCCTTTAACCCCAGGTTTGTCTCAAGTATCCAAAACCTAACTGCTCACTCAGACTCCAGCTGTGCCTGGACTGAGGCCTAGGGTGGACACCTAGTCTAAAGTTGACAAATTAATTGAGTAAATTGTTTTCAAGCGGTAAGTCTGGCAAGAATGGCAAGCCTTTCCGGCTACCTGGTGTTTTTGTTTGTCTTTGACTGACAGAAGCTGAAAATTAAACTGACCAAGGTCGTCCAAGTCAAAATGACCGCACATGGTCAGTGTTTGTTTAACAAATTAGTTTCAAGGAACCTGTTGATTAGCTGGACAGTGTTAGAATGGATTTTCCAGTAGTCTATTGATTTCAAGTGTTTTGACTAGGTTTTAATCTCTGGCAGTTGTTGATGTACTTTGATGTACTTAACAACTGACTTAAAGATAAAGTGCCTGAAAAATATGGCTAAACATAGGCTTGACAGCCTGCTATTATCAACATATTAACACCTCCCCTTATCCAGCACCTGTGCTATGTTGATCCATGGCTCTTTTGATTTATTGGCACAATATCTGATCCGTGGTCTACATTATAGATTAGTTTTGGTTTTAATTTTGGTTTTTTAGATTTTCAAATATTATTCTAAAGAAAAATATAATGTTGAATAACTTTTAGCAAGAGGATAAATTTCAAATTGAAATTATAAGAGGTGAGTGTGTCTCTTTAACCCTTTCCCTCATAAAGGAAACCATGAAAAGACCTATGCGAACAGCATAAAACCAGATCAGCCTGTGAGTAACTCGCAGGCTGATCAGGTTTTATGCAGTTCGCTGCTCCTCAGTGGTCTGGAAATGAGGATTTTGTAATTAAACTTGGTAAGGTTTAACTGTGGTTTTCTGCAGATCAGGCTTTATGTGGTACCTACTGAGTACATCAAAATGAGTCTATATGAGGGAAAGGGTTAAATTAGAATTAGGTAGTATATAATGGCTGGCATCTAGCTAGCTATCATCAGCCTCACATCAATATAAGTTTTACAGTCACTTGTGTTCACTAACCTTGGCATGACAGGGTTACTTTCCATTTAATGCTCCTTACTGTCAGTGCCACAGTTAACAACATAAACTGTAGTTTCTGTAATGATTACTTCACCCTAAGAAAAGCACCACACTTCCAGCCCACCCCCACCCTGCCACTTCCAAGGTATTTAGGTCATTGTCCCAAGAAAATTTTGTCCATTAATCTCTACTTGCAAAACCCAAACTTTTCTAAAAATACATAGAATTAAGTCCTAAGAAGATGAAGCTTGTCAAACAACAACAATAAAAAAAAACCAACAGGATCACCAGTTTTCAGAGAGAAATCTTTATGTTGTCCATCTTAGTAAATCAAGTCATTAATATTTTGTGCTGAACAGTAGCATATATGATAACAACAAAATAGGTTACATTTCTACACTTCCAAGCTAAGTTGGAAGTGTAAAGTCTGATTTGAATGTTAAACACTGTTTTTGTTTACAAACACCTTAAGTGTATCTTGTGATGAGATTAGGCCTTTAAGGCGCTTTAAATCAAATTTATATGTAAAACTTTCACTGTCAGACGTATCTTGATATCAACATAGAAAGAAAGAAGGGATTTAAATTTGAATTCAGAACAGAAAACTCCACGTTCAGCAAACACAGCTGCCATGACATTAACGACACCTTTGGAAATTAATTTCACTTTTATTTCTCCGATAAAACACTCACACAATTGGCCCTATTGACACAAGTCTGAAATCAGATTATGAGGTGTATAGCAGGGGTCTATCTTAGATTTGGGTTGATTTGACACATGATAATAATGAGCCATTATTCAACAGTTCTTTTACAATGGTGGCTGTCACTCAGTTTACCTGTCAGCTGAAAAATCTTTATCGAGTTTGCTGATAAGTGATTCTGGTAGACGGGTAAGTGTCATGCTGTTCCGGAGTGAATCAGGTGATCTTTAACCATCTCATAACCTGGTTGCCAAATTTTGAGATCTCTTGTCTCATGGCAAGGTTTCTGTGGACAAAATTTGTTTTGGACAAGGTTGGCATGACTATTGCATTATGGTTCAGAAAAATCCCCTCTTTTTCTATTTCTAAGGTCCTTTTATTTTACTGAATATTTGTATTCATTTTTGCTATTATCACGGTTTTTGAAATTTCCTTGGATTTTTGCAAATAAGGAGAATTACCTGAATGTAATTTGGTTAATTATTAGCAGAGTTACATGAACATTTAAATCTACATAATACTGCTTTTTGAGGTGTAGAAACAAACTGATTTTATGATATTTCAGGGCACAAAGTACTGGTCCAAACAAAAAAAAATGTAAAAAGGACAAGTGATAATGATTTAAACTCATGTGAAAGAAACAAACTCAAGCTATTCTTGGGTAATTTCATCTGTTTTGCCTGTATTTGATTTAAATAGCAACAGAGAAATATCTATGTTAAATGACCCAGGTAATTGCAGTTAATCATGATTAATTTGAATTGGTACCTGTATACAGAAACAAAAGCCAGCATCCACTGTACCATTGTTTTAAGGCTAGCTGTAGTGGTTATATGTAACTAAGTGTGACAATGGCCTAATTGTGTTATCTGGCCAATTAGTGTTGATTACCATGCATAATTTACTGCCCATTAATACTGTGCTGGACATTATGACCCTGTCACAATCGCTCAAGGCTGACTTGATGTATGGACACAGGTCCATCTGACCGCTGTGTTCCTTGTGTTAGTACAATGTATATAGTGTCAGCTATATAAATACATGGACAAGGATTGACTGTAGATGCAGGGGATTCCTGTTCATTTCTCTTTTTGTTATATTTCATTGTATATTGGGAAATTATAATTGTAATTTTAAAAATTTTGAGATTTAAATATTTATCCTTGATATTTAGAGACAGACTGTCCCTCTGTTTTTTAACCCTTAACCTGCTGAATTTCTCAAATGGACTTAGCTGGCATCTCTTTTGGAACTGTCCATCATCAATTTTAGGGATAACCAAATGAAAACTTGTAGTTGGTCAGCCAACAGTAAAGAGCCAGGCCAGCCTGCACGGATAAATTTTTTTTTACTGGTGTCAAGGGTTAGCACTTACGGTTCCAGCAGGGTAAGGGTTAAACATATCTAAACCTCAGCTGATTTGTATCATATGATTGTATCTTATACATTTATTTATCATAACCATATAATATAAATTAGACTCCACTGGACAAAGTCAGGACAGGCACAGCTTTTTGCCGCTTGAGAGTACACTTCTATAATTATACTGTTTACGCTTGGACCCCAAAATTATATTGCGCCATTTTCATTTTTCTGTATACATGAGAAAAATATGTTATACACATCTACATTTATATCATTGAGGTTTCATCACAGCTATGGAAGGAATTGCATAAACAATAACTTACTAACAGACAGATGGAGAGACACCCAGTGCCATAATAAAGACCTTAAGATGTACAGTGATAACTTTAATTCCATTCAAGAAAGACATAATGTAATTATGTAATTAAAAAAAAATTGGTTTTAACACATTATAAACACCAGTAATCTTACATGAGCTAGTGTTGATTGTTACACTGACAGACTGTAACATTGGGTAATCTAGACAAATTGGACAGGTGAGGTGTTCCCCCGTTAAGATGGACATACAGCCGTGTTACAGATTGTGGACAGAGGACAACTGATTCTATGCCAGATCACACTGAAAACATGTCTCAGTCTTTTATTGAAATTACAGTTTGAAACCTGGTTAGCCTGCAAGTGTTGTACAGAATGGATAGGCCGTTTTTATATAGTTTGTATGTGAAGGTATTAAAGAGGGATAAATATAATGTTATCATTTTTTCCCCTTCTTATCAGTATATGTATAATGACGTGAATTATGATCAACAAAAGGAATCTGCTGCTATTTCGGCCCCACACCTCCCTCCCCAAATGTTATTCTGTATTGATCAAAACAGAGATAAACTGCGTAAGTTGTTAAGTTGTCTGTTGGGGTATCTATTGTCATCTGTCAGAGTTTACAGTGATTGTCACACAAGTGTCACAGCCCTGTCGTCATTTGTCAAAGCCCATTGACACAGCCAGGTGACGTCAAAAACCACTCCGCAGTACTTGTGTTTACCACTTAGGTAATCATGGTGACAAGATGGTTTTTTCCACAAGGTTAAAAAAAAAGGTTAGGGTCAAAATGTTGGTGTGACAGGTGTAACTAAGCCCTGCCTTATCTGTTGTTTATGGGTAAGACAGAAGGTACTGTGGGCTATACAGGTGTGAAGGCTGGCTTGAGTGGTTTCATGCTTTACACGTGCAGGGATGCAGTGTGATATAAATATCTTATGAATTTGTCCTTGCAGATGTACCAGGGGCATACTGCAGATTTGGATAAAGGAGCATCTGGAGTGGCTTAAGACTGGCTAAAAACTTGAAGTTTTTTCAGATGGTAAAATGCTGTTTGATCCATCTTAATATGTTTATAGTATCTAATCAGCTAATGGTGCTCTATTTATACCAGGAACATATTTTTGGGTTGTTTTTGAGATATGTGCAAGGAACCTTATTCAAAAAGAAAACTTATGTTGGATAATGTGACAAAGTGTGGTATCCCTCTATATGTCTACTGCATGATATTGCAGAGACTCTGGTGTCAATACATAGATCTTATGTAGACTGAGAAGTCCTCAAACAATTGACATACTAAACCTAATGAAACAAGCAAAGAGACAAGTCAGGTGCTAAGGGAATATCCACTGGCTGTTTGGTGCTTGTAGTTTGTGGCACAAACTTGCAGAATTATTTACCCTTGCTGTATTTTCATTCTTCCGGCTAAAGAAAATGGTATTGTAGGGATGTTTAACAACTTCAGCAATATTTCTGGTATTCCAAAATCTGAGGGTAACCAGGGTAACTAATATGTATTTCAATAAAATCTTGAAGTTCAAAAAAAAAATTCCTGCACAATTCTGACACTTAAGTCTTAGCATTGTTATAATAACAGAGGAAGTTGCTGTCATAGATGAAATATTTTCTTGAAATCTTAATTGCATGACTGCCAAAAAATGTTGAGAGACTTATGAACATGTTATTTTTTCAAATGTATACCTGGTAATTGCTTTTAGTGATAATTCTTGCAGTTTTAAAGCTTCTTTTTTCAGTGGGTTTATTTAAATTTACATTTCATTTGGCATCATGCCCCCTTTCAGTAAATTACTTCTCAAAATCAAATTATCTGCACTTATTAACTGTGCAATTTCAATAAAAATTCAAAACAATAATGAAATGGTTATAGGAAAGTAAATAACTTGTTTCTGTTCAAGTCTCTTCAAACTGGTTGAAATAGGTTGAAGCAGTTTACCTACCAAAATGAAAATAAGTATTGGCATATCACTCTTGTACATGTATATGAGATTAGTTCCAGGACTGATTTACCTGCAGTGTGAAAATAGTGTGATTTGGTGTGGTATCATGCCACATTCTACTGAGTATTGGTGTGTTTTTTGTCTCATCATCAGCTGATCGACTTTCTGTTGATGGGATGTTAAATCCAAGCCAGTTGAGGGATTATGGTGGCTGTTCTAGTGAACTGAAACAAATACCATACATGTTGTGGCTGTTGTTGTTATGATAAGCATACATCCTGTTGTAGTAACGTGGTCATGAATTAGCCATGTAAGAATGTCACAAAGCATTTGTGTGTGGCCTGGAGTAGTGCTATGTTGACACCTAACGTGTCACAGCATGTAAAAACAAGGCATAAAATAAGAAACAAAATTAAATGAGAGTCAAATGCTGCAATGTGATAAATGACATAGATTCTGAAAAATCTCCCTCTAACGTAATGCCTAAAATAACCAACAAAGGTTTAATTGTTCTCCTGCAAAACAAAAACAAAGGAAAATTGAAAAAGACAGCAAGATTCCTTAAACGTGTAGAAATGAAAAAAAAAAGAAGCCAGTGTTGAATCAGAAATGTCAACAGTGGGATGAAAGGTCAGGAAAGATAATGGTTTGCATTGCAATAAAAGTCAAAGTTTTTTTCTGTTTCATAATATTTTTTAGGTTTAATTTGAGGTAATGGAAAGCATAAGAAACTAACTGAACAGGTGGTTCCAACAAAAATTAAAAGCTTTTATGAATTGTAAAAGCCAGATAGAAATGAATGAATATTTTTTATGAAGACATTTTTTTCTCGTTCAATCTTCATAAATTCTTGTTTTCGTAAAGAATTGGTGAATTTTGCTGACAGAAATTGAAAGCTCTTATGGCATATATAAATGATTATATATAATATATATAGTGACTTAATTGATATTTAATTTGTGGCATAAATTATAATACATCTTTTCCTGTCAGAATGAATTAAGTGGTTTTCTTGCTGAGTCAGTATCAAATTAGGTGTAACACAGAAAAGAAAAAGTCATGGCTGACTTTTGCATTCAAGTCAGAAAATTTCGTATTTTTAGCATGCCAAACAGTTGATGTTTCAATTTAATTTTTCATTTTTGTTTGATTGCACCTCAGTTCATGTGGCTTCAACAGTATTTTAGTCATATTGCAACATAAAGCTCATGACAGGTGAGGGACTTTGGTGCATTATAAATCCACCGACTTACTGTATACTAGCTGGAGGGGCTTCCCCACATGAAAAGTACCCAGATCAGCTTTTAACTGATGATAGTAAGAGAATGAGTAACCATCACCACTGAGCCACAAAAATCCATTGTTGTTGATATACCAATATTTCATCTTGACCTACATACATTTGACCTTTATTTAAGATTAAATAGAATCATTACATTATAAGAAACAGCAGTTTTTCTAAGCCACTCAGAATTGCATAATGGACTAGAAAGTTTATGAGGTTGCCTTGGTCCAGAGGTAATGGACATAGATATGGATCCAGTGGTTGTTGGTTCGAACCTTGTCAAGGTTAAGGATATTTCATTACCTTCCCAGGCACAAAGTACTGGTCCAATCCAGGAGCCACTGAGAGGGACCACAGTGCATTTTAACATTGACTGCATCAAGACTTGCAGGTACAGGTTAAGATATAGTAAAGTCATGTCTCTGTGCAGGCACAACAGTTGAAGTGTGAGTGAGATACTCACAAAAATGTCAGACCTATTACTCTGCAATTTTCATTTTTATATTCGCAACAAAAACTTTTCTTTGTTTATTGCCTTTTTATTAGCTTACAGTGTTATAAATTATTACTATAATGAAACTTTTTGTCAGAATTATGACCAAAAAATCTAATAAAACATACATACTTTCACAGAGATTCCTGTGGCTTCAGTCAGTTTATCTGTATGGGTGGTTATGTTTTTGCGAAGTATTATTACAGGTGTTCAATATAATATTATGTCAGGTATTTTACACAAATATTTCAGTCAAACAAAGTCACTTTCATCCCGTGATGATGTAGATTGACTATGGTTTCCAAGGTTTGTGAGTTTGTGTCCTGCTGTAGGCAAAAATCTATATCATTACCCCCCTAGACACAAAGTAGGCCCAGCTCAAGAATTGCTTAGAGTATTAAACCTTACCATGCTAAATTTCTTAATTTTCCTTGTCCTTTCTTCATTTTGGACTCTACCATTAGTTGTTTATGGGGATTCTTGACTGATAGGCAAACAGTGTAGACCATGAGCTGACTGCATGAATGTGCACTGTTCTGGTCTCAAAGGCAGTCACAAGTGCCCATGTAAGTTTCCCAGTCTTTTATTGTGATCCATCTGATAAATCTGCAGATTATTTATTGTAGAGATTTACATCTTTATCAGTTCTGATCAGACTTTGACATGATTTAAAATAGAGCTCTTGTCTAACACAATCAGCTCTTTAATGAATTAAGTGATTTTTTAAATAGCTGTATACTCATTTGTGTCCACAATGTGGCCCTGTATGTTATTGGAATTTCATTCATACTGCGGTGTGTCAGCCTAATTAGATCCTACAGCAAGGTGTCACTTATCAATGGAATAAACTGTCTATCTGTATGTCAACTGTTACCATTCAGCCGTGAAATCTTGTCCCTAAATGAAGTATTTTATCCCTGATATCAAGATATAAATTACCCGGCAAATGGTTGATGTGATCTACCCTTATCAACATGCAAATAAAATAGTTTATTGACCGTTGAATAGCGGCTGGTTGTCAAACAAGTACACTGAGCCAAAACTGAATGAATACCCTGGCACCAGGACCGGGGGTTATCTGAAATAATCTCTGCAAGGGTTGATGCTTGATATCTTCAGAATGTTGTTTGGATATCAGATTCACAGATATCAATGGTATGATATCTGGGTGGCTGCCATTTGCAATGTCAGATTGAACTTGTAGTACTGGATCATTTATTCCTTGGATTCAAATGCTGACTTTATGATATGTTTACGTTTAAACTTATTTATTTGTACATTAAATGGGAAACAAATTCCCCCAACTTGCACTAATCCCTCCTGACGGTTCCTTGGTTGGATATATGATAGGTAAGCTGGGATCCAGGTATGTGTATTGGCCCTGAGATTCAGTAGATGTAGGTTTGAACCATTTTTAGGGAATAAACAAGGTTGTATAATTACGTATCTTCTACAACACTGCTCAAAGTGTAGTGTTTACCTGTGTTTAGTCAAACTTATACCAGAAACCACCTGTAGTCTAAGCTGCCAACCATTTATAAGCAGCCAGTTTTTAGGTTCCAAAATGTTATTTTGTTACACATCTTACCTACATTTCACAACCACCTGTGCTAAGTGGCCACTTTTTCTTGTTTCCTTTACTGGCTGCTATGCACAGATTTGACTGTATGTTGCTTTTTCAAGGGGCAGTAACTCAATCATATCTTGATAATGCCTTAGTTTTGACCTTGGAATTTGGAGAGGAATCAGTCTCATTAAAATCAGATTCAGTATATTTGCTCATATTTCACTAACTGAATCTGACCACATTGTGTAGATCATCTCAGATTGACCTTTGTGTAAGCCAATCAAATCGGCGCCTTCAAAATCGTTAGGTATAACCAGGGGAAGTGACAGCATTAACATATATGAACAAATTACAAGATGGTATGACCATGCATACAGTCCCCAGAGTGCCAAATGGACTTCTTTTTGTCCGGGCTTTAATTCTGCTATCCATAATTTAGTAAGAACAGCAGTTATTGAAACATCCATTTTTATGTTTTACCAAAGTCAGTTTGAAACGCGCTATTTGATTAGTTTAAAACGAGCACTTGTTTATACATATAAATTACTTCAAATGTCAATCTGATGTGACTGTTAAGTGATGTTGTCAGATCCTTATCATGGATAGTAGAGGAGCACAAATTAGGATATGATTTTAATGAGATTGGAGAGGAACAGAAGTGACACTGGTGTGGAACTTTTGCTTGGTACCCAGGATAATGACAATTTACTCATTAAAAAGAAATGAAAGTATACTGTCTATCAGCATCGGAAACCCACAAGCCAACATTTTGTTATTTCATTCATCCCCCGTGGGATTATTAGTTAGCATTTGCTCTTTATCAATTATTTGAAAAGCCACACCACTATTCGCAGCCCATTAAGGTAGTGGGGATTTTTGGACCAATAGAAACTCTTGTACTTACAGTAGCGCAGCGTGACGTAATCACTGATAGCAGTGTGTTACTGACTTGCAGAATTGAGATCTCCAACTGAATAATTTGTGCAAGCAGCATTTGATTGGTCGACGTACCTCTTATGAATATCCTTATAACAATAAAGTGCCAACCAAGTATCCCATGGCTGACAGATGTAATAGGCAGTTGTGGGTACCCATCGCTGACTGTCCATATAATACCAAAGCAGTTTTGAAGTTTCTACCTAGGTACTGATCTTGTTTAATTTTTTTTTTTGCTGTTTCCATCTTGCTTCAAAGTCATAGAGATAAAACTGGATAAGACTTTATAGGATGGTCTGATTGTGTCTCCACAAAGTGAAGAGTTAATTTCTCATCATGCATTGTTGAACACAGCAGAGTGGGCTGCTGGAGAATAGCCAACATGCCTGGCTGGAGTTTGCACATCCCCACTTTACATGTCATTCAAATGTGAAAATTGAAGAAAATTGAAGACAATTTGTAGCAAAGATATGTTAATATGAATGTTTTTATTTTTATATTTGAGTGGGTAGATCATGATTCATAAGAGATAAAATGATTTAAGTACTCTGTGTTGACGGAGATGTGGTTTATTTTGAAATTTAGGTCAGTGATGTGAACCTCGATGAGTTAATTGCCAATTACTGATAACATATTGCTGCTATTTCTGTCTGATGGTGAACTGATGATTACAAGAGTCTTTCCATGAAAATGATGGGCAAAAAACTTTTCACCTTGTACAGTTGTTGCTTATGATAAGTAGAATTCCTCCATTAGACTTTTTATTTAGAACCATGCTGGAAAAATAGAAACCACTCTAATACCAATATCTGATAAGTGTTTTATGATTGTCTACATGAGAAAAAACACTGATATTTTAATGTTTTATCAACAATATGTTTATTGTTTGTAATCAATAAAATATCTATGAATGAGACTTTTCTGTCAGTCACAATTTGGTGTCAGAGATCTTGTCAACTTAGCAAGTACCTCTAGGACAGTTACCTCCAATGTTTATAGTTGGAGACATTTGAAACCAGTACCTCCAGAGATATATCATTTTATGTGAGAGATACTGAAGCTACATTCTCCATCTCTCATATAAGTAATTTTAAGTCTCATCAATTTAATTATTTTTAACATGGACCTATTCCTTAATCTTGGTATCATTACTATTTTAGTACCATCTGGATGTGTTTAGACCAGGGATGAGTGTTCATCAAACAGGAAGGAATTAATTTATATATTGAACTTTCATTATGTCATGTAACGGAAAGCCTTTCAGTTCTTTATGTTGATTTCATGTTAAATCCTCACAGAATTTTACCATATCTAACTATTTATCTATTTTCAATAAAATTGACTGTGACAAAGGCCATATGTTTGAGGCACAAATTTGTCCTTAGACCAGGTGTAATAAATAAGTTTTCCCCTACCTTTCAAAGCACAACATCCTTGAGGTTTGCGTTGCCATGGAGGTAGCGGTTGTTTGGGTTGGTGGTTGTCCGGTAGCGACACAGAATGGAAGGACTTAGGATTTCCTCTATGTTTACCCATACAGCTGCGGCCAGGAAGCCCAGGAATGCCAGATTATTTGGCTGTAAATTTACAACCAGTTAATGCAGTGTGTATCCTTTCTACCCTTCATGGATATCAAACATAGGGTTAAAACAGAAGGTTGACACACAAACTAGGGGAAAGTGCATAAACTTCCAAGTTATTGTTGTCCCTCCAAACTCTGGATTGTTTGAAAATTGCTGAAGTCTTTGTGTTTATATCAGCATGTCTGTTTTCTAGAACACTGTTTTAACTTTATAGATAAAATGATCCAATTATGAAACAAGAAAACACTTAAAACAGTGTTGTTGTTGTTGTTTTTTCCAGCTGTTTTTATAGCTAATATTCAGCTATATCTCAAATGCAAGAAAGTATATATATTTTCTATGATTTGAATGTGAATATTCCCAATGAATTTTCTGATTTTCAAATAAAATGTTTTGATTTAGCCAATTATTGTTGCAAATTTAAAGACAGCTCATAAGAAGTGATTGTTGATAAACTGATCAATTTATCCCTTGCATTCATTCCCTAGACTTGCTGTTATTTCATCAGACACAAATATTTCATTACAGTTTTTAGCCCGATTTTACTCTCTCCATGTTGGACAAAGAAGTGTTGCATTAATTACATTCATTCATAAAAATAAATAACGCAACCAAAAATCTGAAATGATTTACCGACCAAAATATTTGTGGAGGCCATTCCCTCCTGAATATCAGAGTAGGGTTTCATGTGATGTTCATGTCATCTTGACAGTCCGGCTAGACAATTTCAACTCCGGCTAGGTTTATCTCAACTAGAGTTTTATGGTCAGGATGATCTACAATATCATCAGTAGGTTATTCTGCAAGAAATTTAAGATCATCATCCAGTTATTGGACTTCTTATTTATTTATACATTTTCTCCTTTATTGTTTGTGACAATTAATAGTAGAATTAAGCATGATTTCCAGTAATAGTTTCCTAATACAACATAATTACGGTTAATATTTTTTGCATTTTTTCCTTTTTATGTGTGAAAAAATTAACTGTTACATGTACTTGTGTTTGTTGTGAGGATAAGGAACATTTTCTTTTTCTCCACATATGCCATTTCAAATTTAAAAGCAAAAAAAAAAAATCATAATGATTATGGAGAAAGGTACGTTTGTATCTTTAAATAAATCCTGTGAATAAAAAAACATGAGGATGCGATGGTCGGTTTACTTTTGCTTGTCAGTTTGGAATTCTCACTTTACATTATTAACATTCTCTTGAGGTGTTCATTTAAATAAGAGGCCTTAAACATACACACATCCTTTTAATGAGTGCAAACTCATTACTTAAAAAAGGCAGCACTACTATTGTCCCTACATCATTGTAATAAATCATTGTCCAACATTTAGAAGGCGAAGCAAGACAAACTCACTTCAGTTTTTTAACCATGAGATAATTATCAAGGATTTTTGTAACTGGAATAACTTGACCAGGCTATAACTTGCAGGCTGACCAGGCATTCATTCAGTATGCCAAACTGTATGCTACCAGTTGCTTAACCCTTTCCTTCATGTAGACTCATTTTGACGCCCTCAATAGGTACCACATAAAGCCTGATCTGCAGAAAACCACAGTTAAACCTTACCAAATTTAATTACAAAATCCTCATTTCCAGACCACTGAGGAGCAGCGAACAACATAAAACCTGATCAGCCTGCAAGTTACTCGCAGGCTGATCTGGTTTTATGTTGTTCGCATAGGTCTTTTCATGGTTTCCTCTATGAGGGAAAGGGTTAAGTCAGCTGGACCATTTACCATGCTATTCATGAGAAGTTATACTGTACATATGTTTATGACATTGAGACAGTTTCAAAGCTGACTGTAAGTGATTGGTTTTATACAGTTTGGCATAATGAACACAAACCAGACTTTATACTACGGTGAAATCTTGTTTTATTGTGCTTGATAAATTTTCACTTTTTTTTTATGCCCCCGAAGGTGGGCATATAGTACATTGTAATCACACTGTCCGTCCATCTGTCCGTACGTCTGTCCATCTGGCTTTTCGTTTCCGCTCCATAACTCTGACATTCCTTGATGGATTTTAAAAGAACTTGGCAGAAATGTTCACCATCATGAGACAATGTGTCACATGCAATCCCCAGGTCTGTAGCTCCAAGGTCAGGGTCACACTAAGAGCTTAAATGTCAAAAAGGGGGTATATATTTTGTTTACGCTGTTTAACTCTGACATTCCTTGATGGATTTTGAAATTAATTGGTAGAAATGTTAACCATCATGAGAGAATGTGTCACATGCAATCTTCAGATCTGTAGCTCCAAGGTCAGGGTCACACTAAAGAATGGTCAATGGTCAAAAATGGAGTCTATTTTTCGTTTCTGCCTCATAGCTCTGACATTCCTTGAAGGATTTTGAAATAACTCGGCAGAAATGTTCACCACCCTGAGACAATGTGTCGGGTGCAATCTTCAGGTCTGTAGCTCCAAGGTCAGGGTCACACTAAAGAGTTCAAAAGTAAAAAATGGGGTCTATATTTTGCGTCCGCTCCATAACTCTGAATTCCTTGATGGATTTTAAAATTACTTGGCAGAAATGTTTACCACCATAAGATAATGTGTAGCACGCACTCTCCAGGTCTGTAGCTCCAAGGTCAAGGTCACATTTAGAGATCAAATGTCAAAAATGGGGTCTCTTTTTTGTGTCAGCTCCATAACTCTGACATTCCTTGATGGAATTTGAAATTACTTGGCAGGAATGTTCATCACCATGTGTTGCACACAATTCCCAAGTCTGTAGCCCCAATCAAGGTTACACTTCGAGCTCAAAGGTAAAAAATAAGGTCTATTTTCATGTCTGCCCCATAACTTTGTCATTCTTTGATGGCTTTTTGAATTACAGCCAGTAATGTTCACCATCATGAGACAATATATAGTGCAATTTGGGATCGGATTTTGAATATTTTTTGCATAAATGTGCACTGTAATGATACATGTTTTGTGTACAATATCAAGGAAAGGTCATGGTCACACTAAGAGGTCAAGTGCCCTGATTATGCATCCCTTCGTCCAGCTGTCCAGAATTTGGGATACTGTGATAACTTCAAAACCATATTATAAGCTAGCTTAGTAAAACTTGGTATATGATGGCATTATGGAGATTATGCACCTCACTTTGATATTTTTCTTGGATAAAATTACTGGTTGTTATGGTAGAGGAAATAATCAAATATGCGTGAACAGTAGAGGACTTATGGTTCAGTTATGCTTATGATTCTTAGCTATTGTGTATTTCGTACATGCTTGCATAATGCTGTAGTGATTTCACTGTTAAAAATGTAAGGGAAAAGTCAAATGAAATGTCGGGAAAATGTTCTCAAAACCATGAATATGCATGACAGGGGCATTCATCACATCGTGTGACATATCTTGTTTTGATGATGCCTTCATCCACAAATGCTCACCCAAATGAACAATATTAGTATGAATTGACAAAATAGCTGTGGAATATGATGTCAACATAAATAAGGATTTTAAAATAATCTTTTTATATTTGAATGTTTGGGCTTTTCAGATTTAAAATTGCTGATGGGGCCTCATGTTCTCAAGAAATATTCAAGTACACTCTCAGGATCAAACTCAAATATTGTTCTCAAATCTGCATTGAATTTAGAGAACATAATTTGAGTTTGGGAATAAGAGTACTTGGTCTTCAGTGTATAATGCACCTGAGTAGTACCATTGGTATTCAGGAAGCAGTCGGGTATCGAAAATGTTGTCTCCTCCCCTAGCCCCGCCCATGGGCATCGCAATATTTGCACCCCAAGAGTTCAAGGAGCACTTCCATTCCCTTCCTAACCCCCTGGCCTCTCTCTCTAGTCTCATCATCCGAAACAAAACCTGAGCCAGCGAGTTGGATGTCCATGATAAATGGCTGCACATTCCTCGTTTGTCGGATGTGCAATGCTACCTGTTTAGACTGTCACATGATGAAAACTGACCCCTGTACCTACGTTGGCAAAATATTTCATTTCACGGGACTTGCACGAAGTGACCCTCTGGTCAATACATGACCCCCATTTTAAAGCAAATTATTTCAAATTACTTGTTACATGAATTTGGAAACAAATTGTTACAACTTAAACAAATATGCCCACTGGTGTCTGGGTTGAACCAGTGCATATACTTTGTGCCTGGGAAGTTCATTAAAGATGCTTCCCTCTGACAATGTTTGAACCCACAAACATTGGATCAGTAATCATGTATGCTACCACTGATCACAGCATCTTAAACATCAATACCAGTGTAATACCATGAACCCCAACCTCAGTTACATCAATATTGTCATATAGTTATGATTTTTTCCATCATTTAAAAGTTTTAGATGTTTTCCTTTCATTAAAAGTCTTGTTTTTTTTCCCTTTATTATCTGCTTTGGAGGTAAAAATAAATAAACATGTGTATGAAATCAATGAAAGGTGACACAGCCAGTTAGGGTAGGCAGATATCTTGCATGTTTGAAATGTACTATGAAAGACTAAGCAATATCAGATTCAAAGTTTTGAAGAAGACACTGAGTAACTCTACTTCTAAGGTCATGAAATAGTGTAGTGCACCATGTATGTATAATAACCTTGCCAGTACAAGATTAAACCCTCCAGATTGATGGCTTCTCCTACTTGAGGACGTTGAATCTCCACTGTGAAGATTCACATGTGGGTGGGGTACCTGCCACACTTCAATGTGAAGCAGACTCACTTATCACTGCTCATGCCAACATATATTACAGGAGACAATCTGACACCTTCACTGCTCAAGTCAAGGAGGAGTTCAGGTTGCCAGTGCCCCCTGCAACTGATGCAGAAAATAGAAGTGACATAGCATTAATTTGTTCACTCATATGTTCATAATAGGCCTTGTCAAATCATTTATTAAACAAATCCTTGCTAGTTATTTATATTCAGCACATGGATTCTCGTTACCCAGGTCATGTCTGAGATTTGTGTTTTGGGCTATTTTTTTTTGTTCTGTTAGTTGTTGTGTTTATTTCTAGCCAATATTACAGAGGTAACAAACTGTGCAATGTTTCTCATTACAAATGTCCTCCACCACTTATTACAACAAATTGGTTTAGCGCATCAGTTGTTGCTAAACAATGTTGTTGAAATAAAAGAGAGACTGATTGTTGCTTTGATACATTCAATACATTTCTGTCTGCTATAAATTT
The DNA here is from genome assembly GCA_021229015.1 of Solen grandis. Lineage (NCBI taxonomy): Eukaryota > Metazoa > Mollusca > Bivalvia > Adapedonta > Solenidae > Solen > Solen grandis. The sequence continues at coordinate 29,671,277 of CM037784.1, forward strand.
GTTTATAAATACTTCAAACTTCAATGGCTTAAAATTGAACCCTAATTTTGTATAATTTGTATAACTGCTTGAACACCATATTTCTACTCCAAGACAAAAATTTACTTTGATTACATCATCTACGTCTGTAGTTTGGATGTAAATCTTTGAACCGAAGTCCTCTCTACATTCTTTTCATATCTTTAGATGTTTATATTTTCAATCACTTAAAGTCATTACTTTTTTTTGACATCTTGACAATTAAATTGAGTTATGTTTTTACAGTTTTAAACAGACGGGATTTATTGGGATTTAAATGAGTTTAAATAGCCTGCTTTTTATGGGTAATTTGATGGAGCCATACTATGGTTTCATTTTAACAACAAAACTAAAATTTAAAATTGGCTAAGTTTTTACTCAATCATTGTAAGTTGAATTTATTAACTTAAATTAAAGGACATTTTTTAGAATGAGGAATTTAAGAGGTATTCAGTAAATGACCTAGATTATTATGCAATTGAAAACTGCTGTGTTGAATGAGACATACTGATGATGCTGCATCAAGCAAATAATTCCGACACCAAATACTGGCAGGGCCTCCGTGGCCGAGAGGGTAAAGTCACTGACTTTAGAACTCACTCAGCCCCTCACCACGTGGGTTCGAAACCCGGCAGGGTCATTCGGATTTTCATGTGAGGAAGCCTTCCAGCTGGCTTGCAGTAGCTGGACGTCGTCATTTGACTGAAATACTGTTGAAGTAACGGTAAACTTAAATAGTCAAAAGTCAAGCCAAATACTGGCACTCAAAGTACTAAACTGCCATAGTTATGAATGAAACAAGGACAAAGCCAGTGTTGTAAATATATGTCAAGTTGATCTGTATATATATGAATGGCAAGACAGGTTTGGAATGTCAGCTATGCAAGAAATGGGATACTTAAATTACCTGACTTTAATAGAATATCATGAATTAATTAAGGGACAGGATATATCATTGGCCATGTCACATGACCTGATACACCTGGTTGTGTAAGACAATACCTGTACACAGTCATGATATGGTAGAGGGGAGGGGAACAGTACAGCATATTATGGTACTGGAGTTAGATGCTGTCATAAATAATACTAATTCTCACAGAGTTAAACTGCGAATTGTCTTAAGATTATTGATTGACTGGGTATTGTATGGGATAATGGTACTTTAGCATTTGGGATAAAGGGAATTATGAGGGAATGGTGGGTCTAGAAATTTGATAATGGTACTAGTGTTTTAAAAGATGGCATTAAGGGGATAATGGAAATTAATGAAAATAGGATAGTGGGTCTTTTATTTCGTACTTATAGTTTAAATATATTTGATTTTACATCAATTTGGAACTTATTTTAATCCCTTTCATCAGTTCCTGTTTTGGACCAATACTTGGTGCCTGGGAAAGCAATGAAAAATTCTGACATTCAAAGGTGTTCAAACCCAAAAACTTTGGATCTGCAGCCATGTTTTTTAATGTATTTGATTATGGTGCTTGTGTTGAAATATTGGGAATTGTAAATAAGTGCTGGGTCTTTTATTTGTTAATGATACTTGTGTTGAGATATTGGGAATTATAATGGAGTGCTGGGTCTTTTATTTGATAATGGTACTTTTACTATGATTGGTTTTATATTGAAACAATGGAGATTATTACAAAATCATTAATTCTATATTGGGATAAATGCCTGGTATTTGGATAATGGACTTACATATGATGATTTTATTGACAATTTTTGTAGACTTTACAATTTTACATTAATTTATAAATTTTTTTTTTGTTCATATTTTTTTTATTTTTTTTTTTTTTTGGAAAAAAAAAAATATAAGAAACAAGGTTCAAGTCTTATTATTTTGCACTGGTTTGGAACAGTAAGAAATATAAAAAAAGATATCAAGCAACAAAAAACAAAGACTAAAAACAGGTCAACAAGACAAAGCATCATTATATAAAATTGATTTTTTGGGGTAACCAGAATACTGTAGAGTCAATACTGCATTAAGAGTTGTTTTTTGTTTTTTTTCATTTTCAGGGTGCCTGTCATCCCAAGGCCACGTGTACAAGGAGTCAGAGGTGTGGAAGGAGGGCGATGATTGTACCACGTGTCGCTGTGTCAACAGCAAACCCCAGTGTCAGGCCGAGATGTGTGTCAAAACCTGTCTCAACCCCAAACCTGTCCCTGGTCGCTGCTGTCCCGACTGTGACAGTAAGTGTTGTTGTCATAGAAATAAATAGTACAAGAATTTTTATTGACCTTGACCTTAATATACGACCTTGACATTACAAGTTTTACCCAAATTATATATGTTTCTGAGTTACGTGTATCAAAGATTAATTTTGTTCATTTGCTTTGATAAACTTTGATTTTATATGACGTCAAATATGACACTAAAAGTCTGTACAGAATATAAATAAAAATATTAAAAGTTTTAAAATTTGTACGCCGAATGTTATATTTGGGATGGCTTTGGGATAAACGGCAAACCATCGGCAACCATTCAGGATGCTCAGAATCCCTTCTTCATTTGCTCGGCATCATCAAGAAGTCTTCTGTAAGGTTTCTTGAAACATTCAGAATGGTGTTGGCATCCCAAATGACCCTGAAAGTAAAGCTCTGCTCATTTTATCGATTAATGAAAGGTTCCCGAAACTAGCTTAATTTTATCAGCAACCCTTACGCAAATCTTTGGGGCTGTAGTGTACAAGTTTTTAGTTGTGTGTGACGTAGTCACTCACAACTATAGTACCTACATTTTGAGTGTCCAATTCTCTACATTTAAAACCGAATAACCTCTTAATTTTGTATGAATGATTGAACGATTGAAAAGAGTTCTACATCACAGGTATGCTTAGATTCAGCCAAAGTATTGAAAACTCAATTTTGAATAATAAATACATAGTTATGGGAAACAATAATTGTATGTAGCATAAAAACACAAAATAACTATTTTCCCTGTGATGTTGCGTAACTTTCACTTAACCATGCAGAGGAGTATTGTTTCTTTTGATGCAAAGGTGGCTCATGCCTGAATTTGGATGGTAGATGTGCAGGTTTTGGTTATTTAGTGGTGTTACAATAGTCCATATAGAATAATAGAAAGCTTGAATTCCGATACAAATCCATATAACTTACTAATAATCACATCAAGCTATCTAAGATACATCGAGATACCTCAGGTGCAGTATTATCACATTTCTTTTGTTTATCAAAGTAACTTTAATAAACAGGGGTCAAATTTTCGCGCAATGCTAATAACCCCACTTTAATGTTACGTTAACATGGTCATTACATGAAATTAAAGATTTGTACCATTTGTTTCATCAGACTGTTAACAATTGTCACATCGCCACTCTTACTCTCCCTATTTCTATAGCCAACAATAAAAAATCCTTTATCATTTTAATATGAGTTTGATATTTGACAAAAACTAAGTAACACTGCATATCTGCAGCTCATCAAACCCTCTTCCACTTGAGACACACACAACTTCAGTGCCTTCAGCACTTTGATTAACTTTCTGCTGTAGGTAGCACAGATTGATATCAGTTGAACTTTTGCCATGTTGGTTTACAGTTATATATCTTCTGCAAAGATCTTAATTGTGAAATCTTGATTTTAATGGGAGAATCATTCTCTAGTCATATCGCGCATGCTACGAGAGTGCGGGTTTGGGGCTCTGTTTGCGTCTTTGTTGGTTTTATTGGCTTGTAATCGGATCATTATTACAAAATTTCACAGAGAATGACCAGCAGTCGGACCATTAGTGGTACCATTGTATGTGGTAGACTTGTCAAATCACGGGTGAAACGATAGGCTAAAATATATCCGCGCTAAGTAGGGGATGTCAAATAAAAATAATTGATATTATGCAAAATTGGAATAAGATCCATATTGGTTCTGTCTGCTACTGAAGAACAGGTGTGAAATACCCAAGTGTCTCTGCAACACAATAGCTACAGGTTCAGTTTCAAAGGGATTCCCCTCAAAATTTATATTGCCATTTTCTGAATGAGGTTTTGTTGTCTGCTGATGGGAGCTTACCACCAAATGATAGATTAACCTGGAGCTATATTGTCTGAAATGGTAAGGACTTCAACTGGATATTTAACATGCATTTACTTGTGTAAAACCACTGTCTGCCAGGGGATCATTATTATGTACTGTACAATCCCATGGTCGTCATTTTTTCCGCAGACATTTGTCGTCTGCCACAGTTGTTGAAAGATAAATCATTTGTAAACTTCTTTTTATTTCCTCTGATTTCTGTTTAGCTCAGGTTGATAGTTGATATGAGTGTATTAACTTATCACAAGTAAATTATTTTAAAATGCTCACTTTGATAGACATTAAAGAAAATTGCGATAAAAAGGCTATATGCCTTGTTTGCTTTGTGTCATTTAGAGCGCCCACAATTTGTCTGCTCCAAGCTGACAGAGGGTATTTTGCAGACGACAGTGTTTAGACTGGGTGCATACTGCAGCTATTAACTTCTTATCATCCTTTCCATACACTGATTTGGCTTTAAAGATGCTTGTTTGATCATTTGGAATGTTAAGTGTGTTTCTGTACTTTAGTATATTAAATTAATGGTTTATTTTTTAAAAAAACCTGCTGTTGTTTGATTTTTTACTCATTCTTTTAAATTTAATTACTTTTAATGGCAGACTACCAGTCAAGGTAATGCAATCATTTTTTTTTAAAGACAAAAATAGGTGTTATTCACAATAAAATTACACCTTTATTTCATTTAGATTCATTTTTGACTTGGCACATTGGCAAGCAGTGGAGACTTTAACCAAACAGCTCCTGGAAGAAGCTGATCAGAGTTCTCTTTAATGAATGAAGTATCTTTGCACTGTTTTTGAGTCGTCTTTGTTTCCATTTTAGTCCACAATTAATGCATTCCTGTTTTGCCTATTTTTTGTTCAAATATTTTGTCCTCAACTTCATATAGACATATTTGACCATATGGGTTTTGCCTATTTTTCTACATAAAAAAAATTAAAGCATTAATCTTTTTTTTTAATACTGTGTGCAAAACCCCACTGGTTTTGACTGACTGTTGCAGTCAGCACAACAATCCATTGTTAATTCTAATGATCAGTAAATTCAAATTCATCAAGTCATAAAGTGCTTATGTACAATCACTTCTTAACCACCCCTCATGGCTCTACATTCAAGCCCCAATCTGGCCACTAATTAGGATAATAATAAGGTACTTAACCCTTTCCCTCATATAGACTCATTTTGACGCCCTCTATAGGTACCACATAAAGCCTGATCTGCAGAAAGCCACACTTAAACCTTACCAAATTTAATTACAAAATCCTCATTTCCAGACCACTGAGGAGCAGTGAACAGCATAAAACCTGATCAGCCTGCGAGTTACTCGCAAGCTGATCTGGTTTTATGCTGTTTGCATAGGTCTTTTGATGGTTTCCTCTATGAGGGAAAGGTTGCTGTATGGCAACAATAAACTCGAATCCAACAACAAAATGTTGCACTGTTCACGAGGGAAGCAGGGAAGTACTGTGGATTGGCATAGAAAGAAGTTGTAATAAGAAAAGATACCTTTAATTGTTGGTTAATTAGTTATAAATTTAACTGCCCCTGTGGTAATGACACAAAGGAATCTGCAGGTCTTCTGAAGCAGTTCAGTTGGACATTTATACCAGGTTTGAATGAATACCATTTGGAGAATGTGAAGTCACTCTAGCAGAAACATTTGATACCAGTAGACAGCAGTGGATTTGGATGGTTGGCAGACTACTGCATGAAAATAACTATGACTTTAGTGGGCATGTGAAAGAAAGATAAACAACAGTGCCAGACCCCTAGTTCAAGGTGTTAACATACTGGCTGGTAAAATAACTAGAAGTTCTGTAGTGTGTTGTGTCTGAAATATAGACTGTTTCTGTACAGTGCATACATAGCATAGCCTTATAGGTGTGCAGTGATTACAAGGTATTATATAGTTTTATATGACCCACCCCTTTGTGCAGTGAAAGTGGTCACTTCTGAAACAGGAGGTTGTGGATTTGATATCTCAGATTCCAGTAAAGCAGATCACTCTTTTATTTTGTATATACTAAACCAGATAAGATACTGGGCTGATAATATTGCCTTAACCCTTTCCCTCATATATACTCATTTTGACGCCCTCCATAGGTATCACATAAAGCCCGATCTGCAGAAAACCACAGTTAAACCTTACCAAATTTATTTACAAAATCCTCATTTCAAGACCACTAAGGAGCAGCAAACAGCATAAAACCTGATCAGCCTGCGAGTTAGCATAGGTCTTTTCATGGTGTCCTCTGTGAGGGAAAGGGTTAAACTAGGGTTGTCCAATTCTGTGTGGTATCCATGTAGTATCATGCCACAGTCAGGATGGAATTTTGTTGTCAGGCAGCATTTTTGTTGGCTTTCTAAGAGTGCTATTTGACTAAATGGTAGTGTCTAACATCCCAAGGTTGTTAATTTTTCTCCTGCAGAGGAAAATTTATTTCAAGCAAGAATGAAATTAATGTCATAGTAGGACTTTAGAATGTGTCAAATAGCATATGTAACTAGGTGAGAAAATGTGCAGCCAGACTGGGACTCAAACCCAGGATCCTATGCTTACAGAGTGAGTGCTTTAACTACTAAGCTATCAAACAACTTACACAAATCTCTCTTTGATAAGAGTTTTTCGTAAGCCATTTCATATGGATGACATTTATTAGAAAGTCTAACAATATTTCTTGATTCCTCATAAATGTAATATAAATTTGATCCAAATTTTTAATCATTAAAATGAATTTTGATATCTTTCCCAGGTGTTATATTTCCCAGGTGTTATACTTCTTCTATGTTCATAAAGTTGTAATCAAGATGATTTATTTGCCAATATGTCACGTTATGGGTGGGGACCCCCCAGTTTTAATCATGATATTTTAATCATTTGAACAACGGTGTGTAGATTAATAGAACTGTTTTAGAAGTAGATGCTACCTTCATAGCTTATTACACTTAACATTCACAGATGCTTGAATGGTAAATTGGTGTTTTGTTTCTTTTTTATTATCAACTTTAATCACATATAAATACCTTAGTTTAAACTTCTATATTTTACGTCAATTGGGAAACAAGTTCATTCAATGTATACTGAATCCCTTTTAAGGGTTCTTGGGCTGAACCAATACTTTGCACCTTGGAAGGCCATGTAAAGTACTTGCCCAAACAGAGTTCAAACCCACAACTTTTGGATATGCAATCATACCCATTACCACTTGACCATGGCACCCTCTTAATACCTTTAGATAGAATGTTTCCAAGTCTATAGGTTGTAGTTAAAAAAATTCACAAGTATTGAACAACATGAAATGTTTCAGTCTGTGAAACACTTGCTGGCTGATCTGTTGTTAATTCACTTAACCCTTTACCTCATGAATATTCATGTGCAAATTTATAACTTGATGAATATCATTTATCTGAAATTTAAATGGTATATGAAACAATGAATTTTTCTTACTCTGAAGACTGTATAGAATCTGAGCTACAATATTGTATAAGCAAACAGAGGAGACCCTGATCAGACAGCTCCTATATGGGGTCTGCTCAGTTTGCCAATGCCTCAAAATGAGTCTTTATGAAGTAAAGGGTTAAGGTAGATATGTAGATAGTAAATGTAGATATTTATCATGACCACACATGAAAGATCATATATATATATTCTACAACTACTCTTGATATAAAATGTGACCTTACTGTAAAATGAACAAATATATAGGGTGTCTGGATAGGGAGACACTCAAAATCTCCTAGCTTAAAAATCCCCAAGGTCTATAATAGGTAGGGAATTCATAATCCCTTAGCAAAATATGATAGAGGTGTCAAAATCCCATATATGAAAATGAAGGGGTTATCAAAATTCTCTAGATGGCACTCATGCTAAAGTTGAAGGGTAGAGAGACACTCAAGATACCCTGAATTATTCAATAGTGGTTATGGCTCCCACTGGCTTATCACAAATGTAACCCAAGCTCAATCCTAGGTCAGTCCAATGTTGTATGTGAAAGGGTAAAGGTTGCCAGTTTGGACATGTGGACTCTGGTTCCTCCTACTAATGCCATCAGCAGTGCCAATGGGAAGATTGTCATAAGCCATGTTACTTTCTTAATCTTAAAACAAGTCAAGTTTAAAAAAATATATCTTAAATATTTACATAATAAAAAGATCTGCTCATTTTCAGAATGTAGCAGGTTTCTTTTTGAAGGGATCCGTGGCATATTACAACAGTTGATGAATACTTCATTCACTTATGTAGTATATACAAAGGTTTATCTGTCTGTCTGTAGGGAAGTCTTGTTTTATTTTGCTTTATGTGCAAAAGGAGTTGTCAAACTGAATAAAGAGATATTAATGCACACAGCCTTTACATGGATTACATTTGGAAATCCATGTTACGTTGAAATACAATACAGTTGTAGATTTTGCCATTACAGTAAGGGAATTCACAGAGATGACATTAGTGTGCAAAGTGAAGCTGAAAAAGGCCTCAGATATGATAATGATTTGCATGAATTTGCATATTGCTATTAGCAGGGTGAATGAAGTCAAAACTAAATGCCAGAGGTGAGAGAAAAAATGTTATCTTACATTATTCCTGCAATGTTGAATCGTGTATGATTTCTAGCACCACATGAACTAGAAAAAATCTGAACCCAATTAATGTTCCCATGAACTTTTCACATAACTTCTAAAATAAACTGAATATCCTACAGATCCTCAATAGAATGCTCCTCCCTTCCATTTGTCACCAAACATTGAAGCATGTCTATTTGTGATAGTTATATGTTTCTTAACAAATTCACCAAGAGGTGATTTAAAGATTGACCTAATTTTGGTTAAAAAAAAAAAAAAAAAAAAATCCCAACCAAACAGCTGATTCACCAGAAGAGGTACATGTATCTACCATTTTAGGCTTTTTCTTTTACATTAAAAATGAGGAATGATAAAGCAGAAATCACTGTAACTTATTTTTACTTAAGTCAGCTCTGCGAATACAGCCCAAGGATTTTGGTATATATCTACATCTTACTATGATTTCCTTTAGAGGGAAGTGGGGAGATGCACAGGAGCAGGCAATAATTTAAGGGGAGAAAACTCTCTATTCTGGTCAATTTTGTATTTGTAAAACCATGAAGGCCAAAAAAAGTTCTGTTTCTGGTCTTCAGCAAATAAAAAAGAGGGTTGGTAGTTTTTTTTTTTTTTTTTTTTTTAAATGAAAGGTAAAAAAAGGGGAAATATTTTTTCAAAGCTGGAAAGGTAAAAAAACTTTAGGATCGGTCTTTAAAAAAGAGGGTCAGAAACAGAACTAATTTTTTTTGCATAATGTATGTTTGTTGGATTATTTTAAGATATTAGATATCAGCAGTTATCTGTTATATAAATCCACCAAAGGTCAGTCTTAGACTTAAAGTCCAAGAGATATATCCAGACCCAATGTACTTTCAAATTAACAAAATATTCCAAACTGTTTTCGTGACCAAAGGTTATTTATTTGTACACATGTATGTCGTAATGTTCTTCCCACCCATGCTAAAAATGCCAAGTTTATGAAAGTTGACCTATGCTGAATGGGACTAAACTGAAATAATTAGATGTATATTTTCATTTTAATTAGTTACCTATGTTCTTCTTACTAGTATATCATTTTATAAGACCAGTGAAAAAAAAAAATGTTCCAAATGGAATGTCATATCTAGATAGATGTCTAAACTACAGATTTGTGAAATTGGACATATTTTTTATTAGGAATACATACAGGGCACCTTACAAGCTGATTAGGATTGATACTGTCAGTACATTAAGGATTAGGGTGATGACCCGTTAATATATTCAGGGTAAATTGCTTTCAGTCTAATTTAGCGTTACAATGTTATACCATGGTGCAATATGGCATAATTGGATGGCAAAGAATTTTTACAAGTTTTTTTTTTTCTTTTTTTTTTAAAAAGGAGACAAAAAAGGACAAAAGTCAAGGTTGTTTGTCTGGGGTTGGGTTACCTACAGAGACATCTTTATGAGGTTTTTATCTGTGCCAGTGAGCCCTCTTATATATTTATTCAGCAGTTATTCATAATGTATTGTGATAGTGAGATTTAAATACCTTAAGACCGCCTATCTGTAGTATTTTGCGGAGGTTCAATTCAAATAACTCGTAAATGTTCAACAGAGGTCTACCTTTGGTATGTCATAGCCAGTCTTAATCTTTTATGTATTAATATGTCACATTGCGACTCCTTTATATGTCTATAAAAGTGCCATCCCTGCCGATGATTGCTGTTTGTTTCACTTAATGTAAAAAATGTCATCGTGTGAAAAGAAGAAAAACAGTTGGTGTCAGATAAATGCGACTGCTAATTATGATTACATAATAAATGTCCTTTTATGAAAAAATGACATGCCTTACCTGAAAGCATGCACAAACAAGCTGTAATTTATCGGAATGTCTATATTTGATCAGATGCACAAGGTAAAGTTTATGCGGTGAATGACATGCCTACAAAACAAAATAGGGTGATATTTTACTGACGTCATTGTAGGAATACTGGCATGTCTTTAACAAAGGGAGTTTGCTTCTTTTTAAAACCACAGGAAGAAGAGTTTTGATTTCTTATATACACTGAGTGTCATGATGTCCAACTAATGTATGGTATGTTTGTTTAATAATGCTGCAAAGAGATGGTGTTTAATAATGATAGGTATTTGGCCTACACAGAGTCATTGTCTTTACTTCTTAATTGTAACATGAACAAAATGTGATCAGTTTGTGAGACTTTATATTTTCACCTAATTAATTGATGGCAATATAATTAAATCCAGGATATAGATACCAGTATTAACACTGCATGTTAAGTTTAAAGGCTCATTATTGTTCCAAAAGTGTTCTAATCTTCAGACAAAAAAAGCTAAGTGTGAGCTGCAGATTTGTTGCAAGATGCAATCTGTACATACTCATTGACGAAAACTACTATGCATAAATAAGAAAGGATCTTTTACTAAAGATCATTCCATTGTTTACAAAAATAACTAATTTTTATACTCCGCTTATCTTTATCAATTTTCTGATGTTTTCCATAAGCAAATCTGTATGTCTACGTTAACGAACAACAAGTGAATAAATTGATGACATAGCAGATACTGGTAAACAAATTGTGATTGGAAATCCATCCAAAATACTAAACTGCATAATTTAATCAATATTTTCAATGTGTTTATCTGTTATTTTACAGCAGATTTTTGTGCATTTTATGCCATTTATGTGTCTACAATATGACAATGTTATTTTATATTTTCCATTTCATGATGATTGAATCATTATGAAATATAATGGGCCTTTAAAAGCTGATTTGGCTTTATTTTTCTTTCTGACACCAGAAAAAAAAAGAAAAATAACATGGACTGTCATAATTATTGTCTATAATGGTTACTACATATTCTCTCATACATCTGATGCCAAATTTAATAGGGTACTACTTATTTCTAGGATTGAATGTTCCTATTCCATGCCACTTATCTTGGACATCCAGCAGTCTGCTAACAACCAGTTGCTTGTATATCGAAGCAGTCAATAGACATTAGGTTTCTGGAATTCGGGCCAAAATATCAGCTACATATAGTAACTTATTTTGAGAATCCAGCTAAAATATTTTGAAAAAATAATTATCAAGATGTTAAATCAAACACTGTGCCAAAGGAAAACTTTTGATTTTGTAACATAACCATACAGGGGCAGGGACATAAAGCAACCTGTCAGAAAGCATTAAGACTTGTCATGTAGAGGTGGGATGACAGGAGAAGAGATTCCTGGGCTCAGTGTGTCTCCTGTCAAACATTGGCATGTCAGGCCACAGTATTAATGTCAACATCTTCATTTCACATCTAAAACCATATAACCATTTAAATCCAGACCAGCATCTAGGACTGAGGAGTTATCTAACCTTTTCAATCTGGTTTAGCACTTTACCTCATATACAGAGGGGGCCTCCGTGGCCAAGAGGGGAAAGTCGCTCTCTTTAACACTCACTCAGCCCCTCACTGCATGGGTTCGAATCCCGGCAGGGTCATTCATTTTCATGTGAGGAAGCCTTCCAGCTGGCTTGCGGTAGGTCGGTGGTTCTACCCGGATGCCTCCATGCATTTGGGGTCTTCCTCCACCTGTAATTAGCTGGACGTTGCTATGACTGAAATACTGTCGAAGCGACGGTAAATTCAAATAGTCAAGTCAAGTCTAGTCATATACAGAGGCATTTTGACAGCAGATTCGGAAGCTGACTGATCAGGGTCTTCTTTATTGATTTGAAGTTAAGCAAAGGACCTTGCATTATATGAACCCTTTAATTGTAAAGACAGCTTATGATTTATTCAATTAGAGAATTTAAAAATTTAGAAAATTCTTTCTAATTTATTAGCTCACCTTAGCACAACATTTTTTATTCCAATAATTTGATTCTAGTACGTGTGATTCTCTATAATCATGCAAAGTTTTGAACAGTTCTGTTCGCTAGTGATGATTTTCCTTCTTTGTTTATATAGTAAAAAACTGCTATTGTGAAATGTGCCCTTAAACAACATCTCCTCTGAAACTGCTGGACAAAATTTGATTAAACTTGGCAGGAATGATCCTTGGGTGAACCTTCACAAAAGTTGCTAAAATGTACTTGATACATGTAGATCTCTGGTTGCCATGGCAACAAAAAGAAAAATATATGAAAACTTTAAAAGTCTTCCTTCAAAACTACTGGCCAGATTCAAAATGTTTTAGTACAGATGTTCCTTGGCTAACCCTCTACCAAGATTGTTAAAATTATACCAATCTGTGAAAAAAACATGGCCACCAAGGGTGGGGCTAATTTGCCATAAATGTATATAGTGAAAAATTAAAAAGACTTATGCTCCAAAACTACTGGCCAGATTTTAAAATGTTTTGGCACAGATGCTCAATGGGAAACCCTCTACCAAGATGGTAATATTAATGATTGTTATCTTTCTGAGGCTTACTTGATATTGGACCACTATGTCCAATTATGATCCTTGAAGTATACAAAAAAATGTCATATTTAACCTTGTTTACATTCTAGCATCCACATTCATAAAGTATTCTTGATCAGATATATACATAATGTTAATAAACCAAGGATTATTATGCCTTGTATGGGAGTAAAGGTCCATAATACTTAAGGTTGCCTTTAGAGCAGTGGTACTCAGGTGGATAATATAGGGTCACCATGGCCCTCTTGTTTGATAAAGAAACTTGCTTAAACATTCTTTTTCAATTTTGCAGACTCAGAAAATAGTAACAGTATTTGATATTAAAAGACTTTGGACTAAGTTTACTGATGCTACAAGTCAAATAAGAAAACAACAAGATATTTGCAGTGACTTGGTAAAATATTTGCTCTATACAGGGGTACACTGTCATTGTCATGTCCTTCACTTCTTTACACTAAAAACTTTACAAAAAATCGCCCACCTTGCTTATGTCACTTAAGAGCTTTGTTGACCCAGGCTTGGCATAGTCTTTATGTAATATGTCATGTGATAGTCCGACAAATATTTAATTGAAAGTTTTCAGGTCACTTCCTCTCACCTTATGAACAGGTCGAGCTGTCATGTGTCAAACCTGATTTCACCAGCTGTTTCAATGAGAGGAGTCACGCAATGGGGGTGTTGTGAGATTCTTAAAAATAAGAATGGTACTTAGGTATAATTTTCAGATTCAAATTATAAACATAAGTTTCAGTAGGGATTTGAGTATGATATTAAGTTTGATCCTTGGATCATATTTAAGTTTGTTTTGAAAACACAGGGCCAGGTTTGACAGGGCATGCGGGACTTGTGCATAATCCAGACAACAATGTCAATATTTTCATCATCATTTTCAACCTGTCTCATTTTAACCCTTTCCCTCATAGAAGACACCATGAAAAGACCTATGCGAACAACATAAAACCAGATCAGCCTGCGAGTAACTCGCAGGCTGATCAGGTTTTATGCTGTTCGCTGCTCCTCAGTGGTCTGGAAATGAGGATTTTGTAATTAAATTTGGTAAGGTTTAACTGTGATTTTCTGCAGATCAGGCTTTATGTGGTACCTAATGAGTGTGTCAAAATGGGTCTATATAAGGGAAAGGGTTAATATCAATCTTTGATATTTTTATTGACACTAACATGGATGTTTATATTGTAAACATATGTCTGTTTGTGTCATTTTAAAACTATCACAATGAAATCCCTATGAATGTTTACTTGATTAAATTGTATTTACATCTGCAAAGAAAGAAGAATCTAATTACTTATAGGATTCAAGCCAAAAACATTTTGACCTTGGGTCTAATGTCATTTATTGGACAGCACTTGTGGGGAGCTGCCTTGCACCATCCCTATTTAAACACCTGCTAAAGATGCTCAGCAAAATTAAGCACAGTTCTGTTGTGTCACAAAGGTTGTTTTGATTTGTATTTCAGATTATTTTGGGTCGCTGTTACTAAAAAAAGAAAACTGAATCAATAGCTGCATGTGAGTTTGCAATCTGACTAAAGTCATCTCCTATATATACGCCACGCTACATTAGGAAGATCGTGTACTTTAGTCAGATTGGTGAGTTTGTTGTGTGGGTGATACAGGGGTATTTATCACCTTCATAGATTTAATTTCACAGGAATTGAGTATGCTTACTTAAGTAAATTAAGTCATTGGAAAGAATGATTACCCATGTACTTTTTAACAGTGACATATTTGTTAGTCGGGTTTAACTTTCAGCTGACAATATTCAGTCATTTGGAGATGATGTCTACTTGAGACAGATGTAGTGCTGCCACACTGCAATATCACGCCGTATACATGTGGGGCATGATACCACATCCAGTCACATTATCCTGACACCGGGCCAACCAGTCCTGGGACTACCCTTATTATGCTGAACGCTAAGCAAGGGAGCAATACCAGTACCATTTTTTATGACTTTGGTATGTTGTGACTGTGGATCAAACCCACCACTGACGCTCTAATCACTTAGCCACTGGGTATGGTCCACAGTGACATATTTAACATTATAATCACAAACTAGAGTACAGAATAATAAACAGAGAGGGGAAGAGACAGGGGAGTCAGAAGATGTCAGGATATGTAAGTGTAGCTTATCTTTGTTCAGATGTCCATCTTCCTTGTCAAATCTGCCAATCAAATACAGGATTATGGTTCCCTTCACTCCTGGCCACTAGGGGGCGCCATCACCATTCTCCACCTGACATTGTATGGTAATCAAGGAATGAAAAGTACATCTCGAAAGTACAAACTAATATCATTAGGTGACCTAGATTATTTTTTGTCATGTCTCTGAAACATGAGAGTCTGTAAATCTATTTTGAAACATGTCTAAATGATATGACACATAGTTTGCGAGAGAGTTTTTTAAAATGCACTTAGACTAATTAGCATAACCAATTCTTTCTAAATTTTGTTAATTTGCTGCTTTCTATGTATATCTTTTACAAAGTAAATTGACAACATAATTAATGAGTGTTCTACAATTAATCATGTCAATATGACACCAGGAGATAGGGCTTATCTGCTCTTCTAATTGAATTGATAAATTTCTTAGGCAGGCTGTGGGTATTTAAAAGAATACCTAAAAAGATACACATTCCATTGTTTAATTAAAGCGTGTAAAAATGTGTTTTCATCCCAGAAATGACACCCCCTCAATGTTATCTAGAAAATAATTAATGGCAGTACTGACATGAAGTGGAATGCAAGGCAACCTTAGTTATTTCATTTGCCACTGTGGAGGCTACTGGGATGATGCTAAAAATTCTTTGTTATTTCAGTACTTTATGCATTACATGGAATATTGTAAAGTATCAATTTAACATGTTAAGAACAGCCCATATCAATAATGTTTACACAAAAATATAATGTAGAGTTCCAGTTCCAATGATTCTTTGGTAGTTCAATCAAAGAATGCACAAATGCTTCTGCCTCCTCATGCATATGTTGTGGTGTCAACTTTTTTAATGATGGGAACTTGTTTTAAGTGTGACTTCACCTTAAATTATCCATCATTTCATAGAAAGATACATTGTATCCCTATGAAGGGCCTCAGTGTGTCTATGCAATGCTTGAAGATATCTTTTTTTTTCTCCCTTTGATTTAACCTGACTTGATACTGATTTTATTTTCACCCAGATCCAGGGGTAAGGCTGCTACAGCATGTAACAGATCAGTGTTGGACAGACACATTATAAACATTAAAACTATACACATGCCATCATCAATATAGTGTTTAAAATGAAGTATATTCTAACAGCCCTTATTATACAATATCTGAACATTCAGAAAGTCTTAATGTTAATGTTCCCTGTGCTGGACATTCTAATAATTTCCACTGAACATAATCTTTTACAGAACTGAATATAATTTTGGTATCAAAGTGATTAACCCTTTCCCTCATATAGACTCATTTTGATGCACTCAATAGGTACCACATAAAGCCTGATCTGCAGAAAACCACAGTTAAACCTTACCAAATTTAATTTAAAAAATCCTCATTTCCAGACCACTCTCAGGAGCAGCGAACAGCATAAAACGTGATCAGCCTGCGAGTTACTCGCAGTTTGATCTGGTTTTATGTTGTTCGCATAGGTCTTTTCATGGTGTCCTCTATGAGGGAAAGGGTTAAGGAGAGATTCTAAAATCATGTCAGTTGAACCTTGTTACACCATCTCTTGCCATCAGCCACGGTGTGACAAATGGTCATAGGGCTAGTCTCAGTTATACCAACACGACACGTCTGTAATATATGAGCCCTTGGCCTTTACTGCACCACAAATTTTCTGTCTCGCTGCATTTCAAGTATTACTTTATACAAGGCACGGTGAGATGCTGGCTGGCTTAATGATGGGTTGGGCCCTTACTTATTGTTTGGCAGTTATTAATTGCTGCATGTAATCAATATGCTGTTGGAATATTTGTAAAACACTCCTCTCTGAAATAAGCAACATTCTTCAGGTGAGAAGTTAACATTTGTAATGAACTTATTTGACAGGCAAGTTGTATAGGGATGTTAGAAATGTTGCAAATTCTGCATCATGGCTGTCTTTTGTTTCATTAGTGAATTTGCACATGTTTTTCTTTTCATTACTGTGGTGGGTCACTGTATAGAGACCAACACTGCTATTTAAGCTGTAATGGATCTGAATGAAAAAAGGGAACGCTACAACTTGTTTTACTGTCTAAAAATACTATATCTATCCACTGAGAAAATTTCTCCAGATTCAGGCGTGCATTCATTATATAATATATAATTTAAGCCAAAACACATGCAACTGTTTACTTACAGTCAGCTATGAAACTGTCTCAGTGTCATAACCCATGATTTTTACCTATATTCTATGTATGGCATTAGATGCACGTGAACAGCATCGTATATGGTCCTTAGACAACTCCATAGCTGTTCCGTATACTGAACGCACGTAAGATGTCTTCCCATTATTTTTCTCGTGCTGTACCTCAATCATAATACATGTATCAACTTCTAAAGTCTATTAATATATGCATTGTAGAGCAGGTAATTAATTCAGAATAATTCCATTGTAATGTTCTCCTCTAAAATACAAAAGCCAGCATATAACATGCTCAAACATTTCACCTAAAATCTATATTTTGTGATCTGTTTAAGTAAGTTTGGTGAATTTACAGTTAAAATGTGCTCCAATATAGTTTTAGTAAGGTTTCTAGACTTTTACCCAAATATGGCATTGTAATGGAGTTAAAACATCATTCTACCATTACCTCGCAATAACATCTTAACTTTTTACCCCATGAATATTCATGTACAAATTAATGACTTGAATATTATTCAACTAAACTTAAAATGTTACATGAAATCATGAATTTTTCTTTGCCACACAGACTGTGTAGACTCCTGTGCTACAATTTTGTAGGCGCTGTTTGATCTGGATTTTCTTTGTTTGTCTAGGAGTCAAAATGAGTCTTTATGAAGGAAAGGGTTAAGGTCACTGTGGTTGATCTGAAGGTTTTTTGTTGGAATTACATTTGGGGCAAGACTGCTAAATATAATGGCCTTCTAAAGTATAAATACTGGCCCAACCCAAGAACTCGAGATCTTTAAGTAATTGTTAAGAACTTGTTTCTCAATCAATATAGATTTGTTCGAAGGAACAAACAGTGTTAAACCTGAGCATTCTACACAAACAGACTAAAACCTTCTTAACCAACAGTATGGTCCATGGGATTGACCAACAATATGGTTGGTGGGATTAACCAACAGACTGGTCAGCAAGATTAACCAACAGACACCAACAACTGGTCAGGGGATTAACCAACAGACTGGTCAGGGGGATTAACCAACAGACTGGTCAGGGGGATTAACCAACAGACTCAGGTCAGGGGGATTAACCAACAGACTGGACAGTGGGACTAACCAACAGACTCAGGTCAGGGGACTGGTCAGGGGGACTAACCAACAGACTCAGGACAGTGGGACTAACCAACAGACTCAGGACAGTGGGACTAACCAACAGACTCAGGTCAGGGGACTGGTCAGGGGGACTAACCAACAGACTCAGGAGAGTGGGACTAACCAACAGATGTCAGGTCAAGGACTGGTAGGGGGACTAACCAACAGACTGGCTAGTGGGATTTACCAGTCTCAGGGGGGATTAACCAACATTTATGCTTGTGCCTCCTCATCAGAGACTGTAAACTGTTATGCAGCTTTTCTATGGTATGCCTCAGTGTGAAATGGTGTAATTGAGTGGTAAATGTATACTGTAAAGTCAGATTTATGACTGAGCTTTGCCCTAAATGGAGACAGGATACCACTAGGAGTGCACTTCGGAAGCCTGCATTTCTTATTGATTGTCAAATTGACAATTATTTATGGGATTTTAAGCCCATTATTGCAGGAGAGCATGGCAATTTACAGAAAGATAATCACTTAAATGAATAATGGGATGGTCCGTTCAGCTTCTTAAATTTAAAATGCATTAATCTTAGGTAAATGTGGAATGGTATATCAATTTGTTATAGTAAGTAAAGTAAGTGAAATGGAAAATGGTTTTAAGTCCCCAAACATTATATCGCCATGTGATATTTTGTGAATTGATGTAGTATTAATGAACAAGTGTGTGGAAGTAATGTGTCAGCCCTTGCTTTAGTAAGAGTAGATTCTACAGCAAAAGGAAAATGTTTAAAGGATTTATATTACTGTTGAACCTCTGCAGTACATTGTGACAGTCAGTGGTATGAAGGGCAAGGTTTTGAAAAATGAAAATATTTTCTTTAAACCTTTGTAATGCTGTAGGCACTTGTGACTGCTTTTTCGACCACTGCTGACCAAGATCAGCCTGCAGACCATGTCTAGCCTGTGAATCTGTGCAGTCTGATTATGGCCTGCACTGTTTGCTATTCAGTCAATAAATTTTCACAATACAGTCCAAAATGAAAGGACAAGTCTAATTAAGAAATTTTACTTGTTAATGGTTGATCTTGTTATATTCCCTTTCTGTAGTCTACTCCAGGCCTGTTAGTTCAAACATTAATTGTTTTGGGATAGAGCTAAAGACTAGGGGTTCTTTATTGTGCAAGATTTGTCCATGAAAACAAAATACCACTCTGAGCTCTCTTTGGAGCTCAGGGTAAATGACCTTACAAAGAGAGGTCATTCTACCCATTGATTCTACCTAGCAAGCTTTTACAAATTTTCTAATCACAATAATAGAAATCAGTTGAAACTTCGTACTTCAAACTTGTATCAGAGGGAGATTCTACCTGAAATATTCTGTCGATTATAAATCCATTTTGTTCTTGTCATTTCGACACAAAAATTTTGATAATCAGGTAATGCTGTCTTTTTCTTGTCTGAAAACATGCATAGATGCCATAACCAGAGATACCTGTAGACTGTAAATGCATGAAATATCATTTATCTGTCATTGACAGCTGTCTTCTATGCAGATTATGCAATTTATTTATCCATTTGTAATCATTTTCTGGGTAAAAGACTGACAATGTTAAAATACCAGTCATTATTCCACTACAGAAAAAAGTAATAGAAATTTGTTCCTGCTTGTTGCTTGAATGGAATAGATATAAAGTATTTAATTTGTTTTTATTTTCATGGCAAAGAATGTGATCTTAAAAGATAATCTAAAGAAAATTGAATGTTTGAAGTTGTTTTTGCACTATTATTGCTTCTTTTAAATCAAATAAATGAACATTTTTACCATTGCCAGAAACATGTGATAAGAGAGATCTGACTTTGAAATAACAGGGCCTAATATCCTTTTGAGAATAATAAGAACTTGATTCCACAAAACAGCAAGGAGGCAGCTATGATAATAAACAAGTTAGCTGTATCAACAGAAAGTGTTTATAGCTCACAGTAAAATCTAGGGGGATTCTGGTAGAGTAAATTTGTTCAGGTGGTTTAAGAAGTGATAAGAAACAGTTGGATGAGACAACTTTCTCCATGAAAGCCCTCTTTATTTGGCTTTTCCTGCAAACTTTACATTTGATGCTTTCTTTTTGTAGGATGGAAAACCTATATATGCAATTAAACTGACCCTCCACCCTTATCTTGGACCAGTTTAAAAATTGTGAAATACTTATTAAAATAACTATATCGCTAGAAAAGGGTTTAGATGAGGTAGAAATGGATTCAATATTTCAGATGTCAGAGTCTAGATGACAGGTAATGACAAAAAAAATTAACTTAAGAAGCTTTTGTTAAGACTTCACAGATAATTTCTAATCAAACACATTCATAAATATTATTCATTATGTACATACAGAAAGGCCTTTTTAGTTTTCAATAAAAAAAGTGTAAAATTCAAAACATTTTCCTATCCTCCCTTTGATATTTGTTTGTTGAGTTGAATGTTCCAATGACAGTATTTCAGTCATTTTGAGATTATGTCCACTGGAGACAGACATAGTGCTGCCACACTGCAGTTTCATGTGGGCCAACCAGTCCTGGAACTATCCTTATATGTTGAGCACCAAGCAAGGGAGCTAAACCAGTACCATTCTTTTACAAACTTGGTATGTTGCAGCCAGGGATTGAACCCACAATCTCACACTCCCTAGGGGATGCTTTAACCACTAGGCCACTGGTGCAGCTGTCTAATGAATGGAGAGATTAGCTGAATAAAACAACTAATTAAATTGTCAATGACATGAAATTTAGAAATATGTTAAAAAGTGCTTAGTATGGTTGGTGGATATGGATATTGGTCCTCCTTTAAGATGTTTATCTTTTTTTTGTCAAATATGATCACTAATCTAATATTTGGATTATACAAAGAAGAACTATTTAAAATGTTTGGTTTTGGCAATGGGGATGTGGTAATTAAAGAATGGATTGCGAAATTTTATGACTCATGTTTAGCAATTGTATAAAGAAAGTCTGAGGCCAATGCAGAAAATACCTCTGCCTATAGAATCTTTATTAGTAATACCTTGAAGGAGAGAATGCGAAGCCTTGGTGGTTGTTTTGCAGATTTTTATACATATTTATAGAGAATTTGGCATAATTTATTGGTGCGAAGAGAACCAACCCTGTCTGGAGCTTTCCCAGAATTTGTCGCGGTTGCAGTATGTCTGCATTGTGTTTCGAAATGCAGAATTCAAAATAGTCTGTTAGAAAAATTAAGCAGCAAAAACATTGACTTGGAATTCTTGCAGATGTAAATTTGATGTATGTACAGTTAATACGAATGTAAAAAATAAGCATAAAAAATAATTGATACTTAACCAGGTCTGCAGTGGTATACAGGGTTGTAAAATGCTTTTGATTGTGTAAAAAAGATATTGGGAAAAATCCCATCAAAAGATTTACAGAAAGGGTTTGGCTTCATTTGTAAAGTAAAGAAGAAAGTTCAGATTTTATCTTGAAATGTTTTAGTTTGTCATGTATGCAAAACATCCCTTTGGATGTGTTACTTCAATAGCATTTTGCAGTATGAAAAGAGGTGATCATATAGATGTTATATCGGTATAAGTTCACTGTTTCTTGATCCCTCTACTGAAGAAGTGAAGATCAGTAATAGAGAGCAGAAATAGGCCCTAGAATTATTTTTAGCTCACCTGAGCATGTAGTGATCATGTGAGCTTTTAGGATCAATGGCTGTCATCTGTCTGTCTGTCCGTCCGTCATCCACAATTATTTCAAACATCTTCTCTGAAACCACTGGGCCAAATTTAATGAAACTTGTCTGTGATATTCCTTGCATGAAGCAACACCAAACTTGTTCATATGGTTCTGGTCCATTGTATAGTATCTGATTTACAGGAGCTAAAAATAGATATTAAATGTGAAATCTTAAAAAAAAAAATCTTCTTCTCCAAAACCGCAATGCCCAGAGCTAAGATATTTAGGAGTCAAAACTAACCCCACCCCAGGGGTCACTTAATTTTACATAGAGTTATATAGGAAAAACTTGAAATATCTTCTTGTCAAAAACCGCAAGACCTAAAGTTCAGATATTTGGTGTGTAAGATGACCTAGTGGACATCTACCAATTTTTTTTTGTTAAATCATGGCCCAGGGGTCAAAATTGCTTCCATTAGAGGTGACTTGATTTAACATAGACTTTGAAAGAAGAAAAAACCCCATAAAAGATCATCTTGTCAGAAACCACAAGATATGGGGTTTAGATATTTGGTATTTAACATGATATTGGCCTAGTGTACCTGAACCAAGTTGTCATATTATGGCCCCGGGGTCAGAATTGGTCCCACCCCAGGGTCACTTGATTTTATAGCTATGACCATCAAAATTTGGACCACAGGTACAGTTTTTGTGTGGAATTATGATTATCTTGCTGTACTTTTGCATGGATTCAGTATGACTACCCCCATACTTTATAAAAGACAATAAATGCAATACTTCTCTTGTGAGCAATTCAGGGCCATCTTTGCCCTCTTGAGGAGGCAGATATTTTTGTGTAGTTTTACATAATATATAAAAACAGAAAATCTACCACCAACTGATAAAACTGTAGACAATACAACTGCATACAATTTTTTTCTGATGGCAAAATTAGATAAAATTGTGACTGTGCACTTTTATTTATTATTTATTTATTTATTGCATTCATGAAAAAAGTAAACAGGAGCAAAAGAGTTATACAAACAGATAAACAAACAAGCAACTACAGTATCTCTGGTGATTTGAAGAAAACCACTCTCCTGTTTTTGAAAGACCACCAGAGTCATAAGTGAGGTTGCCGTTTGGTTGTGGAAAACCAAAATATCACATTAGCTACCATTGGTTTTAAAATATGACAGGCCTTGGTTTAGTAGACTGCTATGAAAATTTCCTCACACATTTGCCTTCTGATTCAGGGTTTAAAACTCCTTTACTGTTCCACTTACACTTTTAGATCTCATAAGGATTAAACAAATATGTGAAACACATGATTTTCAGATTATTTAAGGATTCTTAATAATATTTGCTTAAAAGTTTTAGATCTATTTAACATCACAAAATTAAAACACTCCACTGTCAGATACTGTGCATGGTTTTGTTTGTTTCAGACATCAATTAGATATTTTTTCTTGCTGTCTTGTTCCTCATTTTCCACTTTTATTACCAAAACAATCCTTCACTACTGAGATAACATCTATGAGAGTGATTTACTCATACCTGCAGGTAGGTGTTAGAAACATTAAAGGTACAATCACTGATGCTTATTTTATCTGCTCAGATGTTTCACATCAGGGACAGGGTGCACGTAGAGATACATATCATGCATGACTTGAATATGTTTTTATATTAAGAAATTATATATCAATATCATTTATCTCCTTGCTAGACACTACAAAAAATCCAAGGCATCCTCTTTAATTACAAATGGCTAGACAGGTGGAATTTTCATTTATGTTTATACGTATTTAATAGTAATTTTGATTTATTTCGATAGTTTTTTTAATAACTTTGTTAGCTTTTAATTACACGTATGTAGACCTTTATAAGCATCCTCTTGACTGTCAATGAGTTTGGGTGTGCAATCTTGGCATATTTCTTGCATCTTTTTCTCAGCTGGAGATGTTTTCCATCTAGTTAAGTATTTGCAAACAGTGCTACTACAAAAACAATACAGCAATTGTTGTCCCTGCATCCCTCTGGGGAGAACCAAGTGCAAGCAATTTATCTTACCATATTTTTTCTCGGCATTTCTTGGCACTGTGGTGTCAGGGTAAATTGTAAAACCAAATTCTGCCCCAAATTCCTGCGAGGGAACTGAATGAATGTTGTGGATGCAGCTGATACTAGAATAGCCTGATACTGGGCGATTATAATGAAAGTCATGTGGCGTTTTAATGAGCGCAATTGTCTATGAAATTCCAGTAGATATTGTTACAGCAGTGCCTTTATAATGGATGAAGGGTACATTAATTGCATGTGGGAGTAACGGGTTGCCACTATTCTCCCCCACCTCCTTGTCATTGATTGCCTGTTTGTATTGCAGCCTTAACACATTTGTTAGTTAGCTGCTTAGTCTTATGTGATCTGAACATACCAAATCTAAATGCCATTTTTTTTTACACAAAAATGTAAGACAAATTCTGAATTATGTTAAATCTAAATGAATGACATGAAAATTAATTACGTGTTTTCTTCTTAATAAACCAGGTGCAAATGATGATTTCAACAAAATTGTTTTATGGGCAGTCAAAATTTGTGCAGCTGCGCTTTTACATAAACCATGATGTTTGGACAATTGTGACAATGTCTATGACAGTTATGTGTAACTGGCACTGTGCATGCATTGTGCAACTACACGTCACCTGGGAAATGCATTGTTTTCTTTTTCTTTCGTAATTTATTCTCATTGTTTTTTTTTTCTTCTCTCATTTAGTTTGATGGTGTCAAGAAACAATGTAAAATATTACAATATTTCTGTCAAGATCGGCTATAGAAAATCTAGGGGTATAAAATTCCAAAATTTATCGAATGCCTTTGAAAGAATAAAATCAAGAAAAAATAAAGAGATGTCCTCTTCTTTTTTATTTTCTTCTTTATTTATCGCCCTGCACAAATGTTCAAAGTCCATGGCAAGTGGGATTTTACACATCTGGAAAATACCTTTATCATAGAAAAAAATCAACCTGTGGTCCAGTAGGACAGTATATCATACAATGATACATATTTTGTATGTGTGAGTATTTCTATCGTAGACTCACAAGGGGTTAAAAGAAAAAAATATAGTAATTGTCAGGATTTGGATAAAAATTTATTCCATGCTTTTATCTTCAATGATAATTTATCAAACACTAAAGATCAGGTGTTGTTTAAATGTTGATATTAGTTTCCCTGTATTCCTATTTAACCCTTTCCCTCATAAAGACTCATTTTGACGCACTCATTAGGTATCACATAAAGCCTGATCTGCAGAAAACCACAGTTAAACCTTAGCAAATTTAATTACAAAAAATCCTCATTTCCAGACCACTGAGGAGCAGCGAACAGCATAAAACCTGATCAGCCTGCGAGTTACTCGCAGGCTGATCTGGTTTTATGCTGTTTCCATAGGTCTTTTCATGGTGTCCTCTATGAGGGAAAGGGTTAAAGCAACATTGATGGGTAAGAAGAAAAACCAAATTAAAATGATTTCCCATTTCTTATTATGTGTACATACACAGAGAAGAGAAAGAAATAAACATGAATCAGTATGAAATAAATGGAATATTTTTTGTTTCAGTTTGTAATTGTTTTTAGTTCCATTCTTGTTTGTAAAAAAGTATATTATCACAAGCAGCCATGGTTCTGCCACTTGTGAAATTAATTTTTACTCACTCTTGAAATGAAATATGATCTAACATCAAAATCAACAAACAAGTGGTATTGACTTAGCAAGGGTGTAGTAGATCATGAAGGTATCATTTGTTACCCCCGTGTTGTAATTACCGGCAACATTTTCCAGGTAGCCATTTGTTAAGCAGATAAACAATAAGTTAGATACAATTCATTTACGTAGGTGGGAAACACACAGACTCCTATTCAGGAACATGAAACATCATGATAAGCTAGTGAATTATAGGATGTTCCTCCACCTATTCAATTTACAGTATTTGTTATAACAGTTGAGGGAATCACTGTCAGCAATTTAGTGCCCCACCCATTCTTACACCTATTTGAATGTACGGGTTTATTCCTGATTGCTGGTGTGCTGCGGTTCTGATTACAATGTTAACTTTGTATCAAATTGTGTGAATTATGTTCATCACCTTGCATTTGCCTCTCTATGTCCAGGAGGAATTACCTTTCGAGATAAACATGTTCAAATGAAGCAATTATCAGTCATTTAACCCTTTCCCTCATATATACTCATTTTGACGCCCTCAATAGGTATCACATAAAGCCTGATCTGCAGAAAACCACAGTTAAACCTTACCAAATTTAATTACAAAATACTCATTTCCGACCTGGGAGCAGCGAACAGCATAAAACCTGATCAGCCTGCGAGTTACTCGCAGGCTGATCTGGTTTTATGCTGTTCGCATAGGTCTTTTCATGGTGTCCTCTATGAGGGAATGGGTTAAAGTCATTCATTGAAGGCTTCTATTCTTTTGCCACCTTGGGATATGATTTGTACCAGAAAAGAAGGGATTGTATACTCCTGCTTCTGTTTTGTTTAAAATAACTTAATAATACATTAACATAATACAATAACATAATGCTTTAACTAGAATGTAAAAAACGTTGGATTTTGTTAAAAGGTCAAGGTTAAGGTAATTTATCATATAGTTTACAGGTGTTGTGATGGATTCAACATGAATGCAAGATAAGATTACCATGAAATTTTGGATGGGCCAATATTTTAGTTTTGTCACTGCCCCCCCCCCCATTTATATTACACATTTGAACAATTGTTCATTATTACAAAGGGATCCATGACCTTCTGAATTGTATGAACTGACAAAGGATACAGTTATATTTCCCTCAGACAATGATGTAACAATAGGTCACATAGCTATGTTGGTGGGGAAGTCCTAATGAAATCAG
>CM037784.1:29698463-29748463 GCA_021229015.1 Solen grandis
CATAGGATGAACTTATAAAATCGCTGCCATGAACTGGTGAATATGATGTGTTGCGGAACTTGTCCTTCAGGAATATCGCCTTCTTAACCAATTTCATCAAAGTTGCATTTACGAAAATGGTGTTTTCCTGTGCAATATGACCTACACTTTATGAGTTTATTTGTCTGGGGAAAAAAGACTTCACCAACATTAACAAGGGAAAGTAGAAAATATTTTTTTTTTGTAAATTTCTACTAATCATATGTGAACTAGCTGCTTTATGACACATGTATTTATAAGAATTCAGCAATAACATAACAGTTTCACCACTTAAGATACATGAACTAAAGTAGAGAGTTCTACTTATTCAAAATTCTGAGCTGAAGAATATCTAAGTTAGGATGTTTCATGAGTCAGCCTGGACCATGTTGATGGAAGTGAATGGTTACACTATAGTTTATCACAGAGTGTTATGTAACTTGTTGGCTGCTGTAGCATAAATTCATGGGTCTTTCTGACATTGCAGTGATATCACTTGAGGAAGTCTGTACTTGGCAGACTGGATGTGGAATCTTGGAAGGTGTAGTGTTAATATGCTTGACTTCTCACCTATTGTTTGATTCTTGTTATGTGCTTGAGAGTGTATCATAGTTCTAATACAGACACTTGGGTTCCCAGTAGATACTCTGGTATTTATGTAGATAATAGCACATATACTGCAGTATGCATCAAAAAAACAGTTTTAAACATGTTAAAAGTTGTGATGTTTTTTTTTGTGTGTGTTTTATGTAAAACAAAGTTTCAATTTTGGACTTACAGGAGAAGAGTCGGCTGTGTTCTGAGCTTGATGATGTGAGGCGG
This sequence comes from Solen grandis, assembly GCA_021229015.1. Lineage (NCBI taxonomy): Eukaryota > Metazoa > Mollusca > Bivalvia > Adapedonta > Solenidae > Solen > Solen grandis. The sequence continues at coordinate 29,699,304 of CM037784.1, forward strand.
CGGCTTAACAAGGCGGAGAGGGAACTGGTGAACAGCAAGGAGGAGTGTATCCACCTCACCTCAACCACACAGGCACTGGAGAGGGAGGTAAGTCTGGTCCAGGTGTAATTCTGGGGTAAACCAGGGTTGTCTCCCTTAGATCAGTGTAATACTGATTTATTTTAAGAGAATGTGATTTAAGAAGGTATATCATTTATTTGAAAAATCATTAATGAATGTTAATATAACTTAAAGACACACATCACTTAGAATAGATCTCAAATTAGATTGGTTTATATTTATGTATATTTACTAATATATGATGAAACAATTCATTGCTACAAAAGTACACAATGCAAAAAAAATAATTTAAAATTGTAAATGTATTTTAATCCTTTATTATAATACAGTGCAGCTGCATTTAACACTCATCATATGTAGGATCCTGGTCTAGATACCACATAAAATTGAATGCACTATAATCATGTGAAGATGCACTTTAAACTTTACCTCATTAATTTTCATACTAAAATTTGTGACATGGTGAATATGAATTTACTGTTACTGGAAATAAAATGATACATGAAACAATGAATTTTTCTTTGCTGTGCTGACTTGCAGAAGCTGAGCTACAATATCGTATGAGCAACGCAGGACACTCTGATTAGACAGCTCCTTTCGGAGATGTCTGAAATTGGGCTGCTGTGTTTGTCCATGCTTAAAAATGTGTCTATATGAGGTGAAGGTTAGGTCAGCCAATCAAATCACAAAATAAAGATTTGGGATCTGGTGTGGGACCACATTATACTGGCTTTTATGTTATAGTGGATCTTCACAGTATGTAAAAAATAAGATAACAATAATGATTCCTTCTTGTGTCCCCACCAGCTACATCTTGCCAAGCTGGCCCGTGATAGTGTAGAGAGGGGCAGGTCGGAGGACTTGAAGGCTGTGGTAAACGGTCCCAGGCTCGTGAGGAGGAACTCACGGCCTACATCGCTGATATGGATGAACAGCACTGTGAGTTGAAGTGATGACCAGGGTTTCCCAGCCATCATAGGATGGAACTGCAGCTGATATATTTGTGTCCATATCTAGATTGGTTTTAGTCTTATTTACACCCCTGAATCATAAATTGAAGCTTGGGCCATAATAGGATCATGTGCATTGTCCATCCCAACATGACCCATTTAATTTTCAAAAGTATTTTCATATTTTTTAATCAATTCATATAACAGGGAAATTCATAACCTTTAGTGATAGCTCTCGTTTGGCAGAATTCTACATTAAAAATTCTGAGAAGGAAATATTTGCAAAAGATGTTAAGCACCCAGAGATTTGTAATCTTACTTATCAACTAAGATCGCAAAACAAACCTTGTCCACTAGCTCAAAGTGTTGATTCTTCAACAAATGTAGTAATTAAATTGACCGCCATTTCAGCCCACACAACATCGGAGATGGACACCATGTTGTCCAAACAGAATAAACTCATTGGCAAGCTGAAGATGGAATGTCGCAAACAGGCAGCACAGATTGAGGTCATATTGAAGAAAAATAGGTGAGCATTCTGTTGTAAAGATGAACGGAATTACATAGAATAGAAAGTAAGTTTCCCTTCTTATATGGAGTAACCTGACTTTGTTCAGGAAAAAAACTTGAATCAAATCAGCACTTTTTATAGTCCAAAATTAAAGCTGACATTGTCTGATTTATTCTAAGAAAACAGGGTGTAGTATAATGCCTCAGAATGTGCTTTAAAAAGATGTTGTGAACACCACTCATTGATCATATTTAGTTGAGCATGTTAATCAAACTTAAGTTTGAGATTCAGTATTAGTACAATTTTCAAGAACTTGGGGCTTGGTATCATAAAAATTTGATGTGTATTTTTAATTGGAAGGTCAGAGAATGGGAAGCTGCGCCGCCACAATGAGGAGTTGCGTAATCGACTGCAGCGGGCCATGTCCCATCTGAAGGACCTGGAGGACCAGGTGGAGCAACACTCACGGGTCCAGGAGAAGATGACCGAGCGTCTCAAGATGATGGATGACCACGCCCAGCACCAGGGTACACAGGTGAGGGTCAACACTTAGAGAGATAGATCACTGTGATTTTGGGTGCAAGACTAATCTTGAGTCTACTGAACATAGATTCTACTGGTAGAGTCTATGTTCTACTGGTCTACTGGTAGAGTCTATGTTCTACTTGTCTACTGGTAGAGTCTATGTTCTACTGGTAGAGTCTATGTTCTGCTGGTCTACTGGTAGAGTCTATGTTCTACTTGTCTACTGGTTGAGTCTATGTTCTACTTGTCTACTGGTTGAGTCTATGTTCTACTGGTCTACTGGTAGAGTCTATGTTCTACTTGTCTACTGGTAGAGTCTATGTTCTACTTGTCTACTGGTAGAGTCTATGTTCTACTTGTCTACTGGTAGAGTCTATGTTCTACTTGTCTACTGGTAGAGTCTATGTTCTACTGGTCTACTGGTAGAGTCTGTGTTCTACTTGTCTACTGGTAGAGTCTATGTTCTACTGGTCTACTGGTAGAGTCTATGTTCTACTTGTCTACTGGTAGAGTCTATGTTCTACTGGTCTACTGGTAGAGTCTATGTTCTACTTGTCTACTGGTAGAGTCTATGTTCTACTGGTCTACTGGTAGAGTCTATGTTCTGCTGGTCTATTGGTAGAGTCTATGTTCTGCTGGTCTACTGGTAGAGTCTATGTTCTGCTTGTCTACTGGTAGAGTCTATGTTCTACTGGTCTACTGGTAGAGTCTATGTTCTGCTGGTCTACTGGTAGAGTCTATGTTCTACTGGTCTACTGGTAGAGTCTATGTTCTGCTGGTCTACTGGTAGAGTCTATGTTCTGCTGGTCTACTGGTAGAGTCTATGTTCTGCTTGTCTACTGGTAGAGTCTATGTTCTACTGGTCTACTGGTAGAGTCTATGTTATACTGGTCTACTGGTAGGGTCTATGTTCTACTGGTCTACTGGTAGAGTCTATGTTCTGCTGGTCTACTGGTAGAGTCTATGTTCTGCTTGTCTACTGGTAGAGTCTATGTTCTACTGGTCTACTGGTAGAGTCTATGTTCTACTGGTCTACTGGTAGAGTCTATGTTCTGCTGGTCTACTGGTAGAGTCTATGTTCTGCTGGTCTCCTGGTAGAGTCTATGTTCTGCTGGTCTACTGGTAGAGTCTATGTTCTGCTGGTCTCCTGGTAGAGTCTATGTTCTACTGGTCTACTGGTAGAGTCTATGTTCTGCTGGTCTACTGGTAGAGTCTATGTTCTACTGGTAGAGTCTATGTTCTACTGGTCTACTGGTAGAGTCTATGTTCTGCTGATCTACTGGTAGAGTCTATGTTCTGCTGGTCTACTGGTAGAGTCTATGTTCTGCTGGTCTACTGGTAGAGTCTATGTTCTGCTGGTCTACTGGTAGAGTCTATGTTCTACTTGTCTACTGGTAGGGTCTATGTTCTGCTGGTCTACTGGTAGAGTCTGTTCTGCTGGTCTACTGGTAGAGTCTATGTTCTACTTGTCTACTGGTAGAGTCTATGTTCTACTTGTCTACTGGTAGAGTCTATGTTCTGCTGGTCTACTGGTAGAGTCTGTTCTGCTGGTCTACTGGTAGAGTCTATGTTCTACTGGTAGGAGTCTATGTTCTACTTGTCTACTGGTAGGGTCTATGTTCAAGACTGATCATTGTGCAGTTTTTTAAAATATCTATTCTCAGGTTTGACATTATACTATGAACTTTTTTAAGATTTCATCTGTAACTAAGAGCTAAGTAAGGATGTTAGACTTGGGGCCAGGATTAGACCTGGTCATGTCTGAAAAGGCCAAGATGACATCCATCTGAGATCACAGCATGTTTCAGCTTAACTCTATACCAATTAGTTACACAATCTCTTAAAATGGTATGCCAAAGGAAACCCTGATCAGACTGAAAGGAATTTTAACCTTGACAGGTATTTCTCTGTACTATCCCTGTTTCTAAAATATTGTGGAATAGCAGCAACCATATAGTAATTTGCAGACTTTAAACTTGTTTCATGGGTAATTTCAATCTTACTGTCTTCTGTGTTAAAATTAGATTTTATACACGGCATAACAGAATTCATTTGTTCTTTCACTTCATTCAATAAGTACACATTACTCACTCTGCATACAATAATAACTTCATTTTGTTTAGGGGATCGAGTTGCAACAATACCAACAAAGTTGTATATAGTATTGTGATGTGTGGATAGTTGTGGTGTAAGGAAAAAAAAGTAGAGATGATGATGATGGTTGGATGATGATGATGATGATGGTGGTGGTGGTGGTGGTGGTGATGATGATGATGGGTGGTGGTGGTGATGATGATGATGATGATGGTGTGATGTGAAGAAGATAATAAGTCTGATGACTTAGCATGAAACATCCTGCAACATCATTTTTTTTTGCTGCCATTAAGTCCTGATGATTATACATTTAATTCAATTTCATTGGAACATTAATTTCATGGCTTTCTGTTTTAGAAAACATGACGTCTGCTAAAATGATTTGTTTTTATGGTGATAAATGTTTATGAATAAATCATTCTAGAAATCCATGAAAATTAATCCCTTATGAAAATTGCAGCGTATGTATTATCTGTCAGTACAGGTATGTTTGAACAGGATCTCTCCATGTCAGATCTAATGTTTTTAACCTTTGTATAAAATATCTGCCATATGAAAATATATTGTCAGATTGCTGAAAGGATCTCTTTGATGCAAGTGCTTGACCTTGTTGTGTGTTCTAATCAGATTAATGTCTACAACATAATCTGCATTATCTTGACCTTGCACCCCTTGCTGGGGTCTTCACTTGTAATTTCCCTAATGATGGCACGAATTTGGGCTATTCCACATACATGCTCTGATAATATCAGTCATGGACAAGATGAATATGTCAGCATGTATGCATGATTACCCTTTATTGACAAGATAATGTTTTGTAGTTTGAGGACCAATTTATCAAGCCCTCCTTTCATTATGTCTGTCAACAATGATTGGACAGATTAAGATGTTATCAATCCAGATTGACTGTGTGCACTATGCTCATATCAGTTAACTCTCTCTAATTGGATTACACTGAATCAGTGAGGTCTGTATGTCTCTGATAAGGGAAGATTAGGAAGTATTTGTGGCATGTCCGCAATGTGCCACCGGTGTCCTTAGCTGGTGAAGGACACATTGAGTGTGTTATCAGCTTCCACCTGCGGTTGGAATATGTGCTGTCGACAGCTGTCGGGGAAAAGAACATCGGGAACAACGTGAACAGGTTGACACACCACTGCAGTTGGGGTGATATAATGTGGCCAATGCAGTGGTGATAGATATGGTTATCTTGTTCTAATATTTGTATATTGATAGGGAGATAATGGGAGGCAGGGGGGCTGAGACTCACCAAATAGGAAATGTGTGACTTGAAGGTTCAGCACACTTGTGTTTGTGTCCACATGTCATGTGGTCATGTAATGGGATGCATGGCGAGGATACAGGTCGTTTGATGGTCATTTGGTCAGCTGAGTTATTATGAATAGGTCATCATTAGGTTCAGGAGGGAACTATCTATTGTTATGATATTGGGGAGGATTGTCATAGAAGCTGAGATCTTACACTCTCTATATGTATTTTTTCAGTACTACCCTGTTAACTAAAACAGTTATTGAATGCATCATCTGAATAAATGCTTCTTCCTATCTATGTTGCTTGCTTTTCATTTGTTATGAAAGGAATACTCTATGGCAATAAGTATTATATTGGTACAGTGATCAAACATACACAATACACCATGATACACCATAGAAACCCAGATCAAACTGAAGGCAACTCTCAGCTTGAACAGTTTTTCATTGTTCTATCCCATCTCAAAAACCTGACCAGCCTGAGAGTAACATGATCTAATTTAACTCATTTTATTTTCCATCTCTTGGGAGAAGTTTATCATAATAGATCATTAATTCAGTGTAAGATTTACTATTGATATTTTTTAATTGTTTTTTTTTACTCTCATGCAGAATGTGACTTATGTTAAAATCAGTTTTTATTGAGTACAGTTGATAATTTTTAATGAGATAAAATTTGTTACAGCATCATAGATAATTGAATGTTTTATTAGCTTGACTATTCGAAGAATATGAGAGCTATTGTAGTCGCCCTTGCGTCGGCGTTGGCGTTGCAGCTTTTGGTTAAAGTTTTGCATGCAAGTTACTATCAACCTTATATCTCAATAACCATTTTTGGTATTGACTTGAAAGTTTATATGTTCAGGGGCATCAGACAACCAAGGTAGATAACTCTTGACTGAATTTAATATGAATTATGGCCCCTTTTTAACTTAGAAATTTTGGTTAAAGTTTTGCATGCAGTAGAAAATTTGGTAAAAGTTTTGTGTGCAAGCTACTATCCAGTTTGTATCTCAATAACCATTCATGGTATTGACTTGAAAGTTTATGAATATGTTTAGGGGCATCAGACAACTAAGGTAGATATCTCTTGATGGGATATATTACAAATTATGGCCCCTTTTTACCTTAGAAATTTTGGTTAAAGTTTTGCATGCAGGATTCTTTCATGCTTATATCTCAGTATCCAGGCATGCTATTGATTTGAAACGTCTTTAATATGTTTAGGGGTATCATACTTTCATGGTAGATAACTCTTGATAGAATATTTTACAAATTATGGCCCCTTTTTAACTTAGAAATTTTGGTTAAAGTTTTGCATGCAAGGTACTTTCATGCTAATATCTCAGTATCCAGGCATGCATTGATTTGAAACTCTTAATATGTTTAGGGGTATCATACTTTCATGGTAGATAACTCTTGATAGAATATATTACAAATTATGGCCCCTTTTTAACTTAGAAATTTTGGTTAAAGTTTTGCATGCAAGGTACTTTCATGCTTATATCTCAGTATCCAAGCATGCGATTGATTTGAAACATCTTAAATACATTTAGGGGTATCAGACTATCAAGGTATATCATTTTTGACTATTATTATGTACAGGGTATGTGAAGGGCAAGAATTGAATAGATTTCATTTGATTTACCAACAAGCATTTTGAATAGTCGAGCATGCTGTCCTCTGACAGCTCTTGTTATAAACAATGCAATTATGGTTTGATGTGACAGATTTGAACATTCATTTATCTGAACTAGTGCATTTCTGAGATTTTAACCATACAAAAATCATAAGGGAAGAATGGGACCTTAAAGTATCCATGTTATTGAAACCTGTTTTTGGTTATCCTTACAGGATATGTTTCATTTTAGGTAGTCAATCACTTTGAATATTGATTTATGATCATAAAGTCAAGCATTCAACATCTGCCTTCTTGTGAATTACATATTTATATGATCATAAAATGTTGGTAAATCAGAATGACTTGTTTATCATGAAGTAAGTCAGGCCAGGTGTAAGCTGGCTCAAGTTCAGTTGGTAATAAAGTTTCCTCACACTTCCTCTACATGCACTTGATTAGCATTCTTGCCCTGGAATCCTTGTAAGTGACAAAATCAGTATGTCACTCACACATGTCTTTGTTTAAGGGTAGAGATTTTCTAGTTTGCAGAGATCAGGGTTACTTGGAAGCTTCATTCACAGGAAATGGAAGTTTCACATTTCACAGGATTTTCAAATTCAGGCTGGTTTAGCAGATTTTTTTGTAGAATAAAAACTGATATAATTATGTATTTCAGTAAAAGACTGGTTTTGTTAACATTTTATTCTATGAAAGATTTGAGAAAACATCCAAGGTGAACAGTATAGATCCAGATAAGTCTGCAAGTAGCTTTTTGCTACTTCTCGGTACCCTGGGGATGAGGAGGGAACTCTGTTAAATCTGTTCAGAATGAAAATTACCCTCAGTCCAATCAGGCTTTTCTACAGTTCCTTGTAGAAATTGTACAATTGATTGCTCAAGGGTCAGATATTTACAGGAGCCTATTATTCACACAGGAAGTTCATTGGGTGTGGTGTCAGAGGGTGTGGCCATGTGCCAGGGTGATTGCTCCCTTATCTTCCCTGTAGACATTGACATGCCAACAGTAACTGCATGCATTCCAGCATGCTTTGGTTACAACACGGCTACCTTTGAAGTGGGAACAATAAAGTTGGGCAACATTTGTCTCAATGTTTACTGGGAAGTCTATTGTTTAGCGTTATCATAATAGGTTGGTCAGGAATGTAGATAAGGAAATAATGGGAGATGGCCTGGAATGCAGATTGGTTAACTGAATGATTTAGACCTTGGCAGTGTGCTTCATGGGAGTCACTGTAAATAAATGTGTTTACTTCCAAAAAGTTTTTAAATCTTTTTTTTTTACATGTTTTAGGAAACAAGTTCATTATATTGCAGGTTATACTACAAATACCAGTATATATTAATAAAGATTACATTATAATGGTTCATTCACCTTTGGTGCATACACATGCATATACAAATTTGATTTCCAAAGCCATTAATGTGACAAGTTTGGAGATCAGCCTGAAAGTAACTTTCAGATTGATCATGTTTTTACTCTTTATCATTTATCAATATCTTTTAATCCTTTATACCTTATGAATATTCATAGACAAATTTTCTGCGTAGAGTCAGAACTACAATATTGTTAGATCTATCCAATTTGCCAATGCATTTAAATGAGTCTGTGTGAGGTAAAGTGTTAAATTAGAAGAAAAGACAACAAATTCTTGTGGAGAAAGCTGTTATATTAGATGGCATATCTAAATGATGCAGGTCATCCTAGCCTAGGAAGGTGTCACTGTCTGAGATTATTGTAAATTTCCATTTCAGGTGATGGAGTTGTTGACACGACAGACCGGACTGATGAAGGATCGAACAGTCCTGGCTCGGGAGCTGGAGTTTCTACGCAGGAACATCTCCCGGCACAACCAGGATGAGATGAATAAGTTTGTTTCGTCGAACAAACTGCTGGTCGACGAAGTGCTTGACAACATCAGGACTGAAGAGAGTGAGAAAAAGGAAATCTATGTTACAAAGCCTAAAGAAGTAAATCTATCTGACCTTTGACCATGTTTAATGAATAACCTTGGTGTTGAATTAGTACTTTGTAACATACTGGTATACTTTGTTGTCAATGGTACACCTCTCAGGGTCTGTATTTAACAGCTGATTTTGTGCATATAATATCAGCAAATGCCATATCAGATAAAGCTAGTATTGACTAAGAGAAATCACTAAAATTTCTAATAGTAATGGTATATTTTCTTAAAATATGACACGGCTAGTTAAGAAGTTCTTAGTTTGATCAGGTTTCATACCTGACCAAAACTCAGTCCATGATAGGAACAGTCCATTTGTATGTGTGCATTTCTGGGGCTTGTTTCAATAAACTTTGTACAAAAACAATTTTGGTTTATGTAAATTCACAGATGAAAATGGTATTACCCTTGTGTGATTTATTCATTCACGAAAAGTGATGTTAAATGCAGTGGAATGAGTCACTTTTCAGTAAACAAGAAATGAGTAGTCACTATATAGGACAACATTCTGTCAAATAAGATAAAAAAAGTCCATTTCAGTGGTATTGGTTTATAAGAATTACTTCATCTTGTCTGTCTCTCCATCCATCTGTCCATCCAGGTATAGTAGGAAATCAAAAATATTACTGAGTTTAGGTTCTACTTAGAAAAATTTGTTTATATTTGCCACAGAAGAAGTGTGAATGTGATTTTAGGAATAAATATCACTGCCAAGCATTAACCATTGCAAGATTTAAATCACAATTTATGGACAATGTATCTTATAAGTTCAGGTACTTGTTTATTTGATAACCATTGGCAGGTAAGGATTAGAACGTGAAAACATACAGTAAGATTTGACAGGAATTAACACTTTACCTCATGAATATTCATGTACAAATTCATGACTTGATGAATATTAATATACTGAAATTTAAATGGTATTTGAAACATTGGGTCTTTGTTTTAATCTGCAGACTGTTTAGAATCTGAGCTACAATATTGTATTTGCAAACAGAGGAGACACTGATCAGGCAGCTCCTGACAGGTCTGCTCTGTTTGCCAATGCATCAAAATGTGTTAATATGGGGTAAAGGGTTAATTAACCCTTAACCTGCTAAATTTCTCAAATGGACATAGCCGGCATCTTTTTTGGAACTGTCCATTATCAATTTTAGGGATAACAAGATGAAAACTTGTAGTTGGTCAGCCAACAGCAAAGAGCCAGGCCAACCTGCACATCCGTGCAGGCTGGCCTGGCTCTTTACTGGTGGCAAAGGTTAGCAGTTATGGTTCCAGCAAGGTAAGGGCTAATCTCTGTTGGGGTCACATCATACTAACAAATAAATAGACAGGAATAAAGAGAAGGTTTGATTTTGATAAAACTGTTAATGTATACATGTCACATTATTTATTGAAAATGTTTAATCTGGGTCCCTTAGAGCACTTTCTATTCACCTGTTTACAAAATGTGGGTAGACAGATATGTTTTAGGATACATTTTGTGAGATAGGTCTATATTTATGTTTGATATAATGCTTCCATAAACATGATCATATATATGTAAATTAGTGTTGTGACATTGAAATTTACATCTTGATATTTGAGAAACTCTTAAATTGTATTTTAACCATATCTTAGTGCCCGTATTTTTTTTATACATAATGCTTGTTTTGTTTTTTTGTACCGTATACACGGTCAAATTAGGCGCAGCTACGTATAAGGCGCATCCTAACTTTCTCACGATCATTTTATCATGAAATATACCTGTAGGATAACTAATAAGAACAAAAGCAATAATCTGGTATTGTTTATCATGGTTTCGTATAGACTTTGTGCCATATTATCGTATTCATTGGCTTTCAGTATATCCATTTTCTGAGATAGTATACCGGTAATTTTCACATATCGGTGATTGAAAAAAAAACCCTGAAAAGCTGTATATCATCATATAAGGCGCACCCCCTCTATAAACTTGAAGTATCTGGAAAAAAAGTGCGCCTAATCTGTCCGTGTATACGGTAATTGTTTGTGTATTTATTGTATAATGTTTTATATGAAACTGTGATACTGTAACTTAAGATACAATGGAGATAGATCTAGAAATAAATAGGTTGTAACTGTATTATGTACATATTCTGTTGTTGATTTATATACCAAAACAAGGATGCATTTAATGCCATATGCCGTATTGTACCTCTTTATTGGCTGGTATCTTTATAGAGGGTGGGAGGAAAACATTTGATAGAACAACGATATACACTTCCTTACATGTATCTAAGGGTCAATCATTTCTTTACAGAGTGCAGATTGATGTTCTGATATAAATTATGTTGATGGAATGTTGGATGTTTTTGGTCATTTTTCTCACAGGTTTTGTCTACAGCATGTTGCTGTTTTGTAACAGTTCGAAAAGGAACATTTCTGTTTCAGTCTCTGAAAAGAATTTGTGCTTGAGCTTCATGGAAGACCAGTTCTGGTGCCCGATTAGTTGGAGGTCATTCAAAAATAGTACTGGTATAGTTACCTTGCTTAGTGCTCACCATATAAGGAGTGTTCCAGGACTGGTTGGCCAGGTGTCAGAATATTGTGGCTGGGTGTGACATCATGCTGCTTGACAACAGTGTGATGTAGCAATGAGGCAGCATTTAGCAAGACAAAGTCCCAAAAGGATATGTAAAAAAGTGTCAAAATGACTAAACTACTGTTGGAGGGACATTAAACCCAAGCAAGCAAGCTTCAAAAAAGCAAAGATCTTTATTTTCAGGTACATTTACATAACAGCAAGCACTTGTAGTTTTTCACATTTATTTTCATCCATTCACAACTGATATGTACAGACAGAAACAGTTCCCTTCGCGTCTACCAATCACGTTGGTCAGAATACTGTACAATCGTGTCACCATAGTAACCACTGCAAACTAATAGCTTTAATACCCTTGCAGAAATAGTATTCTGGAGCTGTCTGACTAAACTTTGTACAAATAATTCTATATTTAGTCATGAGAAAGTCATGTCACAGTTTTTACTATTGCCATCTTTTATAGCACACAAAAATGTACTTTTTCCTCTGTATTTCAAAAACTACTCTGGTGATGTTGGAAGGATTTAAGCTATGTATCACTAACGAAATTGGCATATATAAGGAAAAACTTAGTTTTTTTTTCTAAATGTATTAATGCACAAAAATATAGATTTGACAAGACAAGAGTAACAAAATGAAAGTAACCTTAGTCTTAATTTAAAATCATTTACTTCATAATTGTAATTCCTGTATTATCCTGGAACAATGCCCTATACATGACATATATATAAATATAATTATATATATATGTACATATATATATTCCAGTTCATTGTCTTTGAAGAATTTGAAAAACTTTCTTGAGAGGAGAGAGAACTAGTCATGTGACAGATTAAAATACCTGTCAGCTTATCCTATCAGGGTTGGGCATAATGCTTATCTCTTATTTTGATCCCATGCTGAAGTTGAAGCACAGTTGAAAAAAAGGTGTTCACACAGTCTCAGTTGTGAACATGTAACTCTGATACACCAGTGTACAGAGCATACATCAACCAATACATACGTGTATTATTACAAACAGAACATGTGTGTGTGTATAACTACACATAAAAATAAGAATCAAATAACACATTAAATAGTCCTAAACATGTGTACAATTATTCATATAACAGGCCTATATATGTGCTCAACACATAAAAGATGCCTAAACATAATTATGTGCACAATATTACACATAAAATAGGTCTATACATATGTGTACAATATTACACATGAAATAGGTCTATACATATGTGTACAATATTACACATACATTTGTGCAGATTCAACTTTAAATTAATGGTACCAAATTATACATAGCACAATAAATATCACATGCGTTACACATTATCTTAAATAAACAAGCATCTCACATCCACAATTAATGGAGAGGGAAATCTGGTGAAACAACAAAGTTTACATGTGGAAATACATCATTACAATGTATTAACTTTCCATTGTAGCTGTGACTAAAATTATTATTACTTTGATTACAGTTTTTTTTTCCTGATAATCTGATCCATTATGTCATAGACATATCATTGATACTTTTCTGCCTTAACCCTTTCCCTCATATAGACTCATTATGACGCACTCAATAGGTACCACATAAAGCCTGATCTGCAGAAAGCCACAGTTAAACCTTACCAAATTTAATTACAAAATCCTCATTTCCAGACCACTGAGGAGCAGCGAACAGTTACTCGCAGGCTGATCTGGTTTTATGTTGTTCGCATAGGTCTTTTCATGGTTTCCTCTATGAGGGAAAGGGTTAAAGATGCACTCCTATAAATAAGCAGTGTCAATGAGGATCAGTCACTTAAAACCGGTCTATTCCTTTTCTTTTCTCAAAACCCCTCGCTTGCTCTACACATGGAGCCAGGGATTTCTATTCTGAGACAGAAGCATAAACTTACAGGCCTTTTTGATAGCTGTAAATAGGCCTTTTATGTCTAGGGCTAATATTTCACAGCATTTTCAACACTGAGAAATATTTTTTTAGAAAAAAAATGTGGGATACTACTGTAAGTATATTTGAGAGTATTTATTATCACTCCAGATAATAACTGAATCAAAGGATTCAAATTACACATGTCCTTAAATAACTTGTCCTTAATGTTTCTGATTTTTCAAGTCCATGGCAACTGGTATCTAAGGTTATATTTACAAAGCATCCTAAGATCTTTTTATTACTTGTGTGAAAAATCAGCTAGATTTGATAGAGATCATTTCTACTTTACTGATAGGTAATCATACCTTTCATCCTGTAACCAAGCTGTTTTTGATTTGAGAATTTGTGAAGATTTAATTAAGTTAGAACTATTTTAAGTTGTTTAGGAAATTGTCCCTGATCCTTTTTTTTAAAAAAAGGGCCATACATCTTTGCAAAATGTTCTTTTGATTTATAGGGAGAACAATAATATACTACTTACTGAAACTACTGCAAGTCTTAGACAGCAAATACTATCTTAGAACAGGTAATAGGAAGTGGTTTATCCTCATGTGAGACATCTGAATCTATCCTTCAGTACAGTACAATTATTTATTATATTCTTGTACAGATAGTTGTAATTTAAAGATTTGTCAGTGATTTGAACTATAAGCCATAATAAAGTAGTGAATGAATCAAAAGGTATAGTTCCAAGTAAAAAGAAACAGGATTTTCTGCTGAAGTTTTTTTTAAAATTAAGATAAAATTGTGAAAGCAGTCAAAGGTTATGACCAAAAGTTCTTGGCATCATCTTGCAGGAGTTTATTGTTTAATATGTTCTAACTTTAGATATATTATCTGATGGATACTGTTTCAAGTTGGGGGAAAAAAACAACAGATTCTCTCCATGGTCGAATGATTTAACAAACAAGAAACACAGAGCAACACAGACTCCCAGTGTAAACATGGTACCAGTATCCCAGTGTAAACATGGTACCAGTATCCCACTGTAAACATGGTACCAGTATCCCACTGTAAACAGGGTACCAGTATCCCACTGTAAACATGGTACCAGACTCCCACCGTAAACAGGGTACCAGTACAAGTCTTAGAATATCACTAGCTGGCTCACCTCCCACACCCGCAGGTCAGGCTTTGCAAATCTGAACTCCAGATTCCACCACTTCATTAAAATTTATCTAAATAATAATAATAATAAAAATCCTGCATCCCAAATACATTAACAAAATGATGGTTAAACATGAGTTTAAATGGTGGACACATAATGGCAAACTACAATTTTTCCCAAAAGCTGTAAAAAGACTGGGATAAACTACTCAATATAAAGCACTGACACACTAAATTCTATTAAGGTGCAGAATTTATGGTGATTAAGATTTGAAAAAAAAAAAGAATGAACTAAAAATATTTTCCACTGACCAGATTTTCAGGCAGGTTAGATTCATCATTCAGATGTCGCCATTCACAGAGTAGAGGATCATAAGGGGTGGAGATGGGTGGGTAACTTGTGTGTCACAAATAGTAAATAAAACTAATAAAAACTGGCTCAAATACCACCAACCATGCTTAATGCTATGTAATATTTCAAAACATATGGGCAAATTTCATCTATCTTGTCCCTCTAATAAAAATAATGAACCTATTATCCATTTTTAATGAATATTGTTAGTTATTTAAGTAACAACTTGTATTTTTTAAGTCATGTACTTGAATATTTACTGAAAAAGATAAGGGGAATACATTAAGGAGCTGTCTGATCAGGGTCTCCTCTTGTTGCTCATACAATATTGTAGCTAAGAATCTACACAATCTGCACAGTAAAGAATAATCCATTATTTCATTTACCATTTAAATTTCAGAAAATTGATATTCATTAAGCCATAAATTTGTACATGAATATTCATGAGGTAAAGGGTTAAGAATTCAAATACTACTTAGTGCTAAGAATTGTTGGTGGAATTCAAGTGAAGTATTGAAAGTCAAAGAATACAGGTATCCTTCTATTAAGGTAATTTATTTGAGGGCCTGACAAACAAACCGAAAAATAATTCTTATACAGAAATGACCTATTTTTCAAAGAAGCGTAACATGTGAAAGTACAAAAATACAAATACATTTGAAAATTCAGAAAAAAAACATACATTTGTAAATTTAAAAGAGAAAAAAATATTATCAAGCACACTTTTACAAACTGGAATTATCTCCCTTTAACATTATACCGTTTCTATATACAAAAAGAGATTCATGTAAAACAAATATATACAATGTCATGGCCATAAGTTAAGATACAACATCAGAATGTGTACACGCTAAGCTATGTACAAGATTAGGCCTGTGCCATTTACAATGACAAACAACATGGTCAAATATTGTATACACAACCAGTGACTGGGAAAGCTTTTTTGCAATGTGACATTTGGCATGGTTTTCCTTTGTTTCACAAAAATCTTTGTCACATTATTTTATCATTTCAGAGTGACTTATTCGAAAATTTTAAAGGGATTTTTTTCTGTTTCAATGTGACTATGGTGCAGGGCTCACACCTCTCCCAGTCACTGTCAACAACATCCACACTTAGTTTGTTTCTGGACAGGAAAATATCTTAGTTCCTGGCCATTTCTACTTGCCCTTCACCCAATTGAAACATTTTTTTTTCTAAAATAAAATCCAATTATTTAAATTAATAATCACGAAATAAAACATAGTAAAATAGTTGCTAAACAGGATTTATCCTTTTCAAGGCAAATCTATATCATTGTGTCAAGAAAGTTATCTCTTCAAAACCTGATGACAGCGGGGAAAATTCTGCAGTCAGATTAAGCCAAAGTCCAAAAAGGGTGATAATTTGCAATAAATTTGGCCAAGAGTTATCTAACTTGTTTGTTTAATACCCCTGAAAACCATAGTGAAGCATAGCTGGTTACTAAAATATATGCAACCTTAACCAAGATGTGACGCTGACTCTGATGCCAGAGTGAGTAGAATAGCTTGACATACCCTGTATGGTCAAGCTGAAAACAGACGAAACCTTACATGTGGCAACAAACAATGAGATGACCAGTGTTTGTAACATTTACACATCACAATAATTATACAAATATGACTGGAGTTTGTTCAATAAATGGCTACAGAAAATGTGACAAAAAAAAAGAAAGACGACAGACGTCGAATCCCTTGAATAAAAGCACCAAATTTCCATATCTTTCTTATTTCATGTGTATTGAGAAGCATGCTACTTTTAAATCATTGCTTATGAAAAAGAATAAAAATTTTCCTATGTACTTTGAATAGGCAACCGGCCCGGTGACATGATGTGAACTTCTTTATTCCTTGCAGTACAGGTATAATTATGATTGTACAATATTAATGTGCATGACAATGCCATTTCATGCATTATAAGCTCTGTAAAATGCTATATACAATTACAAAAATCATCACAATAACAAGGTTTCAATTAAATTAATCCTTCTAATAGAAAAGGATACCGGTAGCTATAAAGAATTTAACTCTAAAATATCAAGTGCCATTTTCAAGGTATCACAAGTTTTTGCTTCCTTGTTTGTTTGCTTCAAATAATCCAGAGTTGTCTTTTCCAGTAGTACACAAATGATCAAGCCTTTAGTAAACTCTGCATGCACATTGTAAGAAAGTGAAACATTTCCTTTATCTCAGTACCTTCTCCATTTTGAAGTGCATACCAGCGATGTGTTTGCCACAACATTAAACACAAATCAACCATTAAAGCTCACTTCCTTTTTTAAAGACAACGTCAATGTCCACGTTCTGATCCCTCTACATTGCCGCCCATTCATTATATGAGTAGTTTGGCTTGATTTTTACGCAGTTGTCATCATTTACAAAGTTTTTGTCCTTCTCCTCTTCTGAGAGAAATGACTTTCTCTCCTCTGATGGAGAGTCTGTGTTTAGTGCAACTTCCACGCAGGGATGACTAAGTTTCTGCACAACTACGGTTTCGTAGCCCAGTTTATTTGGAATATCTCCATTTATGTTATATTTATGCTGTAACGTAGGAGAATGCCCAATAAACAGTGGGCATTTGCAGTAGGAGTCTTGGCCAGCCACACTCCAACTGGCCTGGTGTCTCTGCTTCAGTTTTAAATACAGCAACACAAACACTAGAATCAGCAAAATCATGAGGAAAGTACCCACAATGGACAGTGAGATTATGTATTTTTCCTCCATCTCTTTGATGTCCTCATCCTTATTGTCTGGGCTGTAATTCTGGTCTAGAAAAGACAGAAAATACCAAAATCAGTCAAACATTCAAAGTCAACACTGAATTACAGTTCTTGCTAAGTCATTGATACCATCACTTCACTCTGATGACTCTATAATATAAGAAATTGTCAAATACACAGGCAAGGGGCCAATACTCTTGAAAATTATGTGCTAATAAGTATGTGTGCAAAGTTTCAATGATGTTTCTCAAAGCACTTTTTGTTAAATGCAACGCGACATGACAGGACATAAAACAGAATGTGGCAGATGTGACATGACAGGACATGAAACAGAATGTGACAGATGACATGACAGGACATGAAACAGAATGTGATGTGAATGGACATGAAACAGAATGTGACATGACAGGACAAGAAATGCAATGTGATATGACAAAATGAAACTGAATGTGATGTGACATGAATGGACAGAAACAGAATTTGACATGACAGAACATGAAAAATACAATGTGACCTACAGAACATGAAATGGAATATGACAAGACATGGAACAGAATGTGACAGACATGACATGACGGTGATTCCTATACAGCCCCCACTTGACTTTTGTGGTACAGGTATAATACCAAAACAGTGGTAACACAATTGGCTTCTAACCACTGCATCCTAGGTTTGATTCATAGTGATAAATGTGAGGGGGCCCACTGCCCCTCCAACACAACCAATGAAGATCACATCCATCACTACTCAATACTCCAGACCCAACCAAACACAACCAAAGAAGATCACATCCATCACTACTCAATACTCCAGACCCAACCAAACACAACCAATGAAGATCACATCCATCACTACTCAATACTCCAGACCCAACCAAACACAACCAATGAAGATCACATCATCACTACTCAATACTCCAGACCCAACCAAACACAACCAAAGAAGATCACATCCATCACTATATCTACTAAGTCAGACTCAAATTCTATCAACAATTCTTGGCACTGTGTCATACTTATTTTTTAAAAGGAAAGATAGAAATGCAAGTCACCTTTCCTATTTCACAAAGTATTCTAGTAAATGACTAAACTGACAACTATTACCTCAATAACTAACAATATTTGTTATAAATTTATATTTGGGTGCAATGCAGTATTTTATTAGTGGTTCAAAAATTTAAATATTATTTGGTTGGTTTGGGAAATTTATTTCTGTTATGACTTTTACTGCAATCAGAATAAAATCAAAGCAGAGCTATCACTAAAGGTGATGAATACCCCTGATACTCCACCTTGATTAAACTATGTGAAAGATATTGATACCTTTTGTAGTGGGATGCAATGGGACCTGATGGAACAAAGTGATTTCTATATTGCTGAACTTCATTCTGTTGATATCAGGGTGTAAAAAAAGTTTTTACTTTAAAAAAAAATATGTTATTTATTATTATATTAGCCAACTGCATTTCTAAATGTCAAGACAGATGTTTATCCATTTTCATTAAAATGTAAACTTTAAGAGAGCTATCAATCAAAATGATAAATGACTGCCATTAAAACAATTTCATGGCATTAAAAAAGATAAAGCTCAGGTCAGCTACAGATCATCATATATCTAGAATACTGAAATCTATGAAATAAAACCCACTTCATGATGTCAGCCATAAATTTCAAGAAAACTTTAACTAGAACTATCACTGAAGACGATTAATACCCAGCAAAACACTTTGATGCAGGAGAAGCAGACTCCATGTGGAGCATAGATAAGAACATGTATACTTAGTATATTAGTTAAGATAGTAAGTTAGTAAATAAGTTTTTCTTTTTCATCTTTTTTTTTTTGGTCACTAACAATACACCTTTTTACCAATTTTGTATTTTTTTGTTTGTAATTACAATGCATAAAAAAATACCTCTAAATGCAGTCAATTATAGTAAGAAGTAAACAAAATATCATATCCCTGTAAAATCGTAAAAGTGAAATATCAAGTCAGTACCTTGTAAAATGTTCAAGCTATGTTCCGGACAAGAAAAAAAAAAAAGAATTAAACAAAGGGAGATAATTCAAAAATGGGACCAGGTAAAGTTACATTTCTTGGACACTGCACTTCTAGTCACCATCTGTCTATATTTTAAGTTTCAAGTCAATACCTTGAATAGTTTTTAAGTTATGTTCCGGACAAGAGAATTCCAAAGGACTGACCAACTGACTGACTGACCGACTGACCACAAGGTGATTACTATATACACCCCCACCCCCATACTTCGTTTGGCAGGGGTATAAAAAATAGGATATCAGAAATGAAGATGCTTGCATAGCAGGAGATATGTGATGGTAAAGTTGGAGGACCTTGTTCTTTGATTTCATCTTAACATACACGATATGATGCAGGGGTTAACTGTGTGGGTGATAGATCCAACTGTTTATCATTGCATGTGCATGCTCCCATGGTGCTATTTTACCTGTATCAGAACTGGACTACAGAGAGCAACAAGGCTGTACAACCATTTTCTCATTGGATACAGATAATGATATGTAAGTGTGGAAAATACAGGTAATAATTACAATAACTTTGAACTTTATTATGCAGACTACTCACTGCCCCAGAGAATTCTGGGATAAGGAATGGGAAACAACTGATACTTTAATTTGTTCCCCATCCCTGCCAGGCATTGTTAACATTTGCAAGAGAAATTCCACAACTTTCTTTTTAAGAATCAATTACATGGTTTATTTGCTGATTTGTGAAATCTTAGCAAATAAACTCGAGTCAGCTGCACTACTCTGTAAGGTTTATTGAAAACAATTAATTCTATCTCCTACCAAAATAGTTCCTTAAATTGAGTATGTAAAAAGAAGATGAGCTTTTAAGAGAATTAACCAGAAATTCTGAATGAGAATTTATATCAATGGGTCCTTATCATGGAAGATTTAATGTGTGTCACTCTTTATCTCAAGAATCCATTAAAAACCACAGGAAAGTTATAAAAATCTGCCTTTGGTTGAAAGAGCAAAGTGAATCTTAAACAGAATAAACAGAGAATTCATTTTTTCATTTATCCATTTGAAATGGTAGATAAAAAAAGAGGGCCATGATGGCCTGGGGATCGCTCACCTGAGAACCAAGTATTAGTGGGAGGAAACGAAACAGCAAATATCTTATGATATTATGGAAAATGGCTCTGCCCCTGCCAGCCATAAATCTAATAGTATTTTTGGACAAGAATAATTTTCAAATTTGTACTAAAAACATATAAGGAAAAAAGCTCTGCCCCCTGGCAGCCATGTTTTTCAACGATCAAAATAATTTGAACAATCTTGGTAGAGAGGAACTAAGGAAAATTTGTGCCAAAAACTTTGAAATCAAGCAAGTACTTTTGGACAGTAAGGTTTTTCAAATTTTTACCATATGTATATAAGGAAAACGGGCCCCCTGACCAATCCAAATAATTTTTACAATCTTGGAGAGAGCGACCTAAAGGAACATCTGTGCCAAATTACTTTGAAATCCAGTCAGTACATTTGGAGGAGAAGATTTTTGAAGTTTTCACATTTTTCCCCTTTTAGCAGCCATTGCAACCAGATTTTGGCATGGAATTCAATTCATTTAACAACTTTGGAAGAGGACCACCCAAGGAACATAAAGTAAAGTTTTATGAAAATTGGCCCAGTAGTTGTTTAAGTTATATGTTGACGACAGACATTCATCGTTCATGTTGGGCTCAGGTGAGCTAAAAAGCCATTTCTTTGCTACCCTGTACATGTGAGTTTGTTTGTTTTTGTCATTTTCAATTACAGATATAACTAAAAATTCTAAGTAAACAAGAAATGTTTGTAAAACATATATCCCCCCTTATATGCCAAAATATTCATATTTCTGTATTACATGTATGATGTTTGACTTCATAATGTAGGCATGTTACAAATTGGTCCAGAACTTATCTTGGTGAAAGTTAAAATAAGTACAAGTTTATTTAAAAAATCCTGTTATCATCGTCTAAGTTGCAGCCTAGACAAGCAAATGACCTTTGACCCTGTGCAACCCTGACCTTGGAGCTGTGCACCAAGTATTTAAAAATTCTGCGATCCATGTCTTTGGTACAGCCCAGAGAAGCAATTCAACTCCTTGACCTTTGAACTGTAATTGTGACCTAGACCCGGCACTACACACGACTCACTTAGCTTGACATTTGTGTCAAGTTATTCGAGAATCCCTCCATCCATGGTGAAATTACAACCCAGAAAAGATAAAATCCAGACGGACGCAGTAACACACACACACACACACACACATACACCGACCCACCATTGTGACAACTAGGATGAGATCACTGCAAGCGAGCTTGACAAATAGGGGTCTCCTTTTACTTATAAGGAACAACTGTGCAATATTTGATACAAAGAGATAGAGTTATCAGTTGGACAATGCTTCTTTAATACAATATTATAGAGAATTGAATTTATGACCATATGACCTTGAGCTTTGAGGTACAGACCCCAAAATCAATGGGTTCTTCTGCTAGTCATAAGTAACTATTGTATGATGTTTGAGACCTAGGAGTCAATTAGATTTTGAGTAATCAGTTGGACAATGCTTAATTACACAGTGTTTGTGAGAATTTAACTTATTACCTCATGACCTTGACCTTTGAGATACAACTCCCAAAATCAATAAAGGTCTTTGCTAGTCATAAGCAACAACCGTACCAAGTTTGAGATCTCAAAGTCAAATAGGAACTTCCACTCAGACAAGGTTTGGTCTAACGATAGACCTACATATGCAAAGCAATATGCCCTCTCTGCTTCTAATGGGGGCATAAAAACAGTTGTTTTTTTGTTTTTGTTTTTTTTTTCTTTCCAAAATGGTGCTTATGAGTTTTTTTTATATTTCGATCCAATGGAGTTGTATTTATCAAAGCAGTAAGACCCCTTGATAACTATGTTCATCTTTCCTTTAATATTCATCAAAGAAGTTCAAAACTGATTAACTATGCATACTTCAAATTCTTCACAAAATTTACAACACTGTAGATCTTTACAATGTCTGGAAAACCTTAAACAATGCATGTGAATTATAAACCTGATGTCATATGATGCACATATCATGAAACTGCCAATAAATCATGCAGCCCACTACAGTATTTACATAATCATGCATCACACAAACACTTCTGACACCTGCATCTTTGACATTATGCAGATAAAACCTGTTTATTTCGACATCAATTTTGATCTAATAAGCCTGTACAAATAAATTGCGACTGTCATCAAAGGGTCTCCCATTCATCCATTGCTACTATTTTGTCATGATGTACTGCTCTCATTTTGTACCAAATAATTTATATAAATATTCTAACAAACTTTAGTGTTTGCCCTACCAATACTAAACATAACTAAGGTTTACTTTTAATACCTCAGTAAAATACACTTTTCTTAGCAAGGAGGTTCAGTCAAACTTAAAGTTTAACTTGATCTTAAAATATGTTTTAATCTGTCTCTATAGTGTGAGTATGTAAAGGAGAGGAGGGTGCAACGTACCTGTTTCAGGTTTTGATTTTGGCGTTGTTTCTGACTTGACTGGTTCTGCAGCAACGATAGGCACATCTACAAAATACCAGCACTCTCGGTGATCAAAATGTACATCAAATGTTGGTTTTCACTATCTGTGGCAGAATACACATGATGTATGATTGCATGTTTGTTTGCCTTACCATCCCAACAACAGTATTTTGGGGACTTTGGTCTACTAGTGACACAAAAACCATTTTTAATGACTTTGCTACACCCCTGTCATGGATCAAACCCATGACCTCCAAGTTACTAGTATGTATGGATGCTCTAACCACACAACCACTGTGGTTAGTATATGACTACATGTTTAAAGATTCTCAGAGAGTGAAAAAAGTGCAAGGAAAATATTGAATAAGCTGTGCCTGATTGTAACACTACCTGCTTTAAAATAGCAGTCAACAAGAAAAAGTATCTGTGAGACACTAATGCCCCGCCAGGATATGGTCAGAATAAACTATTTGCTTGTATTTTTTAAAGTTTATATAATGATGTACATTTGTACAAAGTTTCATGATGATGCAAAGTAACCTTTACAAAAGTAGCTTAAAAACAGAGGTAAACCTGTGGCAGAACAACCAGTTTTACCAAGTCACAGCCATAAAATTTAATAAATACTACCAGAAAATAATCCATATCATGTATGTCATTTTTTAGGAAGATGTAAAAAAAAAATTCAAACACAAAGGTAAACCTAGGGCCAAACAATTTTTCCTTCCAAAAATTAAATTAAAAAAATAAGGAAAAGGAAAAATTTGATTTAATATTAGATAGATCATATAATGATGTACATGTGTACCTAGTTTCATCAGGATGTGAAGTAATTTTCATGGAAAAAAGCTTAAAGGTAAACCTGAGGTGTGACGGATGGACGGACGCACAGACCGAAAAATCTATATGCCCCCCAACAGAGTTGTCGGGGC
Organism: Solen grandis; assembly: GCA_021229015.1. Classification (NCBI taxonomy): domain Eukaryota; kingdom Metazoa; phylum Mollusca; class Bivalvia; order Adapedonta; family Solenidae; genus Solen; species Solen grandis. Next base: position 29,723,501 of record CM037784.1, read on the forward strand.
ATAAAAAGATTAACAAAAGAATTCTATCTTTTAGACATGTCGTTATTTTCAAATATAAATGAGCCAAACTTGAGTAATTACATAAGATTCACATGATTTCACATAACCTTTTAATATGATCAATATTGATCATTTTTTATTGGCTTTTATATTGAAACATTTCTTGTTTAGTATCACATACTATGTACATATCTGAATTCTACTCACGTATTTACTAGCTACCTTCTTCATGAAGAGTTTATCATCTCTCCTACTGTGTATGAAAGTTATGAAAAACATTTTTAAAGTATGCACTGATTGGTACTCATTACAATGGATTCTTTTTATCCTTTACCAAAAGATGATTCCTTGGAATCAGACCCAAACTTCTGGTAAAAACCGGATCCAAATGCAAATAATCTGCAGGCTGATCTGGTTTATATTGTCCATATCTGTCCCATCCTTGATAGCTTCAGGTGGAAAGAGCTCAAGCCAGGAGAATTAAAACCACCTCTCACACAAGGCACTTCTGCCTAAGTTGGTGGGTGGGGTACTTACTGAAACAGACTGGACAGCACTGTCCTTCCTTCTTGACCATGATGGGGCAAGAGAGCATGGGACAGGTGACAGGTTCACACCAAGGGGTCCCATTATGGCGACATAAGCAGTGTAAACAGTCCTCCCCCTCCCACGTCTGCCCCGGCTGATATATCTCCGTCCCAATCGTGCAGTTACGCTCCCATAGTGACTCTGATATACAAAATGGTCATAATCATCATAAAAAAATTGTCATCAATGTCATCATCTTCTTTTCTTGTAGTTACCTCAAGTAATACAAGTCACGTAAGTTAAATAATTAGCAGTTTAATTATACATAGTAGTAAGTACTATGTACTATATCATATGACTGATTGGAGAAGCAGGAGGCTTTTGTTACTTTTAAACACATTTAGGTAAGTAAAATCTATCTTTGTTGATACTACAGACAATGAACACAGTGGTCTAGGTTATATTTGATGATTGTGGGTTTGTTTCCCATTGGTGACAATATCCTTTCATGGCCTTCCTTGTAACATACAGCAAAGTACTGGTCCAACACAGGAACATTCAAAAAAGAGTAAGTGTCATTTATTCTTCTAAAACTGAAGACTTTCAAATAGTGCATAATTATAGAAGGAAAAAAAATAAATATGTATGATATTCATTATCAGTATTATCTTTAAAGGAAAAAAGCAGACCTACCTAAGCATTTACAAATCTTGCAGCCAAACTTGTCCCTCTGGAAACCATGGACACACACTTTGTCACAGACAAGACCTTGACACTTGTTGCAGCGACATTTTGGGCAGCCCTTCTTGCTTAGCTTATATCCGTGATGACACTTCCTGGAGCAGTTAGTCAAGGTGGGGCAGGTGGGTGGGGGCTTGAGACATTCACATGTCTGCAGCCCCATTTCATCATATAAGTAACCGTAGCGACAGTCTTTGTAACAGCCATCTGAAATCAAGTTAAAAATTTAAAGTATATATTTTTCAATGTTTACCACCATCTCAAAATGAATGAAAGTCAAGAAAGGGAGACAACTCATATGTTCAGAGTTTTAGTCTCTCCTTGGTATGAATAAAATCTAACTGATCTTTCAGATATTTTCATAAGTATTCAAATCAAATCAGTGCTTGCAATATCTCAACACTATTTACAATACTATTTGTGAGCAGTTAACCTAGTTGTCATAAAAAGAGGATAACTGCATTACAATAAGTTAAGGCAGGGCATCAATTTCCACAGCAAAAATTGAGAGGATCTGCATGGTGGAGTACACCACTATAACTAAACCACCATGGCAATATACTGATATACCTATGCATTGTACTACTGTTTATCCACTTCAAGACTTGACTAGACTGTTTGAGTTACTGCCGCTTCGACAGTAGTTCAGTCATATAGAGACATCCAGCTAATTACAGGTGGAGGAAGACCCCAAATGCACAGAGGCATCTGGGTAGAACCACTGACCTACCGCAAGCCAGCTGGAAGGCTTCCTCACATGAAAATCCGAATGACCCTGCCGGGATTCAAACCCATGCGGTGAGGGGCTGAGTGAGTGTTAAAGTCAGCGACTTTACCCTCTCGGCCACATATGCCCTTTATCCACTTCAATGCAGCCCTATAACCACCTATACCATTAAAATACAAGTACCAGGGGCAAGTTGCATACAAAAGTAGTTTGAATAAGTTTCAATGTACTTTTCACTGAATTTGCATGCAACCGGATGTTGCCAAAATAGGTCTCGTGACAGAGGAAGGTACTTTTTAAAGATGCTTTGCAAAGTAACATGGTAAACAAATATGGCCGACAAGGTTTTGGATTTTTATATTCGGAATGGATATTACTTAAATGCTTAGTAAATGTGGACATACAAAATGTTTTGTTTATGGTTTCTTTTTTGATCTACAAAATTAGTGATCATATGCCAGTTAAATGCATTTGTTACTGAAAATAAATATTATCTAAGTAAGACAACATTTTGAAAATACTTTCTTCGCAACAAAATAGTAAAATCACTACATAGAGCATGCAGAAAAGGGGAATATGTAATGTTGTAACACTTTGTCTGAGCAACTTGGCCCAGTGTTGAACCCCAAACGTCTGTAATAACTGGATACACTCTTATTATACAGATAAATGAGATCCATGATTAGAGGTACAAGGTTTTGGTCCTTGATTCAGCGCTATAATGATTATGTATCTATGCTGTATACAGTTTCTCACTAGTCCTCCTGACAGCCTCTTTATATACATCCCATCAATCTCACATTTTTCCTGAACATGTCTTTATGAAAAAATGCTTCATTCAGGCATTTCTTCTCACCCACTTTCATGTCACATAACCGTACCCATGCCATTCTTAACCCTTTCCCTCATATAGACTCATTTTGACGCACTCAATAGGTACCACATAAAGCCTGATCTGCAGAAAACCACAGTTAAACCTTACCAAATTTAATTACAAAATACTAATTTCCAGACCACTGAGGAGCAGCGAAGAGCATAAAACCTGATCAGCCTGCGAGTTACTCGCAGGCTGATCTGGTTTTATGCTGTTCGCATAGGTCTTTTCATGGTGTCCTCTATGAGGGAAAGGGTTAACATACTACAGGTCAAAACCCACACTCACAATTTCACCTGATAAACATGACCATCATTAACAAGGCACTTAGGCAGCACCTCAGCCTTTCAACAGGTAGTTTGGCAGGCATGCCTTTCTTTTAATTAATGACTACTTTTGAATAAGCCACAGATGGATGTGTCCTAAGATTTGTTTTCAGCTAGACACTTCCACATGATTACCATCTTGTTGAGGTAATTAGTTTTTGCATGACATATATAATTAAAAGTGTTGAGAGATCGAGATAGAGATGTTATGGCAGGAAGAAATAATCAAAAATGGATGAATCAAGTGTTCATGTTTTTACTTTATGATTAAAACACATAAATCAAAGCAATGAAGGGACATACCACTTCTGGAGAACACCTCAGGTGTGAGTTTTTAAATAAATATACAAAAAAACCTCTTAAATCTATGACTATCACTCAGGCAATTGAAATTCTCTTATAGCTGATAAAAATAATAACTCAGAGCAAAATTGTATGGCATACATCTCTGGAAGCTACAAGAGCTCACCACTTTGTTGAGACAATAAAATTCAGAGTTGTAATACATCTAAAATAATTATAAGCACCAGTGCTCTTGAAAAAAACTGATTAAAACCCAGAGAAAAGTACTTTTATGACTTTTCTAACCCAATAATGATTAATTCTAAATTTGAACTTAAAGACGTCAAAAAACTAGTCTCATAAGCAAATTACAGGTAGGAAAAACAGAACAATTCTTGTTACAAAAAACAGCAATCCATTTAATCAAAATAAATTCATTTACTTCAATCAAATTACCCTCAACAGTCCCTTCAAAATGATACTGAATTACCACTACTATTAATTACTATCACTACTCACTAGCTTCACATTAAAGGTATTGCATCACTACTCACCAGCTTGACATTAAGGGTATTGCATCACTACTCACCAGCTTCACATTAAGGGTATTGCATCACTACTCACCAGCTTCACATTAAAGGTATTGTATAACTACTCACCAGCTTCACATTAAGGGTATTGCATCACTATTCACCAGCTTCACATTAAGGGTATTGCATCACTACTCACCAGCTTCACATTAAAGGTATTGTAAACTACTCACCAGCTTCACATTAAGGGTATTGCATCACTATTCACCAGCTTCACATTAAGGGTATTGCATCACTACTCACCAGCTTCACATTAAGGGTATTGCATCACTACTCACCAGCTTCACATTAAAGGTATTGTATAACTCTCACCAGCTTCACATTAAGGATATTACATCACACATAAAGAATTATTGTATCACCACTCACCAGCTTAAAAGGGAATAATCGCTTAACATTAGACACTCAGCTTAACATTTAGAGACACTGTTCAGCTTAACATTTAGAGGCAGTGTTCAGCTGAACATTTAGAGGCAGTGTTCGGCTTAACATTTAGAGACACTGTTCAGCTGAACATTTAGAGACCCTGTTCAGCTGAACATTTAGAGACACTGTTCAGCTTAACATTTAGAGACACTGTTCAGCTTAACATTTAGAGACACTGTTCAGCTTAACATTTAGAGACACTGTTCAGCTGAACATTTAGAGACACTGTTCAGCTTAACATTTAGAGACACTGTTCAGCTTAACATTTAGAGACACTGTTCAGCTTAACATTTAGAGACACTGTTCAGCTGAACATTTAGAGACACTGTTCAGCTTAACATTTAGAGACACTGTTCAGCTGAACATTTAGAGGCAGTGTTCAGCTTAACATTTAGAGACACTGTTCAGCTGAACATTTAGAGACACTGTTCAGCTTAACATTTAGAGACACTGTTCAGCTGAACATTTAGAGGCAGTGTTCAGCTTAACATTTAGAGACACTGTTCAGCTGAACATTTAGAGGCAGTGTTCAGCTTAACATTTCGAGACACTGATCAGCTTAACATTTAGAGGCAGTGTTCAGCTTAACATTTCGAGACACTGATCAGCTTAACATTTAGAGACACTGTTCAGCTTAACATTTAGAGACACTGTACAGCTGAACATTTAGAGGCAGTGTTCGGCTGAACATTTAGAGGCAGTGTTCAGCTTAACATTTAGAGACACTGTTCAGCTGAACATTTAGAGACACTGATCAGCTTAACATTTAGAGGCAGTGTTCAGCTTAACATTTCGAGACACTGATCAGCTTAACATTTAGAGACACTGTTCAGCTTAACATTTAGAGACACTGTACAGCTGAACATTTAGAGGCAGTGTTCGGCTGAACATTTAGAGGCAGTGTTCAGCTTAACATTTAGAGACACTGTTCAGCTGAACATTTAGAGACCCTGTTCAGCTGAACATTTAGAGACACTGTTCAGCTTAACATTTAGAGACACTGTTCAGCTTAACATTTAGAGACCCTGTTCAGCTGAACATTTAGAGACACTATTCAGCTGAACATTTAGAGACACTGTTCAGCTTAACATTTAGGGACACTGTTCAGCTTAACATTCAGAGACACTGTTCAGCTGAACATTTAGAGGCAGTGTTCAGCTTAACATTTAGAGACACTGTTCAGCTGAACATTTAAAGACACTGTTCAGCTTAACATTTAGAGACACTGTTCAGCTGAACATTTAGAGGCAGTGTTCAGCTTAACATTTCGAGACACTGATCAGCTTAACATTTAGAGACACTGTTCAGCTTAACATTTAGAGACACTGTTCAGCTGAACATTTAGAGGCAGTGTTCGGCTTAACATTTAGAGACACTGATCAGCTTAACATTTAGGGACACTGTTCAGCTTAACATTTAGAGACACCACAGAATTATTCAGCTGAACATTTAGAGGCACTGATCAGCTTAACATTTAGGGACACTGCAAGATTATTCAGCTTAACATTTAGAGACACTGCAGCAGTATTCAGCTGAACGTTTAGAGACACTGCAGCATTATTTAGCTGAACATTTAGAGACACTGCAACATTATTCAGCTTACTGCATTACCTACCAGGTTTACATTTACAGGTGTGACAGCCATCTGGGGTCTGCTGGAGGCCCGTCTCACAGGTAACATTACAGGAGGAGAGGTCCGGACACTTGCTGGAGGACTGGTTGGGGTAGATCCTCTGGGCTGCAATACAAAGCCACATCATTTATAGACATATGCCATGCTTTTCTTAACAAAACCTTTGAAATTAATCAAGTAGTTCTTTCAGGTTGACCTCTTCCACACACACACACACACACACACACACACACACCACACACAGAGGTTACATTCTTTTTTCCTCAATATTTAACAAACAAGAAGAAATTGTTTCACAGAAGACATTTTAGACTCATCATTCCCATGAGGAACTGCTCAGTATAAGGGATAAAGAAGTTGCCAAAATCTCTCACAATAGTTCATATCATTTTGAAAAACATGGTTCTAACAACCTCTTGTGACTTCTGAACTTTTGATTTTCTTATTTTATTCCATACATAATATTTGAATTGTTCTCAGAAATATTTAACCCCTAATGCTGTAAGCACATCTGACTTGTGCCTTTGCGACCATTGCAGACCACGATCAGCCTGCACATAAATGCAGCCTGATCATGGTCTGCACTGTTTGATATTCAGCCAATAAATTTTCAGCAAGCACCTCCAGAAACAACTAATGCTACAGTCCAAAATGAAGTAAGTGCAATACCAATTAAGAAATTTAGCAATTAATACTCACTGAGGACAAACCATCCATATTTTTAAAGAAAAGAAACAAGTTGAATCTGCATCAGTGCATGGCATGTACCTATTCATATTAACTTCCAGGATCTCATAATAATTATCCATGATGGTATCAAAATGATTGTTTTGTTACAGGTGTTTTTTTCTGATACTATATATAAATATGCAAGCATTCAGTTCAATCATTCTTCTGTATACATTTTTTCTGAGAACAACAAAAGATCAAGTAGTTTATCAGGATGGAGCCAAGTTCTTTGTATATCTGTGATTAAAGAGCTGAGTTTCATCACGTGACACTAGCATCTTCAGTCTTATACTGTAAGCCCAAAACAAAATGGACTCCAATCAATCAAGCCAGAATTGGATGCCTCTAAAATACCTCCCTATATCTTCATGTAATTGGCAAGATAAAACGAGGAGATAATAAGATCAAGGAGCGCCAGTAACTGACAGATGACTTGACAGTACGAGAGACTACATGCATTCCCCCAGCCACTTCTGAAGTGAATTCTAAAGATGCTAGTCATGGTTAAGAACATCTCTAAATGTGACACTCATTTTGATTGGTGAATTCTGTTGTAACTGTTTTTTATATTTTGATTGGCCAAAATGAGCATTTTTAAGTCTGATGTTAATTTTGATTGGTCAATTTTAAAATTACCTATCAGTAAAAGTTTTAAACTTTGCACTGATTGGTCATTACAGAATGGAAAACAGTTTTAACATAGGAATAACATGGTTGGAGGACCAAACCTAGTAACATGTACAGTAAAACCTTGTTATTAAGATCACCATCAGCTCCAGCAAAATGTGTTCATAATAGACAGGTGGTCTTTAACAGTGAATTTTATCAATATATGGTTATGGGTTGTTAAGTCCTTTTCTGACTATAAAAGGACTTAAAAACTATTTTGTTAAAAAAATGAGTGGTCTTAAAAAAAAAATGTGGTGGTCTTAATTTCAAGGTTGTCTAGGTGACACCCACAAATAAAAACAGACAACAGCATAGAGCACAAACCTAAACTTGTGTAGTAAATAGTTTTAAGCTAATTTTTGCTTTATAGAAAACTGACTATAAAGCATCTTGTATCTTGAATCTTGTGTTAACCCTTTCCCTCACATAGACTCATTTTGACGCACTCAGTAGGTACCACATAAAGCCTGATCTGCAGAAAACCACAGTTAAACCTTACCAAATTTAAGTACAAAATCCTCATTTCCAGACCACTGAGGAGCAGCGAACAGCATAAAACCTGATCAGCCTGCAAGTTACTCGCAGGCTGATCTGGTTTTATGCTGTTTGCATAGGTCTTTTCATGGTGTCCTCTATGAGGGAAAGGGTTAAGGAAGGAGGAGAAAAGGAGCTTAAAGAAATAACAAAAGATGGAGAGATATGGGAGGAAAAAAGACAAAGTAAAACAGAGAAATGGAGAAGAACATATTGACGGATGGATGAAAAAAGTCTCTTTGGAATACATTTAAAACCAGCATTAATACTTATATGAAAAACACAACCTAACCAGAAAGTTGAATAAACAATTTTAAAGGAATTTTGTAAAGCCAAAAACTGAACACAAAATTGACCATCCATTCTTAATTTCTAAGACCCTTCTAATTTTTTAAATGTTTTGACACCAAAAGCTTGAAAGATGTTTTATTGGCTCACGAAAGCTCTGCAATATGAAATAAGATAAGCTGTACTTGTGTGATTCAAACAAAGAAATTCAACAAAAAATCAAAAAATGAAAAGCTATTAACAATATGTCTGACATATCAAACGTAATATAAACACATTGGATTCTTTGATGTTGATAAAGCCAATACATATCCTGAAACTAAAGACTCTAAAAAACATAAGAAACAATGAGATAAAAAAACTCTGCTTTCAAGTGATTTTGTTACAGATAGTAATTCATGCTTACTAACAACCATGAGATGGGTTTTTCTGCCCCCTTTCAAGGTTCAAAAGCAGCCCTCCCATTGTCTGAAGCTGATGCAAGAATGCAATCTGCACCGCAGCTCAATGTGAACATTATATGCACAATCATGAAACCATATAATTTTCAATGGAAAAAATCTGTATTGTCTGCATCCATGTTGTGGTATTTATTTGAGGACTTTGATGTGGGAGAAAATGGAAGAACCTAGAGAAATTCCATGTGTTCAAGCAGGCAACAAACCCTTTCACATACAATATTCAACTGATCTAGGATCAAACACAACCCTGCTTGTACTTTCATTTTGTATGACATGCTGAGAAAGATGCTAGAACACAAAACCAACATTTGCAAGGTACCCATCAAATATTTCCAAAGACTTCAAGAAGAAAACCTCATTATGTAGGCAATGCTTACTGCACATGCTTCAAACTTTTCTTCTCAACATTTAGAACAAAGAGCTTCTTAAAGATTTTTAAATGCAGATGAACTCTTAATGTGTACAAATATCAATACCATGACTCATTATTTAGCTTCAACTGGGGCAGACTTAAAACTTCTGAAAATCAGAATTTGTAGTACAACTGTTTATCGGCCTGGTATGATGGGGGGGGAAAAAAAACAAGAGCAAGCTAAGGACTGTATAGTCTGGCCTGGAACCAGTCAAAAGGTAACCGCCACTTCCTGGACCACCTGGGAACCAGTCCACTCCAGACGCTGACACATCCAAAGCCATTTCACATTATCCAATATTTAATGATGCAATTAACTTTTACCGAATCCAATACCTTTACAGATAATCTTTTTCCATTTTTCTGGAACGCTATTCTATGACTCATTTATTAAAAAGTTTCTGAACATCAGTGTATTGAAAAGGAGTAGTATTTTCAATGTCTGGCTACAAAAATCAGGTGTTGTTTAAATGTTGATATTAGTTTCTCTGTATTCCTATTTAACCCTTTCCCTCATATAGACTCATTTTGACGCACTCAATAGGTACCACATAAAGCCTGATCTGCAGAAAACCACAGTTAAACCTTACCAAATTTAATTAAAAAATCCTCATTTCCAGACCACTGAGGAGCAGCGAACAGCATAAAACCTGATCAGCCTGCGAGTTACTCGCAGGCTGATCTGGTTTTATGCTGTTCGCATAGGTCTTTTCATGGTATCCTCTATGAGGGAAAGGTTAAGTTCAGTAAATCAATATTTTCAGATCAGAAATTTGGACATGAATATTAATGAGGTAATTTAAGGGTTAAAAAATCTTTCCAACATTTGATGTATTCTTAACTTGTTAATTCCTGAAGATTTTAAGACTGTATAGCTCTTAACCTAACAGGCCTTTATTTTGGTTATTTTTATTATATAATCAATACTTTCAAATAAGTTATTTTGTGGTACTTAAGAATATCTATATTTAGTATTTGAACATACGGCCTAAATTCTTCTTGATGTATTCAGCTGGCAGCTGATCAAACAATTTTTTCAAATTTTCTACAAATAGAATACTTTGAAGATAAAGTACATTTGGAAGCTTATCAAAGAAATGTTCAACAAGATCTAAGAAAACAAATACAGAAACAACTTGAATAAGACTTACATAACACTTTAATAATTATTTTTAGATCATACAAGTTTTTCAGATTGCAGATTTTTGTGAGTACTCAAAAACGTATTCAACGATTTTTAAGACTGTGAAACAAATTCCACATCTGGTTAGTCTACCTATTCATAAAAGCTTTATAAAACTGAGTTTCATAATCTATAAGATGGTTAAGGAAATATTTCACCATCAAAGTATAAAATAAAACCAAAGAATATGAAGTATGAACAAAAATCCTGTGTGTGACACAAGTTTCCCATAAATCACTGCAAGCAGATGATATACCCCAAAATAATCTCTGTAAAAAACACGACAACAAACAAACACAACTGTCAGGCATTTTAACTTTTATAAAGTAGATCAGAAGCATCTTTCTGTGAACTTCTTTGAAAATGGCATTCCATGAGATCATAAAGAGATATCAGAATGATATGATGAAAATCTCAACAACTTTTTAAAACAAACCAAACAAACAAAAATACCTTTGATGGCCAAAACACAACTTAAGCAGTGTGCCTGAAATTAAGAAAAGCACCGTTGTTAATCTAGGTTGGTTATTTATCTTACTTGATTGATGCTGCTGATGAGTAAAATGGTGCTACTGAACACTTAATTGGACCTGATGGCGAATAACAGATGACCAGGTGCTGGGAATGTTTCACACAAAAGTACAGTCGGCACTCGTTATCTCGAATTTCATGGGACCAAAAATAAGACTTCGAGATGTCCGTAATTTGACCAATCCGAAATGAGGTATTTTCGGCTTGTGAACAAGAAATCTTACCGATATTATTCTACTAATATTGTGTCGATATCACAAAGAAGATGACACATTTTTGTAGAATATATAATTAATAAATAATAATCCATAAGTAGCATAGTTTTCTTTATTTATTCAACTGCTTCTTTCTATAAATACAGAAAGGTAAACGAAATAAACAAATAGGGTTACAACAATAATATAGATTGAAAACATGCGAACTGCATTCTATTAATAAAGAGCACTTCTGTACATGCACAATATTCAAAGCACTTTGCACAACATTAGATTGCTCAGATGGACAAGTAGGTTCTGGAGACATTGTGATTTATGACCTGGGTTTATTCTTTGATGGCACATTTTGAGCAAAGATTGTCAAGCATAACGCCTTGTGTTTGACCATATAATTACCATGCAAATATTTCGTCAAAACATAATCTGGTAATTATTGAAAGCCTAAAATCACAATTTGTCGAACAGATAGCCCCGTGCAAAGCTAGTGTCACCAGTTTACTGATAGGTGTGAAAAATATTGGTGGGCTAATTAGCAGCTGTGGAATTTGAGATAAACAAATAAATATGCATTGTACTATAGAGTAAGGGTCCAAATTTCCACTTTGAGATAGCAGTAATTTGAAATAAATAAAAATTAAAAGACAAAAAAGGGAAAAATCTGGACCAAGTCAATTAATTTGACATAGCCGAAATTTCGATATACGCGAATTGGAGATAACGTCAGTACCAACTGTACAATCCGAATTGTCACTTTTAGTAGCTGCCTTAAAAATAGATGCTATTTACATAAATTGTATGATTCATAATCCAGGCATATACACAGTAACTTCAGAGGTTTTACTGATTTGGACTGGAACAGGATCTTATTATGGACCCCACATCACTTCATGAATCAAGGATATCATAATTGTCTGGGAATTCAAATTACCCACTGTTTTCATCTAAACAATTGTAGGCAGTTCAAAAAATCATCAGACAAGTGACTAGGCTAGTCTTTAGTGCAAATAAATGAACTGTAATAACTGTCTGACAGGGACATTACCGACTTTCATCTTTTTCAACTGTCAAATCAGTTCAGAAAAATTTTAATAAAAGGATTATACTAACTTATATAACTAGAAGGCCATTTCCCAAATATTTGGCTTTAAAAGCTTGACAGCATGACAGTGTGTTTTTAAGATCTTTTGCTCTAACCTCCTTTTTATTTAATCATTCTAAGCAACTACCCATATTAATGTTTTTATAAACCTTTTTTTTTCTATAACAATCCCCCCTAACCCTTAAATGTCAAAACAACCTTCTTTTTTACAGGTAAGAAACATCAAGGTTGTTATAGTGAGAGCATGGCAGGTTAAATTAATGATGCTTACTTGTTTACATATGGAGGCATGAAGAAATCGACAGGATGTAAAGATCCCATAACATTTCATATATAACAACATCTTGTTTACCAGTTGATCATGGTATTATTGTGCTGACTGTGTCTTTACTACAAGGTTACACATTGTCAGACCAGGGACTAACAAGAAGATAAATGGCTGACATTTTTACTAAACACTTCACACTAGACTGCTTATCAGCTTATCTTCAAATAAAAAGCATATAAGCTGATCTCTAACCAAACAGCTTATTAGCTGACATCTAACTAAACAGCTAAAAGCTAACCTACAACTAGAAATGTGTTCAGAGGAAGCAGATGCCCCCATCAGTCTCTTTGTCCCATGGCTTTATTTGTTATTTTTCACTGCTGCCCAAGCAGTGGAATCGGTGTTCCCAGAGAGAAGTTATTGCTTATTTAAGTGAAAATTGGCAAATTAAAATGCCAAGATGAACAAGTGTATGACCTGATATATCCATGAAGCTTCAAGTTTGTAATATACAGTCAAACTAAATGTCTTAAGCGGTCAGTTAAGCGAACAAGAGTATGTGACTGTGGCCGTTAAGTGAAGGTTAAACATATAACAAAATGTAAATCTGGTAGTTTCAAAACTGACCACTAAATACAGGTTGACCACTTAATAAAGGTGGCCGCTAATACAGGTTAAACTGTAAATACTTTTGGAGTTGTGGGCTCCATAGAACTAAAATTCCATATATTTCCTAATACATCCGATAAAAATACCCTGGTGCACAAGTTCATGTCCTGAATAATATATTCGTGATATTTCAAGTCTGTAGTACAAATGTGTTATGTGTGTCACAAGCATAAAATTCCATATTTTTAAAAAACAAAAACCTACAACTTAGTCAACTTCAACAAAGGTTCAATAAAAATACCCAGGTGCACAAGTTCATGTCTTGAATAATATATCCATGAAGTTTCAAGTCTGTAGTACAAATACTTTCAGAGTTATGCCTGTCACAAAGTTTTGGGATGGAAGGACAGACAAATGTACGATGGACAAAGGCAAACACACACACACCATTTTTGGTGGGGGCATAACTAAAAAGCTTATTAGCTGACCTTCTAACTAAACAGCTCAGTAGGTAATATTCTAAAATAAACAGTTATAGCTGACATTTAACTAAACAATAACTTCTAACTAAACAGCTCAGTAGGTAATATTCTAAATTAAACAGCTCAATAGCTGAACTTCTTACTTAATGGCTCACTAGCTGACCTTCTCACAAAACAGCTTAGCCGATCTTCTCACTTAAACATGAAAAAAAGAACAGCTCATTAAATGAACAGTTTATTACTATAAACCTAACAGAACAACTCACAAACTGAACAGTTAATTAACTATTTTCTCACTAAATCCTGACAATTAGAAGGCTAACATGGCATGTTCATCATCCATCAATGGAGGTATCTCTCTATCCAGCTTCAGGCATGATTGACTACATCATCACCTTGATGTTTCCAACCTGTCTGATGACTGATACATAGCAATACACTGTGAGTGATGGAAAACTTATCTCCACAAGATTTATTCCGGTGAAATATGGTTTTAATGCTATTGAATGACTGATCCATTTCAGATTGCTTTGAGTGTCTTCCTTCTGTGGCACAGAAGTTCTCAAGAATCAAGATGAGAGAGGAACCTTCAATTATGATAATTTTCTGATTGCAGAATTCTTCAAATAAAACTTTTTCTCTTTTATGCCTCACCCCAAGATTTATTCAATCCAATATACCCTGTAAGATGTTATAAATTCATGAAGATTATCAGATTGATTTTGAATTTGAATGGAGAATATTGTTTATTTTTAATAGTCAAGAATGATCTGATAATATAGCTAATTAAAATATACACCACCCTTTAGGGCTTAAAATCTGAATGAAAAATAAAATGCAAGCCTTGAATAAGTCTTAATACTGGGTGGAGTGTGGAATAACGTTATTATTAGCAGAAATAATTATAGCAATTAGAGTAATAAATCATTGTCAGATTTCAAAGAAATGCTTTTAAGTGGGATTCAAGATCTAGCCTATGAAACCAGTATGATAGACTTTTTAGTACCAGGGTAAATCTGATGAAGATTGATATTCTTCTTATCAAAATTCAAAGGACAAAAAAGGGTAAAGATATTAAAGCCTTTTGCCTTTTTCTACAAAAACTGGAATCCTAGATAATTCTTGACTTGACTATTTGAGTTTTCTGTCGCTTTGACAGTATTTCAGTCATAAAGCGACATCCAGCTAATTACAGGTGGAGGAAGACCCAGAATGCACAGAGGCATCTGGGTAGAACCACCGACCTACCGCAAGCCAGCTGGAAGACTTCCCCACATGAAAATCCTAATGGCCTTGCCGGGATTCGAACCCACACGGTGAGGGGCTGAGTGAGTGTTAAAGTCAGCGACTTTACCCCCCTCGACCACCAAAGCCCCTCTTGTGCTAAATAATATATCTATGAAGTATCATGTCTGTAGTACAAATACTTTCAGAGTTACGTGCAACACAAGCATAAAATTCCATATTTTTCAAAAACAAAGGCCCATAACTCTGTCAAATTCAGCGGTTTTCGATGAAAATACCCAGGTGTGCAAGTTCATGTCCTGAATAATATATCCATGGAGTATCAAATCTGTAGTACAAATACTTTCGGAGTTATGTGTGTCACAAGTTTCGGGACGGACGTACGTACCGTGAAAGGCAAATCTGTATGTCCCCCCTCCCCCCCACAAATTTTTGGTGGGAGCATAAAAACATGAAAGAAATGAAAATGAAAAATTGGGTCATGTCATTTGTATAATATAACTATTACATAAACAACAACGCAATTATCTGTTACTAGACTTCTGTAAAGTCCTCAATGAATGCCATTTTATTTCTGCAAAGCAATTCTTCTGCCTCTTTTCTGTAACTACAAATTGGTGGTAATTGGCCGATGATGGGATCAACAACCTAATTACCGACATTGTAATGCAAATAATGAAAGTCATGAACTCCTACGACTCCTTACTTAATGTCAGTTCTATACTAATTTATCGCCCAATTAATTCAGTGACATTTATAAAGATGCCCCTTCTAACAGCTATTAACATTTGTGAATAAACATGCAAGTGAGTGACAGTATTAAATTAAGAACTGCAGAAATGTGTTCCGAATCAACACTCAATTATGCACTTACAACACCTGCATTGTAAAGCCGGCTGGCCTGAACAGGATTTACATTGTTCAGTGCTTAGCCAGGCACACACATGTTCGCCAATGCATACAATTTGTCAGGAATCATGAAATAAACAAGCATGTATGCATAAGTAAATGATATAAATATTAAATGACATCCTAAATCTTAATCTTAACTACCCACATCTGGCCTCAACATATATGGAATAAAGATCAAAGTTGTCCAGGTACTTCCCTGTTGTCTCATGATGGCATCGTTTGTGATGATAAGTGAATCTCATGGACTGACTGCATCTTCATCAATTTCTTTATGCACTTAGAACAGTTTCACGCTCAGCCCTTGATCTGGTTTGTTGTACTTTCATGCTTTCAAGTGCAGTTACAAGAGTAGTAAAATTGACAAAAACATATAGAAATCTTCCATTAGTCAGTTGCAATGCATTGTGATAAATTCTAATCATTACAAGTCACTTCATATCACACAGAAATGCTGTTTCACTTTCTGTAAGGCCAGTAAAAAGTCTGACCAGACTGCCAAATATTATCAGGGTTACCATAAGGTATCTGATAAATGTCAAAAGCTGTCCATATATATATAGTTTAACCTAAAAATAACACCAGCCAACTAATTAATTGATTAAGTCAATTTGCCTCTGGATGGATTTCACAACTCATCACCAAAGCCCCTAGTCAGAGAGACAATTTTTACTGCCATCATTAAATGATATTGCCAGCAATTACCTCACAATTTATTACCTCCCTTTCTTTCTCCGTCCCCATAAAACTTCACTTTCCAATTAGTTTTTCCAATTGATCACCAGAAACTCCCACCAGCTTTTACTTCTCAGATACACCATTTTAAGCTTTGCTGGACCATGAGAAAGCCAAATCAGGCTGAAGGCAATTTTCTGAAAATAAGTTATACAGGAGTACCTTTCTTGCCATTTTATACTTCATCTACAATAACTTCTACTGTTGAGTCTTTTTCTGCTTCAATATTTTCTCAAAGTGCTGAAAATACTTGCAGACTTTTGCATCTGGTTATCTGATATTCTTCTAAAATTGTGTTAAAAGGCAAGCTAAATTCTGCAATTATTTCATATCTGATAAAACTGTCAGATGGTGCTTCAATATGCAAATTTTGTTATTTCATTCGAAATATTCAAATGGCAAATATGCAGAACACAAACTGGGTGGCTTGTATATAAAACATAATCCAGCACTGCAGTCTTCCCAGAAAATGTGCACCCTTAATTGAATCTGTGCAAGTAATTTGCAGGCACATAAATCATTATACACAGTTTGGCAATGCATCTTACTATGCACAAATATTCCTGTTATTAATTTTTCATTTCGATGGAAAACAGATATGCAGGAATTACCAGTAAAGTATGGATGCAAGAAATTAATTTTGACAATTTTAAACTGAATGTGCAGTGCAGGTGGCATATTTGAATTAGAAAGATTTATGCCTGGAACCATTCCAGAACCAAAAAAAAAACCTCCTGAACTGAAGAGTACCTTGACTAATGATGATACTGAAAGTGGAAAGAGTTTAATTGGAATTGTAATGGATGAGCCACATAAAGAAGAACCCTGATCTAAATTAAGAAAACTATTAATAATCTGGCAGTCTTATTAATTTCGAAACCAAAAACTACTGCTACTCTGCACTGAAAGATCCTGGTGGTTTGTCCATAACTGCTTTACTTAATTACCATTCTGAACACTGGTACACCCATCCCCAGATCTAAACATTCACAAGTTTGGAATTTTGTCATCAAAATAATTTTTTCAGATCTTATATACAAGCACTGTACAAGTAAAATAAATAAAACTCTGTATGTGTGTAATTCATTTAAATCAATTAAAACTTGAACCTTCCATCCATTTCCTTATGATCTCAACAAACATTCTGCAGTTATTTTTTAATAAGTCAAATTTAAACAAAGAAACTGAATGCAAATAATTCCTACATATAAATTAATAAAAATATAATTAAACAATGTTGAAATTCATTTTTTTTTTTTTTTTTTTTTTTTAAGAAATTTTAAATAATTTATTGCCTTGTAAAAAAAGCATTTTATTTTCTAGGGATTTGAAAGGGCTGGGAGTTGAGAGATGGGAAGTCCACGATATTTGAATTCAGTGAAGATCTTAAGGGGTCCAGTCCTAGTTACCACACAATATAGAACAATGGAGGCATGGATCTTTTATGACTTTCCCAGTCACAAAGTACTGGTCCAATCCAAGAACCATCTAAAGCAGAAGCTAAAGATGTAATTGCTTGTTTCCCAATCCATACAGATTCACATCCTAAGTACACCAAGTATGGTGACAGTATCTGTAACAATAACATTCACATATCATATACAACCTCAAACTTTACTCTACAATTGAACTGAATCATTGCTGATAAAGCAGATTGAAAAATGTCATCAAGCCTTTTTCAAATGATAAATTATGCCCACAACAAGTCATGGACACATTTTAAAGATCATAAACTGATGTCAAGTATTCTTAACTTATCATGAATGTGTACTAGTAGTGTTTATCCACACTCAGCACATAGTCTGTGTTTACATAAACAGTTTTCATAAAAAGTTACAAAGTTTGCTGGATCTCTGCAGGAGTTTGGACTACCATTGCATGTGTTACAGCATGCAGGGGGTCAGTGCAGTACATATAAACAGGCCGGTACCCCACCTGTGGTAGGAGGAACATCTGCTACACTAAACAGTCCTTATAATATACAAAACAGTTGTGCTCTCCTGCAATGAAGACTAATTTAGTCTTCCACTTCAGGTGAGTGCTGGGGGAAGTCACCTGTTGTAAAAGTATCTTGGGACAGGCTGGTACTCAAACAACAGAAAATGCCAGCTCCAAAAATTCCTATGGGTTTGAACATTTTCTTTCATATTGACTTTGTTTTTGAATGGCCAATCAGAATCACAAGCAGTCAAGCATTTTTCAGGCCAGGTGAAAAAGTGACAGAGAATAAAGGGGTTCAAAATCTTTCACATCAATAAATCCACATATATACCCAGTAGGACTTTTCATACAATGGAAGACATTGAACTGTCAGGAACTTGACAAAACCTCTGGTTCCATGGAGAGAGGGGATGGTGTATGCACTGACAACATATTTTGCACTTTATCCTACTCCCCAGGGTGTGTCTGCTACTGGTGCATGGCCCTGTATCAAGAATGATAAATATGCACCCTTTAATAAAACCACTTCCTTTCCTTAAAAAAAAAAACAAGAGGGCCATAGAGGCCAAGAATCACTCACCTGAGTATTGGGTTACCCAAGGAACATCTGTACTAAAAAATTTTTGAAATCTGGCTAGTAGTATTGAGGGAGATGATTTTTAAAGTTTCATAATTCATTTCTTTCTGTTGCCAATGCAACCAGAGTTCAACATGGATCAAGTTTATTTTAGCAACCTTTGTGAAGATTCATCCAAGGATCATCCGTATTAAGTTTAATCAAATCCTGTCCAGCAGTTTCAGAGCAGATGTTGTTTAAAGATTTCACTATATACATATAAGGCAAATTAGCCCTGCCCCTGGCGCCAAGTTACCAAAGGAACATCTATAGCAGAACATTTAGAAATCTGGACAGTAGTTTTGAAGGAGATCATTTTTAAAGTTTTCATTTTTTTTTTATTCTGTTGCTATGGCAACCAGAGTTCTCCGTGTATCAAGTTTATTTTAGCAAATTTTGTGGAAGTTTACCCAAGGATCATCCCTGCAAAGTTTAATCAAATTCTGTCCAGCGGTTTTAGAGAAGATGGCGCTTGTTTAAAGTTGTCACTATATACATATAAGGCAAATTAGCCCCACTCCAGGCGACCATTTTTTTTTTTTTATGAATTGCAATAATTTGAGCAATCTTAGTAGATAAGTTACGAAAGGAACATCTATACCAAAACATTTAGAAATCTGGACAGTAGTTTTGAAGGAGATAATTTTTAAAGTTTTCATTTTTTTATTTTTTTTATTCTGTGGCTATGGCAACCAGAGTTCTCCGTGGATCAAGTTTATTTTAGCAAATTTTGTGGAAGTTCACCCAAGGATCATCCCTGCAAAGTTTAATCAATTCTGTCCAGCGGTTTTAGAGAAGATGGCGCTTGTTTAAAGTTGTCACTATATAAATATAAGGCAAATTAGCCCCACTCCAGGCGACCATTTTTTTTTTTTATGAATTGCAATAATTTGAGCAATCTTAGTAGATAAGTTACGAAAGGAACATCTATACCAAAACATTTAGAAATCTGGACAGTAGTTTTGAAGGAGATAATTTATAAAGTTTTCATTTTTTTATTTTTTTTATTCTGTGGCTATGGCAACCAGAGTTCTCCGTGGATCAAGTTTATTTTAGAAAATTTTGTGGAAGTTCACCCAAGGATCATCCCTGCAAAGTTTAATCAATTCTGTCTAGCGGTTTTAGAGAAGATGTCGTTTAAAGTTTTCACTATATACATGTAAGGCAAATTAGCCCCTCTCCTGGCAACTATGTTTTTTTTTATGAATCACAATAATTTGAGCAATCTTTGTAGATGGTTATCCAAGGAACATCTGTACCAAAACATTTAGAAATCTGGCCAGTGGTTTTGACAGAGATGATTTTTAAAGTTTTCATTTTTTTTTTCTTTCCATTGCCATGGCAACAAGAGTTCTACATGGATCAAGTTTATTTTAGCAACTTTTGTGAATGTTCACCAAAGGATTTTCCCTGCCAAGTTTAATCAAATTCTGTCCAGCGGTTTCAGAGGAGATGTCGTTTAAAGCAAACTGTTGTCGACGCACGGATGCAGGGTGATCACAAAAGCTCACCTTGAGCTAAAAAGAAGAAAAAGATATCACTTAACCTTGAGAAGATATCTCGCACAAAAGTGCCACAGTCCCACTTTAACGTACCTTAGTTCTAAATGAACTGCCTGATTGAAGTTCCTTCTGTTGGTGCACACCCCCACAAAAATAAATTCCTAGATTTTTTTACAGCCTTTTCTTCTAAACTCCATTGTAAACAAGTAACTGGTGTTGTATGCAACACATAAAGTCCCCTACCGGCTCCACCTTGACTCAATATGGTAATCAATCCCATTTTTTGCCATATTTTCACTATTTCCGTTACCATAGCATCCACAATTTTAGTCGAAGAACAAAAATAAAATGATGTGCATAATCTACACATTGCCATCTAGTCATATACCAAGTTTCATCAAGTTAGCTTGCTTAGTTATCGCGGGATCCCATTTTTGCCATATTTTCACTATTTCCGTTACCATAGCAACCACAATTTTAGTCGAAGAACAAAAATAAAACGACGTGCATAATCTACACATTGCCATCTAGTCATATACCAAGTTTCATCAAGTTAGCTTGCTTAGTTATTAAGTTATCGCGGGATCCAGATTTGAGCGGACAGACGGACGGACAGACGGACAGACGGACGGACGGACAGACGGACAGACGGACAGACGGACGGACAGACGGAGGGCAAACCTATAGTCCCCTCCGGTGTGAACACCGGTAGGGGACTAAAAATGCAAAATGAATTACATTAGGTTTCTTCTCTGATTCTTACTACTTGCTCTTTTCCCTTACATAAAACAATGAGTATTTGATAATTATTTCTGAAATTCTCTTGAGGAATTGATTTTTTATATACTAATTCCTTATGTAACATTACTTCCTGGTGTATTAATATATCAAATGTAGCACTGAAAATAGTGCAAGAGACTGCTGTCAGACAGGAAGTGACTAGTAGGTGACACCTGTTTCCCAAAACCTTTCAGAACTAAGCTTGTAAAGACAAATATTTGATCAATAACTTCAGGTCTTTTTAGCACAGTCTTGCACTAGATGTGCCTAGCCCAGTACCCTAGATTAACATGATATTATTGATGGATAATCTTTTCAGCATACATAAATTACCTGGAATTCCAGCAGTATATTGGTTGGTCTGTGAAATTAATGTTGTGTTCAAGCAGTAACTAGCAAGTGTTGGGATTGACAGACAATGCAGTGAATTTCAAGGTTTTCTCAAAGCATGTAGACAACATTCCCACACCAAACATACATCTCACTTGTCGCAAAATATAATTCTATCAGTTTATTTTAAAATATAATTGTGATTTTGCATTTGTTTATATTTCTACTTGTAGTAAATGATGAAGCAGTCCTCATCATCATCGTGGTAAACAACATAACCAGAATCTTCATCATCATCATCATCATCATCATCATCACAAGCAAATCACCAGCCACATAAAAGGTTGTAAGACTTTGAAATTAATCTGTTTTTCATTTTTTGTTAACGAGTTAGACATTAAGAAAGTTATTCAGGAGAGAGAAAAGGACCTCAGTCAAATATGTGCATGCAACTGCAGTATTATAAAAAAGATAAAATTTTGTCATGGTGTCTTGTGTTACTCAGCAATATCTCCTACCACAATTCAGCATCCCATGTCACGACACAGGGAAGGTCTAGCAGGTCACATGACCTGCAATATAATACATCCTTCAATACTAACGATCTGATTTGACAGCTGCATGGTGATGCATCCTAGGTAATTCATAGCAGTCCCACACATGAGTCATGTAACAAATGTATCAAGTTGAAAATTCCGATTAAAAAATTGGGTGGTCTAATATGTATGTACCTTACTTCTTGTCAAGTAGTACATACTCATCATATCTGGGACCGTATAACAACAGTGGGAGACTGGCTAGCAA
Organism: Solen grandis; assembly: GCA_021229015.1. Lineage (NCBI taxonomy): Eukaryota > Metazoa > Mollusca > Bivalvia > Adapedonta > Solenidae > Solen > Solen grandis. Next base: position 29,745,970 of record CM037784.1, read on the forward strand.
AATGTTATGATATCATGAAAAATTGCAATAAAAAACTGCTCAATGTTTCGCTTGGTATAAAAATGCATGAGAGCATTTTAACAACATTCTTAAATTTCCATTGCACCCAATGTAATGACACTACATTATTCAAACCAGCGACACGGAAGACAAAGTATCATGTATGGGAGGCATTCTCTCATTTTTTCCTATAATACCACATTAGAGCTATCTAAGAAATGACCTGTGCATCTAGTATAAAACAGGGCCAGTGTCCAAATCACTTACTGGCTGATTTGATTTTATATGTCTACTACTCACTCAGTCATCGAAAGCAATTGTATAAACCTCTGCAGACTTGTTTAAACATTTTAACACTGATCAGGAAACAAGCTCAATCCTTCTTGCTGATTACTGATTTGGACAGGTATTTATACCCCCAACAGAGTTCAAACTCAGCACCATTGAAGCCACAGCCATGTTCACTACCACTGGGCCATTAGGTGCCCTGTTCATCGTGAAAACTTCTTTCAGTCTGATCTGGCTTTTAACCCTTTCCCTCATATAGACTCATTTAACCCTTTCCTTCATATAGACTCATTTTGACGCATTCAATAGGTACCACATAAAGCCTGATCTGCAGAAAACCACAGTTAAACCTTACCAAATTTAATTGTAAAATCCTCATCACCAGACCACTGAGGAGCAGCGAACAACATAAAACCTGATCAGCCTGCGAGTTACTCGCAGGCTGATCTGGTTTTATGTTGTTCGCATAGGTCTTTTCATGGTGTTCTCTATGAGGGAAACGGTCATCTATTTTAATGTAAGTGGCAACAGGTACAACCACCTAGATAACACACATGCTGTGCATAATCCTGGAGTATAAGTCAGACCCACAATAAAAAGTGATATCAATATGATTGTACCTACATCAGTGGCAAAACTAGTACCTCTATACACTCTTTGTTCTTCTCTTCACCTATGCATGACTTTTTACAGAAATCAGAACAAAAATTAAACAGACTCATGATTTTTCAACTTTATCTATCAACAATAAAATAGCAATTAATAAATAGAAAAATTTACTGGAGACCCATTATTCCAGACTGGATATGATATCATATCTTACATGTCTAAATGTATCAAAGAAGGTAATTTTTATTACCACAGGTAGAGATAAGACTCAAAGACGACCTTTGATGTTGATTGTTCAACAGAAGGGACCAGCTGATTTCCATCTTGTTTATTATGTAAGTTTATGGCAAATAAAACAGGTGAAAGAAACCCCTAATATTCATTTGTCAGCTGTAACAAGCCCGTCTATTGTTAAAACATTACTGATAAAATTGATGTATAATCAATATCTTGTGTTTATGTGATGCTAAAATGTACGTTGTCGATAAAACTCCCATCAAATAGTCATTAAAAACATCTATCTTCACTTATGTGCAGTGTGTTTGGTATTTGAATTTTACCTATCATTCATTAGATATGACTCGAAAAGAAGGCAGACTTTTGATGGCAAGATCAGACAGCTCCTGGAAGCTGGGAAAATCTATGTGATCAGGGTCTCCTGTGTTTGCTTGAACTATATTGTTCAACTGATAGACTTAACCCTTTCCCTCATATAGACTCATTTTGATGCACTCAATAGGTACCACATAAAGCCTGATCTGCAGAAAACCACAGTCAAACCTTACAAATTTAAAAACAGCATAAAACCTGATCAGCCTACGAGTTACTCGCAGGCTGATCTGGTTTTATGTTGTTCGCATAGGTCTTTTCATGGTTTCCTCTATGAGGGAAAGGGTTAAAACAGTCACCACAGCAAAGAAAAATCCATTATTTCATATACCATTTGAAATTCAGTAAATTAATATTCATCATGTGATTATTTTGGTACATGAATATTCATGAGGTTTGCAGTCATTTCTGGAGTAGTGACCATGACATGAATTGGTAAAATTGAATTTTTTCAAAGAAATTTTTTTCTTTCTTGATAAAATTCTAAGTACACAAAATATCATTAAAAAAAAGTGTCACCTGAGTCTGAGGAAAAATAAAGGGTCACAAGAAAGCAACCAGACACAACAGAGGCTTTTGACAATTATAATTCTGACTGGAGAACAAGCATGAACTTTATTATACATTTAGTTGATTTGAATTTATTTTATTTCCTTTAATTCAATTCATGGTTTCATTGGTCTATCGTTTTACCATACCAGCATAAAGGGAAAGAGGATGGAGTCCCTTTTTCAACTTTAATAATACTCTGCCATGTATGAAACTCACAGGCTTTTCTTAGAATAAAGAAACAGTGCTTCCTTCAAGATTTTGATTTACTTAGAAGTAATAACAGTCACTGGTAGAGATGAATACCACACAACAATGCAACACCACTAACTTCCATACAGCCATAAATTCTAATTTTCTATTTTTAGCAAGAGCAACCTTGACCCAATCAATCTGAAATACACAGCCAGTAGATAGATACAAGTTTGGAGCTTTTAAT
>CM037784.1:29748563-29798563 GCA_021229015.1 Solen grandis
ACGAATTAACATAAAAACATAAATATTTTACATTAATCTCTAAAATTACTTTAAATATAAATGATAATTTAAAAAAGGGTATCAAAAGGGAGCTAGACATACAATCGAGACCATAATCCTTCAGTACAATGTTGGCGGTGTTGGGGTCGATGGTATACGAGACTGTCAGGGTGTTGTCGTCTGCGTCTGAGAATACAATGGTGTACAGCGCCTCCTCGAGATTATAGTCCTCCGTGATGGTGGCAAACGCCGGAAGGTTGGTCACTGTTGGAGCCTGGGTAATATGTGACGTAATATATGGGTGTCTAAAAATAAACACACTGACACAAAGTGTCGTACCGTTTTCGATAGCTAACAGGTTATTCAATTCAGTAAGCTAGTACAGTATATGAAGGTTTTGAACGAAATGAAGCAATCCTATTCAAAAAGACATTTGCCAATATCCAATGGTTTAGTATAGGTTAATATTTGTTATCGATGGTTTAACAAATTAAACCGCTCAAGCTCGGCACAGCCGAGCGAACGGTTTAACTTGTTAAACCCTCGATAACAAACATTAATGTATGGAATTATATTTTGACCAATGAGATTGCAGTATTTTTCAAAATTTTAGATCGGTTTAACTCGTTAAACCACTTGGTTTAATGGGTAACCTAGTATATACCACCAATCTGTGTGCGCATGCGTGTAGAGATGGACTTGGATAGTAACGTCAAAACATAATTGCATAATTGCTGCGCCGAGCTTGAGCGGTTTAATTTGTTAAACCCTCGATTACAAACATTTACCTATACTTACCCATTAAACCAAGTGGTTTAACGAGTTACACCGATCGAAAATTTTGAAAAAAATACTGCAATCTCATTGGCCAAAATATAATTCCATACATTAATATGACATAATTTGGAAATAACTTTTAGATTTCGATAACAACCTACCCAGAATGCACTGGATGGGTAAGTGTGTTGAAGCTCACACTCGACAGTACCGTATTTCTGTGTCATTCGGGGATTTTTTCTACACAAGACAGATACTGTGTTGCTTCACCGCGTAGACAAGTGGCACGAAACCACATCCTATCACATTCATAAAATGATAATTGACTTTTTGAATACATTGTCAACTTGTAAAAACATATCAAAGATATAGCTTGTGCAATTCTTTTGTAACTATATTTAGTTTTATTTCTAACATAGAAACGTCTTATTCAAAGAAATATCCCAATTTGTTGAAGGATAATTGCTCTACGTATTGTCACTGATAACCTATCACTCATGAGAAAATTACTTATAGAGACCCACGGTCTATTCAATAAACATAACCTAGCCACATACCCAGTTGTCCACTATGATTGTCAGTGTTCCGGTTCCGGTATTGCCACACTGGTCCGACACGGTGAAAACAATGGTGTGCGTGCCTTCCGCTGGTGTTGCTGGACCCAGTCGCACAGTGGCTGGAAAAACAATGGGTAGCATTGCTCTCTAGGCATTCAAAGAGCATTTCATGTACGTATGTGATTATTTATTTATTTATTTATTTATTTATTTATTTATTTATTTATATGGAATTCCCAGCAAGTGAGACCACAATCGGGACCACGGTCAACTGGTCTTATTAGTTACCGGAAGGTGGTCTGTTAAAATTCGTATTAGATACAATGTACTGTATTTCTAAAGATAAAGAGGAGAATAAATGAAAAAAATGAATGTGATAATGTAAGAAAACTGAACTCGAATGTCTTCAATAGATTTGAATAATGAAATTTGCTAACTTCCTGACACCGGGAAGTAGTCCACGGGATCAGCGTTATTGGTGATTATCAGTGAAGACACGTCATTTTCGTCAATGTCGTCTGCTGTGACGGTGTAGATATGAGCGTTTGCTGCCCACGTGCGAAAGATCCTGACGGTCCGGGGCAGGTTCGTAAAACCTGGCGCAGAGTCTGAAACATTAAGAGGGCCTGATATAAAGACAGGAAACATGCGCAGACGGGGTTCGGTAAACTGGGAAAACCAAAGGTTTCCTCTAACAATATTTTCATTTTCATGGTTTTGGCTGTCTAATGCCAATAGCTAGATGCACGCATGGATATAGGTCGCAGTAATGTGATACTTGAATAAATCTAATTTTTTGAAAACTTTGGCCAGCTTAAGATGATATGGTTTAACAAATTGCATATCATAAACTGTAAAATCATCAGATACAACAACGAACATTTTGTCAGCCCAATTTGTATATTACTTTTCGGTTACCTAAATCTGCGAATATCGTGACTCTATGAAATTGCCTTGGAAACCTTTACCGAGAAAATAATGATTTCTTCAGCTGTATAGGTAATTGTGTACAAGTCTCACTGGTTTCATTGTAATGTTCGCTGTCCGTCGATTCACCATCATGTTTGAGGAGTTTATAAGGCATAATGCACTTTTTCAGGCTCAAGTAGTGAAAATGTTAGTTCGTATTTCCTACACAAGACCAGTTACTTATGATAGGAAGGATGATTCACATTTTTTTTTTGTCAATAGCAACTGAGTAAGGTTTGTCAAATTTCCATCTCACTTTCTGTAGCAGACGCCCCAATCGCGTACACTTTCCCCGTCTGTGGCGTGCCTGTACCCGAGTCCCAGTCGTACGCTTCTCCAGGTAGGAGATCAGGAACGTTCGTGTCCAAAATCAATTCATCCGGGTAATCGTTACTTCCGTCCTTGTAACCGATCTTACTAGACCCTGTCGAGTACCTGGAAGTGTTGAAACATTCAAAATACATGTTCGTCTAAAATGATATAAAGAATTGCTAGTAGTTATATAGTCGCTGCCTTCCTATCACTGAGTCTCTCATGGCCATGAGTTCAAATCCTGGTCTGATCACTGGGATATTTTTATGCGAGAAAACATTCCAGTTGTACGGAAGGTCGGTGGTTATATACCGGTAATGTATATTCCAAAACAATGACAAAATCAATTTTAAAGTTTACAACGTTTACAACGTTTCTCAGTGTAAAAGGAATGGGGGGAGCCGAGGAGAAAAAGAAAAAATGAAGGTGATGTGGAATAGGAGAGTCAAATGACCATGTTGTGATGATGATGATGGTGATGGAGAAGATATCCTACCAGCCAATCAGGTAGTTGTTGCGTACTGTGATCCTGTCCTTGATGGGAACTACAAACTCGATCTCCTGATTAACTGCTGAGGCTGAACCAAGATAGGAAATAATGCATGGTTAATTTTTTTTGCTTGAATGTGTTTGTTTGCGTGTATGTCTGTGTATAACGTTTCCATTAAACTTAAGAAAACAAAGAAATGTATTTATGCAGGCCAGTTTGTTAAAAGCTGAAGGGCTTGGAATCAGAACTGCGTCTTACCCATCATTTTATATACAAAAGCCGCCATCTTGGGGAACAAAAGGTATATTTATGTCCATTACTGTTTTCTTGTTGTGTTTAACGCCCAACCGACAGTATTTCGGCCATTTTGGAGACAATGTCTACTGAGACAGATATAGTGCTGCCACACTGCAGTATCACGCCGTAGACATGTGGCTTGATACCACACCCAGTTACATTATCTTGACACTGGGCCAACCAGTACTAGAACTACCCCTATATGTTGAGCGTCAAGCAAGGGAGCTATACCAGTACCATTTTTTCGACTTTGGTATGTCGCGGCCGGGGATCGAACCCACGACCTCCCGCTCCCGAGGCGGACGTTCGAACCACTCGGCCACCGGGAACGGTTCTATGTCCATTACTGTTAGAAAAATATATTTATTTATGAATACGCTCCTATTTATTCCGCTTCATCTGGTGTATGTAGCTGGCAAATCCGGAGACATGCCACATGGTCTTGTACACAAACATATTCTTATTAACATATATATTACGGCACAAATTAAGATGATCAGAAAACGCCCCTATATTTCACATATAAGCAGCAATCAAAGGTGTGAGAGTCCAAATTTTGCGTTTAACATAAAGTGGAACAGTAAAGAAGACAGTCAATGGGGCTTGTAATTTCGGACTGTTTAATTGATTTTTCACATCAAATTGATCTTGTAGCTAATATATCATTTTACTGTGATGGCCCAACATACTCCGTTTAATGAACGGCAAACATTTTTTTAATCAACCAATGACATATTACATGCCAGAGGTGCCTGAACTGCTGCACATCATGCATAGCGCGTGCTTGGTTTACGTCACACAATTTCATTCATAGTATTTTCCCATTTACGACGCAGTAATTGCAGAATTATTGTTAGTTAAGTTTTTTTGACAACTTCTAAGATGAAATGATAAATAAATCATATAAAAAATGTTGTGCAATTTATTCATGTAAGATGTGTACAAAAAAGTGACACCTTTCTAAACAGGAACTCGTCATGCAAGCATATTTATCTTTCGTATAACGATGGTATGAGCAAACACGTGCATGTATAGCTTGCTCACCAGACGCTTTGCATTTGGATATCTAGCATTGAAATTCCCATCATCAGTTGGAATACAATGCAAAATAAAATAACGAAACAAACTATAGAAATGCAGTGTAGCCAATTTCTAAACTGTAGGTCGTACATAAAGACACTTTAAACAAAGCTGTATGTGTATTTCATGTTTATATTTCAAAATGTTGTTTTAATTATGTATCTTGATTAGTTAACAGAAACACGTCATAGTCTGTACCGGGTATAGTGAAGTAGTTTTCCCCTATCAAAGTGTAGATGGCCTCACTCACACGTGACCAGACCTGCAGCTGGATGGCCCCGGCACTGACTGCGTAGAAATGCCATTTGTCCAACACACCACAGGAGCACGAGTCTGGCACGTGGTACTCTGGCGTCGTCATAAGGTACCCTGTGAATGTTAGTCATAATTTAAACATATAGCACATACAATATAATTAAATATCATTTGTAAGGTTTAAGGTTTCTACAATTGGCATAAAGGGGATATGGAAGATACGAGGAGCATTTCAGAAATAATGAAATTTGGTAATACAAAGCGCGCGTTTGATAGGTTTTAATTTATTAACGTGTCATACCTTCAAAGTAATCACCCTTTCTACGTACACAAAGTTCAAACGTTTAATCCAATTTTAAAATGCATTTTCATACTCACTTTCAGATATACCCAGCATACACTGATAAACAGCAGATCCCAGGGCCTGTCGAGACTTATAATGTCTACCAGCTAAATGTTTTTTTTTGTTGTTGTTTTTTTTCAGTCTAGGTAACAAGAAATAGTCACACGGAGCTAGGTCTGGGGAATAGGATGCATGTGGAAGAACTCGAACAGTTTCTTTATATAAAAAAAAGGTCACGACAGCAGACTTATGAGCAGGGGCATTGTCATTCAGCAGAGAAAGGTGCTTAAACCCGACGTGTGAACGCCGTTTAAAACATTGTCTTTTAAGTTTCTTCATCGCTTTTCCTTATAACCCTGTCACAGACGTTCTAGCTGGTACAACTTAAATAACTGAACCACGGATATCAAAGAAAATAACAAACATTGCTTTCTTCGCACTCATCAATCTTTTGGCAATTAAAGGGTGGCGACATTGTTTGGTAGCCCATATTTTGTTGTTAATTTTCCTGATAGGCTCGAAAAAGTGAACCCATGTCTAATCTCCTGTACTGCTTTCTAGAATATTTGGAAACAACCCTGCGTTCAGTTAACCACAGCGTTCGCAACTGTTATGGATTTGGTCCCCAGCTTACACCCTATACGCTGTGATACAACAGGGATACAAACGCTAACGTTCTGGACTTTAAAGAGTAACTGAATGCAGGGCAGTTTTCTGGCTGTTTCAAGTCGGACACGTTTTTGCTTGTCCGACAATAATGAGGGGTCCATCTAGTTGTAATGCGCCTTATTTTCAAACTACGTTATAGTATGCGGAATAGACTTGCGGCTGAAATGCCGACTGATGAACAGTTAATTTTGCATCAGACTTGACCACATCGCATATTATTTAACTATATTGCTTGCAGTGGCACTACAAGGACGTCCTGGTTTTTGTGCATCATAGGTAGAGTCACATCCGCTTTTTGACTGCTTTACCATTCTCGTGACTCACTCTGCCCATGAACAGCACACTTTTCATCAAAAATCTCCTTCGCTGGCATCGAGTCTTTATATAGCCTCGAATTTCAGCTGCCTTTACACATTTCTTGCCAACCATTTTACTATAGAGTCTAATGTCTGTGTTGCGTTTGCGTAAGTATTAGCTAAAATACAGCATGTACACATGCAAGTTTTGTATGTCCGTGTCTCGTTATAGAGGTACACTTCTTATGTGCATTCATGCACGAGGTGACTTACGTTATAACGTTCGCACGCAGTAGTTATCGCGCACGCGATATGAAAATATCTTCCATGTCTCTTTTATGCCATCGTAGGTTTCGTATCTCTTTTTGTCGTTTTTCGTTTAAACATTTGTTACGAACATATGACAGATATTTCATACAAAATACAAGTCTATACGACGATGATTAGAAATGGAAGCTCTCTTCTCCTAAATATGATTACGCATGGATTGTGGATATTCTACGATTCTTAAAATAAACATATTTAAAAAAAAAAAATATCGAATCATTCGTATTTTACGAAAGTAACATGAGTGAATTTAGACGTACTTTTGAATACTACACGTTTAAGAGTCTAGGTATTTAAAGAAAATTAATGACGAACTTATACCGGCTGTGCCAGTTTCCTCTGACGTGTAGCTGGTTAAGGGCGAAGAATAACTCCAAGTGACTGCCGGACAGTCGAACGAAGTGGCTAAATAAAAAAAAAGACACTCCGAAGATTATCTTAAAACGGTTAAATAAATCAGGGAAGTCACAATATCTTATGATATTTTATCTGTATTTTTGGTGACATCACAAGAGGACCAAACTAATAACATACTGTCGCGGTTACAATTGCAGAAACAAAAAGAAATTCGTCATTTAGAAAAGTTAGTTAGAAAACCTTTGGAAAAAAGAATACAACACAGCATGTTAATGTATGCTTAATTATACGTAATGTCCGTAATTGCTTATACGAAAACCTTTTTCCCATTATCTGAATCCGATCCATTATCTTGATTCATTCCATTATCAATAGGGACTATCAACTCCATTATCTATACCAATTTCATTTTTATATTGACTCTATTAAACTATCAACACCAATTCCATTATTAAACGATCGCATTACCTACAACAATGTCTTCATCTGAATATATTCCATTATCTACATCAATTCCATATCTTAAATATATCCCATTATCTACAACAATTCCTTCACCTAAATATATTCCATTATCTACAAAATTCCTTCACCTAAATAATATTCCATTAAAAATTCCTATATTCCATTATCTACAACAATTTATTTACCTAAATATATCGCATTGCCTACACCACTTCCATTATATACATTGGCAGTATTTTATATGAATAAACAAATCTGTCATGTTTATAAACATAATAAAATTTTATCTAACTGATATACAGCATGAACGTGATATTATCTGATAATTTGTTATACAGCATATTATCTATTGATATACAACATGAACGTGATTTTATCTGATTGTTATACAGTATATTATCTAATTGATATACAGCATGAACGTGATATTATCTAATTGTTATACAGCATATAAACTAATTTTATCTTATTTATATACAACATGAACGTGATATTACCTAAATAATATACAACATGAATATGACATAATCTTATAAAGTTGATATGCTTTTTAGTGGCTACTGCGTTATAAATAAAATCATATCTGATAACTTCACAATGAAAATTCTACATTTCATACATAAAATAAAAAGAAAATGTTCTTTTTCCATTTCCGTTGAGGACGCACTATTGTACAGAAACATATACCGAGAAATATATAACATGTACAGAAAAATAAACATTTGTATAACATGTTTATTAAAAAGGTCTTAGTAATGTGTTTCAATATATCTTGTAAAGCAGATGATTTTGTTTAAGATTTGCCTTACCTCCCAGTGTCGACAATAAGGCAAAAAATAAAAACACTTTGAAAATATCCATTTTATCTTGCCATATGTTCAAGATCACGACAGTTTAACCAGTGTTCATTTGTTCAGGTATATTTTTTTCAATTGTTTAGGTGTCCTCTCACGAGGCAACGTCTCAAATTTCAAGTCAACTTTCATAATAAAAAGACAATCGGAGCACAATACGGAGCGAACAATAGCTCATATAAACGTATTGTTTTAATACTTTGTCGCTTTAAACTTGGGTTTTCTAGTGGGACCAAAAACAGTCATTTCACTGTTTTATTTGTTTTTACTTACGTATCCTATCTGATTATTGACATTCATGTTTTAATCAAAATATTTTTGAAGGAAACGTGAACTCAAGACAACCTGCAGCCTGAGCTTCTCCAACTTTTGCAACGTTGCATAACCGATATATGTTTCAACAGGGCAACGTCCGTCCACCCATACAGATAGAGCTACTGTAGATTACAAGTGTTGATTTACTCACATACCCAATATACGTCATAAGGTGCCTTTGCCTGTCTATGCCGTCTAGGATTCTGAAATGCATTACAAAGATGGATGGACATAGGCCTTTACTACAGTGCTGAACCCCTTTTTTAACAGGTTTAACGGGAAATTTCTTTAGTTATAAACTAAAAGCAGTTCATAAAATACGCACCAATCTATTTATGAAATATTCCTAATTACATTTCTAAATACATGTAATCTCAAATAGTTTAAAAATTCATAGATGAGACGATTTCATATTCATTCAGTATATATTCATATTTGGATTTCTGTCAATAATTTGATACGTGTTGCAGCATATTTTTTTTTTTTTCAAAAGTATGTTGATGGGACGTTAACCCACGCAAGCAAATAACACTATGTATTTCAGATATGTATGGGCATGAAGACCGGTGCATTATTTAGTTAATGTTCTTAATTTAATTACGTGAAAAATGCACAATAATGAATTGTTGTTTTTTTTATAAAAGAAGAAAGGGAAGTACCTTGGGGAAAAGGGTTTTGTGTTACTAAACGATTTATTTGATTTAATCTTTGAATATTAATTGATATCACAGTGAAATGCTAGGTTTTATTTTTTTATTTTACACTTTCGTGTGAGAAAAGGAAAGATCAGTTCATGATTTATTTTTTGTGAAAAGATTGAGGAAATAAACAGCAAACACACACATAGAGGAGAAAATCCAATCTTCAGATGTAAAAAGTGAGGTTATTTCACAGGAGGGAAGATAAAACAAAAATACTGATTTCTTGCAAGATCGTTTTCTTTTTCACTTTTGGCCTTAGGAAATACATTCCGTTCTTAAAGAAAGTGTGCACTTTGTTTTCTGTGATTTAGCATCGACTCTTTTCTTATCTAGATGTATCATGTGGCGTTCCTCAGTGCAGTTTATTAGGCCCTCTTCTGTTTTTATGCTATGTAAATGACATGATTATTAGTATAGACAAAGATTGTATGTTAATTTTGTATGCTGATGACAGTACAATTCTATTTTCTCACTCCAATGTAAATGTTATCTCTAACAAGTATAGTTATGTTTTAGAGTCCTGTTCTGAATGGTCGATTGATAACAAATTATCGTTACACCTTGGTAAAAATGAATGTTTGCTTTTTGGTTCTAGAAGAAAAATGAAAAATGCTGATTTTACTGTTTCTTGCAAAGCTCAAGTCATTAAATCCACTAATCAAGTTAAATATCTTGGATTAAATACATGTATAGATATTTTTCTTCTGGGGAATCAATTGTTAGTAACATAATTACAAAAGTCAATTCTAGATTTAAGTTTCTGTACAGGCATAAAAACTATTTAACATTTTACTGCCGCAAACTGTTATGTTCTTCCTTATTACTATGTCATTTTGACTACTGCTGCTCATCATGGTACGGAAACTTTAGTAAAACATCGAAAAAGAAATTACAAGCTGCACAGAATAAAATGATAAGGTTCATATATCAATACACTCCAAAGAACCAGTATTTCATCTAATGATTTCTCGAACCTCAACTTTTTAAATGTTGACTACAGGGTAAAGCAGTTACGTTTAAACCATATGTTTAATAGTTTCCATGACAAGTGTCGAGAGTACCTAAAATCACATTTCATCAAAGTAGGTGATAAACATTCTTATAATATTTTACCAGATCTTTTCATACAACTTTTCTGTTCCAAATCTCAAAGGGATGAATTACTCCACTTTTTATTATGAAGGAATGATTTACCAGATGACATGAAGAATATTAGAAACAAAAGATCTTTTAAATCATCTGTTAAAAAATTCCTTCAGCTTATTCTTAAGAAAGACTATGAATGTGATTTTAAGTACTACTGAAACCATTGTGTTATGAAATTGATATAAACACTGTGATATTGATCCATATTGATGTGATCTTTAATATTTGATTTTTATGAAATATTATAGATTATATATTCATATGTTCATCTTTTAATCAAATAATATGATTGTATCTTAATTTGATTTTAATAATGTACCATTAATAGTATTATTATTTGTTTAAACAATAGCAACCAGTTAAACTATTTCAGCATAATTGAATTTTCAAAACAATAGACCTTTTTAGATTGGTAACGCCTATCCATCTTGTAATCCTGGCTTCTGATATCAATGGACCCCTTTGGAAATAAGCCTTCGGACTTAAAGGGTTATCCATGACATTGAGATTATTTTATATACCCATTATCCTTTTTTTTTTTGGTCAACTTTCTACATTTTTTTTCCTCTAATTTTATTGTTATAATATTTTCTAGTCAGAAAATATAATTTTTTAAGTCATAAATTAAGTTCTAGTTATCATGCTAAAACTCTGTGATATTAATTTAAAATAATTATATGTAATTTAATCTTAATTTTTATGTTTATTATTTATAGAATATATACATTATATATACACATATATATGTATGCATTGATCTTCTGTTGTATATAAAATGTGCTTGAATATGTCAAATAAACAAATAAAAAATAAAAAAAAGTGTTAAAATAAAAACTCCATTTCGCAATTCATTCAGGATTAAGTTCTGTAGAGTTAAGAAAATGCTTTAGAAAAAATGCATGGTTTGCAAATCTCTCTCTCTCTCTCTCTCTCTCTCTCTCTCTCTCTCAACTGCTCGTTGAGAAATGTTAATGGAACTGTATAATGAGTTAAATATCTGCGGAACAAGATAAAATATATACATGCCAGGGGAAAGTAATCGTGGAGTCATGTCTCGTACAGGGTCCTGAAAGTTGCCGTATAATAAACGTATAGATTGTCATTAAAGCGCTTGTCGTCTAGCAAAGTATGTTTTTTTCCAAGCGTCTGTTTACACAATTTCATCACAAAATCTAAAATGGCGGGAGAGGAAGAAGAAATCAAAATACAGAATCAGGAAAATGAAGTTTCAAATGAAAATTCAGTAAATGAAACTGGTGACAATGCGCCACAGACAGACTTATTAAGCTACCAATGAGCAGAATAAAACACATAATTAAAAGTGACCCAGATGTTACTTTAGCAAGTCATGAAGCTGTGGTTGCATTGACTAAAGCAACAGAACTGTTCATTCAGATGTTTGCAAAAGACGCATCAACGAGTACATTGCAGGGAAAGCGAAAAACACTTCAAAGGAAAGACATCGATAATGTTATGATCAGAAAAGATTGTTATATTTTCTTAGAAGGAGCCATCGAATAGGTAATTTGGACTCTGGTATACTGTATTCATTCACAGTCACAGGGGTAACTGGGGTTCGGTACATATAATTTTGTTTGTTAAAAAAATAAAGATCATGCTCTATATTTACATGCAAAGTATGGAACTGGTTTATTGCCAGTTTCCATACCAGATCTCGAATCAAAACTAAGAAATCTCTGTGGTCCTGACACAACCAAAGGCAGCCCCCTCCCAAGAAAAACACATGAAAGTCCTAATCTCTACTGAGATCCGCTTCGGTTATATTTTTCGTTCTGGCCTCCGCTGGATCTCTACCCAACCCTTATATAACAGCTTCGGGAAATTTACACCGATACCCCTAACTCGTTTCGGCCATTCAAATCGATTGTTTTAGGATGCACACCTAAAAATCCACGCATGTCTAGTAAGAAGACATATTTTTCTTTCCATTTCATACAACATCATTGTCTTAGCTTGCTGATTTCATGAAATACGGTGACGGAAAACACCAAACCGCTCACCTCATAGTTTTAAACAGACATTTTGTAAATATTGATCACGTGACTAGTGGCGAAACAGTTTAAACTACAGCTCCGTTCAGTTACGACTGTTCAACAGCAAAAGGTAAATGCTCTTTGCCAATAGGTCGGCCCTGGCAAAGTCAAAGAGATTTTGCTGTATAAAACGATTTTTAAAAAGAAAGTTTATGTGAAATACGTTCTATTTACTTATAGATCGAGAAAACCACACACTGCTCTGTACCGCATAACCCGCGAATTGAACCTAACTAGTTATCCAATCACGGATTAGTCACGTGATAACCATCGCATGTAAACAATATGGCGGTTTAAATGGCGAGTTTGGAGGTTTCGTGAGTCTGTAGCTGTAAAACTGGTGAAATCGGTAAGCTAAGGCAATGATGTTGAATGAAATGGAAAGAAAAATATGTCTTCTTACTAGACATGCGTGGATTTTTAGGTGTGCATCCGAAAACAATCGATTTGAACGGCCGAAACGAGTTAGGGGTATCGGTGTAAATTTCCCGAAGCTTTTATATAAGGGTTGGGTAGAGATCCAGCAGAGGCCAATACGAAAAAAATAACCGGAGCGGATCTCAGTAGAGATTAATGAAAGTCCCACTCTGATTCTGTTTGTGTACATTGAATAACACACCTTATTTATAGAAGGCTCTATACATATCCATTTTTCTCTGTATCTTTTGTATAAAGACAAGTATACGTGGATTACAAGGATTTAATTTAAGAATATACCAGTGAATTAGGCATTTTTTTTTACTCTTTAGAAAACACATTTTACAATACTATAATTTATAATTTGTCATGATTAACACAGTCCTAAAGCATTATCAATGTGTGAAGTGCTTGAGGCTCATGTTATGTAAACAGTTATTCAATTATAGTGGTAACTGATTCATCTTCACTTTCTTAATAGAGCTGGGTCGATTTCATCGAT
Source organism: Solen grandis (assembly GCA_021229015.1). Classification (NCBI taxonomy): domain Eukaryota; kingdom Metazoa; phylum Mollusca; class Bivalvia; order Adapedonta; family Solenidae; genus Solen; species Solen grandis. The sequence goes on from CM037784.1 coordinate 29,761,747, forward strand.
GCATCGATATATTGCCATTTTTGGCTGACGATACCTGCCAGTAATACCCGAAAGGGGAGTTTGTGCAGTATATATAGATAGATAGATAGATACAGGATCACGATTCTTACCCCAAGAATTGATTTTCAAGCGATACTTCAATGGACGAAAGTTTTTGGTGTAAACCAGCGAAATTGAATATGCCGCTTGGCCTGTCGCTTATATCTCAAGCATAAAGTGTCTATTTCCGTAAGTCGTTGTTGATAGATTGACTAGTAGACTAGATTTCAAAATAAGATCAAACAAATAAGATTTTTTAAAATAAAAATTAACTTAAAAATGCATTTTTTCAATTATTTTTCCATGTGCCTAATCATCATAGAAACATGGATGCAGAAATCTAATTTAAAGCAGATATCTATTAGTTGGCCATGTCAGAACTACATTATTTATATATTAATAAGTATCGTGATACTGTATCATATCGGGCCTACAATATTGTGATACATCGTGATATTTTTTTGCTGGTGATACCCAGCTCTATATCATAATCATCATCATCAGGGATTCAAACTTCGGTTTGATGGTAAATGAAAAAATCTCTTTTGTTTAATTCAGCTTCTAATATAGTGTGACAAACACTTCCCAAATATAACAATGCCACATTTTTATACCATTTGCTGTCTTCCCACTATATAAATATCAGTCTGATGAAACCACTTTTCGCCTGCTATATGTTATCTGTTGAACAAACTGGTAGTTTGACGAAACTACCAACACCCATTTCAGCTACTGTACTATAGCGGCAGTAAGATTATGAAATATATATTTATTATTATTTTCAGGTCAACTTTTTCCACAACAAATGAGAGATGTAACAGAATTTCATCAGTGGGCAGCTTCCCTACATAAAAAGTGAAATTTACGGCAAGTTGGATATGAACTGCCTTGCTTTACCAACCAACATTGAGCAATAAGTGCATTGTATGAAATGTGGACATCTTTGAATTATAGGGTGATTGTTACTTAATAACTTCTGTAAGAAATGGTATAATATTTATAAGATCTGGAAGATCTTGACCTTTACAAGAACAGACCTATGTGACTTTCCATTTTATAGAGTCATCATTTTGTACTATTATTGCATCTGTATTATAAGTAGAATTGACTTTGAAGAGCTTAATCTCTCCATTTAATCCTTTACCTCATGAGTATTCATCTACAAATTTATGTTTTGGGGAATATTTATAACCTGAACTTTAAATTTGATATAAAAAAAATGGATTTTTCTTTGTTATACAATTTGGTCATGGTTAGTAAATGACACTTTTTGAGGTCATTTGGTCAAAGGTTAACTCATATTTGTCCAAAGCAGTAGTTATCCAATTTGACTCTTGACTCTTTTAGTGAATGTGTAGTAATTTGATAGTTTTCCTTATTGGCCTTGCTTCTGACAACTTATCAAAGGAGGCATGTGTGTCATACCAACATCTCTTGTTAGCTCACCTGAGCACGAAGTACTCGAGGTGAGCTATTGTGATCACCTCCCTCCGCCGTCCATCGTCAACAATTTGCTTTAAACGACATCTCCTCTGAAACAGCTGGACAGGATTTGATTAAACTTGGATGATCTTTAGGGAACCTTCACAAAAGTTGCTAAAATAAACTTGATCCATGTACAACTCTGGATGCCATGGCAATGGAAAGAAAAAAAATATAAAAACCTTAAAAATAAAAAATCACCCCCTTCAAACTACTGGCCAGATTTCAAAATGTTTTGGTACAGATGTTCCTTGGGTAACCCTATACTCAGGTGAGCGATCCAGGGCCTTTATGGCCCTCTTGTTTAAAAAATTGTCTAAAAGGCAAGTTCAGTTTAAAATTGTTTGTTCTAAGTAATAATTGCAACTTTTTACCATTCTTTCTTATCATATTTTTCTTTTGTTTGTCAATGTTTGTATTTCTGTTAACACAGTTCTTGAATTATATTTAGGCATGAGTTTTGGTCCATTTACAAATATCCCTCTCAGTTGAACCTGGTGGACATACGTTAATTTGTGCTTGCCATTCATACTAAGTTACACCTTGTTTTTTCAGCTCATCTGTTTCGAAGAAAAAGTTGAGATATTATGATTGCTGTGTCATTGTTGTTGTCATCGTCATGCAAAATTTTTAATGTAGCCCATTACTCAGACATGTAAAATAGATGAGTGTTGGCACTGCTCTGCAGAGCTCTTGTTAAGAACATTGAGGACCTGGTCCATAGACAGTTGTTAAAGACAGTTGAGCAGTATATGTAGTGTATATACATAATGCAATGATACACATAATACGTGCTGTTTAAAATAATACATGGGACAAACCTAAGTCCAAACTTTTATTTTCAGTTATATTTGTTAACATGCATATCGAAACAGTCAAAATATATATATATAAATGTATATTTATGACTGTTTTTTTATGACTTTCATAATTTATAGGACTGGTGAAGCTTTAGATTTGTGGTAATACATAGTTTTAAAATCATATCAGACAAACAAATTGACAAAACTGTTGTGGCTTTTGTTTACTATTTCACTTTGTGAGAGATGCATAAATTGGAGGCTTTACTTAAACAACCACAGCTATAAAAGTAAATGTTTGAATCATACATAGACATATGGCCACATTACAGCCTCAGATAAGTTTTTATAAAATGCCTGAATGCTACGTGCCAGGTGTTAGCATTATTTTTTGTGTTATAATCTGATATGGTGTATAAACATGTGAAGTACAACTCAAGTTATTTTTCCTGTTATATAAATATAAAATACATTTGACACCTTGGCAGATCAAACCCAGATCAGACAGTATCTTCCGGGTGCTCTGATCACGGTCTCTAGTCTTTATTTAATTTTTGGTGTTTTTTTTGTTGTTGTTTTTTCTCATACAATACTAATGTTGAAATTCTACACAGTCTGCACCGCCCCAACAAATTAAAATCCATTGATATACATGTACATACCATTTAAAAATCCAGTAACTTAATATTCATCAGGTCATAAATGTGTACATGATGATAATGAATATTCATGGGGTTAAAGGGAGAATTATATATCATTACTTGATTAATTGGAATTGTTGTACCGTCCAGAAAGGACAAAGAAAATACCCGGTATAACAATCTAATCTAAAATTTATGTATACTCTATGATATAGATGAGAGTGAGATGACTTGTTTTAGAAAGTGTTTTTAACAGCCTTTTGTAAATGTATAATTAAATGTTTTATTTACAAGTATGTCTTACTTTCAAGTTCTTAAACAGGTCGATGACTAAGTGGTTAAGGACTCCGGCCGGTAATCAAGAGGCCAACAGAATACTATCCACAGCCAAAAAGATAAAAAGAAAAATGGCCCTGGTATATCTCTCTTGTGTTTTGATACTCAACACTTAAGGGTAGTTCAGCACTGGATGGCGTGGTATCAGGGTGATGTGCCTATGTTTGGTATCATGCCACTTGTCAGTGGTGTGATATCACAGTGAGGTAATGTTTTATCTGTCTCGTGTAGACACAGTCCCCAAATGACTTAGAGGCCTCCGTGGCCGAGAGGGTAAAGTCGTTGACTTTCAACACCCACTCGGCCCCCCACCTCGTAGGTTCGAATCCCAGCAAGATCATTCGGTTTTTCATGTGAGGAAGCCTTCCAGATGGCTTGCGGTAGGTCGGTGGTTCTACTCGGATGCCTCCGTGCATTCGGGGTCTTCCTCCACCTGTAATTAGCTTATATGACTGAAATACTGTCGAAGCGGCGGTAAACTCAAATAGTCAGGTCAAATTACTTAAATTATGTTGGTGTGACATTCAATCCAAGCAAACCAACAAACTGGTTTCTCGACTTACGGTAATTAATCCCCCGCCGCGAAGCGGGAGGAGGTTATAGGAATGCCCTTCGTCCATCCGTCAGTGTGTCCGAAACATTTTCGTGTCCGCTCCATATCGCATGAACGCTTAAACACATTTTCTTCAAACTCGGCTAAAGTGTTAACCTCATTGAGCTGATGTGCAGAAGGCATGTGGCGGTCACGCTGGCTCAAGGTCAAGGTCATACTTGAAGGTCAAATGTTATTTTCGTGTCCGCTCCATATCTCATGAACGCTTGGACACATTAACCTCATTGAGCTGATGTGCAGAAGGCATGAGGCGGTCACGCTGGCTCAAGGTCAAGGTCATACTTGAATGTCAAATGTTATTTTCGTGTCCGCTCCATATCTCATGAACGCTTGGACACATTTTCTTCAAACTCGGCTAAAATGTTAACCTCATTGAGCTGATGTGCAGAAGGCATGAGGCGGTCACGCTGGCTCAAGGTCAAGGTCATACTTGAAGGTCAAATGTTATTTTCATGTCCGCTCCATATCTCATGAACGCTTGGACACATTTTCTTCAAACTCGGCTAAAATGTTAACCTCATTGAGCTGATGTGCAGAAGGCATGAGGCGGTCACGCTGGCTCAAGGTCAAGGTCATACTTGAAGGTCAAATGTTATTTTTGTGTCCGCTCCATATCTCATTCAGGAGTGTTCCCCTTGCCTTACACAGACCACTTCTTGACCTGGATTGCACTTCCACAGTGATTTATTGTACTCGGTAAATAATAGTATGTCATGTTCACAATCATACAAATTATGTCATGATATATAAAGTTTTTAATTGAGTTACACATGTATTTTGTGGTTACCTAACACATCCTATACTTCATTGATGTTCACTTTTTGTACTGTTTCCCATGTAAAACTTGTCAGTAAACTTTTAATATATGTGCCTCCAAATTCTGAGATTCATACATAACTCCGGAAAGTTAAATTGTCTTAAACTGATCTTCTATGTCTGCTACAACCATGCCAGGTTAAGGTGAACATAATCCTATGACCAAACAAATTCTAATATTTGGCCAGCGGCGGGGGATATAGCTGTCCTTTGGACTGCCTTGTTAATACTTAGAACCTAGGAAGATCCATGAAAAGTTCTAGCCTATAATGGATCAATTTTCAAAACATTGGACCAATAATCATCAAAAAACAATAATAAGTATTCTGTTAACGTGCCTATGTTGGATATTGGTTTTTTCATATCTTGTATGGTTGACTTCGTATTCTAGCATCTTCATTTTTGAGCAATAATTATCAAACTTGGAGACAATGTTAATATCATCACAATACCTTTGCCAATTTCGAGTATGTCTTGAATAATTGACAAAAAATACATTTTGAAACTAGCATTTATATTTTTACCCAATCTTTTGTTGACATTATATAGTGGGCATTTACTTACCAACCATAACCAAAATGCAATATCTTGTGAGGTCGTGGGTTCGATTAGTCCTGGTATAGCTCCCCCACTTGGTGCTTGTTCCGTAACTTGTTGGCCATGGTGTCAGGATAATTACCTGGACGTGGTATCATGCCACTAGTCTAGTTTGTGGTATCAAATGCAGCGCAATATCTGCCTCATGTAACCCAAATGAATAAAATACTGTCAGATAGGACTGACTATAAAGCCATACATACAAACGTAACATTAATCATACCTTGGGGCCGCCGTGGCCGAGCGGTTACAGTCGTGGACTACAAATCTCTCAGCCCCTCACCGCTGTGGGTTCGAATCCCGGTAGGGACTTCGGATTTTTCATGTGAGGAAGCCTTCCAGCTGGCTTGCGGTAGGTCGATGGTTCTACCCGGTTACCTCTGAGTACTCGGGGTCTTCCTCCACCTGCAATTAGCTGGACGTCGCTATATGATTGAAATACTATCGCAGCGACGGTAAACCCCAATACGATACGATAATCATACCTTGCCAACTTGCTTTTAAATGCAATATATTGAAATGTAAAAAGTATTAAACATTTATCCATATATGTTTTTATCAACATTCATTTCGATGAGCATTAAGATTCTAGTGATATTTTTTGACATTTTCTTTTCAGAATTATAACGCCACAGAGAAATAAACCCGTGTCATTTCTGGAAGAAAATGTTACATTAATGTAATCATCAACTAGATGATGTCATTATATGCTCATTATTCAACAAAGATGAAATACAAGTATGTTCGAATGTTTATTACACTCAACCCCGTCGTTATTTAGTTAGTCTGGTACGTGTGTGAATCGAACACGTTCAATATGCGCGTCGATTAATAATCAAAATAGGGTTATATCACGGTTTCAATTAAGTTAGATTTCATTTTTAGCTCGTAGAGAAAAAAATCAAGGTATTATCATTACTGCTGACGTCGTCGTCGTTTGGTAGTCGCCGCTAAAAATGAACTTTGTTCATAACCTCTCAACCATTAAACCGTCCGTCATCAAACTTCACATACTTGATCACAAAGGCGAGCGTTTGCATCTGCAGACGATGCTCTTGTGTGTGTCACAGGTGATCGGCACGTTGTCTGATCACTATATAATATACCCCGCCATCGATTACAAACATTTGAGGTGGTTTCTAAAAACATATACATGTATGTGTCATCACCAGATTTTTTCCGAGTAGAGGGTAAAGTCGCTGACTTAAACACTCACTCAGCCCCTCACCATGTGGGTTCGAATCCAGGCAGGGTCATTCGGATTTTCATGTGAGGAAGCCTTCCAGCTGGCTTGCGGTAGGTCGGTGGTTCTACCCGGATGCCTCCATGCATTCGGGGTCTTCCTCCACCTGTAATTAGCTGGACGTCGCTATATGGTGGAAATAATGTCGAAGCGACAAATAGTCAAGTCAAGCCAGATTTTTTCAGAAACCACCTCAAATGTTTTAATTGAATAAGAGTTATCTGCCAGTGTCAACATAAGCCGAATTCTAAATTTACCAAATCCCTTATATTTTTGACGTTTCGATCAGCATTATATTGAATGGCTATCACCATTTCAAGAAATGCGCCCCCCCCCCCCCCCCCCCCCCCCCAGTACAAATTCTATTAAAGGTGGACGTGCGATATACGAATGTCCATGACTGAAATGCAGCTTTAGCATGGATTACATCCCTACTGAAATGAGACAACTTGTAACCGATACAAACTGTTTTCAAGAAATGCCCCCCAATGCAAATTCTATTAAAGGTGGACGTGCGATATACGAATGTCCATGACTGAAATGCAGCTTTAGCATGGATTACATCCCAAAGATACAAACTGTTTTCAAATTCTGGACAAAAGTAGTTAGACACTAAATAAAACGTCAGGAGCATTAGTTTTTCCAACCCATTTTTGCCGATTAATAGCTAGTACAGAAAAAATAATAATTTTCTCCCACGTAAAACAAATTTACCGAACATGTATCGCTAATAAGTACGTTAATATATGGGAGAACAAAATGTGAACACCCAATTTTAGTAGAGCTATTGCGAGCGGAAAATGTAAACACTCAATTTTAGTAGAGCTATTGCGAGCGGAAAATGTAAACACTCAATTTTAGTAGAACTATTGCAATCGGAAAATGTGAACACCCAATTTTAGTAGAGCTATTGCGAGCGGAAAATGTAAACACTCAATTTTAGTAGAGCTATTACAATCGGAAAATGTGAACACCCAATTTTTGTAGAGCTATTAAATGTAAACACTCAATTTTAATAGAGCTATTGCAATCGAAAAATGTGAACACCCAATTTTTGTAGAGCTATTACAATCGGAAAATGTGAACACCCAATTTTAGTAGAGCTATTACGAGCGGAATATTTCGGAACCGGTGAGGCGTCGCAACTGCCCCCCCCCCCCTCTCTCTCTCTCTCTCTCTATATATATAGAGAGAGAGAGTATCATATATAACGTATAACACTGCTGTGTTTGCTTTTGCACTCTCTTAAAAAACATGTTTAATGTACTTAAGTCATGAACGTGCGATTCGGTGCATTAAACGTCTTTCAAATCAAATATTTTGGCAAGTCGTGCTTGGAAGGGTTAAATGTCGCCCGGTAATTGATCACAAAAGAAATATAACTGCGACACGTTTCGAAGTTGATCACGTATTTATGAATGTGTCAACTGCATTTATATTCCTAGATTACATTTGTTAATGACAATATGGAGCAAAACCCTGTCAAACTTTCTTGTGTAGAGTCAAGTGTATACGCCACAACAATAGGTTGAACAAAGATTAATGATGATTCTATTCAAAAGCTGCCAAAACATTTCCTTATGTCATTCTCCTTTTTTTCCCCCTAGAAAAAGGAAATCTTTGAATGACGATGTTGAATGTCTAATTAGCTTGCAGATTGTTTACGATATATTGCGGACTCCGTAACTTTGCTGGCAGAATTGGCGGAGGCTTTGCTAAGTTACCTGCAAGGATGAAGGCACTGCTCCTTATAACGTTTCTAATTGGTTTCTTGGCGTTTGCTGCTGTCGAAGCATGTATGTATACACATTTACGCTCGTGCTTGTTATGCCTTCTTGTTAATTATTTACAGTTAGTCAGTTTTCATAAATTTAATTAAATAATTTGGTGTATAAAGCATGTTTACATAGGTTATAGAGATAAATCGAAAAAGCGCAGGATTGTTAACAGTAAACTTACTTAAACGGACACAATAATCATTGAGTTTTGTTTTAAACGTATTTATTGCTGTAATTTCATACAACAAGCATGGGATTGGGTACAAGCTATTATAACATTATTAAAACCCTCGCCCAGACAATAATACAAAACATGGCGTACAACATAAATAATAAGCAATTAGTACTTATCAAACGTAAATCAAAGATATACACAGAAAATATTAAAGAATAGAGAATATTGAGATATAAGATGTGTAGAAAAAATTGGGAGAAAAGAAATGAGAAATAGAGTTAAGTTTACATTGAGGTGCAATGTTTATAAAACTTACATTTAGAAGTACAGTACCTAAAAACGGTTTGTTCTTTTTATATAAAGGTGGACACACATTTAATCTTCGTCAGAAATTGATTTCTGTCCTGTGCAGAAACATGTTTAAATTTATTGTAGGGTAACGTGAAAGTGAAGGTACCCGGGGATTTCGGTATAAAGCACATTCAAAGAAAAATGGAATGCATTTTCACATGGGTATCTACATATACAAGAAGGATCTTGACTTATACCTACTCTGAATAGATCATAGTTTATAGTTTAAACTTCTACACTGGCATCTTAATCTGGTATGCACTATATTAAATACTCTTTAACCAACATACAGTATTCAGGTATTTTTAAGTATTTTTAATTCTTTAGGCGATACTGCTTTTTTAAATTGATTACTAGTAAATGAAGGCATATGTCTTACAGGTAAGTCTAAAGAATAACAATGACGCAATGTAGAATTTATGAAAGAATTAATTAAGTCTACTTAAAAATTAAAAGTATGTATATTTTATTTCTTTCAGATATGCCATGGTATCCAACACGTAAGTGTTTTAGTTGTAGTCTAACTATCTAGTGGTAATATTTGTACGGGAAAATTTATAACTATTATCATTTTACACCTAAATTCAAATTATTAAATGCATCGGAATCAGGTCGCAACATTAATGACTGCGGATTCCAAGGTTGTATCTTGTAAGAATTTTCCACAATCTTCCAATGTTCAAAGTACTGGTCCAACCCAGGAACCGTGAGAACTTGATACATGACCTTGCCTTCAAATGGACGTAAATAGAAATAAGTTAAATTTAAAAAAAACATTCGCTTTTTCGGAGAAGAAAAAATAATACATGCACAGTCCTTCAAACAAAGAAGGTGAACTACTTTCAGTCGTCTATATGGATGTCAAATCTTTTTTTTCTTTTTTTCATTAAATGATTGCTTCCTTAAATATGTTTTTCTTTTGCATTTGAAATAATAGTAAATATATTGTGTTACTTTAAAACTCATATTGAATGCATGGCCAATTTCAGAAACAAACATGTTCTGCAATTTGTTTGGTGGTGGTTGCTTTTCTACATACGATGCTTTCGTCTGCCTTTCTGGTCTTTTTATTATACAAAATGTTTTAAATAAAATTGTATAGACTATTGGAAGTATAAAACAAAAAGTCAAACTAAAACTTTGAATCCGTTAAAGTCAAATTTTAGGCCAAAAAGCCTCTGTTAAGGATTTTGTCTTTCCTTTTTAGCTCACCTGAGCACTTGTGCTCGGGTGAGCTTTTGTGATCGCCTTTTGTCCGTCGTGCGGCGTCCGTCGTCAACAATTGCTTGTGAACACTCTGGAGGCCACAGTTTTGGCCCAATCTTCATGAAACTTGGTCAGGATGTGTGTCTACATGATATCTCGGATGGGTTCGAAATTGGGTCACGTGGGGTCAAAAACTAGGTCACCAGGTCAAATCTTGGAAAAACCTTGTGAACACTTTACAGGCCACAGTTTTGGCCCAATCTTCAATAGATTTGGTCAGGATGTTTGTGTACATGATATCTTGGATGGGTTCGAAAATGGGTCATGTGGGGTCAAAAACTAGGTCACCAGGTCAAATCTTATAAAAACATTGTGAACACTCTAGAGGCAACAGTCTTGGCCCAATCTTCATGAAACTTGGTCAGAATGTTTGTCTACATGATATCTCGGATGAGTTCGAAATTGGGTCATATGGGGTCAAAAACTAGGTCACCAGGTCAAAATTTAGAAAAACCTGTGAACACTCTACAGGCCACAGTTTTGGCCCAATCTTCATAAAATTTGATATGAATGATGACTGCATGAATTCCCAGTTGAGTGCCAATTCAGGTAGGATCAATATGTAGGTCACTTAGTCAAATGTTAGAAAAACACTGTAGATGCCAGATTTTTTTGTCATTATGCCTAACACAGCCATCTTACTCAGGTGAGCGACACAGGGCCATCTTGGCCCTTGTTTTATTGCACTGTCACATTTAGCTATTTTTAAATATAAATACACATGGACGATTATTATTGGAAATAGCTAAATATGGCTGAATTCGGTAATGTCTTGTTATTTTCATTCAAAATAAAGTATTGTGGGCGTACCAAATCTACTTCATGTGACTAGTTTTCTTTTAAGCATATCCTTTTCCCCTGACTATTTTTCACAAAAAAGTTTCATTCTTCTGTCATCAGTTGGCTTTAAATGAAAGGAAAAGATCGAAGATCTTTATTTTGAGTGGATATGGAATACATGTCATTTTGAAGTAGTTTCTCTAGCTGACCGCATAGGGGCCTCCTTTTTAAAGGATCTACTTTATCTTAGTTATTATTGTAGAGGGCTTATATAAGATGATTGCCAAATAATATTAAAGCAGCTCGCTCACAGATAATCGTTAGAATAAAAATCTACTCTCTCACGTTTATGTTAGTGAAGTCTTTGTATCCTAAATATAAACGCGGCAAGTGTAGGTCGCATTGCACGTGAAAACTTCTTCCGTAAATGCAACTTAGATGAAATCGGTTAAATATAGAATATGATATCCCCAAAGCCAGCGATTGCGGTGCCACGTGACAAGTTCCGCATCTTGGCGACTTCAGCAGTTCCGGGTAGCGAATTTGTTAAGTTCTGCCTGTGATGTTAGCACATGCGCGCAGTGTAAATGTGAGCAGCCAAGTGACAGCAAATGAAAAAAAGAATATCTAAAACATAGGTTTTATAATTCTAAATATAGTTTTAATACCGCCTGTGATACTATTGCCAGTGAAGTGATAGGGAATTTACAACCAATTGGGTGACCATGCCACAGGTACTTGAGGACAGGACCATAGCTGTGCCCCCCCCCCCCCCCCCCCCCCCCACACACACACACACGAAGCGCTTTGAAAGTATCGGTTTTCAACTTTAATTCGCCATTTACATAGAGTTTGTGTAGCAAAATATTCACATTCAAATAAATCTAACGTTTACTATCCATGTCTTTATAAAAAATAAAAATCACTATATATATGTTGTTTATTATGTATAGACCATCGTGACTTTTTTTATTGATAAAGACAGGGTCCTGTCCTCAAGTACCTGTGGACCATGCGTCTGTAGATTGGTCTTGATAGACGTAATACACACATATATTTAAAATTAAATTTTTAGTCAATTACCATCTTTGAGCGAGCTGCTTTAAATTTTGACTAATGGTTTTAGAGAAGACTTTTGAAATTGTATGTCTGCAATGGATAAAAAAGGAAAATGCCGGTTGTTTGATATATCTGGGTTCCTAATATAGTTTACTGTATTCTTGTATAATTGTATATTTTATTCTCTGGGCTAAGGAAGTAACCTTTACGTACATTGCATATCTTATCACCGTAGAACTGTGGGCTTTGCCTTAATTTTTGACGTGATATCTATTATACTAGAAGTTATCCGCGCTTTGTGATTCATGTTTCTTTACAGTTATGATATAATCTTGGATGACTTTAGTACCGTGGAACTGTACTGTTTGTTTGTTTGTTGGGTTTACGTCCCACCGACAGTATTTCAGTCATTTGGAGACGATGTCTACTTGAGACAGATACAGTGCTGCCACACTGCAGTATCACGCCGTAGACATGTGGCATGATACCACACCCAATCACATTATCCTGACACCGGGCCAACCAGTCCTGCAACTACCCTTATATGCTGAGCGCCAAGCAAGGGAGCTATAACAGTACCATTTTTTACGACTTTGGTATGTCGCGGCCGGGGATCGAACCAACGACTTCCCGCTCCCGAGGCGGACGCTTTAACCACTCGGCCACCGGGGACGGTTCCGTGGAACTGTGGGCTTTGACTTATTATACTAAAAAACCCGGCTTGTGGTTCAAATCGTCTTTTATTTTGTAGTTAATGTGAATTTCTGTGTTCTATCAGTGATATAAAATCCATATCATCCGAACTGTGAGTGATATAGTTCTGCCATAACTAATTAGCATTTCGGTATTTACCAGTTGCCACAGGACTGAAACCTTAAAGTATTTTGATCCTTTTGTCATCATTTAGAATTAAATAAAAAGAAAATGTTTTTGTTTTTATGAAATGTTTTTGTTTTGAGTAATTATGGAAGATAAGATATATATAACCTCTATTAACTTCACCTGTGACAATAGAGGATTTACGGGAGACGTGTGCGGTGAACAAAGCCTAGATCACTTCAGTTTCCAACTGCATCTTTACTTGTGTGTATTTCAGCCTCCTGTGTAGACTGCAGAGGCAGGTATGTTTACCCGGGACAGTCCTATTATGATGGATGCAACTGGTGTCGATGTTGGAGCCACTACCCACCGGTAATACGACAGAATACGTCTCTAGTTCTTACCTTTTTTTGGAACAGGCTTGAATTCCACCAAAAATACTTAAGCGCTAAATAATGCTTAAATTTTTAAACTAGGTAGACACACATTCCATCATAACTATTTTATGAATATTCAAGTACACAACTGAATTATTATCTTAATAAGTAACAATAATTGATAAGAAGTGAAACATTTTAAAAGTTTTTTTAGAAAACAGAGTTATGAAATTCGCCCTTAAGTATTTAAGTTTAACTTGGCGCTAAGAATTGTTGGTGGAATTCTACCCTGATCTTTAATTAATATGACATGAACCTGATACATGTGCATGATTCCTTTTTTTATATAGAATTTTAATAATACTAATCATTAATAATATATTTTACAATAGGCAAAGATAGGTAAAAGAAAGACTGCAATAGATAATTGTGATAAATACGAGATTTTATGTATTATGGTGGCTGATTTCAGTAAACACGGACCTGATCTTTCGTTTATTTACATATGCATTTATTTCCGATTCTATTTATTTCCAGAAATAATTTTGAAATGAAAAAAATGTCAAAATGTTTACAATATAACAATAATACAATATCAAAATATTGTAAATATATCTGTTTCAGATGGCATCGTGTTTTAAAACACAGCACTGTAGCTACAACAGATGCTATAAATACAGCGGTTTCCACTTCCCTTACGGCAACAACAATTACAACAACTACAATAACTACTATAACTAATAACAGCTCTTACATACATACATTCATTTTACTTCTACAACAACTGCCATCACTTAAATAAGAGTGAAATAAGGTGTATATTTTTCAGGATACTACCTTAAACAATGGTATGCGTGTGGTATTATTGATATTAGTATAGATGTGGTATCATACATATCTTATTTTATCCTTTTTTTTTAACAATTAATCATAAAGGTTCTGTCTCTTCATAGAGAAGAACACCTCTCAATGGTTTGAAAAAAAAACCACACACACAAAATAATTCATATTGCATAAATGATGCTTTTAAAAAAATAAACTTTATTAAATTTGATGATATTATTTTTTTCTTTCAGACATGTCCTCTGAATTGTAGTCCACAAATTCTGAATACTCTATAAAGCATATGTGCCTTTAACCCTTTCCCTCATAGAGGACACCATGAAAAGACCTATGCGAACAGCATAAAACCAGATCACTGGAGTAACTCGAGTGATAGGTGTTAAAAGGAAACGGTTAAGTAAACTGAAAACTGGTTTTCTTCTAATTGAGAATGTCCCAAATCACGATCCTTTCGTTTAATTAGAAAATACGTAGCCAAATTGATCGCAATTTTAAGTTTTATCTAATTGCATTTTGTAATTATGGATAATTAAATAGAGAAAAAAATCATGTCATTTATTATCTCGCATAAATGAAATATTATTTCCTTGAGTTCGGGGTATCAATTCATTTTTTTTTTACGAAATAATAGTTTATTTTCATAAAATAATATTTTCTTTTTACGAAATAATAATCTGGGGCCCGTTTCACTAAACTTCGTACGAAAAAATATCTTCGTACGCGTAAATTCACAGATGTAAAATAGTATTTTTCCTGAATATTTTTCTTTGCAAAAAGTGTTGTGCTTGCATAATGCAATAATTTGGGCCATCTTTCTTCATCTTTTATTGTGAAAATGAGACATTAGTAGACACTATGTAGAACAACAGACTTACGACTAAGATCAAATTTGTTCGTGCGAAGTTTAGTGAAACGGGCCCCTGTATTCTAATCATGATAAGTAATATTTCGTAAAATAGAAAATCGGTAAAATCAAATTAATGTAAATTAATGGTATGCACCAAAAGAAAATAAAAGTTCAATATCTGTTTGGGGGGTGGCGTCCGTAGTATAAGTCCGCCATTTTCTCTTCTTTTTTTCTTTTTTTTTAATCCAGTACTTAAGAATTCACCGAGCAACTTCCTTATTTTTGTTATAGGTCGTTGGAGCGTCTTTTCACCGTAAGCGAGAGGTCAAAGGTTCTGACAGTGATATATCGACTTGAAATAAATACGTGTATATGATATTTGCTTGTTTTGTGTGAATATAGAATATAGCTCATCGAAAAGTGATGCAGATTTAATATTTTTAAATCATATCACTTCGAGATGTGCTATATTCCATATCCATTCAAAACATTCATATATTATTTTATGTAAACTGCTGATGAAATTATGGAATTATTTCGGTGTATTTCGGTGTCAATTTTGTTAACACGGGGGTGAATACATGTGAATATTTGCCATTTAAACACAACAAAGGAAGACCAGTAGTAAATACACGTGTTTTGGAAACCATTCATTCCATTTATAATAATAATGATAACTAGATTTCATTCGTTGATACGAATGATGGGACTTTCTGCTACATTTGTTAAACACTTAAAAGCTAAAAAAGTAAAAGGATATGAAATTCCAGCCATTAACTTGCTTTTATATGGCCATAACTTAAATAAACTTTGAAAAATATAACCGTTTAACTTGGAGGATATGGCAAAAGTAACTGAAAATCATTTTTTTTATATCGATTTATTTAACTTGGACTATCTTTATAATCTATGTTACAAATCAAATTTATTTAAAATGCTTACAATTCGAATTTCATCCTGTAATAATTGCCGAAGACCGCGTAAAAGCTTGTGTAGACAGCGTCAAGTTTGATGTCATGTGACGTCATAGGCATAAGAAAATCAATGAAATGAAATATTAAGTATCTTGAATATATTAAGTAATTTTTTCATGCTCCTTACAACTTTGCAACATATAGAAATTAACGCGTAGATATATTAACATTCTTTTTGACCTTATGATGTCAAATGACATTAATCCTCACAGAATATGAATAAGTCTCAAAGACTAATATTCAGTCCAAATATCAACTTTCTAAATCATCTGGAAGCGATTTTATATGTATTTGAAATTTGACGTCAATGGTTCGAAACTTGGATTCGCCATAGAACCATTGCTTTTTTCGAATTTGTAAAAAGGGACCCGGGATACACATATAGAGCGTTACATATACATTCTGTGAAATTTTGATGAAAATCGGTCCAAAAATAATGGCTGTACACCGCGTAAAACCTTTTTGTCCTGACGTCAAATCTTACGTGATATAACGTCACATTAATATGAATTACATTGCATTCTAAAGCACATGGATTGATGTACATACCATTAGATTTCCATGGTCCTGGGAAGTAAACAACATATTTAAATTAACGCGTATATATCAGAAATTATTTTTGACCTTATGACTACATATGACGTCATGTGACGTTCATCTTCATAAAATGTAAAGCACTCTTGGAGACTTATATACTATCCAAATATAATATTATATTTCTAACTCATCTGGAAACGATTTTATACGTATTTGAAATTTGACGTCAATGGTTCGAATTTTGGATCCGCCATAAAACCTTTGCATTTTCGAATTTGGAAAAACGGACACCGGAAGGCACAACTAGAGCCTAACATACACATTCTGTGAAATATTGATGAAAATCGGCCCAGAAATAATGGCTGTAGACCGCGTACAAACATTTTTAGACGACGTCAAGTTTGACGTCAAAGCACGTCATAGTCAAATGAAAATTATTGAAATGCAAACAGTTCTATCTGAAGCATATGCTATTAAATTTTCAAGGTGCTCGGACTTGTACAAATATAAAATTAAATTAGAAATTACCTTTCACCTCATGACTCATAGAATGTAAAGTAACTCTTGAGACTTATATTCTGTCCAAATATCGTCTTTCTAGCTCATTTGTAAGCGATTTTATACGCATTTTAAATTTGACGTCAATGGTTCGAATCTTGGATTCGCCATAGAACCATTGCCTTTTCGAATTTTGAAAAACGGACACCGGAAGGCACAACTAGAGCCTAACATACACATTCTGTGAAATATTGATGAAAATCGGTCCAGAAATAATGGCTTTAGACCGCGTACAAACTTTTTCACCTGACGTCAAATCTGACGTTATGTGACGTCATATAAATATGATATTCATTGCATCCGGAAGCTCATGGTTTGAAATATATGCCATAAAATTTTCATTGTTCTGAGTCAATGGCAACATATCGAAATTAACACAAATATAAGAGGAAGAAAAAAAGAATAATAAGAAGAAGAATAATAAAAAACAGTACAAACCCAATAGGACTTTCTGCCGAAAGGGCAGAAAGTCCTAATAATAAAAAGTTGTGGTCGAAAAACACCATGCCCCTGTCTGAGCTGGTCAGATGTTAAATAACTGATGCCAATTGAAAGCTATTCATGAGTGGAGTATACAGACTTTATTCCATACAGTAATGGAATAATGCTTAAGAAAATAAGAAAAAAAAATCATTAAAAATAAAGGGAGATAATAAAAAAAAAGAACCTGACAGAGTTTGTTCCATAATTATAACACTTTTGCTTCTCACTATCTGTTAATATTTTAAGTTTCAAATCAATACCTTGTATAGTTTATGAGTTATGCTTCCAACAAAAAATATATATAATTAAGGCAGATAATAAAGAAAAAAATAGATGAGGTAGAGTTATAGTTCTTGGTCTCTGCACTTTTCCTTGTTGTCATCTACTTATATATTATGTTTCAAGATAATACCTTGTATAGTTTGTTTTGTTGTTGTTGTTTTTTTTTGTTTTTTTTTCCAAGTATATGGTAAATAAGCTATTATCTGGATAGAAATTCATTGTAAAATTTAAAAATGGAAGATAATTCAAAAGTCAATCAATGTAGAGTTATGGTTCTTGCTTATTGCAATCCCAATCTCACCGTCTATTTATATTCTGCGTATGAAGTCAATACCTTGAATAATTCAGGAGTTATGCTCTGGAAAAAAAATATGGGAAATAATTAAAAAATTGGACTAGGTTAGGATGAGTTATGGTTCTTAGTCACTGCACTTCACATAATGGCATTCCATTCATATATAAAGTTTAAAGTCAATACCTTATATAGTTTTCAAGTTATGTTCAATGTTAAAGTTGCTGACAAACCAAGAAACAAACCAACCAACAAACAGACAGACAGGGCAAGACAATATGTCCTCGATCAATGATCTCGGGGGCATAAAAAGTTCTTGCAGACCTATGTCACTGACACAGTGGATGATATGGATTTTATGTCACTGATATAACAATATTTCAACAGCTAGCATGTAATACACATGTTTAACGAGTTTTATAGAGACCATAAAAAGCAGGATATAGTCCCAGTGTCTTTGATTGATGGAGATCGTGGTTCATTGTGTTGACGGAAAACATGTGATTTATATGTGCTCTTGAATCATGACTGCACCTTTCGGGGTTATTATTGTTCCCTAATTGTACAAAATAAGTGCATCACAAATCAATAACTGAGTCAGCCTGTTGACATTGATTTACATGTATTTGGTTTCGAATATACAGAAAAGCGACGTTATATGAGTACGGACACACTGAAGCCGGTTTCCTTTATTTCAACAGTTCAAAATAAGATGTAGGCCCTCTGCAAAATTAATTAATTTGTCCCTTTAGTACTTAAACAGCATTTACATAACAAACCTTGTATGATTTTATATATATGACATGAACTGTATCTCGTCTGTCCATATCGTTGGAGGCGAGGATCATAGCAATAAAGAAGATGATAGACGAGCTGAAAATAAAACATTTAACATACACATGTTAAAGAATTAATTCTTCTTCATAATTTACTGTAAATCAATGTCATGATAATTATTGTTTGCTCAGGAACGTGAATTAAGCTAGCATTGGCACAACATTTTTTTACACGGCAACATTTTTTTTTAAACAAAACATATAATAAATTTAAACATAGTTTTATCATATGTTTAATTTCTGTACCAATCTTCATTGATACTATTATAATAATTCCAATTGAAAGGATACTGGGTAAAATGTAAGTCAACCATACTGAAGCCTCACTCGGCATTTCATATGGCCAGCATTTAAACTTTTTTATACAGAATACATTGGGATCAAGCTATGGAATATAATTAGTGATAAATCTGTTTAAGGGGCCTCGAAATTGAAATTCTTGGAGAGAAAAAAACCATAGCGAACGTTTCAAGATTATATATACAATTGACGTGTACGTTTATCAGAGTCAAAGCGATCTTTCACTGGAGACAACTCCATTTATGCATAGTAAGCATCTTACTGTCGGTATTGCCCCTTCGTTTCAAACTTCATATTTTGTTACTTCATTCAGTTAATGTAATTTTTTCTTAATATGCAATGGTAATGATTGCCAGAAATTTTGATATTATTTTATTAATTTATTGTTACAAAGAGAAAGACAGTGAGTTAAATATTACCGGTCCCGATGGCCGAGTGACTAGAGTGTCCACCCCGGCATCGGGAGATTGTGTGTTCGATTCCCGGTCGCAACATACCAAAATCCCACAAAAATGATACTCGTATAGCTGCTTTTCTTGGCGCTCAGCATATATAAAGGGTAGTTCCTGGTTGGCCCGGTGTCAGGATAGCGTGATTGAGTGTGGTACCATGCCACATGTCTACGGCATGATACTGCATTGTGGCAGCCCTATATTTGTCTCACGAAGACGTAGTCTCAAAATGACTGAAATATCTTCGTCGGGATGTTAAATCAATAAACAAACAAATATCTTAAATATTATAATCCAGACATCTAGAAACTTATTAATTTGGGCACTGCTTTGTCGATGTTCATCAAACTAATCTACGTCGATGTTCATAAACTGACATTGAAGGGACGTTAGTCATTATTCTACCGGCATTTATAATGTCTCCCTTGTCCAACCGTACATCCAGAACACAAAAAAATTCAATGCATTTTGTATTATATAAGGTATCTCATCTTACTTATTTATTAATAATGAGCAATTTATTCGTCATGCAAAATTATTTAACCCCACTTATATTAATTTTAATATTCAAGCTTTTCTGTTCATTTTTCATAAGACCTCCTGCCTGTGTGAAAGAAAAAAAACGTAATGAAATGTATTCATGTGTATCGTATATATATTATCACGAAATGCAAATGTTGCATAACCAGCCCTGGTGATCGAGTGCTAAGAGCGTTCGCCTCCTGATCGAGATGTCCTAGGTTCGACATACCGTAATGGATGAAAATAAGAACCGGTATATCTCATATCTCCCTTGCTTAGTGCTAGGAATACAAGGAACACGATGGCAGAGTGTGGCGCTAGCCACTTTTACACACTATTTCAGCACTTTGCCCCCAAATTGGTTTAGGTCTTTGTCCCAAATGACTGAAATAGTGTTGCTGAGAAGTTACATAAAAACAAGGAGTTCACGTCAGTATATATTACCTTTTTGTAGTTCTGTCTTAAAGTACCTCTTCCACCGATGGTAACTGACTAAGAATTTGATTCTTAACTTTTTGTGTATATTACGTCTATCAACACACATATATATGCATAGTCACCTTAGGCAACATTTCATGATTGTAAGAAAAGAAGGTGGTTTCTACATCACAGGCAATAACGTTACGAACGATGCTGAACATGTATTTATTTATAACATTATATTTTAGTGTGCCGTCATATGACTGATTAAAATAATTTTCGGGCATGCGATCACTTAAGAATACCCTATCCGGAACTGGTGAAGACACCACGTTGCGGAACGTGTCACCACAAGCACTTGCTTCGGGGATACCGTATTCTATATTTAACCGATTTCTCCGAAGTTGGCTTTCATGAAAAAAAAAAGAAAGAAAAAAAACATTATCCCGGGCAATGTGACATACACTCGCCGCCTTTATTTGTCAAGGAAACAAACTTCACCAAAGTTAACGAGAGAGAGCAGAAAACATTTTCACTGCCTATCATCTTTGAACGAGTTACTTTTTGGGATAGCGGTCCACCTATAAAAATGCATACCAGCATCGGTTCGAAGACCTCTCCTAATTTAAAAAGACAAACAGCTCACTTGCAACGGAATCGCAGAATTTGGCTTGGCTTAGTGTTGCCAATTTCTTTCCATTGCCATTGCAACCAGAGTTCTACATGGATCTAGTTTATTTTAGCACATTTTGTGAAGGTTTACCCAAGGATCACCCTTGCCAAATTTAACCAAATTCTGTCAGCAGTTTCAGAGGAGATGTCATTTTTTAACGGATCGGAATAATTCTGGCAATCTTGGTAGAGGGTTACCCAAGGAACATCTGTACTAACATTTTGAAATCTGGCCAGCAGTTTTGAAGGAGATGATTTTTAAAGTTTTCATTTTTTTTCTTTCCGTTGTCATGGCAACCAGAGCTCTACTTGGATCAAGTTTATTTTAGCAACTTTTGTGAAGGTTCACCCAAGGAACATCCCTGCCAAGTTTAATCAGATTCTGTCCGGTGGTTTCAGAGGTGTCGTTTAAAGCAATTTTTTAACGCCGCACGATGGACGACGCAATACGACGGACGCAGGGTGATCCTAATAGCTCACCATGAGCACGTTGTGCTCAGGTGAGCTGAAAAAAAAAAAAAGACAGGACCCACACGTGGGAAATCGTTGACCGAAAGGTCTAAAATGATGTGGCCATAATAATCAGAAAATGATTGCTAGCCATTACAATAAAAAGATAGATGAAGCGATATTCAGCCTATAAATCGTTGTTATTGTTTATGAAAACTATTTTTTCTAGATATGGCGGTAGATATTACATAGATATTACAGTTTATAGGTTCATAACTAGGGGTTTGTCTTGGTAACCATGAGACAGTACTTTAAGGATATTTAATCATCGCTTTGAAATTATGGTTGCAATTTACGAGTTGTCTTTCTTGACGACATTTAAAAAAAAAAATAATTAAAGGACTCGTCAAACAATTAAGGACATACATGTATAGAAAGAAGGTTGTGGTGGGTTCATAGATCGATCGATCGATCGATCATCAATCAATCAATTTATCAATAAATCAGTTTTTTATATTCATTAACTGACCGCTTAAAAATACTTCTCGATATGATTAAGAAGTGTTTATCGGTTAAATCTTTTGCTATGTTAATGTATATTAAACAGTCTTCATATGTTGAGAACAGAAAGAAATAAATAGATTGCTTAGTAAAAACCCGTTGTTATTTCATGTTTCAGGCTATGAAATATTCATGTTTTTGTAGACTTAATGAATCTCTTTTTTGAATACCGATATCAATTATGTTTCACTTTCCACTGTCTAACAAATAACCGGGCATGGTTATTTACCGACGAAATGTGATATATACAATATATATATTGTACAGACTTAAAATATCAATTACTTAAATACACAATGAATAAATTGCAGAGATGTGAAGAAAGTGATCGAGATAGACAGTTATCTTAGTAGTGTTTTCATTATGTTGTCTTATAATGATTTTAATTTCAAGTGTTCCTATCTTTTAAGCGAACAAATAAAGGCCGACGATATCGTCTGTTCAAACACATAGCGCCCTCCAAATTTGTTTAACTGTTTATAGAGGGGATAAAGTCTGTATTTTATCGAACCCCAGGACCGTTCGGATTTATGAATGAAGCTAGCGAGTTGAATAGGTATTCAGTTTTACAACGAATTATAGTGGTAGGGAATCAGCCTAGCTTAAATAGACGCCTCTCAAATAGCGTGTATGTTTGTAAGAGATAAATACGAAAATAATTGAGGTATATAAATATATCTCGACTTTTTTCTCCCAGATTAGTGTTTGTGATAAGATCTCTAAATAGAAGAAGCAACTGATAATTTATTACCCTATCAAAAGCACCGCCTACGGACCTTTGATTGGCTTAGGACAACCTGTATTTACCTTAAATCTGCGTGCGCAGCTACGAAAGTGTGTATCACACACAGCGGAAAGACTATTTGTTTACTATCATTTGACGTGCAATGTTGGGGATTTTGTCTGTGACATAACATTACTTGGATTATGATCGGGAAGTTTTATTGCCCTGATAAATTCTAATATGTCTGGCATAACGATTTTTTCGCGATCGCGGACGGACGGAAAAACTTTTCTTGTGGTGACAGCTACTCTGTTGGGAATACTCATGAGAGCCTTTGGGAATGAAATCTGCATGTGTAATCAACTGACATGCGAGAGTCCAACACAGTGTCCTTATGGGTTGGCACTGGACCAGTGTGGTTGTTGTTTGGTGTGTGCCCGTGGGAGGGGCGACACGTGCGGAGGGGGACAGGGTGGCCCGGGGGGTTGCGGCGATGGGTTACAATGTATCATATCGGCTAGACCCGGGGACGTCATCACGGGGACGGAACTGGGTACATGTCAAGGTAAGAGAAAAAATATACCAGTCTAATCTTGCCAAAATTTAAGATGCATACTCGATCCTAGACAGGTATAAATAGAACGGACGACTGTCATGTTTTATCGGCTAAATATTGCGTCGTTTCCCTAACTCGACCCTGTCCCCATACCTTATCATCTTGCCCTGTTATCAATTGTTTACAAATGCGCGATGTACCTTCACTTACAGTATTTGGTCTAATAATACACGCTCCATTATAGTTGGTAGTTTAATGTTCGATCCCCCCCTCCGCCTTTTTTTTTACTGTACAGTGCAATTTATAGGTTTCGTTGAATATGATTGGTGTAAGTGTCAAAAATATACTCAATAACTTTCAATCATATTATTTGCATAGACTTGAAGTATTTTTTTAGCTTAAATTATTTGCCAGTATGACTTCCATCAATAATAGTTTGTTTTTTTTTTCATTTTTTTAAAAACTTATTTCATCTTTTTTTTTAAAAAAAAAATAGATAAAACGATCATTGTTTTAGCATCAAAATTGAACCATCAAAATGATAGACAAGCTAACATCTTTATTTAGATTGATAAATACCTCATTTTCCCTTTACCTAGAAAGGATGTGTTTAATAGCAAACAGAGTAGACCCAGATCAGCAGCTCCTTTCAGTAACTTAATACATGTATTCACCAAGTCATACATTTGTTCATTAACTTATTTGAAGTAAGGGGTTAACCAACATAAAGATAGGCCTGTGTCACCTGGTCTAAACCTGATCAGCCTGATAGCAGTAACTACATAAAGAAAGGCCTGTGTCACCTGGTCTAAACCTGATCAGCCTGATAGCAGTAACTACATGAAGAAAGGCCTGTGTCACCTGGTCTAAACCTGATCAGCCTGATAGCAGTAACTACATGAAGAAAGGCCTGTGTCACCTGGTCTAAACCTGATCAGCCTGATAGCAGTAACTACATGAAGAAAGGCCTGTGTCACCTGGTCTAAACCTGATCAGCCTGATAGCAGTAGCTACATGAAGAAAGGCCTGTGTCACATAGGCTAAACTAGATCAGCCTGATAGCAGTAACTACATGAAGAAAGGCCTGTGTCACCTGGTCTAAACCTGATCAGCCTGATAGCAGTAACTACATAAAGAAAGGCCTGTGTCACCTGGTCTAAACCTGATCAGCCTGATAGCAGATGAAGAATGGCCTGTGTCACCTGGTCTAAACCTGATCAGCCTGATAGCAGTAACTACATAAAGAAAGGCCTGTGTCACCTGATCTAAACCTGATCAGCCTGATAGCAGTAACTACATGAAGAATGGCCTGTGTCACCTGGTCTAAACCTGATCAGCCTGATAGCAGTAACTACATGAAGAAAGGCCTGTGTCACCTAGGCTAAACCTGATCAGCCTGATAGCAGTAACTACATGAAGAATGGCTTGTGTCACCTAGGCTAAACCTGATCAGCCTGATAGCAGTAACTACACGAAGAAAGGCCTGTGTCACATAGGCTAAACTAGATCAGCCTGATGGTAGTCCTCTGGCTGGTAGGGCTTCATACTGATCTCTAAGTTTTGAGTTTTTTAAGACCAGTTTAGACTGAGTAACTGGCAGGGGGATCAGGACTCATACTGATTGCTCCTATATGGGAACTGCTTGTCAGGTTTAATGCCTCTAGCTTCTCAATATTTGTTCATTAGCATCTAAACGATGAAGATATAACACTATATAAAACCTGATCAAACTGCTTTTTTTTTTATCTTGGTTCAAATCATGTTTTTCACTTTTGGATATCACCAGTTGTGGTAAACAGTTTAAAGTTTCATAGAGAAACACAAAGGATCTAAAGAGATAAATCACCAGGTATTTCACTTCAAACAGCATTACCCATGCTAAAAAGGAATAATCAATGGTCTATAAATAAAACTGATTTATTTGTATGTATTTAAGGCGTAAGATAATTCATACGTCACAAAGAGTTTGAAACTGTCATGATCAGGATTAATTTGAGTATTGAACAATGGATTTGTTTTAACCCTTTCCCTCATATAGACTCATTTTGACGCACAAAATAGGTACAACATAAAGCCTGATCTGCAGAAAACCACAGTTAAACGTTAATTACCAAAATTGATTACAAAATCCTCATTTCCAGACCACTGAGGAGCAGCAAACAGCATAAAACCTGATCAGCCTGTGAGTTACTCGCAGGCTGATCTGGTTTTATGCTGTTCGCATAGGTCTTTTCATGGTGTCCTCTATGAGGGAAAGGGTTAAGATGGATTTTAATTTTATGAAGCAGCACTTTAAATTTAAATGGAAAATGTTGAGAAAAATATTGATTTCCCATAACCTTATGGAAAAGACAGCATTACACAAAACCATATGAATAAAAAAAAAATGTGTGAAATCAGTTAAATCAGAACATTTTTACAACTTTTGTACCTGACTGTTAAGGATTGTACTACAGGAAATGTCTTGGAAAAATATCACAAATTATGTCTCGGTGAATATTAATTTAAACAGTTCATCATTTTTCTTTGCCAAACAGATTTTGTAGAATATGAACAAAAGTAATAAAAGAGACACCGGGTATATTATGAGATAAAGGGTGAAGTGTAATTCTGGTGTTTTGCCTCTAACATAACTAGTGGGAGAATTGTAGAAACAGACATAATCTCTTGCAGTTTGGTCTGGCTTTAGACTAAATTTTTATCAAATGAAAAAAAAAGTTTGAATACAAGTAGAAAACTCATTTTCAAACAAAGAATACCTGATTAAGATTGAACTAAAAATCATTTTATTTTTTTTCTTTAACAACTTAAGGTCAAATTTGAACACTTTTATTTAAGCCAATTTTACCTGTGTTAAATACCTGCTCAGAAAGTTCAGAATGAACAGATCTGCCGCTATATTGATATTTATCATAATCACATGTGGAAGGTTTTAGCTTTTATACCTTCACACACACCCACAAACCTAGGAAAGAATTTGAGCTATGTTTGAGGTGTTCCATTAAGTATGATAAAAATTATAATCACTTGAGCATTGAAACCATCAGCTTCATTTGTAATTCTGTCAGACCATATCTTCCCTCCTCATTACCAGGCCGAGTAACTCAACAACACCTGTTTTCTTGATGTAATAACCCATGTAAGATAGATGTTGTGTTGTTCATATGCTGTCTTCACCTGGTTTGATATTTACTTATTAGTTTATTAAGCATTAGAGTGTCCTTATACTCAGTGAAATAAGTGGTTATAAAATGTATGATGAGGAATAAGGCAGTGTTTATGCTTTACAGACACACTTTGATGCCATGGCAAATAGAGCACACCCAATCAGAAAGCCCCTGAAGGGAGCTTTCTGATCAAGGTCTCCTCTGTTTGTTCATACAATATTGTAGCTCAGATTCTACATAGTCTGCATGGCAAAATCATGCTTTGATTCACATACCATATAAAGTTCAGTAAATTGATATTCATCAAGTCAAAATATTTGAGAGTTCTTGATAGTGGATCAAGATCAAAGGGGTGATGAGTTTGACTCCTGGATTATACAAACAACACAAGGGTTTGTTTGTGATACTGTTTGCGAGCAGTTGACCCCGCCATGAATGATAAATAATTGAACTTACCAGGTTTTACAACTACACTGCGATAATAGGTAGTCAATGGTTGACCTGTTTACACAAAGTAACATTGTTTTCTTTGTATGCTACAATATCATTTGAGTTATGCTACAATATCATTTGAGCAAATAGGGGAGCTGTCTGACCAAAAGTATATGAGGGAAAGAGTTTACATTGTTTTTTTGGAGAAATGGCAATTTATTTTAAAAAAAAAAAAAAAAAAAAAAGCGATGGCAACATTTCTGTTTCTATTAATACATCAAGTATATGACATAGTATTGTGCTTATACAAATTTTAAGAATATTGAATTTTGAAAAGTTTTAACTTAAAAATAAATATACCATAACCCTACAGATTGCAGTAAAATATTAGTTGGCGGTTTTGAACCTGTGACTGCAAAATGTACATATTGTCTAGACAAATGTTTGAATATACTTGATCATAGTGCAGTAGTGTTACATGTAGCAGGTTAATGACATGCTTGTATAGTGATTCATCTTTGTCTGAGGGATCCTTCATTGTTTGTTTATCTTCAAGTGGTTGGGACGGGACATTGGACTGGTTCTTGCAAGTCTGTGTTATTCAGTTTTCTTCAGTCATTTGGACACTTAGTCTAAATAAGAAATATTTTAGTTCTGCCTCACTGTGATTATAAATAATCATTATACATTTGTACATGGCATTATTATATACCTCAAGTATATTCAGTCACATTACCACGACACTAGCCTTGTGTTCAGCAGCAGTTATAAGTGCTTAACGTTAGCGTTTGCATCCCTCTATAGAGTGTAAGCTTGGGACCAAATCTGAAACAGTTGCGATTGTTATGGTTAACTGAACGCAGCCCTGGCCAACCAGTTCTGAAACTACCCTTATATATTGAGCATTGGTCCTGTGTCCAAAGGGGTCTTTAGTCTATAGCTAAGGCCTTTAAAAAAATATTCTGTGTTTTGGGCAACCCAACCATACCTAGCAAAAACCCGCTGACACTTAAGTTTTTAGGGGTCGTTTTAAGTGGCCATTTTAAGACCGCTGATCTCCATTATTTATTCATATTATGACTGGACCTAAAAAAAAAAAAAAATAAAAAAAAATTAATCCCGACCCTACCTAAATTTTTTGAGACTGTTGCCTGGAACTCAGAATGGTTTTTTTGGCCTAAGGTTTTCAATTTGAACACAAGGTTTTCAATTTGGACGCTATAGAGAGAGAAGGAGGTTGAATCATGTTTTTTAACTGAATTTTGATGTTGTTTTTTTCTGTCAATTATTGATAGGTGTTGCAAATCAGTATAAATAGAAACATAAGTAGAAGAAAACAGATAATCATTTGCCACATGTGCTGGTAAATTGTTTCTCCATAAACACTCCATTTCAGATTATTTGTTTTTAAAGGATAATCAGTTGGAAGTGCTGGTGATTTCATTATGGGTGCAATATTGCTGTATCTCTGGCATCTGGAGTGATGGCTGATAAAGCTCTTTAGATTGGAGATGTGTATCACTGCCTATCTATCAGAGGCTACTTTTACCAGTTTCTCCCATTGAGATAAGGTGTTGATTGGCCAATTACTTGGGACCCCAGGGAGCTGGGCCTCATGGTAAGATATCACCTCATCCTGTAACCAAGACGATATAGACGTCAGGGGTTATGCTCAAGGTCAAATCCTTGTCAGAATTGGGTAAGACCCCAGTAAAACCCTGTTTTGTATATCAGTGGCCTGTGATCGGAAGATATCCTACTGAATGGGATGATGAATAAGTCTTACCTGTTGATTTCAGGGATGATAGTCTAAGCCCCTTTTAAAAGATCAGTTTTCGGGTCTGATAAGTTTATCTTTATACATTTTGTTCAAATTTTACTGTACTTTAGATCAATAATATCAGAGACGCTGGTCATAAGAAGGATCACTGGTACCACCATAGCTGGATTATTCCAAGAAATACTTCCTGTGTCTAAATCAAACCTGTCTGTCCACTGTAAGTGGGAAAGCTGACAGTGTCTTAAAGAACTTAAAGTAGTTTACGGGTACTTCGGGCCAGTGGAAGTGTACCGTTAACTGTGAAATAGAATTTTTGGGCCTTTATGAGTTTGAATCTAGTTATCTAATAATCTCCTAGGCAAAAGTACTGGTCCAACCCTAGGACTGTCATGATGGATGTGTATAAGTTGTCACAGAACCAATTTGCAAACTGACATAAAAAACAAATAAGTTCAAACTTACGTTAGTTACTGCATGTATGTTGCTTTACATCTATGAAATAAACCGATTTCTTAATTGTGTTAAAACACAGTAAAGCATTTTTTTTCCATAACTTTGTTGATTAATACAGACTGTTTACTAATATTTGGTGACCTACTTTGCCTTTCAGAATTTGAATCGGCCATATGAGTTCATAAATGTCACATGTTTAGAAAATTTCTCTGCATGACAGAAATATATGTGTAATAAGCTAAACAATTTAAATATGAAAAGTCCAATTTAAGATAGACTGATGAGAGTATGATGACAGATGTTTCGGTCTAATTAACACAGCCACCGCGCTGCTTGATAGACTTCGAAATAATATTGTGTATGTCTGTTGTTAAGGCTGTCAGTTGATCTTGTGAAATGAATTGGTTTTCAATTAGCATCAATCACACTGTCATGTCACCATTTTGTTAACCCTTTCCCTCATATAGACTCATTTTGACGCACTCAATAGGTACCACTTAAAGCCTGATCTGCAGAAAGCCAAACTCAAACCTTACCAAATTTAATTACAAAATCCTCATTACCAGACCACTGAGGAGCAGCGAACAGCATAAACTACAGCCTGCGGTTTACTCAGCTGACTGTTTATCTGTCCATAGGTCAATTCATGGTTTCTTCTATGAGGGAAAGGGTTAAAGATTCCTAGAGATAATTATGACCACCTGCAACACCGGCTGATCAATAGCTGATTTCCAGCTGATCGGGTCTGTATTCACAAAGTAATTTTGACTGAGGACAAAAAATAATCTATTTCTAATTTGCTTTCATACATTTTGATAAAAATATTTATATTGGTGGGTATCTTTTCCCTTTATCCTGACAAAAATTAAATTTCTAAAATTTGAGATTTCTAATCTTTTACTGTAGTTAAGCCAGTCTTTAGATGTTTTTAAGTATGTCCCTAGGTCCCTAGGTCTTTCCCAGTTTGCTGCTCTCTGTGAAATGAAAATTTAATTGTATAAAACCTGTGCAGACCAAGAAATGGCCTGATCAATGGCTTTTAAATGGTGCATCATACCAGTAGTATAAAAACTGAACATTATTTAGAATGTTAGAAAAAACACTCCTCTACACCCCCGTCCCAAAACAAAAATGGGTTAACCCTTTCCCTCATAGAGGACACCATGAAAAGACCTATGCAAACAGCATAAAACCAGATCAGCCTGCGAGTAACTCGCAGGCTGATCAGGTTTTATGCTGTTTGCTGCTCCTCAGTGGTCTGGAAATGAGGATTTGTAACTAAATTTGGTAAGGTTTAACTGTGGTTTTCTGCAGATCAGGCTTTATGTGGTACCTATTGAGTGTGTCAAAATGAGTCTATATGAGGGAAAGGGTTAAATTACATTATACTATTATCTTCATTATCATATAGCAGTACGTCGTTGGCAGCACCCTGACTGATAATCATACTAGAACAATACACTTTTATAATTGTCTTTTCTTCACAAAATACCTAATAAATTTTGCTATAAAATGATAATTTATAGATAATATATAAATGAATTTATGTTTCCTTGATGTGTGTGGCCTCCAGAATTTATTGTAAAATGTAAGAACACAGTTTTCAACTTTGGATCTGATTATCATTTTAACACCTGTTGATGAGCAGAGATTTGAATCTTTCATTGTAATAGACATTTAATAGATTTTGATATTGAGATGCAGCTTAAAATGCAATTTAAATCAATACACATCTAAAGGTGTTCTTTTTGTTATGTGAAAGAGATATTTATAGACTAAAATACTTAATTGTTAAGATTATGTTGTTGTTTTTTGGTCTTCTTGTGGGATTGTTGAGCTGATTTGGAGATGAAGATTTCTCTCTTATCGTGTTACTGTAAAGGTTTTGGTAATAATGAGTACTGCTTTTCCCACCAGGTGAACCTTGCATATCCACTTTATAAATAAATGTAAGCGTCTGTGAATACATACCTTAGTATGTGCAATAAAGGGAAATTTCCTTTTACCAGCTTATTAGACCCCCATGGATTTGTGTATTACATATAGTGGAGATTTCAAATTCGTATTCAGTATGAGACATCAAAGAGATTGATTTGCTCAGAACTGGGACCTTATATGTAAATGTGATTGCGATGTGATATAGATCGAGGACACCCTCAATAGCTGGATCTTTATCTACTCCCACAACTTCCTTTGCTTATCTGTTCTTTCTTAATAAATCTGTCATTTTTAATCAGAAGAAGGTAATTAATGTTTGGCATTTAAAACTTTCTCCCACTTTTCACCAGGTGCATAATCAATTTATTTCAATTATTAGGCTATGAAATAAAAACCTGTGAAATCTTATATTTTAAATCGTTTGAATGTAAAGTTTCTGCTGGACCTTTCAATCAGACTTTCTCATATCGGATCAAAATCAAATAAAACGATGATAGGCTCCTAAAATACAATTAGATTGGACAAGTGTGAACATCTTTAGACTTATAACTCACTTTACCCTAATGGTTTTATTTTTGGGCTATGAAATGATAACACAGGTGCAGTATGAGCAGTAAGTGAATACCTCCAAAAGGCAATTATTTAGATTCCTATCAACAAGCGATCATGGATTTCAAGAGGCACTAATCAGTTTTTGTATTACATGGGATTGAACACAAAATAAAAAGATTCTCTCAAGGATATGTAATTCAGTGCTTTTGTATAAGAATCTCATAGCTTTGTTTGTTTAAAGTATTTCTGATAATGTTGCTCTTGGCTGAAGTTATTGTTTTACCACAAATATTTTTATGGTTAAGGTACTTTAAATAAAATCAAGAGAACATTATTCTCAGTCGAATCTTGGAAAGTCTTGATTTATCCGACCATTTATAATGTTATTCCTATTCATTTTTAAATGAATACCATAATGAGTTGATAGGAGTTTGTTGAAGACTAGCATTTGTTTGTTTGCATGGGTTAAATATCCTAAAATAAACCAACAGTTTTTTCTGTCTTTTTCAGAGTTTATGTTCATGAGACAAATATAGTGCTGCCACACTGTAGACAAGCTGCATGATATCACACCCAGTCATATTGTCCTGGCAAAAGGCCAGCCATTTCTGGAGCAACCTTTAAATGATAGAAGTGGTATACTAGTAGCCCTTTCCCTCATAGAGGAAACCATGAAAAGACCTATGCGAACAGCATAAAACCAGATCAGCCTGCGAGTAACTCGCAGGCTGATCAGAATTTATGCTGTTCGCTGCTCCTCAGTGGTCTGGTAATGAGGATTTTACAATTAAATTTGGTAAGGTTTAACTGTGGTTTTCTGCAGATCAGGCTTTATGTGGTACCTACTGAAAGCGTCAATATGAGTCTATATGAGGGAAAGAGATAGATATACATATACCTATACCATTTTTATTGATTTGTATGTCACAGCCGAGGATTGAAACTACCACCTCCATGGTCCGACTGTCTAACACTCAGCCATAGGGACTTGTCTTTAACCATCATAAACCTATATAGAGCTGTGATACATGTTCAGTCAGATTAGGTTTACATAATTTTCTTTCATTGCAATATCAAATCTGAACATGCAGCCTGTCAGTTGTGTGGAGGTTAGTTCAGCAAACTTACCAGGCCATATAAACTTATGTCCTACACACATCCTTGTAATTGAGTAGTTAGGGTGTCTGTGTTATAACTAAAGTAACAATACCGGTATAAAAATCAGTTAAAAGATGTTGCTTGCTTTACACATTGATGGTGAAGTATCTAAATTTCATGTGCTGCATAACTATTGCTTTTTGCTCAGGAAATTTAGAATTTCTTCAAGTTTTCACTCTTAACCAAAGGTTTTAAAATGAACTATTTTTTACCTCAAAATTGCTCCTGCAAAGTAATATATATTGATGTCAAAAATCAGCTGCCATCAATTGACCTGAGATTGTCATTTTCTAATGACTGCTGTGCATGTGCACGCAGTCTAAAAATGACACTAGTATATCTCCCTTGCTTGGCGCTCCGATATGACATACGGTAGTTCTAAGACTGGTTCACCCTATGTCAGGATGCTGTGACTGGTACCATGCCACTGATATCAGAGTTAGGCAGCACTATTATCTGTCTAGTGTTGACAAATTTAGTCCCCAAATATATGAAACAATATCAGTTGCACCTACACAAATGAATGTTCTGGCTTTCCAAAGTAGGTATGAATATCTTACGCCCAAGTTTATGAAATGATTGAAGAGGTTTTTACCAGGCAGAACAGCTGTTGATTGAGGTTTTATTGTAACTGTATATCTATCAAGAGAGAACTGAAAACATATATCTGTCAAACTAGGATAACTATATCAAAGGAAATATAATAAAAGTTTGTAAATTAATTCAGAAAACATGAGTAAACATATACATGAGAGATTTTAAAATGTATTTGGCTCAACTTTTAAATAAATATTGGAAATGAAAAATCTTTACTATTTGAAACATTATCCCAATAAAAAGATAAATATACTTGTACAAAACAGCCACTGTTCAAGAAACAAAACATTGTTACGGGAGTTTACAGAAATGCGTCTGCTGTTATTGGAAAGATTCATCGGTAATTAGGTTCAAGGGGCAAAAGGTAATAGATGTACATAGGCTGACAACATTCTGAAAGCAGTGAAAATGGATGATCAATGTAAGAGAGATTATTAGGCTGAATCTTAGAAAAGACAATCATGCAAGGCTCATAGGGACAAGATGTATATTTCTAAGAAATATTTTATAGTTTTAGCCCTTTTTCACACTTAAAATTTTTTCCCTTTGTTTTAATATTTGAAATCACAAAACAGGCATGAGGAACTGGAGGCATTCATGCTTTCCTTTGGTGGAATTATACTGTAATTAATGTATATATATTGAATAACAAACATAAACAATCCTCTTTTTGAATTTTTTTCTTCAATATATTACCTTTTTGCAGTTGGGAAAGGGACCGATGTTTGGACCATACAAATAGGCAAAAAACAACAACCCCAAAACCCTGTATATACCCTAGTAAAGAGCATCTTATCCTTTCCCAATGAAAGATGAATAGCCAGGTTATGTTTTGAGCCAAGGTGGTCTGACATTTGTTTGTCTGTTTATGTTAATATTGACAGCAATATTATCCAGTAACCTTTTGCTATGACGGAAGGAAACAAAACAAATGGTTGTACTCACTAGATGATAGTTTACAGTGGGCCAAAACAGTGGCATACATGTGGCAGGGGGGAAAAATGCAAGTCAGCAACGTTGTCTGCAGACGCATCTGTGGCTACACCTTGATTACAGATACACCAATGCATGCATAGGGTGAGTTTTGTGTCTGCTGCACAAGACTTCTGCTTAATTACGTGGAAAAAATTAATAAATATAACAAATCAGACAAAACTGTTATATTTATAGCGTCTGGCATGGCAAAAACCATGACTGCATGCTTAAACAATCTTAGTCTTCAAAGGTCGTCTGCTTTGTTTTTAAGCAAAAAAACAAAATAATAAAACAGGTGTGCAAAAAAATGTGAATGTTCTTTACAATAAAATCATAAAAAAGTGTCATGTGTAACAGTGTAGGAATTTATCAGAATCATAGATATAAAACATGATTGATGAGATTAAAGATATGTCATAATTGGCTTAAAAACAATGTGAATTGGAGAAACTTATGCTTTGTGATATTTCAAATTTTTTATGCCATCGACAATTGTCAGTTTTTGTTTTCATGTTTAATCTATTCAAGGAAAAACTTGATATTAACCAAAATCAAATTGAAAAAAACAACAAAAAAATCAAAGTTTGATGTTTGGATGAAACCAAGATTCTGAGATCCTGAACAACGTGGTTTGAACCTCATAATGTTGTTGCCTTGTTAGTAAATTATGATTGATTTTATTTGTCTTATTTAATTTGACCCTTCCCATGCTAAATTTCTTAATTGGACTTGTCCTTTCCTTACTTTTGAATTGTATGGGGTGCATTCAGAAAACTTATTGACTGAATAGCCAACAGTTCAGACCATGATCAGACTGCATGCATGTGCACTTAACTGTCACAAATGCAGTCACAAGTGCCCACAGCATTATAAGGGTTAGTGTAAGTTTCCCAATGTGTAGGCTGATTTTGGTTTGCAGTAGTCCCAAAGGCAGCCACAAGTGCCAGGAGTATTAAAAAGTTTGATATTTGAAAAGGTACCAGTATCTATGTTTGGACTACAAATACAACATCATAATGGATTATGGCATACTGATGACTAGCAATCGGTATAGAACCTGATGAGTCAGGGTGTCAGTCACAGGCTGATCTGGTTTACACTAGTTGACTCAGTCACAGGCTGATCTGGTTTACACAAGTTGACTCAGTCACAGGCTGATCTGGTTTACGCTAGTTGACTCAGTCACAGGCTGATCTGGTTTACACTAGTTGACTCAGTCACAGGCTGATCTGGTTTACGCTAGTTGACTCAGTCACAGGCTGATCTTGTTTACGCTAGTTGACTCAGTCACAGGCTGATCTGGTTTACGCTAGTTGACTCAGTCACAGGCTGATCTGGTTTACGCTAGTTGACTCAGTCACAGGCTGATCTGGTTTACACTAGTTGACTCAGTCACAGGCTGATCTGGTTTACACTAGTTGACTCAGTCACAGGCTGATCTGGTTTACGCTAGTTGACTCAGTCACAGGCTGATCTGGTTTACACTAGTTGACTCAGTCACAGGCTGATCTGGTTTACGCTAGTTGACTCAGTCACAGGCTGATCTATTTTGTACAAGACAACTCAGTCAGTTGCTTGATAGCTCTCCTGTGAGACCACAGTGATTCTCAGACCATTTTGTACTGGAATTTATTCTATGCTTTTGGTGAAAAACACAAGAGAAAATAATAAGAGATAATAATCTTCTGTTAGCTATAGGGGAGATAATTTAATCAAAATAAACAATGAACAACATAAAATAGTTGATAATTTTGTTAGTTTATATTTTTCTTTCGCAGTCTTAGAAAATAGATATTTTCTATGACCATGTGATACAATTTTACACACACAAACACAAAAATAAATAAAATAAATATATCCTCTCTGTCATACATCCGCAGGTTGTCACTCTATGTTCTTGACTATTTTATTACTCAGGTTCTAGACTTTCAGTGTTTTATTTTGGTGTAGATAGATTTATAGACAAGCACAAACTTAAATAACAAGGCAAAGGATGGATGTGTCCTGAGCTAATAGTGCCTCAAGTTGACACAAGGGATGATTAACAACTAATTAAAGCCTTAACTGATCTATTGAGCCATTATTCACCATGGAACACAATCTAAAAGCCTGATCATATTGGAAGCATTATATAAAGACAGAATGTCTAATAAATTACTGTGAAATCAACAGAATAAACAAAAGTTGAATATTTATTGAAAACAAATATAAATGAAATTATGAAGATGTAAAATTCAAAGTTTAGTTTATTTTAATCTGTTTTGTTCTTATTTTTTAAGATAAA
>CM037784.1:29798663-29848663 GCA_021229015.1 Solen grandis
CTTTTCCATCTGTCATCCATGTTTAATAAAGCTTGCTCAAGTATACCTTTTCAAATAATTTCAAGTGTTTTCCATTAGTTTTATTCATAATCTCTCGCATAAAAATTGTTTAAATTGGCTGTGTGTTGTACATTATAAATTAAAGCATAAATTTTGAAAGCTATGCTAAATTATAAGAGGACATACATGTTGGACATATTAAGGCCATCAATAAAATAATGCTTTAAATAAATAAAAGAAATAAAATTTCCATGAGATTAATAATTGTCCTATAAAGGATAATAAATCAGAGATGATAATATTATAAAATACTATATTGCTAATTGTCATCCAATATGTAACAGGATTGATGATAGTACTGTTCAACGTAAGAAACCAAATTTTAATTAAATTTTGTTATTTATTGATATTAGTTACATGGATAACTGGGTTTGACTTATTATAACACAAGCAGTGTATGGCGGAATAATTATGCTAAGGTCAACAAATCCCAGTGAATTCGCAAAGCTTCTTCAATACCACTTTTGTTAGCAGACACATACTGATGCACTGGTAAATAATATAAGCAGAGAGTGGCAAACTAGTATAGATGATTGAAATCAGAACCACTGCTGGTTTCCCCTGGTCGAATGTAACCAGCTAGAGCTGAACATAAGTACCAGCTATATTAGTCCAATATAACTTGGTAGTTGTTGTTGTTTGAGTTCACTGTTGGTGCAATAGCATTTTAATTATATAGCAACATCCTGCTAATTACAAGTAGAGGAAGACCCAAGAGACCTTAACTGCAAGTCAGCACATGACCCATCCAGCATTTCATAATGGGGCTCAAGCATATCTATATAGCTTTGCATCTCATAAACATTTCTACATATACATAGTATAATTCTTAATATCATGATACAATACAACATTATACTATATAAAACTATCGTACTAAATGACACAATACTGTACTTTAAGGGCTTGGCACAAACTTTTGTAACTGCTTCTCTATTGATATTTAGTTATCTTAGTTTTACACCGAGCTCTATCCATATTCATCTTAAACATCCTGTTGGGAAATCAAACCATTGTCAAGATAGATCAAACAGTTGCCTGCACATGTTTGACAATGCATGTCTCCACACATACATGCTCACTACATGTGTATAATGTTGCATGACGAATCTTACTCACCTGCGTTTCCTGTCACGTTCTCTTAATGTCGGTGATAAAATAAAATTTATCTCATTTCTCATCAGGATATTAATTTACCTGAACCAGTGTCTAATAAATATGACTGTTAAATCACTAAGAAGTGTGTGTTACCCTGTTAACCAAGATCTCATCAGTATGCATCTGATGTTCTGGTTTGTTTCTGATCAAACTAAATAAGGTAGAGCTGTCATCCTATCTTGAAGAAGCAGGTTTACAAGAGTGTTAAATTTAATAGGAAATTTGAAAGATGCAGGCAAGCAGGAGTGTACTTTAAAGTCAAATAGGCATATATGATTTATAATGATCTATAATCTTGTCTTGAAACTAGATCCAATTGCAAGTGATACTGTTTAATTCTTTATTTCCTCTGGTGTCTATTTTTGGTGTATTTTTTGCAGTTTTATCAACAAATATTAATCCCCCTAGACATTATAATGTTCATTTAATAGACCTTGCATTCTCTAAAACAAGAATCACAAATAAATGCAACAATGAAATTGCCTTAAATATTCCATATCAATAAAATAGAATGCCAACAAAAACAAAAAGATTTTACAATCCTCTACTTTCTTATCTCTAAGGTATATACTGATGAGGAGTGGTATTCCACTTTGCCTGCAACAATGTGTGCCAGGTTTTATTCCTGGCCCGTGCTTTCAAATATACTTAAGTATGACTTTAGGCTCAAATTTGAGTATCATACTCAAATCCCTGTTGAAAGCAATAGACATATGTTGAGTATAAGTATGAAAATCA
Organism: Solen grandis; assembly: GCA_021229015.1. Lineage (NCBI taxonomy): Eukaryota > Metazoa > Mollusca > Bivalvia > Adapedonta > Solenidae > Solen > Solen grandis. The sequence goes on from CM037784.1 coordinate 29,800,620, forward strand.
TACTTTTGTACCATTTCTATTTTCGAGAACAATTGGGGCCTGGTCACATACGTGGGACTGGGTTACAGTATTGCTTGCCATTTGTCCAGACACCTGGGATTTCTCCAAATACTCCGTTTTCCTCCCCTAATAAGGACTACATCTACTGTCACTCCATACAGTGATTTATATAAGTTTACACAAAAGTTTGAATAAATGTTTAAAATGGGATCAACCTGCATGGACCTACATTGTACCAATGAAATGGTTCAAAACTTACAATGTTGGGCCTACAGCTATCACTGTAGGTGATACATATCCCCACTATATTGCACTGACTCAACAATATGAACAGATGTTGAACTTTTCTGTTAATTTTCCCTTTCCCTCATATAGACTCATTTTGACGCACTCAATAGGTACCACATAAAGCCTGATCTGCAGAAAACCACAGTTAAACCTTACCAAATTTAATTACAAAATACTAATTTCCAGACCACTGAGGAGCAGCGAACAGCATAAAACCTGATCAGCCTGCGAGTTACTCGCATAGGTCTTTTCATGGTGTCCTCTATGAGGGAAAGGGTTAAATGAAATGGGAGTCAGGATGAGACAATGTGCCTGATTCCTGCATGCCTTCACCTCACACATACACACACACTTAACTTAATGAGGCATGGAAATTAATTAACTGTTACTTTTCACATTACAATATAAGTAACAAGACCAGTATTATAACCCTTTCCCTCATATAGACTCATTTTGACGCACTCAATAGGTACCACATAAAGCCTGATCTGCAGAAAGCCAAACTCAAACCTTACCAAATTTAATTGTAAAATCCTCATTTCCAGACCACTGAGGACAGCGAACAGCATAAAACCTGATCAGCCTGCGAGTTACTCACAGGCTGATCTGGTTTTATGCTGTTCGCATAGGTCTTTTCATGGTTTCCTCTATGAGGGAAAGGGTTAAAATACACAACAAGTCTGTGTGGACAGTGATGCCTGCTGTTCACTTTCAGAGACAGGGGTATAAATAAACTGTTGGTAACTAAAACATAATTATAGCATTATAATATAAATTCATACACAGATGTGAACACTGAAATACAAAACAAATCTTTGAAATATCACCCATGATTCTAAAGAAATAATTTCTTTCAAACCAAAAGGGATTTTCATTGATCAATATAAAATAATTTCTTCTCCAAATAATCACTTACTGTTTGTATAGAATCAACAAAACTCTTTGAAATATCATTTTAGCTGCATCTACTCATAGGTAAATTTCACAATTAAATTAAAATGAAGAGGAAATGCATGGCAAATGTGAAGATGATACTTGTGTTTGTTTTGTTTGAGCGTCTCTGTTTACAGAAAACGACAATTCAGGGTCAATGAACTTTAAGCAGATTGAAGTCCTTGCTGCCAAGAAAAGGAATAATTTACTTTCATTGCCGACAGTTTCTACTGAGAAGCAAAAGAAAATAGTGCTTGTAAGGGATCAGTCTATTGAACAATAACGCGCTAATCAATCACTGCGAGAGGCTCCACCTAGTGCCATAAAAAAGATCATTTTCAAATGAAGCAGGGATTGTTCAAATATTAACACAGGGTTTATCCTGAGATATGGTTAAACAACTCCAGTCTTGCTGATGACTTTCCAGGGCCCTTGTCCTGGGGATTATAGAGTTTACCCTAAACCAGACAGTGAGTTGGGCTTTACAAGATCAAGGCTGGCCATACATTAAAACCACATTGTATCAAGTCTCTCTTTCAATCCTACTTCAGACCTCTTGAACTGTCGGTAATTCTGACAACTTACAAGGAATTAATCAGAAAGAGGTAATATAAAGGAGCAGCTATTACAGGGAAGGATTAAGCTGTCATGACTGGACTAGCTGAAAGTCATTCAACAGTTCCACTTCAGCTAGTCCAGTGATTACTAGGACATCAGTCTGAATCCCAGTCAGCCATAAACTAGTATAGTTGTTCAAAAATAGAGCTACCATTTGTCTCAATGATATGAAAACAATGTTCAGAACTTTTTGTACACGGGAATGGGACTGGACAATGCATGTAATTCCAATAAAGCCCCCATTTTTTTTTTTTTTTTTTTTTTTTTTTGTGAAGAAGGGATTTAACCCTTACCATGCTAAATTTCTTAATTGGACTTGTCCTTTCTTCATTTTGGATTTTACCATTAGTTGTTTATAGTGGTTGCTTGCTGAAAAATTATTGACTGAATACCAAACAGTGCAGACCATGATCAGACTGCACAGGTGTCGCAAAAGAAGTGCCTACAGCATTGTAAAGGCTATCTTTTTTTTTGTCTTCTATAGGTAAAAAGACCTCATTTGAAATATACCTAGCTTTTCCATTACCACTTTTTCCATTTACCACACCAACATAATCAAGAAAATTACCTCAGTGACCAGATAAATCTGTGTCTTATAAATAGACTTAAAACTTGCCTAAGATTAAGTACACTACATCATGTTAAAAATCTACAAAGAATCATGACTTCTAGTGTAACATATACCAGTAGTAGTAAACAATCATGACTGCAGATCCCAAGATTGTGTCTTCAAACTCGGGGCAAAGAATCTTTTATATCCCTCCCAGGTGTAAAGTACAAAGTACTCATGGTCCAACCATGAAACCATCTGAGTTAAAAATTGTCTCACACTTAATAATAAGAAATTAGTTTTAAAAAATCTGCTCCACTTCATGACTCATTCATAGAGCCCGAAAAATTAACTTCTTTCCGGAAGTATTCCACTGATAAATCTTCATGTTACATCTAGATCTTCATTTTTCTTCTCAAATGTATTTTCTATTTTTTAAGGGAGAAATGAAATGTAGCTGTGAAAACTGTGGGAAGAATGTTTTTTATTTGTTTGAAATTTCACTCGACAGTCCAAGGTTTAATGTTAATTCAATGCTTTAAATAAGATATAATTATATACAATTGTAGCACAAACAATCCTAAGTAATATGAAAAGGTCCATAACTCTTGACCTAAATGGCTGATATAAGCCATAACCGACCTTGGCTGAGGGATTTTGGCTGTAAACATTGTCATTAAGTTTAAAGATGAATGTTTCAGAAATAAAGATGCTAGAGTGAAAACAAAAGTAAAATTTGGCATTTTTTAATATTAAAAGAGCCATAACTCCTCACATAATTAGGCAATATCAGTCATAGTCTAACTTGACCCAGAGTTTGAGAGTATGAACATTGTGAGTATAAACATTGTCAAAAATATGAAGATGTATGCTTAAGAAATAAAGCTGCTAGGATGCAAACAAATTGAAATCTGGTATTTTTTTTAATATTAAAAGGCCATAACTCCTGACCTAATTGGGCGATATCAGCCATAACCAAGCTTGGTCAAAAGATAATGGCAATAAATATTTTCACACAAGTGCTCAGGTGAGCTTTACAGAAAACAACCATAAATCTTAAAACAAATAAACCACATCCTTGTCTGGAAATCATTTTTCTTAAATCTTCAAGGATGTGTTAATTTTTATATCTAAAAATTCAGTTACCTTAAAAAGGCTGGAATAAATAACACAGGTAAAACACCAGGAAGAATACAAGCTTCAATCACCAAGGAGACAACACCGGGAAGTCCCTCTTGGACCTCATAATCTTATCTCAACTCAGTAAGACTACCTAATTCACAATCTTTTGTGTCTATCTATTCAAATCAAGACCAAGATTTTTTTTCACGACACAATCAATTAATGCAATTGAAGATTGTGATGTTTGTCTTTTAAGAAAATGTCACTCCTCAGAATCAATAATGTAAAGAAAGTTGAATATACTTTTGTAAATCATGTTTGTTTACTTTGAAGTCCTACTGACAAAATTCATTTCATTAAGATATGAGACATAATACAGGGATATAGCAATGTAACAAGTGGCATGATACCAAACCTGGTCATAACATCCCAACACTGGGCCCAACCTCCGTCCTGGAACCAGTCATCAGATCTCTGGCTAAATGTGGGCTTTTGGAACCAGGGGTTAACCCTTTCCCTCATGGAGGACACCATGAAAAGACCTATGCGAACAGCATAAAACCAGATCAGCCTGCGAGTAACTCGCAGGCTGATCAGGTTTTATGCTGTTCGCTGCTCCTCAGTGGTCTGGAAATGAGGATTTTGTAATTAAATTTGGTAAGGTTTAACTGTGGTTTTCTGCAGATCAGGCTTTATGTGGTACCTATTGATTGCGTCAAAATGAGTCTATATGAGGGAAAGGGTTAATGAAACTTGGTTTGAGTGAAAGGGTATTTGGTTGCCTGTTCAGACATGTGGCTTTTTCTTTGGTTCTGTTCAGTCAGATTGTTTGAAAATAAAATTAAATTTCTTCTTGATCTTAAATTGGTTTTTCAGTTAAAATTCAGTTTTAAAAAACCTCTGTAAAATAGTCTTCTCTCAATTTGTTATTAAAATTATATACATTGTCTTTTTACCAGATAATAAAAAATCATTTTTTTTATCACATACTAAATACAATACTATGTAAATATATATCAACCGTAAGAAATACATATCATAGTGTTTCGTCTAATATCAAGACACAGTGAGTCAATTATTGCTTGTTTTCAGAATTCAGAATTTTCTAAATTCAGGGTGTCAAATTTAAATTCCAGGGGTATATATAAGTCTAATTACTTGAAGGTACATAGATAAAATCACTGTATATAGATTAAATGTATATGTGACATCATAGAACATGCTAATTACCCTACAGTAAGGTTCATTAGTCAAATACAAGATTATGACGTTTTAATGATGAATGAAATCTAAATTAACACTTACATTTGAAATGTAACGTAATTACAACCATAATCACTGGGGCGTGATGGTGTATGACATAGGTTTTTTAACCCTTTCCCTCATAGAGGACACCATGAAAAGACCTATGCGAACAGCATAAAACCAGATCAGCCTGCTGCTCCTCAGTGGTCTGGAAATGAGGATTTTGTAATTAAATTTGGTAAGGTTTCACTGTGGTTTTCTGCAGATCAGGCTTTAAGTGATACCTATTGAGTGCGTCAAAATGAGTCTATATGAGGGAAAGGGTTATAAGCTTTAATGAGCTATGGTAACTTCCCACAATACCAGTAAATCAATTAAATATTTAAAATCACAGGTAGATTACATCATTGATACTTCATACTCTGAAGTCAGCACTTAGGTACAAACCACAAATCATGCTCAGGTAAATATTGGTTAATACCGACACCATGTTTACATTGTATAACATCTAATAAGGTTTGAGGATTGTCCTGACAAAGGGTGTGGCACTGCCTGTGTGTTTTACCATGCCCTCTGTATAACCACTCACTGTGGATCAATGTCATCTAAAATACTCTAATATCTAACTTTATATTTTACTATCAGAAAATAAATTTCTTGTAGATTTAAAAATAAACACTCTAAATTATGAAAAGATGAAAATAATAAATTTCAATTTCAAAATTAAAATACAATAATAGGAAATGACTCATACATAACACTAACTTGATTCATATACCCATCCTTTTTTTCCCCTTATGGTCTGAAAGACAGACAATATTATTTTATTAAAACCAGATCAGCCTGCACAGAGCATATACAGGATTCAATAGGTTTTGGAAAAATCTAGTTGTTTAAAAAGAAAGATTTGCCTCTAAGTTGGAGTTCTCTAATATATTTATGAGTAAGAGATGCTCAGGAGTCCATTTTCTACAAATGGAGTCCAGGGGTCCATTTCATGTTAACAAATCTGATCCTAGTCGTATTAAGGATGTTGCTCTATAAAATGTCTATCAATTTCTAATTTGCATAATAAAACACTAAAGAGTATGATCCATTTCATTGCATTACAAAGACTCAACTCTATTTATGAAGAAGAAAAAATCACAAGAAAATACTTTATTACATCTGTGAATTTATGCTGAGGAAGATTTTTTTCGTACAAAGTTAAGTGAAACTTATTGCCCCTGCAGGCCTCCATATTTAAAGTTAGTGAGAGCACTGCTTATAGGCTTGTTGTTTCCTTGGTCCTTTTCAGATGAACTGGAAACACCATAAATCTTGATCAGACTGAGAATAACTTTCAGTCTTATCTGGCTTTACTACAGTCTAACATGCAGTTAAATGACCTCCTATCTAAACTGTGGAGACGGATGGAAGGATTAACTGAAAAAATGCAAGCCGGAGACTGAGCATTATAAAAAGATTTAAGTACGCTATTTTCTAACACTTTCATAGTACTTTACATTCATGTCAGATTATTTTGGTTCAACTTGCAATTTGGGGTATTTGGTATGGGTTAATTTTCATAAGTATGACTTGAATGTTAATGTGATTGACATTTGAGATGGCTTTCATATCCTGCCATGTATCAAATTAGATATCTAACTGTCCTGTTTCTCCTTCCATATCACTTCATTCATATTCCAAACCAGCTGACAAGCACATATGTATATTTATATGTATGTTTACCCCAGTTGTCTGGCCTATATATTACAGAAAACTGAAAGAAATCTGAAAGCCCTCTCCCACTCAGCTGCACCATTTTATACCTGGGTGTACTGTATACAATAGGAAAGCCAAATCACACCAAAAGCAGTCTGATCAGGTTTTAAAGGGCTACCTCCTGGTCTGGGAGGTATTGAGGAGTAACAACCAGTATAAAGCCTGGTCTGTCTGTAGGTTATTTGCAGGCTGATCAGGTTTTATATTGTTTTCAAAGGTCATTTCCTTAAAAGCTCTTGTTGTACGGTAGGGTTAAAGACCCATTATATTTCATAATTATACATATTTCATGAAAAAGGTAATAACATTGACACAGACTAACAAAAATGGTATATAATGTGCAAATATCTGCTGTAAATTAAAAGTTAACACATTGACAATGTTGATTTGATTACGCTATTTTGTATTTTCGTAATCTAGGTCTACTATATTAGCCAGTATGTCAGAATGCATTTTATATTAGGCAATGAGTTTATATACCTGTTACATTAAACAGAAAGTGTCATCAACATGGTTCAATGGTTAAAAGAAACAAGGAGGAGAAAATACTCAAAAAAATTCAATGACAGAGAAAAAGGAAGAAACAAAAAGGAGGGGGTGTTAGCAATATCAGATTTGAGAGGGCACCATTAGAGGATCAATCCAGTGAAGACTTGAGACTGAGCCAAAGTTTGCAGTTAATCATGCTCGTCATGACATTTAGCCGATGTAATGAAATGTAATTGGCCATTACCATATTCTATTGCCCATCCGTCATTTCAATCTTGTACCAGAGCTGAATTAATCGACAATTCTCTCTTCAGGAATAATACCTCCCCAACAATGCCCACTTTATTTCCAATACAAAAAACTTATTTCGCCCTTTCAATAAAATGTCACAATAATTTCCGGCAGGTCAATGTAAAAATTCAGATCTCAATTATTCCGCGGCCCAGGTGTAGATTTAAGGAGGGGGTGCAGCAGGTTTAAACCCCTCACCACGTTTCTCCCACCTACTTTGCTGTGCATTTTACATAGAAGACAAGCATTTCCTGCAGACGGACTCTGTAATGTATAACTCTGCATAATATTGCAATATATGTCCTTTAATGATGACACAACCCCTGACACAAACTTTTATCTGCCACTATACAGTAACATGACCCATTTTACTGCAACAATAGAAACATATAATTGGAACACTCTTTTGACAAAATAATTATTTTCAATGATTTTTACTTCTAAAATGAACGGTTTATAAAGCCTATGATGAAATCTGTTAAAGCTAATGTCACTTACAGACTTTTACACCTAAGGTGTATCATGAAGCTTCTGACCTAGAAAGAGTTCATTGGCCAGAATTTGGCCTGTTGTTTATCATAAACATGGCCACTTATGTACATGAGACAATAAAGATTACGTTTGCATTTTATGTTTACATTCCTTTCAAGTACAGATATAATGCTGTGGCTTGGTGGGAAGATATGACATGGTGAAAACAAGTTCTTACAACTTTTATTAATCTCTCTAGATGGTTTTGGGGTTGGACTAGTACTTCGTACCTGGGTAAAGATTTATCATGACCATCAAAGGTGCACAGTACTGATCAAATTCCAAGGAACCATTGAGAGGAATATATATAAGTTGTGAGAACTTGTTGCCCAATCAACATAAAACAAATAACATTTTTCTCTCCCGACATATTTCTAGGTATAATCAATTATTATTGTGTAGTAAGTTCAATTATGAAGTTCCAGTACAAAACTGCTTACCAAAGTCACATAATTATAAGCCTCAGGCATTGACTTATTTTGAAAAAAGCCAAAAGTAAGATAATATTTTTCCAGATAAAGTCGGTTGCTAGTATCTGTTACGACCTGTTACACAATACAGGGTCAACATGAACTGGATCTAAAAGTCATTGTGCCATCATGACAGTACTAAGTGGACAGTAGACATCACTTATGTGTCACAGCAAGGTTTACAACAGGTGCTATTGTCACCTTGGTGCATTCAACATATAGGTACAAAAAGTCTTCCAACAACAAATGCACTTGTGGGCCTTTTCACACGATGGTGGTATCTCCGGACACAGATACCATGCTCACACTTCAATGTACCTATGTCATACTTATATATAACCCATAACCATACGACAGCTTCCAAGAAAATGGCCTAAGCAATCAGAACAAAGTCTACCCGTACGAAATTATTAAGCGGAATACGCCTGGAACTAAGGCATAATACGCCCTGAAAATGGCAAAATCTAAGATTCTCCTGCTACCGTTAGATGGACATGGAATTTTACAATATTCCGCCTAGAAAATTCTGTTATTCCGTCTAAACCTTAGACGGAAAATGAACAGGTTTAGGCGGAAAATGTAAGCCTGATTTTTTTCCATGTTGTACAGGCGGATTTAAATTGACTAGGTATTATGTTAGGAGGAAAATATGTCTTTGGTTATTTCTTGATATTTTCTTAGGGAGAATTACAACTTAGTCATTTTTATTAGGCGGAGTTTCTGACTTGTGTTATTTTGCTTGGCAAATTTTTTAAGTTAGGATTTTTACACTTCTATTATATGGCAAAGTCATGCTTCTTCATCAATAACTCATGAAGTAGTCTTATAATATTCATAACTCTTACCATTGTATTGATGTGAAAAAATACCAAAACATGCTTAAAATTTGATACAGGAATGCCGGTACTTAAAACAACAAAACATGTATAATTTGTTGGCAATTAAAGTATTTATTTCGTATTTTAAAACAGCACACCATGCATATAATCTATTGCTATTCCATCAACAAAACTGAAACATGGGAAAAGACTTAAAAGTGATTGGCCTTTGATTCCTTTCACAGTTCTTCCTGTGTTTTTGGCTTCCTGTGAATTCTGATTTACATTTTCACAGGTCCTTTGTGGTCCCTTTGGGTCACTGGCATTGTATGGAAAAACACGAGCATGTCCCCTTCCAACTGCTGCAGATTCCCCTTCTTGTTCACATTTCCAGCAAGAAAAACCTCCATTATACTGGATATGGTTGCAGAGCAAACTTCTTGCCGGCAAATCTGCAGTACCACTGAGCAATATGCCTCTACAAGTGAAATCCCCTATGCCTGGTGCAAAACAGTTATATCCTTCATATATTTCATCAAAAGTTTTCTTAAATGGCTTTAAGAAGGTACACATTGATGGTTTCTTTGTTCCAAACCAAAGACTGAAAAGGATCATAATTTCTTTCTTCATTCTAAGTCTATATGGAAGTTCATTAATAACTAGAAACAATGGCCAAACTGATACTTTACTGCTCTTAAAAACTGCAGCACCGTCTGTATTGAAAGTAAATGATAAATTTGTTGGGTTGCTTAGAAATCCACCGTTTTGAAAGTGAGATTGGTACAGTTCTCCATCATAAATATCTTCATAACAGCCAATAGGTACTTGTCGCTGAAATCGATGCTGTAGGTTTTCATAGAAACCCTCTTGGCCAAATAATGTATGGAGTTGGTGTTTAATGGCATTTCAATAAAGTAACTTGCAATCTCAAATGTCTTTCCACATTTTTCATTGGGGCAGTGTTTTACTTTTTCATCTACTACACCATGGCAGTGTGGACAGTAATAGTGGAAAACAAGAGGATTTTTCAAATTTTTGAAAAATATTTTAAACTCATGTAATGAACTGCACAATATATGTCCACTTGGAAGTACAAATGAAAGAATATTCAAAAGCTGCTGTGTGGCATCGCCAATTAGGTTGTACTTAGTTGTAAAAAGAGCTAATAACAACATAAATGAGCCAATGGTGATAGAACTGCCTGGAAATAAAGGCCGCTTGTCATAATCTTCTGCCAAATCATTAGCATTATCACATATAGTTAATGAAGGTGAGGTCAGTTCTGCAACATTTTCATCATCCGAGTCTAGCATAGAGTCATCTGGAGTTTCTCTGTCAGTGCTTTTAATCATATAATTAACATCTTCCGAATCATTACCAATGTCATCTGGAATGTTATTGACAGATTCACTTGATTGAATGCAAAAGCTTTCATGATCAGCATTTTCTTCAACAGCCAGCAATCTGTTGCCCTGGAAGGATAAACAAATTCAATTGTAATTCAGCTCCAATTGTATTTTAGAAACATAGGTAATATGAGTAAAAAAGGAAAATCATATTCAAAGAAAATAACTAAGAAAACAATTCTAAACAAACCTATGTAATCATATCAATTAGTGTCATATTTGGTATTGGACTTAATACTTCATATTACAGCATGCCCATTTATTATCTGTGGAGAATTGGTCAATTTATACCTGGAAATTTCAGGAATATCTAAATAAAATTAGTCCATTTTGAGGTCATCCTAAAACAGAGTGTGATAGTGTTGTCTTCATTATTTTTCATTATCGCTTTAATAACATAAAACTGTGTGTTGTTCTAGAGGACATTGTTCTCCACTTAACCCACCTCTTTTAAGTAGATTTTGTCTCTATGTGTGCACCTTATTAATGAAAAACTCAGTTCATTGTTGAATACTCAACACATTTGAAATTGTTAACATTTATATTAAATAATTTTGTAGGGAAGATATTGTTACTATATTTATCATCATAGGGAGGGATCATGTGTGTGGTATGTGTGTTTTCTACAAGAGTTTTATACGATGACGAGAACCGGATACTCAAGGATACTGCACCGGTTTCATATCCTCGTACCCTAATTTCCATTTCCAAACAAATTTGGGGGATTTTTCCATTGAATTTTTAATGTAATGTTCCAAATGTCATAAAAGAGATTAATATTTGGAGTATCAGATATTACTGAATTTACTAGTTTTCTACAAAGGGCACTGTATAGCATGGTTTGTCCTAGTTTCGTGACCCTAAAGGTAAATTTTCGCACATGCGCATTTGGATTTTAACGCTTTTTAACAAATCATGAAATGAAAACAAACTTAAAATACGCAAACATTAGAAATTTCAGTTAAAATATCATTCAGTAATTTTTATAACTGACTTTTAAAGGCTACATAATTCTATTTTTGGATGTTCTGCAGTTTCTCCTCAATTCGTTACCCTTGAATTTTCATGGGCTTTTCTACTAAACGCGCAAAACAAAACGGCTGCCACCATTGTTTACAATTTAGATTTAAACCGGAAGTGGATATAACAGTTGATTTAATACAATAAAATAATGTCAAATCATTGAAAAATAAATCAAATGAACAACCGTATGCTTAAAAAAATTGGATTGACTCTGATATTCATGCAGTTTTCCTTTTAAACCTGTATAATTATATCGTAAGGTACTCTATTCTGACGCATCATTATTTCGACGCCTTTTTTGTTTTGACCTCGATTTTTATTAAATGGATTCCGTGTGACATCATTCTTACAAGTTTTGTTTGTCAACATCCCTTTTAGCGTTAGAAAGCCAAAATGTGGCGAGTTATTGATGCAGGGCTATTATTTGGTGTACTTTATACAACACACCTGCAAAACATCCTTTTCAATATGTACTTTTTCTCATCTGGCATACTTTCAGTGAAACAATGAAATAGAAAAAATATATGCAACCAACATTCCCTCGTACATTATTTCTGACACGAAAATTAAATTTTTAAAAGCATGCTACAATGATTAAATAAAAACCCAATCAGATGCGTTGTTTCATTGTACTCTCAAGTCAGCCTCACTGAATTATACAGACATGACCACTGGTGATTTTTCGTTGAAAAAACGATGCCAGCCACTTGAAAACAATGTAAGACTATGAATAAATTACTTAGTTTTACCATACAAAGGAAATTTATATTTTTTGTTTATGTTCAAAAAGACCACGATTTTTTCTTAGGTGCGTCAGAACTGTGTACTCGAGGATAAATATATAACAAATATTTTCTTGAATTTCTAAATAGACGACACCACTTTCTTGCATTTCCGTATATTTCCGAGAAAGGCATGTGCGGTAAAACGAATCTTTTATAGGGTCACGAAACTAGAGCAAGGGCCGAAACCAGGAGAAAGCACGAAGTATGTTTTGGTGGGACCTACCATTCCTGTTGAATCCTTTATCACTTTGCCATCGATTCGAAATTTCATCAGAATCTATTTCATAGTCGTATTTGTGACGGCCGTAAGGTCCCCTTCGTTTCCTTTGCTGTGTCGCTTTACCAGACATTGCTTCTGATAATTTACACGATGTAGAAAGAACAGCCATCTCTTCGTCATGTGATTGTGAATCAACGACAGTGATTGGTCGACGCTTTGGCAAAGCCTATCACGTGACGGTTGCTGGTGCTGAGTTGATTAGTCAATTTCAATTGTCTTATCCCCCTAGGCGTTAATTCCAAGCATCGAAAGCGGCAATTCAAATCTTCGCAGGATCAACAGATCACGAGAATAAGAGAAAGTTTACTAGCAAATCGCGAGAAGAAAAGAAGTAATAATGTATGCTGTTGTTTACTGCCCAGACGATAGATCTTTAGTTGTTATCGGAAATAAAAGTACTTGGAGATTTCAAGGAAAAGGAAAGCGTTGAGTTAACCTGGGGAAAATCGGTGTACGGAGGAATCATTTTGAAAACAGGCGGTAAGTGAATCAATTAGATCTACTTTAAAATTCTTGAAAAGAAAATAACTGCATCAGTTGATTGTAACTTTGTAGAATCAATTGATATAAAACTGTTGTGTAGTTAGTTTTAGCGGGTTTTTTTCTAAATCGAAAGCAGTCTCAGAACAGGTATTCTCATGTTTTGTATTCTCGCCATACTTGTATCGTACGGTACTCTATTCCGACGCATCACTATTCCGACGCCTTTTTTGTTTGTATACTCGGACTCTATTTTTTTCTGAAGGGCAATATTTATTATCATATGTAGTTAAATTAACAACAAAAACATTCATAAAGTAAAAATTTTCTTTATTTCTTGCGTGTTTAAATTGCAAATATTGCAGGAAAGAGATAAGAGATCAAAATGTAAACTTTTATTTTAAGTACAGATTTTTTTTATCATACCATTTTCTCCAACATCTTTCATTCATCTACTTGACAAGCAAATGATGGTTGTTTTGTGTTAGACAGTATGTGTTTTTAAAATATAATACATTTCAATTTTGTTTTATTTTGAAATTATTCCACAGGACACCGATATTCAGTAAAAAAAAAAAAAATCGACTTCTCTATATATAAATAAACACCAGGAATGCAATGCCTTCCATACCCCACCCACCTCTTTGATACAGGAATAATTGTTGGGACAGCTTTACAAAGGATTTTTCTGGTCTGGACAATTAAATGGGTTAATTATCTTTCAAAATATATCCTTACCGGTAATGTTTCGTGTTTTATACCACTGAAAAACACAACTCTACAGCTAATTTCTCATGTCGTAGTAGCCATGACGTGACGTCACAGTTTTACACCCGCATGAGAAAGAAATTTTAGCAACAATAATAGTTGACCATCATAAAGAAAAATATATTTGTATTCTAGCCAGTCAAAATGGTACTTGTATTCCTAGTCATATTGAATAAATCCAGTAATTTCCATGTCATAATATCCAGGTATTCACTAACTTACAATTGTTTTCTTATAGATGGTTCTTCTACTTGCTAAGTCTGATGTTAGGGTTGACTCTAAGCTGCTAAGGAAGGCAACAAGGACTTCATTACTTGTAAGCAGTGAGAGGGCCGGGTTTAAACTTGCCTCCAAGCTTGTGAAATTGCTTTTCACAAACCAGGAACTATCAATTTCATGTGGGCAAGGAATGAGGGTGAAAAAAGGGGATATCCGGCCACCTCTGGATGCTAAGCGCATAGGTGTGTTAAAAGGTATGTTTATCACAAAGGCATTTGAAATAATATAATCAAATGGGGGTAAAAGAGTAACACTAAAATGACATAGCTATTCACAATTGTCTTGTTCGTGCTCTAGCTGTTTTATTTCTTGAGCAAACTGACTTAAAACTCCATCACTTTTTCTATCACTGTAAAAATTGCTAATAAAAACAGAAATATCATTGCCTTTGAATTTTAAAATATTCACACATCCACCTGTGTTTGTGTCATTTCTGTCTTATCATAAAATACAAGGAAAATGTCTCTCAAGTTATAACTTATTGTATATTGATGTTGAAAACAATATTAGTGCTGAATGTTGTTTGTGATAAAAAACATTTATGTAATTACTTGTTCACAATAAAAAATATATCTCATTTATTTCAGAATATGTCATAGCATGGTGCAGGAAGAACAATAAAGGTGATCCAAAGGAGAATGACCTGAATGATGCAGTGACTGAGCAAATCAGCTATGCCCGAAAACTCCAAAGGAAGAAGTGATTTCATGAACTTTCTAGGACTGCAGCCAAAGAAATATATAACTCACAAATTCTGTACTGTGTTTTAATGAAATTTATTGTATAAATTCATCTATATTCTGATTAACTATATTCTGCATCACTGATAGATAAAAACTTTGACAGCATATTACAAATTCAAATGAATATGTGAACAATTCTGTATTGTTGCATTTTAAGAGCTTGATTAGAAAACCGCATACTTGGATAAAATATATATGATTTAACCTCTTTCCTCATACAGGACCTTATAAAAAATCTTACATAATCAGCCTGTGCGTTTAAGATCAAGTTTGTGCTGTATTCTACTATTTAATCGGTTTACCTTTATATTGCTCCTATTAATGGAACTAAAAAGTGTATGTAGATATTGTGTTCCTTTTTATAGTCCCTATAAAAGAGATACAGATAACATTAAATGAGTAATTTACTCTGATTTCTATATAAATTGGGTTCTTGTGAAACTTAATTCATATTTTTACAAAAATCTAAACTGAATATTCTTTAGATTTTATTAACAACTTTTGAACATTTTGATTTGGTTTTCAGAATATTCTTCTACTTTTTCTTACCCCATGACTGAAAACTATTGAAATTAAATGGGTAAATTTGCGAATACTCCTCTTATCTGTAACTCTGGCTATTAACATGGTTATCAACATTTAATTTTGTTATTTCAAATGTTCTTTCATGTTCTTACACCAATGTTGATTGTTTATATTTATATAATCCAGATACAAGGTTGAACTTTTATGAATTTAAATTTATTCTTCAAGTGTTCTCGAATGATGATAAATTAAAAAACATAGAAGTTTAAAGTTTTTTTCTCAATTTTTTATTCATTTATAAATATATGATTTTTAAATGTTTATGAAGTCATGAATTTGAGGTTATATTTAGAAACCATAAATTGGCCAGTAAATTCAGAGATAATCCTTCAACAAAATTTAACAACCAAAAAAAAAACAAATTCATTCCAAAAACATGTTCAGTTGAAAAAATCAAAACCAATTTGGAATAACAAGAAACAGTACTGTGGGCTAATTTTGCTGAAAGGGAATGGTTCAATTGTCGGGTATTATTAAGGTAAGAGGAACAGTTGAAGAACAATAATTATAAAGTTTCTGCCCTTTTAGGAAGAATGGTGCTTTAATTTGTTAATTTCTTCTTAAATGTTGGATATTTATTTGCTCATAATAACCTGGATATTTTGTAAAAGTGGAAATTTTGCTTTTGGATTTAACTTTTCCTAGTTGTAACAGAGACAAAAATAAGCAAGACTTTTACCTGTATTCTCCGATTCAAAGGAAGCAGACCTTTTTCTTCTTGCAAGGCAGATTATTTTTTTTTCAGCCATTAAGGAGGTTTCTGCCTTGCTAGGCGAATTTTTTTTTCCAGCTATTAAGGAGATTTCCGCCATGCTAGGCGGATTTTTTTTCCCAGCCATTAAGGACCTTCTAGGCGGATTTTTTCCAGCATTGGGGTAGGTTGACCTTTTTCCAGCCATTAAGGAGGTTTCCGCCTTGCTAGGCGGACTTTTTTCCTGCCATTTAGGGGGTTTTCTGATTTGCTAGGTGAATTCTTTTCTAGCCATCTAGGTGGATTCTGCCTTGCTAGGTGGATTTTTTTTCTTCTATTTAGAAGGATTCCACTGTACTAGGGGGAATAAATTTGCATATTTCGAGCCCTATTCTTCCTAAGAGCCTAGAAAGATGGTATTCATTCTTATTTGTTATTTAAGGTGGAAACCGCTTAAAATTCAGGGCGTAATCCAGTTAATGTCCAGGCGTACTTTTTCATACGGGCAACCAGCCTTTTCATTCTGTTTCCTGCTACTTATTTCTTGTAAATGAAGAGGTTACACAATTAAAGCCGTTCATAACTTCTTTCAGTCTGATCTAGCTTTTATTGTTGTTTTTTAAAGTGTGTATTTTAATTAAAAAGGGTTAAAACCATCTCTCTTATGATTCTGTATTTAACCCTTTCCCTCATAGAGGATACCATGAAAAGATCTATGCGAACAGCATAAAACCAGATCAGCCTGCGAGCAACTCGCAGGCTGATCAGGTTTTATGCTGTTCGCTGCTCCTCATCTGGTAATGAGGATTTTACAATTAAATTTGGTAAGGTTTGAGTTTGGCTTTCTGCAGGTCAGGCTTTATGTGGTACCTATTGAGTGCGTCAAAATGAGTCTATATGAGGGAAAGGGTTAAAGGTAAATTCTCATTACAAAATTAATGTATTCACTTATTGTTTTTCCTACATGTCATCTACCACTACGTTATTCCCCAATGAGAGAACAATGCAACAAGTACAAAACCTGACCAGAAAGCACTTCTAAAATAAGTAAAGATTCTCAGTCTTAAGTTCTGAAAGAGTAGCCAACATCATATTCCCATCTCCATCTGTGATCTCGTTTCTCCCAGGCTGATCAGGCTTCATAGATGTACATGGGTCATTTTCTGGATCAATCTCCATGGTTAGTGGGACCAATGAAAACTGCACAATGACACACAAACAATGTACTTATTCCAGACAGACACCTGGCTAAATTTGGCAAAACTCCTATGCAAGAATGTAAGATATGTCCTTTTTGATCAGCAATAGATGACTGATAAATAGGGTCAAATAATTACCATATTGCCTAAATATCTGATTGGCCGGTATGCAGAGTAAACTATACATGGATATTGCAGTTATGTCGAGCATAACTTAATGAAGTTTAATTGTGTAGACAAAACAACACAAACCAGAGTTTGAAGCATTTTCAACAAGTTGAGATCATCAGTTTTATTCTGTCCTTTAAAGTTTTTTATCAATGTCGGTTTTATATTCTGTTTGGGTGAATTATACTGACACAAAAATTACCTACGTATACAATGTTGAGAAAAATTAAATTTTTATCAGGGTGCCATTCTCAGGGGAAGAAATGTCCAACACTATAATATTGATTATGAACTAATAAAAAACTTTACAAATAAAACATCTTTTAGATACAATAAACTTTTGAGAAAGACCTTGAGGGCAATAATAATGATAGCAAACTTACAGATGATGATGATGATGATGATGATGATGATGATGATGATGATGATGATTATGATGATAATGATTATGATGATGATGATGATTATGATGATAATGATTATGATGATGATGATGATTATAAATACCATTAATGAAAATGAAAAAGGAAGGAGGGAAAGAAATTTTTTACCTTTCTGGCCAGTCTTCCGGAGGGGTAGGACTTAGTCCGATAGAGGCGCTGCAGACTCCGCCTCCTCACAGGCATGGCAATTATTTCCACAGACATGCACCTGACACGTAATCCAACCACAACACAACACACACTGAATCAAAGACCCACATTCATATTCCAACTTGTTCTATTCCACGCCAGCGCAACAACAAAAAATATCCCTGACTTTAATGAGATGGAATTTTCAAACTTGATGAATTTATCAAGTATATTCTATCACACTTGATGAACTTGATGATCAAGCTGAAACTGTGCCTTGAGCTTTTATAAGAAAACGCTAAACAAACGATGAAAGAAAATAAAAACCCTGAGTAATTATTACATCATAAATCTTGGACAGTAATCCGACATGCAAATTATTCAACCTGTCTCCGTGACACACTGACAACAGCTGATTGCGGGCTCCACTGTTAACTGTCCCACACCTTCAACTGTGGTTGCAATCACAAGTGAACGGCAAGCTATATCAACTGACAGTTGCTGTGGCACTTATCTCATCTGATCCCTTGTTGGGTGATCCACAATAATAATTATATCCTCATTCCTTTCACTACGCCAAAAAATATAAATATATATTCCAGTTATAAGCTAACCCTATTTATTTCTCTCTCATTTGTGGCCCTTGTTGTTCAAACAGCAGCTGATTTGACCCTCACATGAATAAGAATTGCCAGTGTACCTTTAGGAGTGTAAAAATTATACACCCAGGTAGTAAATTTATAGACTGTGGAAAATTGATCAAAACTATATATGATGAATTATAATCTCTTAAGTCAACCATAAATGTTTTACTTTCTTCATAAATCCTTCACCAAAACAAGGGAATTTAAAGTAAGTTTCACCTATTTGCCAAAATTAAACTTACACTATATGTAATCCAATAAGCCTATCTGAGTGGCAACAAAATAATTCATGTCCGCCTTGCTATCTGTGCCCATTCTCCATTGGTTGAAATATTAATCTGTTTAAATTTTTCTCTCATTCAAGACTGTTCCCGGTTTTAATGCCCCTGTGATATATCTTCAACTGTGCCTTCAATTAAAACTTTACCACCTAACATTGCATATCATTTCATCTTTTAATCTGTCATTTAGAAATAAATATTTAACATGTTTGTTTACTCATGTCTTTCAAATCCTTTTTTCTCCTTCCGATTCATTGCTGTTAAATTAATGTAAACAAAATTACACACAACAAAATACAAAGTTGGCACAATTTGCCATGAAGTTTGAAGTTAACAACCTGTTCCGTCATGGATAATGACAAGTATGTTTAATCCACACTCGGTATGCGGTCAGAATGACACTTGGAAACTAGTCAACTTTTTTTTTCTTCTCTCTGTCTGCCCACTAACAGTTAAGACACAGAATTAAAATCCATTTCTATTTCAGCTGACACCCTTTTTCGATGTCTCTAGTCGACTGCCCCACAATGTGTGTGACGTTCTGACGGGAGTATTAAATTGCTATCATTTACAGCCCCGATTGTCACATTAGCCGTCCAGATAAGAACTATCCTATCGCACATACCTCTGCACAATTTTCTACCCGATTTGTTTTACAGCTACCTTATGGTATTTGACCTTTTGAGTCTGACTTCTTTCTTATTTTTGAAACTATTACAAAAAAGTATTCTATTTTAGGGTCACAGATTAAATGGTTCATGCATGACCAGTAATGTTAAAAAAACAGACTGCCGATTTATACCATGTGATAATAATGAATGAGCATAACATTAAATTTACATATTACTTATTTTTAAAACATAAACCACTCTAGCATGACCATATAATTCATTCATATGACAACTTTTCAAAACTACTAAAATTTATTTTATTAACAATTTGTTCTTTTTTTTATACACAATACGGTGAGGGTATTGATGAAACTCAAGAGCCTTTTCTCATGGTAACTGACCACTGACCTCTTGACCCCTGAATAAAACAGCCCTTTTTTTTCTTTTTCATGGCAAAAACTATTCATGGTTTATAATCAAAAAGCATTTACAAAAAGGTTCCCACCATTTGTTGTAAATTTAATGTGTAAGAATCATAATACCCATTCATGTTAGTGACATCTGATATTTCATATTAATTATTAATTTTACTTAACCCTTTCCCTCATAGAGGATACCATGAAAAGACCTATGCGAACAGCATAAAACCAGATCAGCCTGCGAGTAACTCGCAGGCTGATCAGGTTTTATGCTGTTCGCTGCTCCTCAGTGGTCTGGTAATGAGGATTTTACAATTAAATTTGGTAAGGTTTGAGTTTGGCTTTCTGCAGATCAGGCTTTATGTGGTACCTATTGAGTGCGTCCAAATGAGTCTATATGAGGGAAAGGGTTAAAATGTAAATATGAAATATAAACCAAGGCAATAACTGTTTGTAACATTAATAATTTCAAAATTAAAAATCCAAATTTTACTCATAAAGCTATAAAGAATCAGCCTATTAGAATAATTGATTTGATACTATTAAAGCCCTACAAGATCAATAAAGAGGGTTACATTAGGAAATCATCTTTACCTGAAAATATTTCTCTTATTTTTTCTCTCAGTTTTCAGAGGTGAATCTGAATAAGAAAATCATGGGACTTACAAACATAAAATACTGTTATTTCCAATTTTAGTTGTCCAAAATAGATATGTCAATTCTATGTGGATTGTCTGTAAACCTTTACTGATACGTCGTTAAGGTGGTTTCGAAAAAAAAAAAAAAAAAAAAATCATAGCGTTTTGATTATGTCATTATAAAATTAGTTACTAATTTATTTTCTGAAATGTATCTGAATAATAAAGATATGTATTAAGGGTCTCATTTTGATGCATAGGCAAATGGAGCAGACCCTGCTGACAAAGGTCCTTCCAGGAGCTGACTCTTATTAGGGCCCCCTCTGTTGGCTCATACAATATTGTAGCTGAGATTCTAACTAAACTCATTACCGGGGACAGTAAAGAAAAATCCAGACCAAATTATATAGTTATTACTATACAATCTTATGAAGTAATATTGCATTAATTTAATCACGATAAATGCTTACAAAAAAAAAATATTTCTAAAACCCTGAAAAATGTTCAAATAATGATTACTTCTATTATATATACATGTTTATCATATGACATTGTGCTCAAACAGCTGTTTCTGGTTTCATATCACCATCACATATTTTCTTATATTTAACA
Source organism: Solen grandis (assembly GCA_021229015.1). Classification (NCBI taxonomy): domain Eukaryota; kingdom Metazoa; phylum Mollusca; class Bivalvia; order Adapedonta; family Solenidae; genus Solen; species Solen grandis. The sequence continues at coordinate 29,821,923 of CM037784.1, forward strand.
TGTTACATTATAACTAAGCTGAATTACATTATTCCCATCATGCGCGTGTATTCTATTTGTATGCTTAGTGTGTTGAACTTGAACAGATGGATTAAATGTATTTGATTCATTATTCATATGATGTTGAAAATGTATGAGAAATACACACATTAAATTGTTATTTTCAGTTATTATTTGAAACTATTTTCTTGGTATGAGATTACAAAAGTAATTCATGCACAGTCCGTTCCCTCATTTGTTTGTTTGTTAGTTATAATCGCGTTTTACTGTCACTATAGGTCATATGATAAAAAGAATCTGATATGAATTGTCATTTCATATCAAATATTACTAAACTCGTTCATGAAAATGTTATTAACCCTTTCCCTCACATAGACTCATTTTCACGCACTCAGTAGGTACCACATAAAGCCTGATAAAACCAAATTTAATGACAAAATCCTCATTTCCAGACCACTGAGGAGCAGCGAACAGCATAAAACCCGATCAGCCTGTGAGTTACTCGCAGGCTGATCTGGTTTTATGCTGTTCGCATAGGTCTTTTCATGGTTTCCTCTATGAGGGAAAGGGTTAAGAATGCCAGAGGCTCATGTATATATATTGTGCAAGATACATATTTGAATCTTACCTGCAATAGCTTCCTGTCCACGATATAATAACTTTCTCTTTCACACACACACAAATCTTATATGTTACCGTGGATCAGAAAGTTCTATTTTGGTATGCTTCTTCATGTTGCACACTATGTATAAAAATAAGCTTGTAATATATTGATGCTACTTTTTATCCGATCAACTTGAAATATTTTACATAATAATATAATGCATTAATGGTAAGTCTATTTGTATCTCTATGTTCTGATTCACTCTCTCTCTCTCTCTCAAAACTGAACTGTTACCCCAAACCGGAATGTTATGTTATTAATACATCATATTTTCCTGGAATGTAATAAAGTTTTGTTCTGTTCTGTTCATTTATATACCATTTTAAGTTCTGTTTATCATACCATAGATTTTTTAAATAAATATACACTAGAAGTAATGGATTAAATTTCATAGTAAGTGAAACTAATGTGTATAAAAAGGAATAAAGTCATTTTTCACGACAGGTTGAAAAATATTTTGATGGTGAAAATATCATCAAAATCAGCACTAACCACTTTCAGAAAACACATAGAAAAAGACCTGATAGTATTATGGATACGTCTTTTTTTAGGCTTTTTTCTTCAAAAGTAGATCAAAGGTCAAGGTCACAAGGTCAACTGCATAATGTAAAGGTCCAGGTCCAAATATTGAAGCAATCCAAAGAACAAATGGTAGATGTTATAGCAGATTAAAACCTGACACCTGCCCAGATATCAAAAATTTAAAGGAGGAAGTTTTTCATTGATACCATATTAAAGTATGTATTGCATTGGCTAATTAAATCCTGACAAAAAGGTGAATAGAAAATGTTTTATGACTGGATACTGAAAAGAAAGGCATAGACCAATTTGAATGGCCTACCCCACCCTTTTTGAGACTGGGGAGAGAAAAAAAAATGGCACAAAACATAAATTTACGCTGATTAAATCTGTCAGTCTGAGTCATCAGGGATTTTGCATTCAGTGTCAGACAGACCTAGCTCTCCCCCTGGTATTTATTACTTGCAACACATTATTGATTCAATTTACCCCTTACAAAGACTATTCTTTTTCAGTGCATATAACTTGAACCTTAAATCCCCATATAATGCAAATTCTTCAACAAAAGATACATAAAACTGCCAAAGAAGCAAGATATAGACACAATTAAGATATTCAACATTTTACAATCCTTCCTGTGTGCTGTGAGCTTCAGTTTTTCCCCCCAAATTGTCATGTTTTATTAATTCATAGTCTGAATCATTACCAACACTTGCAATTATGAATGAAAGATATTGATACGAGAAGATGAAAGGTTAAAGTAATAGTTAAAACATTTCAATTATTGAAAGTAAAAGCTTTTAAAACGGCTCAGATATAAACATCAAAATATTAAACAATGTGGCAATTTACTGATTAGATGTTAACGGGCCATCATCCTTAAGTACAAAACTTGCCTCAGATAATGGAATGCTTTAGTGAGATTATTAATTGATCAGGGTTTCCCCTTGTTTGTTTGTTGTTGTTTTTTTTCAAATAGGGGTCCATTATTATCACCACTTGAAATATATATACATATATATATAGTCAAGAGATATTTGAAGGTGATTTAAACCATTTGACTTTTGAGGGTCAAGATGGACAATTTGCTCTGATTAACCAGTTAGGTATTGTAGTCTTGGATAAACCATTTTACACCACATTTAACCACAGAAAATAAGCCAGATCAGACTGAGTACAGAGTAGATCCATTACTACACTCTCAATTATCATGGGTCATAACATGTACCCCTATTCATTAAATTTGTTAATATTGTAATATGATCATAATGTGATCAAATCGAATATAACACGGGAATGTGATATGAACCCCAGGAACAGCATTATAATGCACTGTATAATACTCAGTCTGATCTGGTTTTACAAAGTTATCATCTCTACTGATGAGTAGCAAGGCCTGATTTTTACAAAACATCTCAGATTTTCTCAACCCAAAGTTTGAAGCTCTTTCCTCCCTTAATTATTTATTGTTGTAAGGAACAGAAACTTTGCACCCAAGTTTTTATTAGAATGTTTCTGTGGAAAATGGAATTCAGTTTCTTAACAATTTAAAACTTGTGTTAATAACTAATTTGAGAATTTTGAGAAAAGGAAAAAATCTTAAACTGATAAGTTTGGAGGGACTTTGTTTTTCATATGGGCTTCACTGCACACAACTACCAGTATATGTAATTTCTTCAGTTCACTGAAAGCACTGATAATCTGCATTCTGAATATTCTTTAACTGAAAAATGTCATTTTTTTTCTGTTTTCTAATGTTATTTTGTGGGTTTAATTACTTAATTTTCAATTCATAGAACCATATCAGCTATGAGTAACTAACAAACTGTTCAAGCTTTATACTGTTTTCTCCAAATGAAGAGGGAACATTTTAAAACCTTAGTAAAGTATCTGAACTTACTATTTTATCACTGACCTTATTGTATTATATACGAGAAGTGTTCCTGGGAACTTGTGTCAACTGCTGAAAGAGTGTGCGTAAAAAGTGTGACAGACAGATGGACGGACATATAGACGACGAGAAGTGATTCTTATGTGTCACCTCTGCTTACAGCAGGTGGCACAAAATTGGCATGACTGACAAGGGCTGAATTAATGGTGGACAATAATTTAAATTAAAAATCTCCTTCTGGTTTAAACTAGCACCTCTGACAGAAGCTGACACATTTACCGGTACTTATTTAATTACAAAAGCATAAAAATGTGAAATAAGGAACAGTAACTACTTGTGAATATTTATTTTAAATTAAGATAAATCAAAGTGATAATGAGCTGTGAATCTCCTTTCTATTATTTAGTTCAAATGGATATTCTTAAATGTTTGATTTATGCATCATTTCAATTCAAACGTTTTACATTGTAAACAGTTACAGTAACTATATTTTCTTTGGGGAGGTCTACACTTAACTATTGCCTTTCATTTTAATGTATTTGCAAGAAATTGATTTCACTGTTAAAGGAGATTTACTGTAATGCATGACACAATGCCTGCAAACCATTACAAAGGTTGGATTACATGCTGGGAGGTAAAGGGGATTGATCAACACATAAATAGGAATTTCACTTAAAAAGGGTTGCACTCCAGTTGAAAGAGTGGAATTTAAAGTTTATTCCTCCTAAGACATAATACCTGGATGCCTCCGTGCATTCGGGGTCTTCCTTCACCTGTAATTACCTGGACTTTGCTATATGACTGTAATACTGTCGCAGCAACGGTAAACTAAAACAAGAGGGCCATGATGGCCCTGAATCGCTCACCTGAGTACCATTGCTTCAACTGATGTCAAGGTTTTTAAACAGACAAGGATTCTGATATAACTTAATCTAAAACATTTTACCCCTGACAATACTACACACCAAATATCTAAGCAATGGGCTATATGGTTTCAGAGAAGACTTGGGCGCAGGGTCATTTATCACCGTAGGGCCAAGACTTTGAAAATCTTTGTAATGAACCATTAGATGCTACTACATACCAAAAATCTTAGCTCTAGGCCTTATTGATTCATAGAAGAAGATTTTTTTAAGATTTTCCTATTTAACTCTATGTAAAACAAGTGACCCCAGGTGTGGGGTCATTTATCACCATTGGGCTATGATTTGTACAATCTTGGTAGTGGCCCATAAGATGATGCTACATACCAAATATCTAAGCTCTAGGCCTAATGGATTCATAGAAGAAGATTTTTTAAGATTTTCCTATATAACTCTGTGTAAAACAAGTGACCCCAGGTGTGGGGTCATTTATCACCATTGGGCTATGATTTGTACAATCTTGGTAGTGGCCCATAAGATGATGCTACATACCAAATATCTAAGCTCTAGGCCTAATGGATTCATGAAGAAGATTTTTTAAGATTTTCCTATATAACTCTTGTAAAACAAGTGACCCCTGTGCGGGGTCATTTATCACCATAGGGCTATGATTTGTACAATCTTGGTAGTGGCCCATAAGATGATGCTACATACCAAATATCTAAGCTCTAGGCCTTATGGATTCATGGAAGAAGATTTTTTAAGATTTTCCTATATAACTCTATGTAAAACAAGTGACCCCTGGTGCGGGGTCATTTATCACCATAGGGCTATGATTTGTACAATCTTGGTAGTGGCCCATAAGATGATGCTTCATACCAAATATCTAAGCTCTAGGCCTTATGGATTCATAGAAGAAGATTTTTTAAGATTTTTCTATATAACTCTATGTAAAACAAGTGACCCCTGGTGCGGGGTCATTTATCACCATAGGGCTATGATTTGTACAATCTTGGTAGTGGCCCATAAGATGATGCTACATACCAAATATCTAAGCTCTAGGCCTTATGGATTCATAGAAGAAGATTTTTTAAGATTTTTCTATATAACTCTATGTAAAACAAGTGACCCCTGGTGCGGGGTCATTTATCACCATAGGGCTATGATTTGTACAATCTTGGTAGTGGCCCATAAGATGATGCTACATACCAAAAATCAAAAGGTTAGGCCTTGTGGTTTCGGAGAAGAAGATTTTTTAAGTTTTTCCTATATTAGCCTATGTGAAATCAAGTGACCCCTGGGGCGGGGCCAATTTTGACCCCAGGGTCATAATTTGTACAATCCTGGTAGAGAATCATAAGATCATGCTACATACCAAAAATCAAAAGGCTAGGCCTTGTGGTTTCAGAGAAGAAGATTTTTTAAATTTTCATTTTTAAAATCTATTTTTAGCTCCTGTGACCTAATTATGCGATGGACCAGAACCATTTATACAACTTTAGTAGAGCTTCATCTAAGGAACATTCCTGCAAAATATTTTTCAAATTGGCCAAGCCGTTTAGGAGGAGATGTTGTTTGAATCAATTGTTGACGCCGGACGCACGGACGCACAGACGACGGATGACGGACGCCGGACAAAAGGCGATCAGAAAAGCTCACCTTGAGCACGTTGTGCTCATGTGAGCTAAAAATCAATAAACCAATCATAAGACATAATACTGATCTTAAACATTATATTTATTGACCTCAGGTATAAATTATTGTTTTACAACAAGTACATACTTTATCGTAGTTCCTCCTCATCATGCCAGAAAGAAAAGAGAAAGAGAGAAAAAGAAAAGAGAAACCATTTAATGACTTTGACAGTTCACAGTCAGGGATCAAACCCATGACCTCCTATTTACAGGGAGAGACTCTAACCACTAGGCCACCAGGACAGCATGTGAACTTATTAATGATACTCAGTAAATGGTCAATTAAAATATATCTTAATTTGTTGTGTTACCTCTTTTACACTTATATTAGTAATTCTAAGTCAAATGATTAACATTAGTTAAGAGCTGTCTAACAAAGCTACTGGTGAAAATTCCAAATAATGCTGTAGGTATATCTTCCTATAGTAATAATACCAGTTTAACTAACCACTCCTTTGATATTTATAAAATATTTTGATTTGAATTAATTATCTTGAGACAATTTGCTCTCTCTTAATGCTGCAGATAAAGTCAGTCCAGGATGTGGATTCACAGAAATGCTACACTGGCTTAATGAGGAAAAGAGCATGACTTCTTAGCCTTATGTAATGCTTTGCTATTAAAGATGTAGTAAAAGAAAAGGTTTTTATTATATAAGGGAGATAACTCAGGTTCGACCCTTCAATAGTTCAGATTATGAATATTTACTCTAAATTAAGCCAAGGATAAATATCATTGAAGTACTCAGCAATTCCAGGACTTGGTGCAAAGCTTATGTATTTTTTTTCTTTGTTTATACGTAGTTACCACACTTTTGCATCAAGAACTCAGTTATTTTTACTATAATTAGAAAAAAAAGCCTTCAAAGGCTGCTAGGCATACACACCAACTTGAAAATGACAGAAAATAGCAAAAAACTCACTTTCAGGGGCAGATAACTCAAAAAGTAGAATGGTGACTGCCAATTTTTTCCCCATGAATTTTTTTCTAGTGTAATTCTCTATAATCATGCAAAGTTTAAGAAAATTATCATGGCTAAATTTTAGTTTCCTTCTTTGTCTATATAGAAAAAACTGTATTGGGCGCGTATGCCTTTAAACTTAAACTTCTCCCTCTTAAAGGTTCCTGGATTGAACCAATACTTTGTGCCTAAGAAGGTTGAAAAAAATCTTTGCCCCCAATGGAGTTTGAACCCATAGCTTTTGAATCTGCAGCTGGAATTGTTACCACTGGACCATGGTGCCCTTCCATGATGATAATGTATATATCAATGGTGTGAAACAATTAGGGCTATGCATTACCATTTTTACGTCACAATACGTATCATGATATTTGCTGTTTTTTTTCAAATGATGCAATTTATGAATAGGGATGCGTATTGCGATATTTAAGTGGCAATGGTATCACAATACTTACTTTCATACCTGAAACCAATAGGTGTTTATATAAAAACTTCTTTAACTGTTCACAGCATTTATTCCAATACAAAGGTCATCATCTTTAACAAGATACTATAACAAGAACAAAGCATGAATACTGTTAAGTATCAAATAAACTATCATTGTGAAAAAAAAACAAAAAAAACAACACATACACACACACCAGAGACATAAATAACGTGAGTGAAAAAACAAACAAACAAAAAACACACACACACCAGAGACATATATAAAGTGAGTGAAAAAAAAAAAACACACACACACACCAGAGACATAAATAAAGTGATATGCAGCTTTCCAAAAAAACATGCATTATCACTTGGGCTGGGTATCACCAGCAAAAAAGTATCACAATGTATCATGATACTGTAGGTAGGCTCGATACGATACAGTATCACGATACTTGATAATGTATAAATAATGTAGTTCTAGCATGGCCAACCAAGTTTTCTGCTGTAAATTAGATTTCCGTGTCCATGTTGCTATGCTGCTAAGACACACAGACAAATGATAGAAAAATGCATTTTTAAGTTAATTTAATTGAAAAAATCTTCTTTTATTTTATTTTGAAATTTATTCTACCAGTCAATCTAGTCAACAAAAGGTAACAACGGCGGAAATAGACACTTTATGCTGAAGATTTACTGCAGGCCAAGCGGCATATTCAATTCTGCTGGTTTACACCAAAAACTGTCATCCATTGAAGTATCATTTGAGAATCGATTCTTGAGGTTAGAATCACGATTAGGTATTGTCAGCAAAAAATGGTGATATAGCGATGCATCGATGAAATCGACCCAGCTCTAATTATCACGTGCCTTGGGAGTTAACAAGAGCACACCTACCTACCACACTGGTACAGGATATTTCGGTAAACTGAATTAATAAAAGTAACTGATTCAGATACGTTGGTAAATTGAACTTATAATTTTTAGAGAGAGGGGGAAGAGAGAGAGAAAGGGGGGAGAAAGACAGAGAAATGGTCAAATATGACTAAGTGCTGGCATGAGAAGAGATGATGGATCATCCAAAGATGATATAGCCTAATTTATATGCAGGATTAACCTGTGGTCTTTACCAGTTATCATTGAGGGTCTTCTTGTTCTTTAAAAATTGCCTGGTGTCTATAGTTGTGTGTTGTGTGTCTGTTTATGTCAAAAGCAATCGAGTCAATAAGTAACTAAACAAACTAACCAAATCAATACTATATTAATTTATATATCAATTGGAACTTTTTGGAACTTCAACATTTTACAGAAAATCTTGTTTTTTACTGTCTGTTTTGAGACAGTATGATGACATTTCAATCGTTTCATAAGAAAACATAATAAATAAACATGCGTCAGAAAATTAAAGAAAATACAAGAGGGCCATGATGGCCCTGAATCACTCACCTGATTATAAATGAGCAACATATGAGGGTCGTCCGGAAAGTTCGTAGACACCTGCTTTAATATAAGTATTTCACATTAGAATTAAATGAAACTTTCTCCAATCACCCACCAATGTTTTATGATCGATGCTACAAAATTTCAAAACTTTCCGTTCTTAAACAATGAAACGGCACGGGTATATGTAAAGGGATGTAGAGGTGTGCGGAGCACGCCATGACGTTACGTGTTGAATTTACTTACTGAAATGTGACAAGCGCCATTATTCTTTCTCAAAATATTCACCATTGCATCCCACACATTTCCTCTGTCTATCAACCCATTTGTCATAAACCTTTGAAAACCAGTCACTCTCAATTCAAGAAATAATGCGTAGTGTTGCTGTTCACATTGTTCAAAAATATCTCTTACCATAAGGCGCCGGTCAATATCAATGACGTTCTTCACTAACGTTAAAGATTTCTCATTAATAATGCTTGGTCTTCTTGAACGTAAATCGTCTGTAGTTTCAACTCTATCATCATGAAAGCGCTTGTACCATTTGTATACAAGAGCGCGAGAAACACTTGGCCTCTTACTGTTTGAATTAATAATTTCCAATGTCTCTACAGGCGTTTTCCCAAGCTCCATGCAGAATTTTACTAGCACACGCTGCTCCACCCAAACGTCTGACGTCGTCATTTTTGGCAAGTTTTCTTCCATGGTTTATTGAAATTAGTTCTCCACATTTTTTTATTTCTAAAGCGATAACGTTCAATTCGTAACAATATGAAGGTCAACGTGTTACGTCACGTCATGAAATGTTTATCATAACGTTACCCGCAATTTTAACAGGTAAAATACCCAAAGAAAGAAGGTGCATGAGACCAGTAAATATCTCCAGTTTTGACGTGCTCCGGGTACCCCTATACAAGGTTGCCACGGAAACAATCACACGAGTGCCGATATCAATTTCATGATTTTATCGTAATCAAGCAATGCAATTATGATCAAGGGTGAGCTCAACATAAAACAAGAGGGCCATGATGGCCCTGAATCGCTCACCTGAGTACCATTGCTTCAACTGATGTCAAGGTTTTTAAACAGACAAGGATTCTGATATAACTTAATCTAAAACATTTTACCCCTGACAATACTACACACCAAATATCTAAGCAATGGGCCATATGGTTTCAGAGAAGACGGGCGCAGGGTCATTTATCACCGTAGGGCCAAATTTAAGATTTTCCTATTTAACTCTATGTAAAACAAGTGACCCCTGGTGTGGGGTCATTTATCACCATTGGGCTATGATTTGTACAATCTTGGTAGTGGCCCATAAGATGATGCTACATACCAAATATCTAAGCTCTAGGCCTTATGGATTCATAGAAGAAGATTTTTTAAGATTTTCCTATTTAACTCTATGTAAAACAAGTGACCCCTGGTGTGGGGTCATTTATCACCATTGGGCTATGATTTGTACAATCTTGGTAGTGGCCCATAAAATGATGCTTCATACCAAATATCTAAGCTCTAGGCCTTATGCATTCATGGAAGAAGATTTTTTAAGATTTTCCTATATAACTCTATGTAAAACAAGTGACCCCTGGTGCGGGGTCATTTATCACCATAGGGCTATGATTTGTACAATCTTGGTAGTGGCCCAAAAGATGATGCTACATACCAAATATCTAAGCTCTAGGCCTTGCAGTTTTGCAGAAGAAGATTTTCAAAGTTTGCATTTTTAAAATCTATTTTTAGCTCCTGTGACCTAATTATGCAATGGACCAGAACCATTTATACAACTTTAGTAGAGCTTCATCCAAGGAACATTCCTGCAAAATATTTTTCAAATTGGCCAAGCCGTTTAGGAGGAGATGTTGTTTGAAGCAATTGTTGACGATGGACGCACGCACGGACGCCGGACAAAAGGCGATCAGAAAAGCTCACTTTGAGCACGTTGTGCTCATGTGAGCTAAAAATAGATTGAAAAAATGGAATTAACAAAGAAATATCGGTTGTCTACGGACTTTCCGGACGACCCTCGTATGTTGGATTTTTCATATTGACCTACTTTTTGACATCACATGACCCACTTTCGAGCTTGACAAAGACTTATGGAAACAGACATTCCAACCAATTTTCATGAAGATTGGGCCAAAAAGTGGCCTCTAGAGTGTTAACAAGGTTTTTCTAATATTTGACCTCATGACCTACTTTTTGACCCCACATGACCCAAATTCGAACCTGTCCAAGATTTTATGGAGAGAAACATTCTTACCAAGTTTCATAAAGATTGGGCCAAAAATGTGGCCTTTAGAGTGTTAACAATGTTTTTCTAAGATTTGACCTCATGACCTACTTTTTGACCCCACATGACCCAAATTTGAACTTGTCCAAGATTTTATGGAAACAAACACTCTAACCAAGTTTCATGAAGATCAGGCCAAAAATGAAATAAAAAACGAAGTGTATTGAATATTGAAATTTAAGCTTTTGAATTTCATAAGGTATCGAAAAATGTAAGGTTTTAGTCTATCAATCGAATAAATCAAGATCCTGAGCTATTTAAAGAGGGGCAGATTTCGTGAGTGATTTTCATCGCTTCGCTAAACAGTGTCGACATAAGCTGATAAGAACAAGATTTTCTCTAAAACAATGCCCTGGATTATCACATCAAAGTTAAAATTGAACACACATGTCTAGTTCATCTATCTCAACCCACCTTTTCAGCGATTTGTCAGCCAATATTTCACGTATTTGCAAATACTTTTTGTTATTTTGTAAGATTATTGTCACAAATTCAAGATGGGAGTCACTCTGCAATTTTTTTCCCAGGATGCATCAAATCTACCATACGCTAGTAACCCGCTGACATAGAGTTTAACTGTGTGACGTCACAGTTTCCACTCCGTTTAATGTACTTCCATGCAAATAACAATAATAATTCTTTAAGAAAAAAATGACCTCATCAAATAGATTTATTAAAGAGAAATAATTCAGTACATTTTAAACATTGGATAATGCAACTACTTTTTGACATATACTTTTTAACATAATTAAGGCCAAATAACATACATATGAAATTAGTGCAAAGGTCGGCCATTCACACCAATTTTCTCAAAAATTCCCATCTCAGCAATGCTCAACTTTTAAAGTTGATGTGCAAAAAGGCCTCCAAATGGGACATTTTATAACTATTTTAACTGTGTTTGATCGCATTTAATCCTTTATGGCATGACTTTCAGTCAAAAATTCACCATAAATCAGCATTAAATAGGGTCACTATTTTCAGTATAAACACATCCGGATTCAAGGTAACCTTATTAATTCTAAAGTGGGATCAGATAGAGTTATGGTTATATCGTACGGTATTCTATTCTGACGCATCATTATTCCAACGCCTTTTTTTGTTTTGATCTCGATTTTTATTAAATGGATTCCGTGTGACATCATTTTTACAAGTTTTGTTTGTCAACATCCCTTTTAGCGTTAGAAAGCCAAAATGTGGCGAGTTATTGATGTAGGGCTATTATTTGGTGTACTTTATACAACACACCTGCAAAACCTCCTTTTCATTAAGTACTTTTTCTCATCTGGCATATTTTCAGTGAAACAATGAAATAGAAAAAATATATGCAACCAACATTCCCTCGTACATTATTTCTGACACGAAAATTAAATTATGGCAGAAAATCCCTTGATGAATTTTCTAAAATAGCCTGTAAATCCTAAAAACTTTCTTACGTCTTTTACAGACTTTGGAGTTGGCCAATCTTTCACAATTTTTGTTTTCTCTTGATCGGTTTGAATTCCTTGTTTAGACACTACATGGCCAAGGTAAGTAATTTTGTTCTTGAAAAATTCACATTTCTTTGGGTTAATCTTCAAATTATTTGCTGAAAGACGTTGAAACACAGAATCCAAACGTTCAATATGTGAATCTATGTCCTTAGAGAAAATGACAATATCGTCTAGATAAATGAGACAATCTTTTAAATTTAAATCACCCATGCATCTTTCCATTAAACGCTGAAACGTTGCGGGAGCGTTACAAAGTCCAAACGGCATCCTGTTGCATTCAAAGAAACCAATACCCCATACTTGGAAAGCTGTTTTCTCCTTATCTGATTCGTCCATTTCAACTTGCCAATATCCTGACTTTAAGTCTAGTTTTGAAAAGTATTGGGATCCTGCTAACAAATGTAAAGTATCATCTATCCGAGGAATAGCATAAGCATCCTTTTTCGTTCTTGTATTTAGTTTTCTATAGTCGATGCAAAAACGAATTGATCCATCTTTCTTTTTTACAATAACAATATTTGATGACCATGGGCTTTTTGATTCCTGTATAGCGCCAATCTTAAGCATTTCTTGAAGATGCTCTTTAACTTCATTGTAGATTGCAGGAGGTACTCTTCTGTAGGGTTCCTTAAATGGAGTATTATCTGTTAATTCAATTTTATGGCGAACGGTTGTGGTTCCTCCACCGAGATCATGAGGTCCTTTTGGAAATATTGATTCCCATTTCTTAAAAAGTTCATAAACTTTGTGTCTTTGATCTGTAGAAAATTGAGAATCTTCTATGTCTACTCCATAAGCGTTCTTGAAGTCATTATCTTTACTCTTTTCTTCTTTTTCAGGTACAGTCTGTTGGTGAGAAACTGGAGTACCCGTACATCTTGGTAAGTATTCCCAATTGTCATTTTTCTTTTCAGGTTCTGCTGTGAAGCCAGGTAAGTATGATTCACCCATTGTCTTCTTTTCTACAGGTGCTGAAGTCTTGCTACCAATGTCCACATGTCGGAGAACTTTCACTTCATTCAATTGGCATATCTCATATTTCGCAGGAATCTTCAAGACTTTCGCGGAGATGTTGCATATCTTGACTGGAATACGTGCTGTCTTTCCCGCGCTTTTAAGCTGGACAACTCGAGGACAAACTAAAGGTTTCTGTTCGTAGGTATCTTCTATAGGCTCAGTGACGGCCGCATCAACATTATGTGATTTGCGTATAAAACCACTTATTGTTCTACTTTCCATCGGTTTTAGTGTTATTGGTTGAGTGGTTGTAGCTACACCCACTGACGCCGAACCAATGGACATAAATGCTGTCTTCCATGCATCTGGTGTATCCTCCCTCTGCTGATTGTTTACCTTGAGTTCACGTATGAGATTTGTACCAATCAATATAGGAACATTCTGATGATACTCTGTTTCAGGTACAACAAGGAAGAGAGTGTTTACATATCCATTTGCGAATACCTCGCTTTCTACTTTAGCTTCAATGTAGCCAACATAAGGTACAAGCGACCCGTTTGCAGTTTTAACTTCAAGTTCAAAATCGTCTAGGCTGTGTAAAACAGGCTTATTTGGTAGATCATTATAGAACTTTACAGATAATGAACTAACCATTGAGCCACTATCAATAAGGGCTCTTGACGTAACACCTTCGAAGAGAATGTCTGTCTCATTAGATGACCCAATCAATCTATTCATGAATGGATGTGTAGGGCAGTTCTTACTTTCATTGCTAACATCATGCCCTGCGATGGAAGCATTTACTTGTTTAAATCTTTGTTCCGGTCTTTGTGTTCATTTGGCGAAGCACTAGACTTCGGAGCAGTAGCCTCCACGCCATCAGCCTTTACTTGTCCGCTGCATCTCTGACTATCTCTGTCATAGTAATTTCTCTGAAAAGGTCTACCTCTAGGTTGTCCATAGTACTGTTGATCGTAAGGTCTTCTACCTCTTCGATAACCTCCTCTATATGAAAAATCACCTCTGCCACCTTCTCTCTGCATGGTCTCAGAGCTTGTATGTTCTCTATCTCTTCTCTTTAAATTTGCCAACTCTCTTTCCAATGCATTCATTTTGTCCATTAGAGACTGCATCATGTTCATCTGTTTATCAATATACGTTGACGACGTTTTCAGATTCTGCTGCTGTAGAGTTATTTCATCCTTCTGAACATTAACTGGAACTTCTCTTTTCAAATTCAAGTGGGAATTCTGAGGTTCCGTAGTCTTAATTGGTTTCAAACCAGGACATATTCGTTTAATTTCATCCTCTTCGACTCTAGCCTTTCTCCGCAAGACCTCAAATGTTGCTTCGGACTCATAAGTTACTCTTGTATTGTTTCGAAGCTTTTCACTCATCAACCCTTTCCAAAATCGCTGTTTGAGTAAATCATTCTTTTTTCCATCTAATATCTCACCTGTTTCTATTGCCAACGTGATTGAGTGATTCTTGTGATGAGTCGACGATCTATATGGTATCTACAGCGTAGACGAGCAGAATACATTGGGATCATCCCACCTCCTCTTGGCAAAGTGTGTTTCGATTCGTGAGTGCACTCGTTTTTGTTATTAAATTCTGCCACGTTGGGCGCCAATGTCATCGGCCTCAGCCGGTAGAAGTGGGAAAAAAACATAACGACTCTCGATGTTGGGTTTTCAAATATATATTCGGACACTCGACCAAAATCCACCAACCAAACGTTGGTCAAGCAATCACCGTACGAACATTCTGTAACAAACAATTACATAAACATGTACATTGTTTATACATGTAAGTAAATAATGGTTCTCAATCACAACAATAGATCTATTACACGCGAAAGTGACATTACAAATATACAAGAACACATTTACTATAAATGTTACATAATTACCTGAATATATATAAAGATATATAGTCAAAATATGGTTATTTGAAAAACGTAGATGAAGATGGCGTTGTTTATGTGTTTTCAAAAATGGCGGATCTCATCTAATAAATGTGATTGGTTATTGATTTGTGCCAATCAGATGTTAAAAGGGTTAAAGGTTAGTAAATCCACTGTACATAACGGTTATATCGATAAACGAAAACTACACAGTGCCTAACCAGCTACGAATTATAACTAGGGAAGTAAATAAATGAAAATAACGAATTTTATGTAGTGTATTGTATGGTTTTATTATTTAATTTAATAAATGTGTCTGAAAGTAAAAAGAATCGTTTAATAACTATTTTCCACCCTATGACATATGCTACAATGATTAAATGAAAACCCAATCAGATGCGTCGTTTCATTGTACTCTCAAGTCAGCCTCACTGAATTATACAGACATGACCACTAGTGATTTTTCGTTGAAAAAACGATGCCAGCCACTTGAAAACAATATAAGACTATGAATAAATTACTTAGTTTTACCATACAAAGGAAAATTATATTTTTTGTTTATGTTAAATTAAAAAAGACCACGATTTTTTCTTAGGTGCGTCAGAACTGTGTACTCGAGGATATGTAGCCTAACAGATAGTTTTAGTGAGTGTCAAATACCTGTGATACAGCTGTACCAACCTGTTGAATTATATCGTTAGATGTTTATTCCAATATGAAGGTATTAAAAACAACTGCTTTGTTTAACAATGTAATGAGTAATTACGTACGTGAAATCTGTGATGCATTGCCTTTGTAAAAATAGCTCATGTCATTTTTGTCACTGCCTTTTGAAGTTTCGAAACTTTCAGCTTCAGCAGCAACTTGACAGTGGCTACTTGATTAACAGAATATTAAGAACATCCTCTATACATAAAACTGATCCATTTCGACGATTACATGTTTGGAACAGTACTTTGCAAATTGGAAGATCCTGAAAAAATATTTCGAACTCGATCACAACCGTTTGATCAATCATTTAAAGTGACCCTTGTTTAGAGTGTTTCACAGGCCAGGATCCGCATGGGGGTGCTCAGAATATATTATTGTAATGTCTGTACTAGGGAAAAAAATCTATGATCTGAAGGGGGACCTAAGGGGAAAAGATAACTTATTTTAATGTTTGTTGCAGCGTTTGATTGTGCTTGTGTTTGCTACGAAGAATCATTCCGTTTAAAAAATAAAACGAAACAAGCACACAAAATTTTGCGCATGCGCTTTATCTTTAGGAATGTAAACTTCCGGTCTAAACTTATATGAGCGAAATTTAAAGGATGCGAATTTATGTAAATTATGTATGCTTATACGACTGACGATGATGGTGTTGATGCATATCAACGTTCTGTCAGAGGTTTAAATTTCTTGTTCATGTTTTTTTCTTCCTGGAATAGCATATAATATTCAACTGTGATTAATAATCAACTCTTATGACAAGCTGTTGCTTGCAAGTGTCACTTGCTGTCATTGTAGTAGTATATTTGAGTGAAGTTATTAGCAGTTTTGAAGGTTCTTAGGAAATGAGTGATGTTTAAATGCAGATGAATACAGCTTTAGTTTTGTTAGATTATTTTTATTGATATAATATATGACCCTTTCTGATGCCCTTTTTAGAAAGGCATTCAAAATATTTAAAAATTGTTATTGGGAAGTTCTTACAGATTTGTGGTTATGTAGGGATGTTCTACAGCTGAATCTCATTGCCCTTAGATATACTTTGCAGTGATTCCAACACATTTCATCACCATGCTCTATATACATTTTAAGACTGTTTAAGGTAGGGTAGTTGTTCACCATATTATAGTTTATACCGCGGTTTTCTCATTGTTTTCATTTTATGATGGTCTAACAACGGCAGCACGAAATATCCAAATACTCCCAAATATACCCAAATACACCCAAATATATCCAAATACTCTCAAATACACCCAAATACTCTGTTTCTATATCACAATACACTTAATGAAATATGTATGATGGTGATTTAGTCATATATATGCAATATTTAAAAAAAAATATAACCAAAGGGTGATTTTATTGCTCAAAATTCATGTCGATCTATACTTCGAGTCTATGTATGGTGTATACACCAATGGACCCTGACCCAAATATACCCAAATACTCTATTTCTAGTTGTTAATTGTAGTTGGATTGATATCATGCAATATCTGTACAAAATTACAACCAAAATATGACTTAATTGCTTAATTAATCAGTTGAACATAAGTCTACCGACCACCTAACACCGGTCTGTTTATTTTGCGGATACCCAATCCAACTCAAGGTATTAAGTCATATTTTGGTTGTAATTTGTAGATATTGCATGATATCAATCCAACTACAATTAACAACAATCCTTCATGTGTATTGTGGTATAGAAATAGAGTATTTGGGTCAGGGTCATTTGGTGTATACACCATACATAGACTCGAAGTCGGAGTATAGATCGACATGAATTTTGAGCAATAAAATCACCCTTTGGTTATATTTTTTTTAAATATTGTAATATACGACTAAATCACCATCATACATATTTCTTTTAGTGTATTGTGATATAGAAACAGAGTATTTGGGTATATTTGGGAGTATTTGGGTATTTCGTGCTGCCCGTCTAACAAGTTTTTGGGGTACTAACGAGATCAATCCATATTTGCATATCAAACATCATTAAAATTTTCATTTGATTAGAATACAGGGGTGCAATAACAACTTTTGACACTCCCTGTACACATTTGCGATCTTAAAATCATCTCGATCAAAACAGAGCAGCAGTCATTCCAATGTAGGTCAACGGTGATAACATAAAAGGTTACTAACAAGTTTTCGGGGTATTTACAAATTAAGCTCAGCTTACTCTATTTAATATGCACCAAATTTCCATATCAGGGCATTAATGCTGATATGATTGGATATTTATAGAGCCTTTATTTCGTCTGAGATGCAGTTTTGATTTTTTTTCTGTTTGGCATCCACAGTCTAAAAAAGTTGCAACTTTATCAGGAAAAACTGCTGACCTTACACCCACCCCATTTGACGATCATTTTTTTTTTTCATTTTAAACTTAATGACAATTACCATTGATGACACATATGGACAACTGAAACATTTTCATCACAAATTATATACTTTACAAACCTTAAAAACTTTATCCCACAAGCTATTTCTAACCCCTTAAAATTCATAGCAAATATCTGCCAATTTTTAATTCAAATAAAGCCATCATGTGACTTATTGTCTGGGTAATTGATAATATTTAGTTTGTTTTCTGTGCAAAAGACTAAACTTGTAAGGTGAATTAACTTAATTAAAAACTATAAATGGATTTTTGTTTGAAAATATGTAAATTTGAATAATTCAGACAAGTTTGATCTACAAAATAGCTATTTAAATATGAGTTCAAGATTTTAATGAATTGGATCTGCATCTTAAACATTGTCCCGAATTCACACAAGAAGTCACATGATGTCTTAATTTGAATATTACAGCATGGCTGACATTTGTTTTGATCATATGAGACAGCGAAAACAACTCGTCATATCACGTTTTCACACGCAAACATTGTAAAGGAAAAATACCTTGAAAACTTGTTATACCCCGAAAACTGGTTAGTCAACCATAATACCAGTACAGGTCTCTCCTTTGACTTAGGAGTCAGGGTTTTGACCATTGAGATTTCAGAAATGGTGCTTTTTTACCCTTGAAAATGAGTTGTGAGCAGTCAAATTCATATTAAAATAAGAAGTAGAGGAGCTGCAAATCCTTCAAATATTGTTCTGTTAACAATTTTGAAACATTTCGACCCTTGACTTTCACTAACTATGGAGAGCCCAGCAGGAAATATATGGTGTGGTTGACACTGGGATTTTTTTCCCTATGAGCAAGGGCATATGGTAAATGGTGTGAATATTTATTGATAAATATACCATTCTCAGTGTAGAAGAGAAAATAATTGCATCATCATTTTTTTATTTGCTTTACTTCAGACAGAGCAAATGCAAGTCTCCATGAGTTGGAAGATGTGCTGACACAGAGTCCAGGGACTACTTTGAACACCAGCACCAGGGCTAAGGAGCAGCTAGCTGCTAGTGTCCATCCAAGGCATCTGCGCTGGTATGAGGCAGAGGGAAGACCTCAGAAATATAGAGATGCTGTCAGTCAGCTACAAAACATAGTTGGGACTATGGAACCTCCTCCTCACTCTCAGGTGAATAGTTTTGAAAATTGAAAATAAAAAAATAGACAAAACACAGGTTTTCACCAATACTATTTTCCCCCAAAACATATTTAATTGCCTTTATTTTGTTAAATGAAAAGAGGTTATTTGTTAGTTTTTAGTGGATATGGAATAGTTATACAATTTTGATATTTTCTTGAGCGCGTAGCATGATTAAAAATGTGAAAATTGTAGCACATATATGAGATATATTCCATTTTCACTCAAAACAAATTTTATTTTATGCTAACTGCTGCTTCATACTCATATACACACCCTTCATATATGTAAAAAAAGTAGTTTCAGCAGATCAGTATCACAAATAATATGGGATATGGATTTTATTTCACTGATAGACAGCATGCCCACTGGCTTTCAATATTTGGGGTATATGTACCCACTGGTTTGAAAAATTTGGGGTACTGTTTTACAGAATACAAGTTCAGGGTACACAATATACTTTATTGATACTACATGTATCATTTATTTCAAATGTGTACAATGTATTGATGTAACAACAAATGTTTATGTAATTATGAATGAATTATTTGCTTAAGGCTTCTTAAATTACGATTGGTTAATTGTGTGTTTCAGGTGAGACAGATATACTTAATACAGTATCTGTGACATCCATTGAAAACTATGTATTCATAAAATACCATTAAAATATATTTAGAAATTTGGACAAAGAAAATCTTATGATTAGAGTTTATGCTCTGAAACTATTCATGAAAAACAATTAGTGTCGAGATACATCTTCAAGGTCATGTTTTCATAATCTTGTAGTTATAATCTTTTTATATTTTGCTAAATTACATGATTTTCATCTTTTTGATCCATGGCCCATCTTCTGAACATCAGTGATATTGTTGACAAATTTAGGGCTTTGCAATAGATTTGAGTTAATCTTATTAATATCATTAAAATATTGGAAGAATGCGTAATTAATTGCCAATAGTGCGATTCTGTTACTAATGTATTAAAAGACATCATTAATGATTCAAACAATGCAAACTGAAATGTAAAACAGCAAAGAAATTCTGTATTCAACATTGGCAACATCTGGATACCTCGTAGCATATCAGGAACTCGAGAAATGTTGTTTAACAATTAATGAAAATTTCTAATCACATTTGTTGGTCTGAGTGTAATGGCTGTATTTAGATTGGTATTTTGATCAGTTAGAGTTGAACTTACTTTCTTTCAGTTTGAAAAAAAAAACAAGGATTGATTCCCTTCTTTTCGGCTGTTTAGACATAATGGTTCAGATGACATATTGTACAGGTTTGATGTACATTTCCGGTTCAATAACATGCGTGGGCCGTTCCAAAAAAGTCTCAAAGCGTTAGTGTTTATTGACAAAATAAAGCAGATTTGTAGTGATAAAAACATTTAATTAGCACAATTTTCGCTCACTTCAAAAAAAATATCTGCGTGCATGCACCCATCAATGTTAAAAATTTTGCGTGCACATTTTTTTTTTGTGTGTGATTCACGCAGAGTTTTGCGTGAATGGGCACCCAGGATAGAACAGTATTTCCTCAATTAGCATAAGATAAAGTAAGGTTTAAATTGGAAATCTTCATATCCAGGTCAAATATGCTAAACTTGGACCACAAATGTTTGAAAGAAAGAAAATATTTTTTACATTCGTAACAAAAGACTTGTTACAGCCAAAAGTAAATGGATAATACTAATATTTTAATACATGTTGACATTCAGATACCAAAATATATGGAGCCACCCCCACCCCCACCCCCTCGGGGTAACCTCCCATCTCCCGAGGAAACAGCTGCCTTGCTTCAGAGACAATCCAGTTATATACATCAGATTGAGGCTGAAAACAGATACATGAAGGTTGGTAGAAGTAGGCTAAGGATAAGTCAATATACAGTGAAGAAATTTTTCGTACAAAAAATGACACATGAAAATTTGCATGATATATATTGATTAATTCATGTAATATTATACAGCTGTTGTTTTTTACATCCATTGGTCTTTCCATAAGTTCATACTGTTGTATGCCTAATCACTGACTGGGAAGATTTTTTTCCATGTGAAATTCTACATGGTTTTCACATTTTTCAAAAAAATCTTTGGCATTTATAAATTTTTCATCTTGGATAATTTCAACGTGATATTTTCTGTTTAAATGTGACTCCTTTTCCAGTCATTATCGTAACCTAATGAATATAAGTCAAACTTGTCTTAAGTGGTCAGTCAAGGGAACAAGAGACTGCTTAACAGAGTTGACTGCTAAATGAAGATTAAACATAAAACAAAATGCTAGTTTAGTAATTGCAGGTTTACCCCCTAATATGGTTGCTACTAGAACAGGTTCACCTGTAAGCATGTGCTTTAGTTATGCTACATATATATATAGTTGAGTTTTTTACTCATTACCATTACTGCTACTGATATGGTTGCTAAAGATGCTTGTAATTTACAGGATGAGTTTGCAACAGTTCGTATCAAAATCAGGGATGTTTTGGATGAGAATCAGCGACTACATGAGGAGCTCAAGAAAAGTGTCATGGAGGAGATCATGGAGGCTGACCTACTCAAAGTACTCTTTAACATTAGAGATTTTTGGGTTTTTTTATATTTGATATTAATGCTCTGATAGCACAGTAGAATACAAAGAAGAAATAAAAAAAAATTGAAGTCATGAATGATAAACAAGGGATCAAACAGAAACAAAATCATATTTGAGCAGTCTTAGATATAATTAAGGAAATGCATTTAACCAGAAAAAAGAGGGTGAATCCAGTTGACTCAAAATAGGTCTACCACCTGATCATTCATGCTGAATAAGCACATTTTCTCTCAATGTATAACAGTATTGATACACTGTTAATATGGAATTTTGAAATTTCAGAGGTAAACTCTACCTTGAAATAATGAACAAGATTGGTATATGTATATAACTACTGCCTGTAGGTCCCGGGTGATGCAGACAAGAGTGTTGAAGGTGGGGCGTCTCTAGATACCAGTATGAGGCCAGGGAATGTACGCCACTGGCAGATAGAACTGGTAATGTACTGCTTGTTACTGCTTCCAATCAATTAAGAAGTTTGGAGACCATAAGAATCAATTTAATGCATCACTTTGCACTTTGTCTCAATTGTGATAGACTGAAACTTCTTATCCATAATAGATCTGAGTTATTTCCCTTAGAATGTAATTTCACACTTCATAATACTGACTGAGCCATGACCTTATATTTCAGTATGACATTTGCTAAAGATCAAATTTTGCATATTGGTGAAAAATGAAGACTTAAGGGAATATCTATCATTTATAACCGTTAAATGGCATAGTTAATCCACTTGTCTGTTTAAGGAATATGATTGAAAAAGCAACAACAACAGGTTATGTTAACACTAAGTGTCTATACTGACAGTATAATTAATGGATAGTCTGTAGACATGACATCATAAGAAATACAAAAACCTAAAAATACAAACACATATATACTTATATTAACCCTTTCCCTCATAGAGGAAACCATGAAAAGACCTATGTGAACAGCATAAAACCAGATCAGCCTGCGAGTAACTCGCAGGCTGATCAGGTTTTATGCTGTTCGCTGCTCCTCAGCGGTCTGGTAATGAGGATTTTATAATTAAATTTAGTAAGGTTTGAGTTTGGCTTTCTGCAGATCAGGCTTTATGTGGTACCTATTGAGTGTGTCAAAATGAGTCTGTATGAGGGAAAGGGTTAACACATAGAATCTAGATTTTTGCCAGATTTAATCAGATCGCTGTAACTATGCTTTCATATTTCTTTTAACATTGAGCTTAAATGATTACCAAAAGTATTGATATTACTTAGTTGTTGTATATTAGTAAGCAGAAAAAGTATATTAAAAACAAGGTTCATTTCAATGAAAAAGGCAAAATGCAAAGTGTTTAAAATACTTGAATATTTTGTGTTTTTTAAAGGATAACATTTTAGGGATTGCAATTGTAGGAATTGTCTGAGATATATTTTTTAACAGCTAAAATAACACAAGTTATGAATTTCCAACAAAATATCTGTTACCTGATGAATGAGGCGGTATTGAATTTAAGAGCAAAATAAACAGGCAACCGTGTGTATTTTCCTGCAGGAGAAGCTAAGTGCCTTACACAATGCTAAGACAGAGAGGCTAGAAAACCAGCTAGATCACACCAGGTAAAAATGGTCACATTCAGTTTTTCACTTTATTATAACTATAATTTCATTTCTATAGATATTAATTATTTTGAAGTATTTAACATGAGAAAATGTTCACACACATTTAAATTCCTTAGTATCAGGGAAATCATATTTACCATTCTCAACTGTAAAAGTAGTGTTGACTTGAAAGGAACAATTGGTCTTCTCTTTTGTTAATAATTCCTGCTGGTGTTAGCTATACAAGCTTTATAGCATAAGACAATGAACACATTTTATGAAGATATGGATGCTCAGTTTACCAAACTGCTCTACACTGTATATCCTACCAGCATATTTCCAGTATCATTACATGTATACATATTCTTGCATCTTGTTTTGTTCAGGGAGGAGATCCAGCGATACGAGCAGATAGTGGAGGACTTGCGGTGTCAGTTGAGGGTGCGGGATGCCATCCCCACCCATGAGGACGGTAGCCACCTATTCCTTACAGAGACAGAGAGGGGCTATCACATGTCTACAGTAGACAAACTCACCAAGTATGGGACTGTCTTAGAACTGACAAATTAACTCAAGAAAATGAATTCCTTTTTATTGTTGTTGTATAAAGTTATCATAGGTTTTGTTTGTTTAGTCCCATCTGCAACATCTAAAAATGATAAAAAATATGTGTTTGGTAGCTCTTTTGTTTTATTATCATCATTAAATGATAGTCATTTATCTGGTCAGCTAACCCACTAGATATGTGACTATATGTTTTATTGCTGTGAAGCAGTGCCTGGAAGAATCATGCATATTGTCCCAGGTATACTTTCATATTGTTAGGTAAAAATTGTATAGAAGGGTTTATAGTTGTTTTGAGAAGTCAGAGACTAACAGTATTACCTCGGCTCCTGCTTTGTGATAAGTATAATTATATATAGGGTAGTTCCAGGACTGTTGGCCCATTCAAGATGATGTCTACACATGTCTTCAGTGTGATATTGCAGTTTCTCAAGTAGACATAGTCTCCAAACGACTGAATTTCTGTTGATGGGATGTTAAAAGATCAATATTAAACTCATGTTTGGTTATTTCAGAGAGAAGAATGACCTACTTGAGCAGGTTGCAGCACTGAAAATGAAGATGGTGAACATGGCTCAGCGGGAGGATGAGGCGTACCAGCAGATGAAGAAGGGCATCGAGTTGGTGGAGCAGTCACAGCTAGAACAGACCCAGGTACGTGGACGCACACACAGTGGGTGGAGGACCACAGTCTATCCATATTTATTTCCTGCATAGAAATTTTTTTTGAGAACAACTTTTGTAGTTCTTTGCAGCAAGAAAATATCTTTTGTATCCTTTTGTCTTGCATTTCAGAGCATCCAGTTTAACTGTGATAAATAATCTGAATTAATTGTAAGAAGGCACCTTCCAAAAATAAAAAATGAATAAATATTTTTGTAACATTTGTCTAGTAAGAATGTTTGTGGTAGCACATCGGGCTTAATAGAAGTAAATGTTTTATTTTTAGGATGTCACCATAGGTAAAATTGCTTCTCCAAGCAATACATGTTTGTTTGTTTTGATGGTATTTGTACTGAAATGCAGATCCCTAATGTGAAAAAAAAAAATGCAATAGATCTTATAGAACAAAAAAGCATTATCACTGAAATCAAGGTCCACAAGCATATATGTTTTTATCATTGTTGCACCAATGTGGTGTAGTGATGGTATTCATCACCTTCTGTGATAGCTTGTGATTATTGGATATGAACTTTTTATTGACTTTAGATAATCAGTTATAGTAAATGTTATTCTTCCTGCCTCTCCCTACCACAGGCGATGGTACAGAAGGAACAGCTTGCAGAGGAGCTGAACAACATGAAACAGAGGTTTGATACCCACATACAGACCACCCAGCAGCGGGTCAACGAGGAGAGGGAGGTTGTACGCAAGGAGAGCAAGGTCCTCGTCGATGAACTCAACACCAAGGTATATTTAAAATATAATCCAAACCAGGACTATGTCCCCATTGTTACACAATTATTAAATTTTTAATTTATCAATGTTGTCATACATTCATGATTTATGGCCATGTTCTTCATTATAAAGTGATTCCAAATGCATCATTTCTCACCATGACCCTAAATCTCAAATGTTAACTCACATATTAGACAGGACCCCATTCAGCGCTGTTAAGCATTATGGATGTAGTGACATGGCAGTATGTGATTACATCTTGGGTTAACTGAAACAGCTTTATCTGAATCTAGTATTATATGTGTATCATGCTGGAAACTATAGAATTTAAGTAGGAAAACTAATAATGAATATTTCAGCTTCCGTAACAAAAAATCCTGAATCTTGTTTGCAAAATAAAGCTAGAAAACAGGTAAAATGTTAAAAATGGAGATCATGTACAATAATCTTATATAGATCATTCATAAATCTCATTGAAAGGTTCCAAAATGACATCCGAAATTGATTCATATTTATTTGTGAAAACATTACTACCCTACCAAAAGCCACATGGAAGGAATGTCTCTCCATCACTGTTGCTATCAGTAGTATTCAGTGTACAGACTCCTACGTGTTACAGATCAAGGAACTCATGGAGAGGATGGTTGCAGCTCAAAATGAGATGGAGAAAGCTCTTAGGGACAAGGTGGCACTCATGAATGAACTGGAGACAGCCAAACTTCAGATTAGACGCTATGACAAAGAGGTCTCCATGGTGAGTAATCCTACTGGGCCAGAATTATATCAGATTAATGGACACATCTCTAGGTTTTGGCATCTTTTAAATACATTGTTTTCATAAAAATGTTACATCTATTCTCAAAGATATGTTTTATATAACACACATATGGTGGTCACTCATTCAGGCATGTGGGTTTTGCTATGTGTTCTCGGGTTTCTTTCCACAATAATGACCATATATGCTATAATTTGAGATTAATATAAGTTGTGAGAACTTCTTTGGCAATTGACATAAAACGAATAAAGTTTATATTACAAGTCAAACTCTGTTGAAATTCATTTCAGGCCACTGAAAACTTTAATGCTGAAAGCACCAATGCAAAAATCCAGAAAAGCCAGGCAGTGAATGAGGCCAGTCGACTTCGGACAGAGTTGGACAACCTCCGCAGGGAAAAAGATCAGGTACATATTTAGACAACTCTTTTATTTTAGTTATATGGCCTATATTTAGATTTATTCACTTTTCCTGCATGCACTAACTT
>CM037784.1:29848763-29891331 GCA_021229015.1 Solen grandis
AAATGACATAGTAATAAGGAAGAACATAACAGTATGCGGCAGTGAAATGTTAAACAGTTCTTATGTCTGTACAGAAATTTAAATCTAGAAGTGACTTTTGTAATTATGTTACTAACAATTGATTCCCCAGATAGAAAACTATCTATACATGTATTTAATCCAAGACATTTAACTTGATTAGTGGATTTAATGACTTGAGCTTTGCAAGAAACAGGAAAATCAGTATTTTTCATTTTTCTTCTAGAACCAAAAAGCAAACATTCTATTTTACCAAGGTGTAACGATAATTTGTTATCAATTAATCAGTCAGAACAGGACTAAGCTTATTAGAGATAACATCTACATTGGAGTGAGGAAATATGATTGTATTGTCATCAGCATACAAAATTAACTATATTCTAATAAATATGTCATTTACATAGCATAAAAAGGAGAGGGCCTAATAAACTGCCCTGATTAACGCCACATGATACATCTAGATAAGAAGAATGAGAATCTGCAATATTTACTTTCTGTTTTCTAAATATGATCTAAACCACTTAGTTGACATAACACCCATCTTATCTAAATTGCTGTAAAGAATATTAATTATAAATAAATTTGTCCATTGAAAACCAGAAAGGGCTATCAGCATATGTAAAAAGAAGGCTGATAGCCCCCCTGGCTTGCAATGAACATTATGGTCTACAGTTTTAAATGCTTTTTGCAGGTCAAGCAAAATCATTCCAGTATAAAATCCTTTGGCATTGTTGTCTTTAATGTAATCTAGGAGGTATATCAAACATGTGTCAGTAGAAAAAGAGCTTCTGAAACCAGACTGCATTTCATATAGTATTTTATTTTTGACCAAGTAAGACTCTAATTGTTTATATACAGCTTTTTCAAAATTTTTAGACACAATACCTAAAATACTGACAGGTCAATAATTTCCTACATCTTAAGTACTATTTTTCTTCAGGAACTTGGCTGTCTGAAATTGACATATTTATTATAAAAGATATCGGTAATTTTAAAAATGAAGCACCATCTTTTAAAAATTTGCAGGAATTTCATCCAAACCTGTACTTTTATGTATATTAAGATTACACAGTTCTTTGTACACAAACTCCTCAATTACAGTTTTTAAGCTGAATTTTGTACTGTTAGCTACTTTTTCTGAATAGAAATCTTTAAAAAGGGATGATTCAGTAGAGAACTTGTTGGTGCAAAGTGGTAGTTTGTATACACTACGGCATTTTATAGCACAAGTTTCATTGAAATAGCTCACAAATGGTTAGAATATATAAATATCTTGAAGTTAAGTCCCAAGAAATTTATTTATCAGATATTGAATGACAGATTAGCCCATCCCAAGAAAGAACATTTTATCGATCACATCTTATATATACGGTGGCATCAGGGTCTCTTAATACTGTTCATATAGAGATACCTTTGTGGCATTGAGGTGGCATGCACTACTCTTTTTTATGTCGAGGGAACGAGTTAATATCTAAAGCGAACGAGGTAATAAGTAAAGGGAACAACTTAATTATCTCGAAGGAACGAGGAAATAACTCGAGGGAACGACTTATTATCTCGAGGGAACGAGTTAGTCAACCAATCAATATTGCAATCAAGAGTCCGTATGTTGAGTCCGTGTTTATTTGTTTATTGGATTTAATGTTCCATCGACAATATTTCAGTCATTTGGAGAAACTGTCTGCTTGAGACAGATATAGTGCTGCCATACTGCAGTATCACGCCGTAGTCATGTGGCATGATACCACTCCTAGTCACATTATAACCAGTCCTGGAACTACCCTTATATGCTGAGCGCCAATCAATTGATAAACAATAATTTTATAAAGGTATTATTGCTGCTGTTAATAATAATAATAGTAATAAATAATAATAATGATGATGATGATAATAATGATAATAAAGTTAATAAATACTTCTATATTAACGGTATATGTCAGTGCAATTCTGAAAGATGAATACGGGTAATACACCATAGGCAATCGGGCTAGTGTTTGTTTGTTTGTTGGGTTATGTCACAAAATAATGTTGACGTGGCCTGAAAATAAGCATAGATTTAGAGTACGTTGTATTTGTCACGTAGGCCAGAGTGGAACTGTGTTAACCGATTTTGGTTATATAAGGTTTATCACAGGTTTCTTTTATTACCTTTTGTTCAGAATGAGATATGATTAGGGTTTGAAATAGTTATATCTACTGTTTTGCTAAGTTTTAAGTGTATTAAGAGAGATGTTTAAGGTTTAGAAGTTTAAACCTATAGTTTCTTTACATTAGCCCTTTTTATCAGTATACCTCAGTGTTGTCAGTGTTTCTTGGGATGCACGGGATTCGGCGATTTACAATTTATTGCACGATTCACGTGATATTTGTTTTTTAAGAGTAAATAAGCTGATTTGTATGGAGCCTCAGTGTCAGATATCGATGGGAGCTACGGAGGATACCTGGTCCAGTCTAGAGTATTCTGACCAATTTACATTACGGAGCTTGTGTGAGTAAAATTTTATTTTGTATTTCATTTTTGCAGGTAGATATGAAACTTAGATTTTATTTTAAACATTTATTTTGTAGATTGTTGTATTGTTTCTTCTCAGGGAAACAAGTGTACAATCATATTTAATTCTCGGTAGTTTTTGAAGTTTTGGTTCTATAGGCCAAGGAATCTAAGTACATAGCTCTGCATTATTATGTATATTTGATGTAATTTTGAGAATAATTATGTTAGTTTATAGGTATGTCCTTAAATTTGATATTACCTGAATATAGGGAATTTGTCCAACAGTATTTGTTTTGGAATTAAGAAACGTGGAGTTGTATGGAATATCTTGTCTGGTAATATTGCTAACGAGGACGGAATTTGGTATAATTGCGAACAAGGGCAGTTTCTTATGAAAACCATAATTTTAAAAAAACCAGTAAGTGGATCACAATACTGAAGGGACAGCGACGACAGGAAGGAATAGTGTATTAAAGGGTTTAGGAATCATTTTGTGAATGTGGCACATTGAAGTGCATTTGTATCAGTAAGTCATTATGTAGTTAATATGTGGGCTTAAAGTGAAAACAGGACGTTCAGTGCAGTTATTATTTATTATTGTACCAACAGATAAAGAGACAGTTAGCCGGCAGTTTTTTTTTTCATATTTAGGTTTTCGCACAACTGCGAAGTGCGAAAACCTATTGTTCTCGTTGTATTTATTAGGTTTTCGCACAACTGCGAAGTGCGAAAACCTATTGTTCTCGTTGTGTTTATTTGTCATTTTTTTTTTTTTTTATTTTTCTTCTTCTGTCAAAAATTTGTCCCGAGCCTACAGTAACGTAGGATTAAGCTACGACCATGAAATTTTTAACACTTATTCACATTGTCCTGATTTAGATCCTTAGGAGCCATTTTTTCAGATTTATCTCCCATTGTGCCGCTAGGTGGCGTTTATTATGTAATTGATTGTATTGAAAAATCTCCAAAATCCAAAGTCGGATTTAGATACGGTTTTTTTATTCTGTTCCTTATTGGCACCCCAACAAAATATATAGGTCTAGAAGTTCAAAAAAGATATCATTTCCTGTTCAGGAGGGGACCAAAGTTCGAATCTTGGAAATAACGCGTTTTTTAAGAGAAAATATGGTAGGTCCCTTTAAACAGAAATATTGGCCGACTTTGATAAGATAGAAGAATTGTGTTTGTTTAAACAGATTCGCAAGACCTAGCCGCACAAAATATATAGTGTGGCAATTTCAGGAAATGCACCGTTTATCCGCTAGAGGCGTTCAAAGATCACTGAATACGGAAAAAATAAAAATTTCAAGTTTTTAAAATATTTCATTTTTCGTCATTTTTTCATGTTTTTTCGTTCTCCTGTATTTATTTCTTGTTCGATTTTCATGAAATTTTCACTGAATGTGCAGTATGATGTTCTTAATCAGCTTATACTTTAAAATAATAAAAGGTAGTAAAGGTCAAGGTCATATCAGCAATATCGATTTTTTCTTTGACCTCATATAGCTCAAAAACGGTAAATATTCTATCGAGACATAACGGGTATAAAATGTCATGCTTTAAGAGACCTTTCTAACGGTACCAAAATTTTAAAAGTCAGACATCAAATGAAAAAAATAATTATGAAAAAACTCAATTATAGGTACACACAGTGGTTTTCTGCATTTATCTCAGAGGTTAATCACATATCATTATAATTTTATTATCAGATTTATAGAATGTTTATTTACCTTTCTAACGATATGCAGTTTTTGAAGATCGGGTAAAAAATGGTCGAGTTATGTTAGATTTCCCATACGTAGCGAAAGCCCAATTTTTAAAATATTTCAGTCCAACGCTTATCTTACTTGTACTGGGGTGTGTATATTTCTCAGTGTATTATTGGCCATTTGACCACAGCGTAGCTGGGATGATGTAAACAACTCGCGGTCAAGTGACTTTCCTGCAGTCTAATGCTGGTCTACCTGTACTGGTGAACTGGGGGTGTGTATAGTTCTCAGTGTATTGGCCATACGTGTCTGTATACCACGGCCGGGATGATGTTAACCTTTATTGGTTGTTTTACAAATGTAGGACACAGTTTATTTAGCTTTATAAAAAAGAGGTACAATTTCATATAAAAAAGTGAAAGGAATGATAGAAGAAGTAACAATAGCATTGTATGAAGCTTATCTAAGTGAGAAAACCGATGATGTTGCGGATGCAACTCTAGTTAGGTTTTCGCCTCTGCTGGGCGAAAACCTATTGTTCTTCTTCTGTTGATTTGTTTTTTTTTTTGGGTTTTCGCATCGCAGTGCGAAAACCCTTTGTTCTCGTTCTGTTTCTTTTTTTTTTTTTTTTTTTTTTTTTTATTTTTCTAACCCTTTTTTGTGAACGGCATAGCTCCGAGGTGAGAAAAGCCACATCTATGAAACTTTTATCAGTAATAACCACATACTTGAAGATGATCCTAACGTCGAGATAATTTTCATTTTTGCTTTGATTTTCCCGCCAGGGGGCGTTTTATATGAAAATGTTTAATAAGCAATATCTCCATTATTTGAGGTCCGATTCAAATGCGGTTTTTGCACAATGTTCCTTGTAAATAGCCCAATAAAAGATGATAGGTTCCAAAAATTTGCGTATATAAAACTTTCGTGCTACAGGAAGTTGAAAGTTCGAATCTCGAAAAAAACTGTGAAATAAGGGTAGGTCTACCAAAAACGTGCCCATTTTATTCAGAGATGAGATAGAAGAATTTTGTTTGTTGCATATGATTTGCAAGGTATATACGCACAAAATATATGGGGTGGCGATTTTGAGAAATGTATGGTTTATCCACAGTATGCGGTCAAACATAACCAATATTTTCGAAAAATCAACATTTTAAAAGCATGACTTTTAAGGTTATTTGCAGCTCCTGACTTTATTTTTTGTTCAATCTTCATCATTTTTTCACTGTTAATGCATTTTTATCAATCAAATAAAATCATAGAAAAAAAATCACCCATAATATGCAAAGGTCAAGGTCATATACCAATTATTATTATTTATATCGGCATAAAATAGCTCCAAATCTAAAAATATTTTATAGAAAGTATATGAACAAAAGTTTGAGGTTGTGAGGAGATCTTTCCATAAATGTTTAGTTTTTGAAGATCGGACTTCATTTGATCAAATGACCACAGTCCAAAGTTTGATCCTCTTATCAAACAATTGTATATCCATATGTTTCCTCTTTTTTGCTGCTCCTGACTTTATTTTTTGTTCAATCTTCATCATTATTTCACTGTTTATGCATTTTTATCAAACAAATAAAATCCTAGAAAAAAAAACAAGCATAATATGCAAAGGTCAAGGTCATATACCAATTATTATTATTTTTATCGACATAAAATAGCTCCAAATCTAAAAATATTTTATAGAAAGTATATGAACAAAAGTTTTAGTCTATGAAGAGGTCTTTCCATTGGTGTTTAGTTTTTGAAGATCTGACTTCATTTGATCAAATGACCTTAGTCCAAAGTTTGATCCTTTTATCAAACAATTGTAAATCCGTATGTTTCCTCTTTTTTGCAGCTCCTGACTTTATTTTTTGTTCAATCTTCATCATATTTTCACTGTTTATGCATTTAAATAATACAAACAAACTCATAGTAAATAACGATGAAAATATGCAAAGGTCAAGGTCATAATACCGATTATTTTTAGTTTTATCGGCACAAAACAGCTTCAAATCTAAAAATATTTTAAAGAAGGTATATGAACAAATGTTTGAGTTTGTGAAGAGGTCTTTCCATTGCTGTTTAGTTTTTGAAGATCGGACTTCAATTGATAAAATTACTACGGTCGAAAGTTTGATCCTTTTATCAAACAATTGTAAATCCATATGTTGCTTCTTTTTTGCAGCTCCTGACTTTATTTTTTGTTCAATCTTCATCATTTTTTCACTGTTTATGCATTTAAATAATACAAATAAACTCATAGTAAATAACGATGAAAATATGCAAAGGTCAAGGTCATAATACCGATTATTTTTATC
This sequence comes from Solen grandis, assembly GCA_021229015.1. Taxonomy (NCBI): domain Eukaryota; kingdom Metazoa; phylum Mollusca; class Bivalvia; order Adapedonta; family Solenidae; genus Solen; species Solen grandis. The sequence goes on from CM037784.1 coordinate 29,855,297, forward strand.
GGCACAAAATAGCTTCAAATCTAGAAATATTTTATAGAAAGTATATGAACAAAAGTTTTAGTTCGTGAAGAGATCGTTCTAAGGTTTTTGATCAATTTACAAAAATATTCAATAAAGTAATATCAATGAGTTGAAACCAGACTCTTACAAGTCAAGTTAAAAGCGAAAACCAAGATGCCGCTTTGCGGTTCTAGTTTTTATTATTTTTCCAATTCCACCCATTTTTGTGTCCAGCCTAGCGGCCAGATGAAAAAAGCTACAGCTATGAAATTTTGGGCATGGAGTCATCTTTATCTGAACATGTGCCTAAATGGTCAAACTTTTCAATTTTGTTTCTGATTAGCCACTAGGGGGCGCAATGCATGTAATCACTGTTTTGCTAATAACTCAAAAATTTGAAACCTGATTTAGATGCGGTTTTTTACATAATGTTCCTTGTTGACAGCCCAATCAAATATCATGGAAATCTCATCATCGAGTACGGGAAAAAAATTGTTCTAAGAGAGGTTGAATGTTCGAACCTTGGAAAAAAGTGAAATAATGAGGGTAGGTCTACGAAAAACCTTCTCACTTTTGTTAGAGATCAGATAGAAGAATTCTGTTTGCTGCATACGATTTGCAAGACATATACGCACAAAATATATGGGGTGGCGAATTTAGAAAATGCGTGGTTTGTCCTCTAGAAAAGGTCAAACTTCACTAAATTTTAGGAAAAATTAAAATTTCAAAAACATGTTTTTGTCGCTCCTGACTTTATTTTCTGTTCATTCTTCATGATATTTTCACACAATATGTATTGTTATGTTTGAAAGGGCCTCACAATAAAAAAATTGAAAGAAATTTGAAAAGGTCAAGGTCATATTACGATTATTGTGTTTTTATTCGGCCACAAATAGCTGCAAAACTAAAAATATTTAATTGAGAGTATATGAACAAAAGTTTTAGTTCTTAAAGAGCTCTTTCCAGTGATGTTTAGCTTTTGAAGATCGGACTTGATTTGGTCATTATACGGCAGTCCAAAGTTTGATCCTTTTTTGGAATAATTGTAAATCAGGTTTTATGCTTCAAATTCTGATACACAAGAATAAAAAGTTTGACTTGTGCGACTAGTATACTTGATTGAACTATTTTCTGCTTTGCTAGGTACCAAACAGTAAAATTTTAATCAATTTTCTATCTCATTTTGCCGCTAGGGGGCGCTTTTCTTGAAATCATTCTTTTGCTTATAACTCAAAAAGTTGAAGCCTGATCCAAATGCGGTTAATTGAATTATGTTCCTTGTTGATAGCCTAATAAAATATGATAGTTTCTAGGTATGAGTGGCTGAAACTTTTTGAGCTAGTAACGGAAGGTTGAAAGTTCGAATCTCTAAAAAAATCTGCAAATGAGGGTAGGTCTACGAAAAACCTATCCATTTTTGTTAGAAATCAGATAGAAGAATTCTGTTTGCTGCAAATGATTTGCAAGACATATACGCACAAAATATATGGGGTGGCGAATTTAAGAAATGCATGGTTTGTCCTCTAGAAAAAGGTCAAACTTCACTAAATTTTAGGAAAAAATTAAAATTTCAAAAACATGTTTTTTTGTCGCTCCTGACTTTATTTTCTGTTCATTCTTCATGAAATTTTCACAAGTTATGTATTGTTATGTTTGAAAGGGCCTCACAATTAAAAAGTTAAAAAACATTGAAAAGGTCAAGGTCATATTACGATAATTGTGTTTTTATTCGGCCCCAAAGTGCTCCAAATCTAAAAATATTTCATTGAGAGTATATGAACAAAAGTTTTAGTTCTAAATAGTTCTTTCGTATAATGTTTAGTTTTTGAAGATCGGACTTGATCTTTTCATTTTACGGCAATCCAAAGTTTGATCCTTTTTTGGAATAATTGTTATTCAGTTTTTATGCTTAAAATTGTGATATATAAGAAAAAGAATGTTCGATTAGTGCGACTTATATACTTGTTTGAACTATTTGCTGCATTTCTAGGTACCTAATTGTAAAATTTTTATCATTTTTTTTCTCATTTTGCCGCTAGAGGGCGCTTTGCTTAAAATCACTCTTTTGCCTATAACTCAAAACGTTAAAGTCTTATTGAAATGCGGTTTTCAGCATTTTGTTCCTTGTTGACAGCACCACAGAATGTGATGTGATGTGATGATAGGGTATGGGGAAATATTTGCGCTAGAGGAGTTTGAATGTTCTAACATTCCAAAAAAAACCAAAAAAACTGTGCAAATGAGAGTAGGTCTTCAAAAAACCTTTGCGTTCTGTTTCATATTAAAAATTGTGGCTGAGTTGAAATAAAGTGTTCAAGTTGATTAGGTTAAAAGCGAAAACCAGGATACCGCTTGCGGTTCTAGTTTTTTTTTTTTATTATTTTTCCAATTCCACCCATTTTTGTGTCCAGCCTAGCGGCCAGATGAGAAAAGCTACAGCTATGAAATTTTGGGCATGGAGTCATCTTTATCTGAACATGTGCCTAATTGGTCAAACTTTTCACATTTATTTCTGATTTAGCCACTAGGGGGCGCAATGCATGTAATCACTGTTTTGCTAATAACTCAAAAATTTGAAACCTGATTTAGATGCAGTTTTTTACATAATGTTCCTTGTTGACAGCCCAATCAAATATGATGGATATCTTATCATCGAGTACGGGAAAAAAATTGTTCTAGGAGAGGTTGAATGTTCGAACCTTGGAAAAAAGTGGAAAAATGAGGGTAGGTCTACGAAAAACCTACCCACTTTTGTTAGAGATCAGATAGAATAATTCTGTTTGCTGCATACGATTTGCAAGACATATACGCACAAAATATATGGGGTGGCGAATTAAGGAAATGCGTGGTTTGTCCTCTAGAAACGGTCAAACTTCACTAAATTTTAGGAAAAATTAAAATTTCAAAAACATGCTTTTGTCGCTCCTGACTTTATTTTCTGTTCATTCTTCATGAAATTTTCACACGATATGTATTGTTATGTTTGAAAGGGCCTCAAAATTCAAAAACTAAAAATGAATTGAAAAGGTCAAGGTCATATTACGATTATTGTGTTTTTATTCGGCCACAAATAACTTCAAAACTACAAATATTTCATTGAGAGTATATGAACAAAAGTTTTAGTTCTTAAAGAGCTCTTTCCAGTGATGTTTAGTTTTTGAAGATCGGACTTGATTTGGTCATTATACGGCAGTCCAAAGTTTGATCCTTTTTTGGAATAATTGTAAATCAGGTTTTATGCTTCAAATTCTGATACATAAGAATAAAAAGTTTGACTTGTGCGACTAACGTTAGTATACTTGATTGAACTATTTGCTGCTTTGCTAGGTACCTAACAGTAAAATTTTAATCAATTTTCTTTCTCATTTTGCCGCTAGGGGGCGCTTTTCTTGAAATCATTCTTTTGCTTATAACTCAAAAAGCTGAAGTCCGATTCGAATGCGGTTTTCTGCATTCTGTTCCCTGTTGATAGCCTCATAACGTATGATAGGATTCGAGGGTCCGTGTGGCTTAAAGCTTTTGAGCTACGGAAGGTTGAATGTTCGAACCTTGCAAAAAAGAATAAAAAGTTTGACTTGTGCGACTAACGTTAGTATACTTGATTGAACTATTTGCTGCTTTGCTAGGTACCTAACAGTAAAATCTTAATCAATTTTCTCTTTCTCATTTTGCCGCTAGGGGGCGCTTTTCTTGAAATCATTCTTTTGCTTATAACTCAAAAAGTTGAAGTCCGATTCGAATGCGGTTTTTTGCATTCTGTTCCCTGTTGATAACCTAAAAACATATGATAGGATTCGAGGGTCCGTGTGGCTGAAAGCTTTTGAGCTACGGAAGGTTGAATGTTCGAACCTTGCAAGAAAACAAAAACAAAACAAAAACTGTGCAAATGAGGGTAGGTCTACGAAAAACCTATCCGTTTTTGTTAGAGATCAGATAGAAGAATTCCGTCTCCGGCATACCATTTAAGAGACGTATACACACAAAATTTATGGGATGGCGAATTAAGGAAATGCGTTGTTTGTCCTCTAGAAACGGTCAAACTTCACTAAATTTTAGGAAAAATTAAAATTTCAAAAACATGTTTTTGTCGCTCCTGACTTTATTTTCTGTTCATTTTTCATGCAATTTTCACACGATATGTATTGTTATGTTTGAAAGGGCCTCACAATTTAAAAAATAAAAAAGAATTGAAAAGGTCAAGGTCGTATTACGATTATTGTGTTTTTATTCGGCCACAAATAGCTCCAAAATTAAAAATATTTCATTGAGAGTATATGAACAAAAGTTTTAGTTCTTCAAGAGCTTTTTCCAGTGATACTTAGTTTTTGAAGATCGGATTTGTTTTGGTCATTATACGGCAGTCCAAAATTTGATCCTTTTTTGGAATAATTGTAAATCAGGTTTTATGCTTCAAATTCTGATACATAAGAATAAAAAGTTTGACTTGTGCGACTAACGTTAGTATACTTGATTGAACTATTTGCTGCTTTGCTAGGTACCTAACAGTAAAATTTTAATCAATTTTCTTTCTCATTTTGCCGCTAGGGGGCGCTTTTCTTGAAATCATTCTTTTGCTTATAACTCAAAAAGCTGAAGTCCGATTCGAATGCGGTTTTCTGCATTCTGTTCCCTGTTGATAGCCTCATAACGTATGATAGGATTCGAGGGTCCGTGTGGCTTAAAGCTTTTGAGCTACGGAAGGTTGAATGTTCGAACCTTGCAAAAAAGAATAAAAAGTTTGACTTGTGCGACTAACGTTAGTATACTTGATTGAACTATTTGCTGCTTTGCTAGGTACCTAACAGTAAAATCTTAATCAATTTTCTCTTTCTCATTTTGCCGCTAGGGGGCGCTTTTCTTGAAATCATTCTTTTGCTTATAACTCAAAAAGTTGAAGTCCGATTCGAATGCGGTTTTTTGCATTCTGTTCCCTGTTGATAACCTAAAAACATATGATAGGATTCGAGGGTCCGTGTGGCTGAAAGCTTTTGAGCTACGGAAGGTTGAATGTTCGAACCTTGCAAGAAAACAAAAACAAAACAAAAACTGTGCAAATGAGGGTAGGTCTACGAAAAACCTATCCGTTTTTGTTAGAGATCAGATAGAAGAATTCCGTCTCCGGCATACCATTTAAGAGACGTATACACACAAAATTTATGGGATGGCGAATTAAGGAAATGCGTTGTTTGTCCTCTAGAAACGGTCAAACTTCACTAAATTTTAGGAAAAATTAAAATTTCAAAAACATGTTTTTGTCGCTCCTGACTTTATTTTCTGTTCATTTTTCATGAATTTTCACACGATATGTATTGTTATGTTATTGTGTTTTTATTCGGCCACAAATAGCTCCAAAACTAAAAATATTTCATTGAGAGTATATGAACAAAAGTTTTAGTTCTTCAAGAGCTTTTTCCAGTGATACTTAGTTTTTGAAGATCGGACTTGTTTTGGTCATTATACGGCGGTCCAAAACTTGATCCTTTTTTGGAATAATTGTAAATCAGGTTTTATGCTTCAAATTCTGATACATAAGAATAAAAAGTTTGACTTGTGCGACTAACGTTAGTATACTTGATTGAACTATTTGCTGCTTTGCTAGGTACCTAACAGTAAAATCTTAATCAATTTTCTTTCTCATTTTGCCGCTAGGGGGCGCTTTTCTTGAAATCATTATTTTGCTTATAACTCAAAAGGTTGAAGTCCGATTCGAATGCGTTTTTTGCATTCTGTTCCCTGTTGATAGCCTAATAACATATGATAGGATTCGAGGGTCCGTGTGGCTGAAAGCTTTTGAGCTACGGAAGGTTAAATGTTCGAACCTTCCAAAAAAAAAAAAAAAAAAAAAAAACTGTGCAAATGAGGGTAGGTCTACGAAAAACCTATCCGTTTTTGTTAGAGATCAGATAGAAGAATTCCGTCTCCGGCATACCATTTAAAAGAAGTATACACACAACATATATGGGATGGCGAATTAAGGAAATGCGTGGTTTGTCCTCTAGAAACGGTCAAACTTCACTAAATTTTAGGAAAAATTAAAATTTCAAAAACATGTTTTTGTCGCTCCTAACTTTATTTTCTGTTCATTCTTCATGAAATTTTCACACAATATGTATTGTTATGTTTGAATTGGCCCCACAATTCAAAAAATAAAAAAGAATTGAAAAGGTCAAGGTCATATTACGATTATTGTGTTTTTATTCGGCCACAAATAGCTCCAAAACTAAAAATATTTCATTGAGAGTATATGAGAGTATATGAACAAAAGATCTTAAAGACCTCTTTCCAGTGATGTTTAGTTTTTGAAGATCGGACTTGATTTGGTCATTATACGGCAGTCCAAAGTTTGATCCTTTTTTTGAATAATTGTAAATCAGGTTTTATGCTTCAAATTCTGATACATAAGAATAAAAAGTTTGACTAGTGCGACTTATATACTTGATTGAACTATTTGCTGTTTTTGCAATTTTGTTTCTTATTTTGCCGCTAGAGGGCGTTTTGCTTAAAATCACTCTTTTGCTTATAACTCAAAATGTTAAAGTCTGATTGAAATGCGGTTTTCAGCATTTTGTTCCTTGTTGACCACAGAATGTGATGGATTTCAAGGGACAGGGTATGGGAAAATATTTGCGCTAGAAGAGTTTGAATGTTCTAACATTGCAAAAAAAAAATAAAAAAAATGTGCAAATGAGAGTAGGTCTTCAAATACCTTTTCGTTCTGTTTCATATTGAAAATTGTGGCTGAGTTGAAATAAAGTGTTCAAGTTGATTAGGTTAAAAGCGAAAACCGAGATACCGCTTGCGGTTCTAGTTTTTTTTATTTTTCTTCTGTCAAAAATTTGTCCCGAGCCTACAGTAACGTAGGATTAAGCTACGACCATGAAATTTTTAACACTTATTCACATTGTCCTGACTTAGATCCTTAGGAGCCATTTTATCAGATTTGTCTCCCATTGTGCCGCTAGGTGGCGTTTATTATGTAATTGATTGTATTGAAAAATCTCCAAAATCCAAAGTCGGATTTAGATACGTTTTTTTTTATTCTGTTCCTTATTGGCACCCCAACAAAATATATAGGTCTAGAAGTTCAAAAAAGATATCATTTCCTGTTCAGGAAGGACCAAAGTTCGAATCTTGGAAATAACGCGTTTTTTAAGAGAAAATATGGTAGGTCCCTTTAAACAGAAATATTGGCCGACTTTGATAAGATAGAAGAATTTTGTTTGTTTAAACAGATTCGCAAGACCTAGCCGCACAAAATATATAGTGTGGCAATTTCAGGAAATGCACCGTTTATCCGCTAGAGGCGTTCAAAGATCACTGAATACGGAATAAATAAAAATTTCAAGTTTTTAAAATATTTCATTTTTCGTCATTTTTTCATGTTTTTTCGTTCTCCTGTATTTATTTCTTGTTCGATTTTCATGAAATTTTCACTGAATGTGCAGTATGATGTTCTTAATCAGCTTATACTTTAAAATAATAAAAGGTAGTAAAGGTCAAGGTCATATCAGCAATATCGATTTTTTCTTTGACCTCATATAGCTCAAAAACGGTAAATATTCTATCGAGACATAACGGGTATAAAATGTTATGCTTTAAGAGACCTTTCTAACGGTACCAAAATTTTAAAAGTCAGACATCAAATGAAAAAAATAATTATGAAAAAACTCAATTATAGGTACACACAGTGGTTTTCTGCATTTATCTCAGAGGTTAATCACATATCATTATAATTTTATTATCAGATTTATAGAATGTTTATTTACCTTTCTAACGATATGCAGTTTTTGAAGATCGGGTAAAAAATGGTCGAGTTATGTTAGATTTCCCATACGTAGCGAAAGCCCAATTTCTAAAATATTTCAGTCCAACGCTTATCTTACTTGTACTGGGGTGTGTATATTTCTCAGTGTATTATTGGCCATTTGACCACAGCGTAGCTGGGATGATGTAAACAACTCGCGGTCAAGTGACTTTCCTGCAGTCTAATGCTGGTCTACCTGTACTGGTGAACTGGGGGTGTGTATAGTTCTCAGTGTATTGGCCATACGTGTCTGTATACCACGGCCGGGATGATGTTAACCTTTATTGGTTGTTTTACAAATGTAGGACACAGTTTATTTAGCTTTATAAAAAAGAGGTACAATTTCATATAAAAAAGTGAAAGGAATGATAGAAGAAGTAACAATAGCATTGTATGAAGCTTATCTAAGTGAGAAAACCGATGATGTTGCGGATGCAACTCTAGTTTGTCATTTTTAGGTTTTCGCACAACTGCGAAGTGCGAAAACCTATTGTTCTCGTTGTGTTTATTTGTCATTTTTTTTTTTTTTATTTTTCTTCTTCTGTCAAAAATTTGTCCCGAGCCTACAGCAACGTAGGATTAAGCTACGACCATGAAATTTTTAACACTTATTCACATTGTCCTGACTTAGATCCTTAGGAGCCATTTTTTCAGATTTGTCTCCCATTGTGCCGCTAGGTGGCGTTTATTATGTAATTGATTGTATTGAAAAATCTCCAAAATCCAAAGTCGGATTTAGATACGGTTTTTTTTATTCTGTTCCTTATTGGCACCCCAACAAAATATATAGGTCTAGAAGTTCAAAAAAGATATCATTTCCTGTTCAGGAGGGGACCAAAGTTCGAATCTTGGAAATAACGCGTTTTTTAAGAGAAAATATGGTAGGTCCCTTTAAACAGAAATATTGGCCGACTTTGATAAGATAGAAGAATTTTGTTTGTTTAAACAGATTCGCAAGACCTAGCCGCACAAAATATATAGTGTGGCAATTTCAGGAAATGCACCGTTTATCCGCTAGAGGCGTTCAAAGATCACTGAATACGGAAAAAATAAAAATTTCAAGTTTTTAAAATATTTCATTTTTCGTCATTTTTTCATGTTTTTTCGTTCTCCTGTATTTATTTCTTGTTCGATTTTCATGAAATTTTCACTGAATGTGCAGTATGATGTTCTTAATCAGCTTATACTTTAAAATAATAAAAGGTAGTAAAGGTCAAGGTCATATCAGCAATATCGATGTTTTCTTTGACCTCATATAGCTCAAAAACGGTAAATATTCTATCGAGACATAACGGGTATAAAATGTTATGCTTTAAGAGACCTTTCAAACGGTACCAAAATTTTAAAAGTCAGACATCAAATGAAAAAAATAATTATGAAAAAACTCAATTATAGGTACACACAGTGGTTTTCTGCATTTATCTCAGAGGTTAATCACATATCATTATAATTTTATTATCAGATTTATAGAATGTTTATTTACCTTTCTAACGATATGCAGTTTTTGAAGATCGGGTAAAAAATGGTCGAGTTATGTTAGATTTCCCATACGTAGCGAAAGCCCAATTTTTAAAATATTTCAGTCCAACGCTTATCTTACCTGTACTGGGGTGTGTATATTTCTCAGTGTATTATTGGCCATTTGACCACAGCGTAGCTGGGATGATGTAAACAACTCGCGGTCAAGTGACTTTCCTGCAGTCTAATGCTGGTCAAGTAACAATAGCATTGTATGAAGCTTATCTAAGTGAGAAAACCGATGATGTTGCGGATGCAACTCTAGTTTTTTTGTTTTTTTTTATTTTTCTTCTTCTGTCAAAAATTTGTCCCGAGCCTACAGTAACGTAGGATTAAGCTACGACCATGAAATTTTTAACACTTATTCACATTGTCCTGACTTAGATCCTTAGGAGCCATTTTTTCAGATTTGTCTCCCATTGTGCCGCTAGGTGGCGTTTATTATGTAATTGATTGTATTGAAAAATCTCCAAAATCCAAAGTCGGATTTAGATACGTTTTTTTTTATTCTGTTCCTTATTGGCACCCCAACAAAATATATAGGTCTAGAAGTTCAAAAAAGATATAATTTCCTGTTCAGGAGGGGACCAAAGTTCGAATCTTGGAAATAACGCGTTTTTTAAGAGAAAATATGGTAGGTCCCTTTAAACAGAAATATTGGCCGACTTTGATAAGATAGAAGAATTTTGTTTGTTTAAACAGATTCGCAAGACCTAGCCGCACAAAATATATAGTGTGGCAATTTCAGGAAATGCACCGTTTATCCGCTAGAGGCGTTCAAAGATCACTGAATACGGAAAAAATAAAAATTTCAAGTTTTTAAAATATTTCATTTTTCGTCATTTTTTCATGTTTTTTCGTTCTCCTGTATTTATTTCTTGTTCGATTTTCATGAAATTTTCACTGAATGTGCAGTATGATGTTCTTAATCAGCTTATACTTTAAAATAATAAAAGGTAGTAAAGGTCAAGGTCATATCAGCAATATCGATTTTTTCTTTGACCTCATATAGCTCAAAAACGGTAAATATTTATCGAGACATAACGGGTATAAAATGTTATGCTTTAAGAGACCTTTCTAACGGTACCAAAATTTTAAAAGTCAGACATCAAATGAAAAAAATAATTATGAAAAAACTCAATTATAGGTACACACAGTGGTTTTCTGCATTTATCTCAGAGGTTAATCACATATCATTATAATTTTATTATCAGATTTATAGAATGTTTATTTACCTTTCTAACGATATGCAGTTTTTGAAGATCGGGTAAAAAATGGTCGAGTTATGTTAGATTTCCCATACGTAGCGAAAGCCCAATTTTTAAAATATTTCAGTCCAACGCTTATCTTACTTGTACTGGGGTGTGTATATTTCTCAGTGTATTATTGGCCATTTGACCACAGCGTAGCTGGGATGATGTAAACAACTCGCGGTCAAGTGACTTTCCTGCAGTCTAATGCTGGTCTACCTGTACTGGTGAACTGGGGGTGTGTATAGTTCTCAGTGTATTGGCCATACGTGTCTGTATACCACGGCCGGGATGATGTTAACCTTTATTGGTTGTTTTACAAATGTAGGACACAGTTTATTTAGCTTTATAAAAAAGAGGTACAATTTCATATAAAAAAGTGAAAGGAATGATAGAAGAAGTAACAATAGCATTGTATGAAGCTTATCTAAGTGAGAAAACCGATGATGTTGCGGATGCAACTCTAGTCTTTAATTCTTTTTCTAATATTCTCATTGTTTATATTTTTATATTAAATATAATTTTAAAGAAAGTTGTTTGGTATTTATTCTACCTTAGAGAGTTGTCCGCCCTTGGTCATTTTGTTACACAATGTCCCACCGACAGTATTTCAGTCATTTGGAGCCGATGTCTACTTGAGACAGATATAGTGCTGCCACACTGCAGTATCACGCCGTAGACATGTGGCATGATACCACACCCAGTCACATTATCCTGACACTGGGCCAACCAGTCCTGCAACTACCCATATATGCTGAGCGCCAAGCAAGGGAGCTATAACAGTACCATTTTTACGACTTTGGTATGTCGCGGCCGGGGATCGAATCCACTTGTTAAGACCTGGGTCTCTTTATATACATGTATTAAGAGACCCTGGTTTATCACAGTTAATACGTATTGGGCATTGTACGTGTAAATACTATTCTATTTTGTCTGCTTAAAATACGATTCACAATCTATAAATTTAATGTTATTCTGCATTTTATTAAATATGTTATGCTTGTTTTTAGTCATGTTAATTTTTTACTTTAACATATGTATATACAATTAGTATATCAGTTTCAGAATTAAATATTTTGTCGTGTGTGTAATCAAGACGAATTGTATAGAAATGATAATAAAACATACGATTGGCTTTGATTTTACAGATTGCTCCTATGGACCCAAATAGATGTTCCGACGATGTCTTCCTAATTCCCTTGAGGTTCACCTTGGAAACACAATGGAGCTGTACCAGAACCATATTTTACGATTTTGGTTTGTCGCGCAAGTGATCGATCCCACGACCTCCCACTCCCGAGGCGGACGCTCTAGCCACTTAGTCACCGGGGACGGTCACATGTGTCAAACATCTTTGCTTCAAATTTCGATGACCGAGACGGCATTCAGACTGTCTGAGTACGTTCAGAATTAAATCTAACTTCTTGATATCATTACTGGCTTTACAGAAATGGACGCACCATGTGTGTTCAGCATAGCAAACTAATTTGGCGATTAGAAAGTCTTTCCCGAAAATATCTAACAATATGATAGTTTCTGACTATAATGAATGACAATTGCTAAAAAAGTTATTTGATTGGTTGACTTACTCGTATCCCAGACTTATTATCTCGTTCCCTCGAGATATCCTTCGAATTAATATCTCTTTCCCTTGACTTTTTATCTCGTTCCCTCGACTTATTATCATCTCGTTCCCTTGAGATAATAAAGTCGTTCCCTTGACGTATCTCGTTCCCTGGACATAAAAAAGAGAAGTGCATGTCACATCTATGCTACCGTGTATATAACTGACTGCAAGTGAAATAGTTTCTTCGTCTTCATCCGAGTACTGCCCACATTCATCATATTGAATATACTAATTTCTGTTGTATGTTAGGCCCGGATCCATATTTTTTTCATCTGGGGGCCAAATTCTGATAGTGATGTGAGTGTTAGAATAATAATAAAAGGTACAGTTTAAATTAAATATGAAAGGAGTCTGATATTTCCCTATGGAGAGGCAGATTGGTCTGGCAGACTGCCTGAACAGCTCCAAGGTAGGACTGCATTGGACAGAATCAAATTGGGATATGTGAGCATCAGTGAATGGACACAAAACTGTAAAGCAATATTGGTTCTGAGGTTGTAGACAGAGGATTTAAGTGGTCCAGAGTATACCTTAATGTTTTTTTCTCAGTAAACCCAGTGTGTTATTTGCCTTATTCAATATTGTAAATATGATTTATGTGTGTGTCCCAAGATAAATCCAAAGGGATGTCGATACTCAGATATTTAGCAGAAGATACAGATTCTAATAGGCATTGATGAAGATTGTAGTTTGTTGAAATAAGGGCTTTGTATTGTTTGTTTGTTGGGTTTAACGTCCCACCGACAGTATTTCAGTCATTTGGAGACGATGTCTACTTGAGGCAGATATAGTGCTGCCACACTGCAGTATCACGCCGTAGACATGTGGCATGATGCCACAACCAGTCACAAATCCTGACACCGTGCCAGCTAGTCCTGGAACTACCAATTTATGCTGAGCGCCAAGCAAAGCAACTATAACAGTACCATTTTTTACGACTTTGGAAATATCGCGGCCGGGGATCGAACCCACGACCTCCCGCTCCCAGGGTTTTGTAAAGTGGATAACTTGACATTTAGCTGGGTTTAATTCAATGTTCTATTCTTGGCTCCATTGTTAAAATTTGTCAAGATCTTTCTGTAGAATTTCTGATTGGGAAGATGTTGAGAGGGTAAGATAAATGACAGTGTCATCTGGCTAAGTCTAACATTAGATTGGACGTTCTGGTGAAGATCATTAATGTACACCTGGAAGAGTAATGGCCCTAACACAGATCCAGGAGGAACCCCAGTTGAGACGGGTATAGATTCGGATGAAGATCCCTTAACAATAACAGACTGTCGTCGGTTATCTGAGGACATAATCTCAGATGCCATAACCATGTAGTTTGAGAACAAGTTTCTCGTAAATGACCTTGTCAAAAGCCTTAATGAAGTCAAGCAAAATACGATCAGTTTGCTTTTCAGTATAGATGGATTTAATCACCAACCAGCATAATGAGTTGGATTCACAAGGGCGCTTCTCCCCGAAGCGATGTTGAAGTTCATAGAGTTAGGTGTTTAGTGATATAGGATGCAATTATATGTTGTAACATTTTTAAGAGATATAGGCCTGTCGTTTTGACGCGCACCTTTTTTGTAGACAGGTGTTACATGTGAATTCTTTCAGATCGATGGTAGGACTCCAGAGTCACAGGAATTTTGGAAGAGGTGTTTTAAAATAGGGTAGGGTGCAGTTGAAAGCCTTTTTTTTCACAAAATGATAGGATTTACAGTATTTGATTGACCAGAACCTGTAGATTTCAGAGGATTTAAGTTAGAAAGAGGTTTCTCAATGTCCTCAATGTGACCATGATGTTTGATAATGGACTTTTTCTCTACTTTTTTGTTTTGAAATATCAAATTACAAATGGACACGGGACGGTTGGGCGACTTCGGACTGAAAACAGACTGAAACTGCTCATTGCTTTGGAAATATCGTCTTGATAGACAAAAGTTTTGTTTGGGAGCAACATAGACTGAATCTTACTAGGAATGCTTGAGAAAAGAACATATATATATTTTTTTTTAGTAGGTTTAGAGGTTTGATCATCGGAAGCCGCGTTGAGAATATCTTCAGAATAAGACCGATAAGAGTGTTTGATGGACTTTAAGGTTTAGTTTCAGAAACGTTTTTCTATCTGTATGTTTTGCTGATTTCTGATGTTTCTGGAAAACTTTATCTCTTTTTGTTTTAAAAATAAATTCTATATACATGTAAATTAAAACGGCCATTTTTGGTAAAATAGTGACCGTCTTTTAACGATCTTGATCCTGGTATTTATGAAATCTATAAAGTTACCCCAATATATATATAATATATGGACTTTTGTAGAGATATATATTTATGCAGTTCTTTATTTCAAACGTAGGTTTAAATAGGCGCGTTTCTAAAGTAACGCATGCTTTTTTCACGGTTATATCTTACAACGAAATCAAAGCATTAGTTCCAGACTATATTTTTTACAGATGTTTTAATAAGATGGTATAAAATAAAGAACATTTCGATAATGACAGTATAAATCAAATTGTATGGAACAATTTGAATATAAAGATTGAAATGAAAATGATTTTAGGAGGTCATGGCACGATTAAATTATTGATAACTTATATGACTTTCGAACAATGATACGATTTTGATTAAGTTTCTGTTGTAAGATACAGCATTGAGTGCTGCTACTATCTCCATCATCCGGTGTGTGCCATATTCATTATACGTTTCGGCACTGACCCACAACGTCTTTCTATGGTGAGCCGACCAGGTGATCAGATTCCGGCCTGGAAATAGTATGCTTCACTACCCTGACTCATCTGCCAAATTTGATAGCTGACTTTACTTCTCTAGCCGTGTCCACCAATCCACTGTTCCTCCCTCTTTCGCCAAATCCACGATGAGGCGCCTTCTGTCTTTCCAGCAATAGCCGTTATACCTCTCTTCCGGGATTGTCCATTAATCCCTAGTCTGCTGAGAGTGCGCCACAGTAGCTTGGCTGGAACTCCTCTGCAGCCCATCTCCACTGGAAAACACCATGCCTTCCAACCTCTTTCAACACAACTCTCGGTGAGGGCCTGGTACTTTGTGAGCTTTCTTTCAAAGCTCTCAATCCTCTCTTCCCATGGTACTGTAAGTTTTACCACGACCACCATTCGGAACAACTCACTCTTTTCGTAGAAATGGGCGAGGTGTTCCGAATGTCATGACCACTTGTTTGGTTGAAGGTGACCACTATACCAAATCTGGTCTCAGGTTAGTCACGGTTATGTCCTGTGGGGATTTGAGTTGGTTTTTCAGATCTACTTCCAGTCACTGGCCCATCCATCTTCTGAGAAAGGAATTTATGGTCCTCTCCATGGCTTCCACCGTTGTTGATGGCACATTGTAGACAAGAAGCGGCCAAAGTAGGCTTTGAATTTTCCTGGTAGTCCACACTTGTAGACTAGCTATAACCAGTCTTCCATCTGTACCCTGGTGCCTTGTATACTCAGCTTGATATTGAGCGAGTCACGAAACCACTTACCAAGTTATTTCACTGGTTGCTCCTTGACAGTAGGTTTAAGCTGACCCTTGACCCTGTATCTGGCGCTCTCTTGCATTTTTCCTTTCCTCATCCTAGCCCAGTGGATGATTTCGACAATATCCCGCAGCATCCAACTTCCTTCGATGTAGGACCTTGCGGTTATAGTCATGTCGTCCGTAAATGCCCTTGTTGGAGGCTTGATAATCCCTGAAGCCATCTTTGGTCCTCTGGAGGTCTTTTCCGCCGACTTCAAATTCAAATTCATAGCAGCGGCAAACAACACGATTGATATTGTGCATCCGGTCACAATACCTATTTCAAGTCTATGCCAGTTGGTGGTTATGTCTCTTGTAGAGAATCTTAATGTGAAGCCATTAAAGTAATGCTGCAGCATCTGTTGAAACCTAACATGCACATGATCGAGCTGTAGAGTCTTTTGTATCAGCTGATGCGGGACTAACCCATATGCATTAGCTAAATCAAGCCAGATCACGGAGATGTCCCCTTTGTTTTCTCGTTACTCTTTGATGATCTGGGTGATAACACTGGTATGCTCGATGCACCCTGACACACCTGGTACTCCTCCTTTCTGTACAGTCGTATCAATGTACTTGTTCTTAAGCAGATAAGAGGTCACCCTTCCTGAGAGTACTGCAAGGAGAATCTTTCCTTCAACGTTGAGAAGAGATATAGTCCTGAATTGGTAAAGACTTGACTTGACTATTTGAGTTTACCGTCGCTTTGACAGTATTTTAGTCATACAGCGACGTTCAGCTAATTACAGGTGGAGGAAGACCCCGAATGCACGGCGGCATCCGGGTAGAACCACCGACCTACCGCAAGCCAGCTGGAAGGCTTCCTCACATGAAAATCCGAATGACCCTGCCGGGATTCGAACCGACGCGGTGTGGGGCCGAGTGAGTGTTAAAGTCAGCGACTTTACCCTCTCGGCCACGGAGACCCCGAATTGGTTAAGGTTTGTCGAATCCTCTATTTTAGGAATAAAGCAACCATCTGCCTTTAACCATTCTATGCAAAGTTCTTCCTTTCGCCATATGACTTCTTTCAGCTTCCACAACCGGAGCAAGATCTTGGGACAATTCTCATATACTCTGTACGGAACCCCATTTGGCCCTGGTGCTGAAGGCGCTCTGGCTTTCTTTACAATGTCCCTGACTTCCTTCAATCTTGGTTCTGCACAACCAAAGTCTTCCTCTGGTTCCTCTGGTATGAGCCCAGCTGCTCATGGCAATTGCTAACACTATGCATCTTTTGATGTATTTGTCTGCCTCTTCCTTTGTGCTATGAAGCTCGCCTGTTTTCTTTTCACCTAGCAAGCGTTTCAAAAACTGAAAGGGATTACAGGTGAACTGTGCTATTTTCTCTGTCTTTCATGCCTCTTTCTGCGCAGATTCTCCGCCCTACGAAGTTTCTTTATCTCCTTCCTTACGATGTCTCTAAGTTCCACCAGGGCTTGATTTTCGCTCTCTTCTGCACACCTGTAACTGTCTTTCAAGCGTCTGAGTTGTCCCCTAAGCTTGGGAATTTTCCGCACTCTTCTATTTCCATCTACCTCTTTCCTCTCTTTTGCCGGTTCTAGACCAAATGTGTAGATGATCTCAGACATAATGCGCAGTTTGTTGTCAGCTTTCCCGACCAGGATAGCCTCCATCATCAGGTCCAACTCCTCATCGAATGTCTTCCACTTTGTTTTTTCTGCACTAGCGGGCCACTTGACCTTCTTCTTTCTCTCTGATGATTCCTCCGCACTACTAGTATCATAAGAATTCACTGTAATCTCGGTGCTCTCCTCTCCCTCATCCGATGCTTGGAGGCTCTGGAAATTGTAGTGTACTTCCTGATCCAGTTTCTCCTCCGTCTCACCAAGTTGCCTTGCGCGTTGCACCAGATTTAAGATTGGCGGGCATCCCATCTTTGTGCGATGAATCCCAACCCCATCTTGTTCTTCAACACTTTCCCACAACTACATGTTCTCGACCAGTCCGCGTTCTGTATCGTAGTCGGTTGATCGGGCGTGTTCGATTCCATTTGGCTCAATGGTCGATCATCCTCCTCCACTCTTGCACGACCTTGAGGGTATCTTTCTACTTAGAATTCTGTAGCTTGATTGGGCTTCTTCTCACGAAGAATGTAAATACATGTATACAATATTCCGAAAGGAGATTATCTTAAATATTACAAACTTATTTAAAATGTACCAAAAGACTTCAAGCAATGTAATGAAATAGACATTTTAATAGGAAATAGAGGAAAACCATTAGTAGACGCAGTAGATAAGATACACATTATTTGTAAAATCTGCTATAATTATCAATGGTAAAAAGCCAGATATGAAAAATGGCATAAATGGATAAATGGTTAAATGAGTGATTATATATGTGTGTGTGTGTGTGTGTGTGTGTTATAGATCAAAGAATATAAGAATGATATGTTATAGATCAATAATAAACGTTTACTTACGATGTTTCCAGAATATTTAAAATCTAATAAATATTTGTTTAAGTGTAATACTGCTCAGTTACGCGATTTATCTAATATGCACATTGAAACGATTGAACAATTTTTTGGTTATGTAAAGAAACTCATTACATATGTGGAATCGGTTACCAAATTATTTATTAATAAGAAAATACATGTTCCGCTTGATATTGGATACAACCAACAACCCAAAATGAGTATCATAATCTTTTGAATTACATATAAGAGTGATGAAATATATATACATAACATAAGTTACGCAAAAGCTATTTACATTTTGAAAAACAACTGAGGAAAAAAATTGAGGAAAAATTGTTCTTAAGAATGACAATTTAACATAATTTCAAAATAAATTAAGTATTATAATATGAGCATTAAATCAGAAGCAATTTTCTTTCTCTTTCTTCTGTAATCTTTCCTTCGACATATTACATACACATATTTAAAATTATAAAATGTAAATGGTCATATCCCGCTCCCCTCACATCTGCCAAGTATATTATCATTACTTTATAAGAGAGAAACAACTTGGTAACAATTAAAAACCTATAAATCATTAATATAGAAAATAGAGTACTTATAGAATCGTGACCTGTTATTTTTTTAAGTATTTGAATGTTGTAATTTGTTCTGTACACTTGTGAACATGTTTTGTTATAATAAACAAAAAGGAACAACAACATATACGACTGTCGTATTGACAACAAATAAACAACAACTAACAAACAAAAACAAACTAACAAAGACAAAACAAAACAAACAAACAAATAACAACTTTTTCCCACCAGAATACAAGGTTATGAAGAAAGGGTAAGCCATATATACATGTATAATAAGGTTTACAACCATATAAACGTGAAACCACTTACCGAAACGAAACGTAAGAGTTTCTATATGGTCACGAACAATATTGGACTTTGAGTATACAAAGAAATAGTGCAGGCGTGCATGAAGATGTGTTTCAATGTACACATTAAAGTTCGCTACAGAATGCGTAAGTGCGTGCATGATTGCGTATGAGTGTACAGAAGCATGTGTGTGTATGTGGAATTGCACATAGTAAGTAGTATTTACAAGTTTATACAAACATAAACATTAACTGGAATTATATAAATATATCAGAAAAATTACATATATAAGTATATCAGTATTTTTTTAATCATATGACATAAATAAATATAAAGATGTAGTTTTCATAATGATGTGTGCTTCATTTCATGACACTTATGTATAACGTACAAGCGACGATTTTCTTAATGTATGGAAACCCTTTGTATACTATGTTTTCGTACAATGGAGTGTAATGTGGCTCGTATTTGAAGTGTAAAGTATTAATTAAAACAATCCTTATCTAACGAGTGGCGTAGTCATTGGTGAGAATACAACATTCGAAAAACACGTGATAAAATGTAACATCTTCACCCCCCCCCCCCCCCAAAAAAGAAAAAACAACAACTTTTTTCTAGTTTTCATTGTGAAATTATCAACTATGATTTTGTTTATATCACAGTAAACCACTCGAAAGCATACAATAAATACTACGTATTTTAAACAGCTGTTACTATTGTTACTACTGACAATAATTCAGTGGAATTTTTATATACATAAAATACTAAAATAACATGAGGGCCATGATGGCCCTAAATCTCTCATTCCTTTTTGCCATTTTGGTCACCAGTTGGCCTGATGACTTATGTCCATATATTATGTCCAAATAATCAGAAGGTGTTCCAAGTGTCATGCTTTTGACCAAAAGTGCACGGGGCTACCATAAAAATGGCCCTTGACAGCCCACTATACGTGTAGTATGCAGACAAATAAACGCGCATCTGTAAAGTCAAGTTAAGGGGTTTTCCGTAGCAATGGTAATAGCCATCCGCAACTTTTAATCCCAAATGTCTGCATCCCGTATCATCTGAATCTGTGGATATGTTGGCAAACGAACACGACGTAATGTGTCGACAACTTTATATGAAGGAAACAACCCTGTCTTCTTTGTCCTCGTATTAACTCCAAGGGAATATCCGTCCCAGTGGTTTCCAAGATCATGAATTTTGTCACCAGGCGACATATCCATTTCTTCTGCAGTTTTTGCTTTATGTTCTGCGATGGCGACTACGATATGTTTCTCTTGGCCGCCATAAAAATATATGTCATCAAGGGACCGGAAGCGGCTGGACGCATCCCCGTGAATCGTCAGCATTAGATCATAAGCTGATCTACAAACCTGGAAAAGAAAGAAACCCTCTCTTTTAAAATATGACGTCATCAGCGACTCTTTACGAAAATCATCAGGATTTCGAAGATAGGTGGAGGAACACGACTGATCACTTAATAGAGGACATGGGGCTAATATATCCCCATGTACCAACTCAATTCAAGAATAGCTTTTATTTGATGCAAAATCTTCAAAGATCATAGAAAAATAAGATCGTTTTCTTGAATAAAAAATATTTTACTTTAAGTCCTACCGAGATGAAGGTAGCTCTCAATTAGACAATATTTATTATTTTTGTTACAGAGGCAGCTAAGGTCTAAGACGTTTTATTTTAAGTTTTGAGAGTGGTGAAAAGGGAAGAGAGTTTTTTTCAAAACCATTATGATGTTAAAAGGGTCCATATTTTTTTTCCAGATTTTTCTCTAAATCGAACCCACGGTTACGAAGCCACTTGGCCACCAGGACCGGTTTAATATATTTGACACTTTATGGTTTTTAGATGGCGCCGAACTGAAAACAGGTCTTGCTGACCTTGCTAATTTGCATATTTGACACGACAAGTTTAGCTGTATCTCTCCGCTCTTAGTGCGTATCCATGCAATGCGATTCTTCACTACCGAACACGAGTGGCATATGTTACACAGACGCTTAAATCATAACCGTAACCGCTTTTCATGTGTTGTTCTTTGTTAACATGTTTTCTTGTACCATTATTTAGCTCTGGAAACATCCATTTTAAACCGCGACATTTATAAATCAGAACAGCAACCCATTTTACATACATGAAGATCTACTCCTGTAAAAAGAAACAAGAGGGTCAAGGTGGCCCTGTGTCGCTCACCGGAGTAAGATTGCTGTGTTAGGCATGATGACAAAAAATGTGGCATCTAAATTATTTTTCTAACATTGAATTAATTGACCTAGATTTTGATCCTACCTGAACTTGCACTCAACTTGGAATTCATGCAGTCATCATTCTTATCAAGTTTAATGAAGACTGGTACAAAAATGTAGGCCCCTAGAGTGTACACAAGATTTTTATAACATTTGCCCTGGTGACTACTTTTTGACCCAATGGCCCCAGTTTTATTCATCCGAGATTTCATGTAAACAACATTCTGACCAAGTAACATTAAGGTTTGGCTGAAACTGTGGCCTCTAGTGTGTTCACAAGTTTTTTCTAAGACTTGACCTATTGGTCTAGTTTTTGACCCCACATGATCCAATTTCAAACTCATCCGTCATAGCATAAAGACGAATATCCTGACAAAATTTCATGAAGACTGAAAATTAAATTTTTGATTTGATCTGGTGACCTAGTATTCGACCTCACATGACCCAATTTCAAACTCATCCGATATATCATGTAGACAAACATCCTGACCAAGTTTCATGAAGATTGGGCCAAAACTGTGGCCTCTAGAGTGTTCACAAGCAATTGTTGACGACGGACGACGCACGACGGACAAAAAGCGGTCACAAAAGCTCACCCTGAGCACAAGTGCTCCGGTGAGCTAAAATAAAAGTAGCGCTTCACAAGTTCGCATGTCTATAATAACATAAAAAGGTGCATAATGGCGAGTTTGGTTTCTCCAAGAGCATTTCTTAACTTTGAAACAGAAAGGCAAACAACAATCAAATATATTTTCAATTTCTACACTTACGTAACAACAGATACATATCAGGTTCAAATGAGTGACCTACATAGGCTTTCAACTTATGAATGAAGTCAGGTTCATGACCCTAACTCATGATTGTTATTTAATAAACAGAGAGCGAATTCGACTAGTCTCACTAGCGACTATCGTTGCAGGAAAAGGTGTAGAGTTGTTTTTTGTTTTTGAATTTTTGGTTTTTTTGTTTGTGTCATGTGTCTTTTGTTTCTGTTTCTTCAATTGCTACTGAAATGCTGAGTTTAGAATTATAGCTTTTCCCTGTTAATCCCGGCGCAGTCTCTCAGCGCATTGAGCGCTTTGATATATGTAATATATATTGCATGGCTTTCACGGGTTGAGCTTGATTAACCTGCACACTATACAAGAGTGCGCGCATGCGAACGAATTTATGTGGGCGGTTTAATCAAAATCACGAGTGAAGCCAGTGCAATGTATGTCTTGTAACATGGTCAAATATAGGAAGGAGGCGGTACTACGGTCTTATGACTTTTTTATGCAGATGATCCCAAATATAGAGCGCCGTGACTATCAAAGAGAAACCCCGTGAAAATGACCAGTCAGTGAAAGGAAAATTTCTCTTTACCAATCAAATAATCCCCACATTTCGGCGCCTTCTGTACAGTTGCGCAAATTTGGATTGAGAAGGATGTACTGAATTAGTTTCGTATTTGACCTAGGATCTGAAATAATTCAGTGAAACCAAATCGGTCAGTTTCTAATATTTGAAGAACATTATTAGCGATGTACTCTGAACGGTTTCCGGAGTGTTTGGAAATATTTACATCAAACAGAGAGTCATTAGATCCTGTGAGCTAGGCACAATTTTTTGCTTCGAATGCGTTATATCCTATTAAAAACTGAAGAAAAAATGAGCATAAGCATTTTTCTTCTCCGAGTCGATGAAAATTTGCTGCTTGTGTCAGCTTAAAATGACGTAACATACCACGTAGTATGGCCACACTGCTAACGTCTACTTCATTTTAATATTTTATGGATAAATATTGAAAATATGTAGATCTAATGGTCTGGGAAAAAAAGGTCGAGGAAAAAATGATTTGCACACTCTGTATAAGGATGAACACTGAGGACCACCTACAAGAATCGTATCGAGAATTCAATTATTTTGAGTGGTCACAATACTGTGTAGATATCTGATAAACCGAGTGCCCGCCATTACTGTGCGGTTATCTCGATACCTGCATAATCCGCCATTACTGTGCGGTTATTTGGATAACTGCATGTTTTTTAATCAGTTAATGGCGTGGAAACTCCGCCCACTAATATGTGTGCAGTATCCAGTTTAAAGATGGGTACTTTTCTACAATAAACGAGGAAAATTTTCAGTAATGAGTATTGAAGAATTATGAAATAGGGAAACTAAGACTAACCTGAGAAGAGAAAGTGCACACAAGGAAGTCACTCTGAGACAACAGTTCAATGTCCCGGATGATCCCAAACAGGTGCATGTTACGCTCTCTGACGTTGGCGTGTTGTGAGGTATTCTCGTCATGTATAAAGATGAACTCCGGATATCTGGAAACAGGGTACAGAGGTTTAACAAAGACTTTATACATCTTTGATCATTTAACGGAAAGCAGTCATCCTAACACTGTCTAGAAATCTAGCAAAACTGAAAGAAACGAACACATCAGAAAAAGGTTATTTGTCCTAAAGCAAAATACTATGCGAGTTATATTTTCACTGTGTTGTAAGCTGTACGGTCGTAAATGTGTAGACACTTCCAAGATGGTGGACGTTACAAGTGGTGAAAAAAACTTGACTATTTGAGTTTACCGTCGCTTCGACAGTATTTCAGTCATATAGCGACGTCCAGCTAATTACAGGTGGAGGAAGACCCCGAATGCACGGAGGCGTCCGGGTAACAAGTGGTGAAAGGTAGGTGACAAATTTTCGTGTAATACCTATAGCATTAAGTGCACGAAGAACGCATTGAGCCTCGGTACCATATATAAATATTCCATTGCCATTATGCTTTGTAACATAGTCAATTGCAGAAGTTTAAAATTGAATCGAGGACCTCGCATTGTTTTTAGTAATACTTGGTTAAATAAGCTTTTGTTTTCAATGCATTGGGTTGTCTCTAGACATTTTCAAAGCATACGTTACGTTGTTTATAGTTTTTTTGTGAAATAAACCTTAAATACCCGAAAACATGTGTTTTCTTTAATCTTCAATGCACCGGTGTAGACAACATGAATTGTATCGCACACAGCGGTATAGAAATGGAATTTTCTGAACGGTTTAGACACAGAAACAATCCTTATTTCTGTACGGTTTAAATTAAAACGGCCAGTTGCCTAAACAAACTGAGGAAAAAAAAAGAACGTACCCCCCCCCCCCAAAAAAAAAAACAACAAAAACAAACCCAAAAACCCAAAACAACAACAACAACAACAACAAAACAAGAGGCCCAAGGGCCATAAACGCTCACCAGTGTAAATCAGCATATTCAAGATGATTTTTTCTACAAGGAAATCAAATGACAAACCAGAGATCAACTTCATTTTAGCAATCATGGCAGACATTCATGAAATCAATCCTGACCATTAATTTCATGGAAGTAAAATTCTGAAATTTATTAATTGAAGATAATATAATATATTGTATTATCAGTTGCAGTTACACGATGTGAATGGTGTTCGAAAAATAAACTAGCAGAATTTATCATGATAGTTTGAAAGACACAGGGCTTTTTGTATGGGAAGAAAATGAAAACAGTTCGTTAAAATGGTTGATTTAACTTTTGCATAACATGATTAAACTTTTAAATAACAATCTGTAACAAAATATTTCGAAAATTCTTTAATATCGTTTCAGATTCCTTTTATTTACAAGTTGTCAAAAGAGAAAGTAAATCCGCGAAAACTGATGACATTTAGAAATGCAAAGCTTTTTTGGTTATTAATTTTATTTACATGGTCAGAGAAAATTGTGAATCTATTTTGCAAAATACTAAAAATACCTTTACGGATGGGAATGGGGCCAAATTTCTGCCCCAAATTGGCCTTTGCACAGAAGAAGAATTTTGATGTTTTCTATAAATAGTATATAAGGGAATTAGCCAACCCCCTAGGGACCTCATTTTTTTAGGAATTAACTTTATTTTAGCCATATTGGTATACAATCATGAGGTAACCATTTGGGCCAAATGAAATTAAATTCTCACAGCTGGCTTCATAAAAAAAGTATTTTGATGTTTTCTATATAGAGTATATAAGGAAATTAGCCAACCCCTAGGGGCCTCATTTTTCAAGGGATCAACTTTATTTTAGCAATTATGGTAGACATTCATGAGGTAATATTTTGCCAAAGGAAAATAAACAATTGGAATGAAATTCTGACCATTTGTGTCAGAGGAGATGATTTTCAAAGTTTTCAATTATTTTTTTATTTGTTGCCATGGCAACCAGAGTTCTTCGTGGATTTACTTTATTTGAGCAATTTTTGTAGAGGCCCACCCAAGGATCATACATGCCAAGTTTTATCAAATTCTGTCCAGCAGTTTAAGAGGAGATGATTTTCAAAGTTTTCAATTATTTTTTCTATTTGTTGCCATGGCAACCAGAGTTCTTCATGGATAACTTATTTGAGCAATTTTTGTAGAGGCCCACCCAAGGATCATACATGCCAAGTTTTATCAAATTCTGTCCAGCAGTTTCAGAGAAGATGATTTTCAAAGTTTTCAATTATTTTCCCTATTTGTTGCCATGGCAACCAGAGTTCTTCATGGATCAACTTTATTTGAGCAATTTTTGTAGAGGCCCACCCAAGTATCATACATGCCAAGTTTTATCAAATTCTGTCCAGCGGTTTCAGAGGAGATGATTTTCAAAGTTTTCAAGTATTTTTCTATTTGCTGCCATGGCAACCAGAGTTCTTCATGGATCAACTTTATTTGAGCAATTTTTGTAGAGGCCCACCCAAGGATCATACATGCCAAGTTTTATCAAATTCTGTCCAGTGGTTTCAGAGGAGATGATTTTCAAAGTTTTCAATTATTTTTTCTATTTGTTGCCATGGCAACCAGAGTTCTTCATGGATCAACTTTATTTGAGCAATTTTTGTAGAGGCCCACCCAAGGATCATACATGCCAAGTTTTATCAAATTCTGTCCAGCAGTTTCAGAGGAGATGATTTTCAAAGTTTTCAATTATTTTTTCTATTTGTTGCCATGGCAACCAGAGTTCTTCATGGATCAACTTTATTTGAGCAATTTTGTAGAGGCCCACCCAAGGATCATACATGCCAAGTCTTATCAAATTCTGTCCAGCGGTTTCAGAGGAGATGATTTTCAAAGTTTTCAATTATTTTTTCTATTTGTTGCATGGCAACCAGAGTTCTTCATGGATCAACTTTATTTGAGCAATTTTTGTAGAGGCCCACCCAAGGATCAATCATGCCAAGTTTTATCAAATTCTGTCCAGCGGTTTCAGAGGAGATGATTTTCAAAGTTTTCAATTATCTTTTCTATTTGTTGCCATGGCAACCAGAGTTCTCCATGGATCAACTGTATTTGAGCAATTTTTGTAGAGGCCCACCCAAGGATCATACATGCCAAGTTTTATCAAATTCTGTCCAGCGGTTTCAGAGGAGATGATTTTCAAAGTTTTCAATTATCTTTTCTATTTGTTGCCATGGCAACCAGAGTTCTCATGGATCAACTTTATTTGAGCAATTTTGTAGAGGCCCACCCAAGGATCATACATGCCAAGTTTATCAAATTCTGTCCAGCGGTTTCAGAGGAGATGATTTTCAAAGTTTTCAATTATTTTTTCTATTTGTTGCATGGCAACCAGAGTTCTTCATGGATCAACTTTATTGAGCAATTTTGTAGAGGCCCACCCAAGGATCATACATGCCAAGTCTTATCAAATTCTGTCCAGCGGTTTCAGAGGAGATGATTTTCAAAGTTTTCAATTATTTTTCTATTTGTTGCATGGCAACCAGAGTTCTCCATGGATCAACTGTATTTGAGCAATTTTTGTAGAGGCCCACCCAAGGATCATACCTGCCAAGTTTTATCAAATTCTGTCCAGCGGTTTCAGAGGAGATGATTTTCAAAGTTTTCAATTATTTTTTCTATTTGTTGCCATGGCAACCAGAGTTCTTCATGGATCAACTTTATTTGAGCAATTTTTTTAGAGGCCCACCTAAGGATCATACATGCCAAATTTTATCAAATTCTGTCCAGCGGTTTCAGAGGAGATGTCTTTTAAAGCAAATTGTTGACGACGGACGACGACGGACGACGGACGAAGGGTGATCCCAATAGCTCACCCTGAGCACTTCGTGCTCTGGTGAGCTAAAAACAACAAAAGTATAAAAGCAACTTTGAAGACAAAAATAGTTTTTTTTTCTAAATT
Organism: Solen grandis; assembly: GCA_021229015.1. NCBI lineage: Eukaryota > Metazoa > Mollusca > Bivalvia > Adapedonta > Solenidae > Solen > Solen grandis. Next base: position 29,882,769 of record CM037784.1, read on the forward strand.
TCACCACTTGTAACGTCTACCATCTTGGAAGTATCTACACATTTACGACCGTACAGCTTACAACACAGTGATTTTGTTTCAAGGATGAGAACTGTCACTGGCACAAAATAGGAAACTAGCTATTCTCACAGTGACTATGGTTTAGATTGAGGTACTGTTATTATTTCTGATACATAGGTAGATTCTATGGTAATGAAAGATGGGTTAAATTCTGTTTAGGTCATTTTTTTTCTGCGTAAGCTGTATAAAATGGAGTTTGACCTCTCTTTTGAACCAATCAAATCTTTGTTAACAACAGAATAGTTCGAAAAAGCACTCATTTCAATGGTGTGCATAAAGATGATATTCCATCATAAAATGAGAGTTTCAGGGAGCATATCTTTCTGCATGACTGTCAATCAACAATTTAATCTACATATTTGAACCACAACAACAACAACAACAACAACAACAACAACCACAACAACAACAAAAAACAACAACAACAACAACAAAAAAAACAAGAGGACCAAGATGGCCCTTAATCGCTCACCTGAGAAAGATGATTGCTTAAGAAATAAAGATGCTAGAGTGTAAAAAAGTGAAATCTGGCTTTTTTTAAAGTGAAAGGGGCATAACTCCTAAATTAACTGTCAATATCATTATAATTGAACCGATTCGAGATTATGTCATAAACATTTAAAAATGATTGTTAAAAAATGAAGATGGTAGAGAGAAAACAAAGTGAAATCTTGTATTTTTTGTATTAAAAGGGCATAACTTCTGACCTAATTGGCCCATCTCAGCCACAATTAAACTCATTTAAGACATTATTGTCATAAAAAATTAAAAAATTGAGACATTATGGTCATAGATATTGTCATAAAGTTTCAAGATGATTGCTCGAAAAATGAAGATGCTAGAGTGTAAACAAAGTGAAATCTGGCATTTTTTTATATTGAAGGGGGCTTAACTCCTGACCTTATCGACCGATCTCAGCCATAATCGAAATCAATCGAGACATTATGGTAATAAAACTTATCATAAAGTTTGAAGATGATTGCTCAAAAGATGAAGATGCTAGAGTGTAAACAAAGTGAAATCTTGCATTTTTTATATTAAAAGGGGCATAACTCCTGACCTAATAGACCGATATCAGCCATAAATGAACTCAATAAAGACATTATAGTCACAGACATTGTCATAAAGTTTGAAGATGATTGCTCAAAAGATGAAGATGCTAGACTGTAAACAATGTGATATCTGGCATTTTTTTATATTATAAGGGGATTAGATCCTGACCTAATTGACTGATCTCAGCCATAATCGAACTCAATTGAGACATTATGGTCATAAACATTGTCTTAAAGTTTGAAGATGATTGCTTAAGAAATAAAGGTGATAGAGTGTAAACACTAAATTGTTGACGACACACGACGCACCACGCACACCGCACGACGGACACTCAAGGGATCACAATAGCTCACCCTGAGCTTTGCTCAGGTGAGTTAAAAACAACAACACCCATTTGAAAAATTCAAACATAAAAAACACCCATTTGAAAAAGTAATCAGATGTGAGACTTTACTGAGAAAACGTAGTTAACTTTGGTAGTCAACTCGTCCCCTCAATGTCGCAAAGGATAGCTAAGATAAGCTATTTATAGTAACAGCTGGTGAATGGCTCGTGCTCCGAGACGGAACTTTTTTATGTTTCTTTGTCCCTTTCTTTATTTTTTTTCACTGGTTAGTATATTACATCTCCTTTATATAGCTATAAATGCGTTTTCTAGCCTTATTTTAAAATCGCAATTATATACATGTAATAATAAAATTGCCAGCAATATTATATTAATTAAATATATTATAACACTTGTACTGTCTTTAACTTTCATATCTTTTTTTTTTGTCTTACGCCGAATATATGTATCTTTTTTAAAGTTATTTCTTGTTTGGTATGGTATGGGTCAATTGGTTAAGGTCAAGGTTATTATACTTTTTATAGTTTTTTACAGATGATATGTTCCTTTTCGTATTTTTATTAAACATAAATAGCTATATGAATATACATAGTTTTATTTATCATGACCCCTACCCCCCAAAAAGACAACAACAACCCAAAAACGACAACAACAACAAAACAACAACAACAACGAAATAATATCAAAACAACAACCACAAAACAACCGCAACAAGTCAATATCATTTTCAACATTAGTTACAGTTTGACCTACTAAATCCAATGAAATGATTGTATTTCATTTAAAATTTTAAAGATTTATTGCATTAAAGGGACCGCGGTGTCTTTATATGGAGAAAATATGGCTGCATGGTACCTACGTGACCAAAGAGCATTATGGGTAGAGCTTTTTGCGGCGGTGACTGATTACGTCATACTTTGTTGTGTACGTTATCCATGTAGCCTTATAAAATGTACCCAGCGATACTGACTCTGAATCATACTTAAAACAGCACGTGAACTGTAAAAAAATGAGAAAAGTAGAATTTTTTGATGATCCATACGCTTCAGCTTCTAAAATTTGCACATACGTACTTAGGAATATAACTTATACGACTTAACAATAGGGGGTCACCATGCTCAGGATAATTTTGACATGTTAAAGGTTGACCTACAAATCAAGTCTGCCTCGGTCTAAACTTTAATACCGTAAAACATCTTATTCATGACAGTATCTTAGCAAAGCGTGATATAGTACCTATTTGAATGATTTAATTCCATTTAATTCTTAAATGTCTAGGATTTCAAAATCCAGTAATTTGCTTTGCACCAACTTATAAGCTATGATAATATAGCAGTATTTTTCAATTGGCAGCTCTCAAAATTATCGGTCCTTTATCGGATTTAACCGGTCACAAGCGCATACATTACACGCATTCGGGACACCTTGCCATTTTCTTCGAAATAAGCTTGGAGGTAATAGGGAGTGAAAGTAGTCCGGCAAGATGGCGGCGACCACTATGCCAATCTGTAACATGTGTGGTAAACCGAACATGGATATGTTAAATGTAGATGGATTACAATTTGCGTTATTGAGAAACGCTATTAAAACAATTTTCTCCAGCCATAATGACAGAATTCAGGGCGTATGCCGCAATTGCTGGGCACGTGTCGAATGTTAATCTTAATCCCTGTGTTTTTTAAATGTTTAGCTCCAGACCCGAATGATTACCAAAATCGTTTAAAATGGACAGTACCGTTGGTATTTCATGAGTGTCTTTTAGAAAGAGTTGTATCTTCAGCTAGTTGTGTTAATTTGAAGGTTGTATCTTTGATAGTTATACCTTGATAATCTTGACTTTGCCTAAGTTTATTTGCCAATATTTCTGCGACTAGAATGAGCAGAAAGAAGAGCAGAAAGCGGACAGCCTTGACGGATGCCACGAGATATGCCAAATGTTTCAGAAATCCAGCCATTATTAGATATTTGTGAAGAAGCGTTAGTATATAAAGTTTAAACCCACTGAATGAAAGGCATTATTTTATTCTGAGATTTTAAATAAGGATTTGATACTGTCGAATGGTCATTTATGATTTCTACTTTGGAATTTGCGCAGTCAGTCAAATCTCGAATCTGTCTGATATTGAAACATATATTTCTATTTTTGATATAGCCTTGTTGATCATAATTAAAGATATATGGTAGGACAGCTTGTAGACGTATTGAGAAATTATAATCTATATTTAGAAGTGATATTGGCCCCCAGTTTTCTAATTTTTCTGGGTCCCCTTTTTATATATTAAAGAAAAAATACTTTTGTTTTTGTGAATATGACATTTAACCGTTCCTGTAATCTTCATTTAGAGGCTCAGTTACTCAATATTTCAAAAATTATACCAAAATTTCTTATAAAATCAACAGTAAGACCATCAATACCGGGACTTTTATGTTTTGTTTTTTATACCTTTAAGCGCATTGAAAACTTCCTCTATTGTAAATAGACTTTCATATGATGTGGATATGTTTCTGTTATTTCTCCAGATATGTTACTTGACATGTATAGTTGCCTATAAAAATTCACTTCCGCTGTTAAAATTTCGTCATTTGATATAATTGTTTTATAGCCTTCTTTGACAGAAATAATAACTTTTGTATTTTGTCTCGATTTTTCAATATTAAGAAAGTGTTTTGAATTCTTTTCATTTTCTTCAATTAAGTGAATCATCGCCCATATCTGGCACCTTTAGACTAATATTATTAAGTTCTGTATTTGTGCTTCAATATGTTTATTTTTATTTTGCATTATAATACCATTACTATTTTCATCTACTTTTACATATAGTCCTTTTAGTTCTTTTTCTAGATTTTGTACCTGGTTTTTTTGTGTAACGAACACGGCCCGGCCCGGAATCGAACCCGGTCCGCCGGCGTGATAGCCCAATGCTCTAACCATTGAGCCAAAGAGTCGACTCCCTGACGCAGATGTCAGAGATTGTACTTATACCCGTGACGACGCATCGTCACATTTGCATGGAAAGTGTCGTGGAAAAAGCTACAGGAAACTTTAATTTCTACTTTTAATAGCTTCTATTTTGTTTGTTTGTTGATTATTAGTCTAGCAATTGATTCTACTTTTTTTTTCTATTCTATCTATATATATGTTGTTTTCTAAAGGAGAATTAATAAATTTCCAATAACCAGGCCCTCTATTTTAAGAGAGATAGCCATGTGATCTATGCTTTGAATAACTGCAGGTCTTATGTCTGATAAATAAATTTGAGGTAGAAGAGTTTTTTCAACAAGCCAAAAATCAATTCTACTTTTCTCAATGCCATTCTTTCTTCTTCATGTAAACTGTGATCTATCTTTATTCAGTGTTCTGTGTTCTCCAAATATCATCTAGACTATGACTTTTTATCATATTTTATTAAGCTATTAACTGGTATTTGCCTATTACATGATGCATTGGAAATTATGTCTTTAGTATTTAAGATATTATGATCCGCTCCTATAGCTGTTCAGTCCCTGACAAGTACTGGTAACTACATCTGAGATGCTTTTATAGAAAATGTTTCTAGATTTAATATCATTTGGGGCATAAACATTTACTAAGGTGTATATATTTTCAAAGATTTCTATATTTAAAATAATGTAACGACCGTTTACATCACTGTGTTGATCAACAACTGTTTCTTTTTTTATCTTCTTTGAAATAAGAATTGAGCATCCTTTGCAATTGTTTTGTCCAAAAGAATGGAAAATCTCCCAATTGAGAAATTCTAGAGTAAGAGTAGTTACTAAATTCGGTGTGAAGTGAGTTTCTTGTATAAATGCAATACATGTATCAGCCTTTTAATCCTAATCGTTTATGCTTATCCCTTAATCACTGAGCGTTTAGTGATATTAAATGGACTTGCTGTTCCATTGTTTCATAAAAGAGTTCATATATTAACAGAAATTGAATTAATACTTCAATCGTTATCCATAATTCACAAGTATTTATTAAATGAAAGCTAAATTTAAATCATGTACATAACAGATTGATATTACGCGATACGTGTATTCAGAACTTCAGTGAAGCAAAAGATCATAATGTGGAAAGATGTAGCCTTTAGAAGCATCCTTATTTAGCGAAAGCGAAATATCAGTTATGCAAAATGCATCAAGGCAAGTAATATCACCCAAAATATAAGAATTTCAGTGAAATATATATGTTGATTTGTCAGCGGGAAATAATACAATAAACAAGTAAATTCACTCTTATTCAATATTTCGGCAAAAGTTTGTCTTTCTCAAGAAAAAAACAACAACAAAAAACAAAACAAAACAAACAAACAAACAAAAAACAACGAATTTTAGCAAAATTATATATAATAACATTATAGACGTTTGCATAGTCGCCATGGTAGCAATAACAATTTGGCGACTATTCAAAAGTCTATAATCTAGAACTTGCTAAAAATTCATGTTTTTTTTTCTTGAGAAAGGCAAACTTTTGCCGAAATATTGAATAAGAGTGAATTTAATTGTTCAGTGAAATAAATTTCAGAATATACGTATACATATAGGCCCGACTAACTTGATCCCCAGGCCGAAAAATGCTTAATTATAACGTTTTGTTGTCCCGGCATCTCAGTGAATTGGTGTGAGTGAGAATTGGCAAACCGTGAAAATCACTCCCAGTTGCGAGGCAGTGCATTGCTGCAGCTTCGTTTTCAGAGAAACCTTTTTCCTTTTTCTGAAAACGAAGCTGCACATTATTAATGACATGAATGTTGTCGCTCTAGTCTAGAAATGATCTGTGTGACGTTTATGAGAGGTCTATTTCGACGTTAAATTCAATATGGTGTAATAAGCGAAAGATACAGGAACAGAGATGTGAATACTTAGAATGTAGCTTCGTGACAGGATGTAACAGCCCTTGGAGATATGAGTCCAAAATGCAAATGTATGCCATTTTATCATTTGTTTTTCTTATGCTTATTAAAGCAGATAAAGAAATATTTGTTGTATATCTTTATTAAACAGTCCACGTACGATATAGCAAAGCACGGTAATTATCATAATGTATGCAGTTCCCTCGAGACACCGGTCATGTAGAGTTATCGTTCGTTTTTCAGTGTATCGGGTTAATAAAGTAAGTTACTTAGAAATTTATCAATTAAAATATAGTGAATAACATGTTCACCTGCATTTATAAAATAGTAATGGAAATGTGGAAATATATATAGCCTTTAGAAGCATTCTTATTTAGCGAAAGCAAAATATAAGTTATGCAAAAGGCACCAGGGCAAGTAACATTACACAACAATATAAGAACTTTGGGGAAGTAAATATAGGTATACATAACATAAACCAAAGAGTAGAAATCAAGACAAAAAAACTGAAAAAATAATTAGCAATTACACAAACACACACACATGCACATGTACGTATTATTCATATAATTGTGAGCCGTTTATTTATAAATATTATATCAGTATAATCATATAGAATAATATAAACATATGCATATATACATGCATCTACACGTACACATGTATAAATAAACATACGCATGCAAAAAGTTCATTTAAACAGACTGAATAAATAAACCTTTTGATTTTTTCACGGCACTGTTTAATACCTCACACTTGTAAGTACGTATTACTGGTGAAATGTATCAGGTAAACATCAAATATGTATATATGCGGGATGAAAATATTAAGTTTTTCATGGGTTTTATATGTTTTATGTTTTAATGTCATGTTTTCTATACATGTATTTTTGCTTCTTTATGCAAAATAATATGTTTTGTTTTCATTTGCTCTGTCATGCAGCACATCCACCGGCGTTGGAGGGGAGCGGGTGCGAGGTGGCTCGTTTTGTTTTGTTTGGAGTCTCGTGATTATTGTCTTTTCCGACCACATTAATAAAGCTGTCTAGCAATCTTTGACCCCCATTTCTACTTGAATTACTCGAGGATCGGTCTTTGTTTTTGGCTGGTTTCGATATACGTGTTTTTCTAGTCCTGTTTCCCCGCTTTGGACTTTCACTCTGAGCGACGTCGCTCGATCCGTCCGTGTCTGAGTCTCCCTCCGATTCAGAGCCTGTGGCATATAATTATCAGGAAAATCGGTTTGTTTGTGTTCCGTTTTCTTACAACCGTTACACACCCATTCGCAATCTTCAAGCAGAGTTGTCGTTCGTTCCTCACATATCATCTCTGCAATGGGCTCAATGACAAGAATCTTGTCAAACAGAAAACATTTATTAAACGTGGATGTAAGTGTATTTTAAGGATCAAAAGTATAGAAAGATTGAATAAATACTTTTTGAATCATCATAAAACGTGTGTAAAATATTAATATTGATTATTATTATGGGAACTATTTCATGCCTTATTTCGCCGATGGGAAAATGCCGCGACCGCTCGTCTTCAAATGTAAATATTTACAGATTCAGCTGGATATCGTAATTTATGACCAACTTTTTATTTTCACAATTTGTAATTTTGATGACCATCCCGATAAAGTTCAGTGGTGCTATTTATATATATTTCAGTTTATGGAGCCTATCTAGTCGACCTTTTAAATTAGATATTTGAACAACGGTCTGGATGACGTCATTTATTTGGAACTACTTTCTGAGCCGACCACAGAGGTGATTGTAATGTAAGCCGATGTGTAAGAGAATTTGGACATTCTTGAAACCGGTGATGACACTTGGTGCACGTGAGTAGTAGAGGGTGGCACTATGGTACCCTCGGTACCATACTTTTTTGTACTTATGGTACCGTGGTACCATAATTTTTTTTTATGGTACCGAATCTATACTATAGTACGAATGGTACTATATACGAAAACAGATTTATGGTACCGTATGTAATAAAAAAACATGTCCTACCTGTTAGATCTAACTAGGATGACTTTTAAGATCGGATAGAGTATGCATACCAAACATTCGAATGACGCAATATTGTCATGTTGACGTCATGTTTTATTTCTTAAAGGAGGACCACTTCTTAACGTTATGTAAGTTAAAGGGGGATTGACAATTGTAAAATGTCCTTTCGAGACATTTGGGTTGGCCCTGAAAAGGGCCGTTTTGTTTCTTATTAATTGTGGTCCATACCACACGTTGTAC
>CM037784.1:29891431-29941431 GCA_021229015.1 Solen grandis
TTATACCATGAACATGTTATGATGTTAATATGTATTTTTCTTTTTTATATAAGATTTTTTACGACGACTCTGTTGCACAATATATATTATTTGTTTGTTTGTTGGGTTTAAAGTCCCACCGTTATTTGGAGACGATGTCTACTTGAGACAGATATAGTGCTGCCACACTGCAGTATCACGCCGTAGACATGTGGCATGATACCACACTCAGTCACATTATCCTGTCACCAGGCGAACAAGTCCTGCAACTACCCTTATATGCTAAGCGCCAAGTAAGGGAGCTATACCAGTACCATTTTTTCAACTTTGGTATGTCGCGGCCGGGGATCGAACCCACGACCTCCCGCTCCCGAAGCGGATGCTCTAAACACTCGGCCACCGGAGACGGTGCAATATATATAGCAAATAAGCAGTTTTTATTGAAAGATTGAATCCCTTTGGTCATTCAAAAATTAGCAGATACCATGACCCTGTTCATTATTGAACCAGTAATGGACACAAACATTTTGACAGAAACAAACAACTTACTTATTTTAATCAAATGTGAGAGATATTGAAGGAAAAAAAAGGAAGAAAACGGAAAAAGAGTCAGTGAGGTCGTAATCAGCTTAATGACCTGTTTATTTACCACGCCAAAACAGTGAGATCAATCAAGCAACATACACTGTATTGATAGATATTTTGAAGTTAGAAAGTTTGATGGTTCTCTATACTAACAAACTTATGAATGGGTCGTTCATAAACAGCTGCCAACCAGACGGTGGTCTCGGTGGCGGGCGCGTCTTATAATTACCCGACGTCACAGAAATACGTCATTGATGTCACCTTCACAGACGGAACATCGACCACTGATCCCGGATATTTCCTAGTATACGTAACAAAGAACGACCCCCCTGTATTCACAAACCTTAACAGTGAGTGGGACCACTGAGTCTTATTTCTTATTGCTAATAAGTTAGTTAAAACATTTTTCATCTTATCTGTATTCACTTATTACAAAAAAATTGAGACAGAATCTTTGAAATGATTTCGTCCGAATATTTAATATTACTTACTTAGCTTCTATAAGTTAAATTACCGGAAGTTTCAAAGGGCGGAAAATGACCAATGTTTTTTTTCTTTACTTAAACAAATATCAACGCATATGATAAAATAAAATAAAAGAAATTATTATGTCAAAATGTTTCATAAATCTCGTGACTGGCAAGTTAACAAACATTTAAAGCTTGCATGTGATACATATTTGAATTGTGGAGTAAAACATATTGTGATGCGGATGAACACGAGACCCAATGATGGCGAATGGGGACAAAACCAGGTAATATTTTTTATCAGAAACATAGTTCATTCCTTCAGGATATACCAGCTTTTTCTTCAAAACACCTCCGTTGCTAAGAACTCTTCTGTAATATTTTATGTTGTCAAATATCAATAGGTCTAGTGGGAGTTCAGAATACATGTATTTGAAATACTGCAGACGTGTTTTTGGTGTAGAGCCTTACTTACGAGTATTAAGAAATGAAACGTGCTCATACGATGTAATTCGTGACTTGAAAAAGAAAACCCATTTTCAGTGATATGGTTGTTTTGCTGTGATTAAGGATTTTAGAAAAAAACTGATTTATTTTCAATATTCAAAGTGCTTAATGTCAAACTATCCTTATTATTTATTTTTCATTATATTCATGTATCCTTTATTCATTTTGTGTATGGAGGACACAAATAATAATCGGACACATTAAATTGTTTCTATATGCATTATGTCACAGTCACTTCAATGTAAGTATTGCAGTTATTACCCGACCTGGACTATCTACAATTTAATCATGCATCTATATATATAATTTAATCAAGATACATGAATAAATATATGATAGATGAATGAATATATATTTCCAGACGCCGTGCACGTGAACATCTCCTATATATCGACAGCTGTTGGTGACGTCATATATAACGTCTCCGCCACTGATGCTGAAAACGAACCCCTCACGTTCAGCATTGCCTGTGACCCCGTGTCCCCGTGTCCTTTCCAAATCAGCTCCGGTATTTAGTTTCTCCTCTTCCACAACTACTGGACACACTCGGGAACGGAGCTCAAGTCTTTAATCTAGCCCAATGATAAATTCTATAAATTTTTAATTTAATATATAGAGCCGATCGTTCTAGTACCGTGATGAAATAGAACGCTACTTAATAATCAAATCTAATTCAGTTAACATCATCGTTCACTTAAAGGTCATATTATAATTTATTTTGTTATTATTTTTATTATTTTTTTTTATTTTTAATTATTTATTTATTTATTTATTATTTTTTTTTTATTTTTTTTTGTGCAAATTTACTTTGATGCCGCTCAGTAAAATATTTAATAAGACATACATGAATTAACTTCAAAATATACTATAAAATGTATCTATGATGAGTTTAATGTGTTTACCAGTAGCTAATTGTTTACTTTTATGCTTAACCAATCCTGTGTGTTGCAGACGGCATCATTACGGCAACTGCAGATTTCATCCGAACCTACGTGCCGGGATTTGATATTGTCGTCTCGGTAACAGACGGAACTACTTCGATTACTTCTAAAACATTGACTGTACTTGTTAAAGGTCAGTAAAATGTCTGATGTAATACATAATAGAAAGGGTGTCATGTTCGGTGCTAATGTTCATGAATGTTGATCCGAGGAATCCCACTACAGTTCCAGGCGCAAAGTAAATGCCTAATACAGGAACCGTCGAGAGGGATAGGCATAAATTAAGAGAACCTAATCTAACAGTAAGAGGGTGTGTAACTCCCTTTGTTGTTGAATTATTGTTAAAATTAATTTATCAGTCACGCATAAATAATGTGATTCTTTCCCTGGTGGCCGAGTGGTTAAAACGTTCGCCTCGGGAACAGAATGTTAGGGGTTCGATCTCTGACCGCGACATACCAATGTCCTTAAGATGGTAATGGTAGTTCCTTGTTTGGCGCTCAACATATACACTGAAAAGTTCGAAGACCAGATGGTCCGGTCTTAGAATTATATGGCTGGTTGTAATATCAAAATAATCTATCGAGGGGTGAGAGCGAAACTATGTTAAGTGCTTATATATTTATATGCACTTCGTGTCATGTCATAGTTTCGCTATGACCTCTCGCTATTGAGCTATTTAACCTCACCAGATAATGCGCAATTTAGAGTTCAGATGACGAATATATGTCTCTTTTGCACTTGCATTTAACGCATTTAATATCAGCTTTTATTAAGAGATTTAAACATTGTAAAGTTGTCGCTATTACTATAATTCTTAATATAAGCAGACCTATGTCCCATCGTTCAAATCCCTGGTGGTGTTGGATAACTTAACCACAGGTTTACTCCTAACCAATGGTTATCTTTTAACAATTTTTTTCATCTAAAAACCCCTTTTGACCTCTTTTAGAAACAGCTTTACCACTGGGTTTGTAAATCATGATGAATAATTAACCAGCGTTCGAGAAACTGGTTAATTTAACCAAAAATATAGTGGGTTAAATTTAACTAACGTTTTATAAATACAATTGCTAATCACAGTTAAAGCCCTGGCTTAACTCATGGTTAGATTTTAACCACGTTTATATAGATTTCAACCACGGTTTATATAATAGACGATATTCGGAACTCACATAAATAGTTTTTCTCCACATTTGTAATGTAATTGCTGAAAAGCATGCAGTACTTTATTAATTTTATTAATTTCTAATGGTAAAATGTGTTTGTACTTATGTAGGAGAAACCACCATGCTTGTTATTCCGAAATACGTCTATTGGCTGCTGAATGTCAGAATTCTGTGATTGTTTTAATGACATTTGACCTTCAGATATTAACGACATCCCTCAGATCAGCAATGTGCCCTTGACCCGTCCTCTCGTTGTGTTTGAGGACACGCCTCTTGGTACCACAGTATATACCGTAAGCTACAATGACCTTGACACCACGGATGTCCACCTCACTCAAGCCATATACAGTCCGATCAGCGCAGCCAACTACTTTCAGATGGGCAGCACCAGTAAGCTTTGTTCCAGAAACAACAACAACAATATACAAGTATCATTGATCACTATACATGTATACTCTTTTTAAAGTTGTCACGGCTTTTGTTTCTGAAACTGTTACCTCCAAAATTATACAACACCAACCATGACCACAACTATTTCTACTACAAAATTAATGATGATTATTTCATTACAGCTACTACTATTACTATTACTACTACTCCTTCCACTACTACTATTGATACTGATAGTAATTTTAAGGACATCTTTGTTGAGTGGCAGAATACATGACTGCAGATCCGAGAGCCCTGCTTGGGATTACATTCTATCTACAGGGTACTGGTCCAGTCAAAGACCCGACAAGAAAAAGTACAAAAACGTTAACGTTGTGGGAAATACTTTTAAGTCTATATAACATTCCACCAACAAAACATTGGGCTAAGTAATACGTCAATTCTTAAACTCGGTGCACATTCCATTATTACTATTTTATGAAATATTCAATTATATATATGACTGAGCTGAAATGAATAATTACCCTAATAACTTACAATACTTGTTAAGAAATGAAATATTTGGGTATTTTTATTAGAGAAACAAAACTAATAAAATTTGCCCTTAAATATTTAAGCTTTACTTAGCGCTAAGAATTGTTTGTGGAATTCGACCCAGTTATATAGTATTGCATTATTTATTTTTTAGTTTGGGGGTTGTTCGTCTTGAAATGGACCGGTAGTTGTCAGAATACTAAAAGAAAGATATCTTCTTCTATTGTCAATTAAAACAAATACATCTATTCAAAATTATATAAACGTATTCGCTTGATTCGATTCCATAAATTTTAGCTCGACTACTCAAAGAATATGAGAGCTATTGTAGTTACCCTTGCGTCGGCGTTGCAACTTTCGGTTTAAGTTTTGCATGTAAGTTGCTATCAACCTAATATCTCAATAACCGTTTATGGTATTGACTTGAAAGTTTATGAATATGTTCAAGGGCATCAGACAACCAAGATAGATAACTCTTGACTGAATTTAATATAGATTATGGCCCCTTTTTACCTTAAAATTTTGGTTAAAGTTTTGTATGCAAGGTACTTTCATGCTTATATCACAGTATCCAGGCATGCGATTGATTTTAAACATCTTTAATACGTTTAGGGGTATCATGTTATCAAGGAAGATAACAGTTGATGGAATATATTACAAGTTATGGACCTTTTTTAACTTTGAAATTTTGGTTTAAGTTTTACATGCAAGGAAGTTCATGCTTATATTTCAGTAACCAGGCATGGGTTTGATTTAAAACTTCTTTAATATGTTCAATGGTATCATACTATAGTGGCAGGTAGTTTTTGACTAAATATAATGCAAATTAGGCTTAGACTTTTTAGATAAAGTTTTGCATGCAAGCCGCTATCCAGCTTATATCTCAGAAATTGTTTATGGTATTGACTAGAAAGTTTAGGAGTGTGTTCAGGGGCATCATTGGTAAAAGTTTTGCATGCACAGTATTATTATGCTTATGTCTCAGTAACTAGGCATGGGATTGATTTTAGACTTCATAAACATATTATGGGGGATCAGACTATCAAGGATATTTTTTATTATTATATACAGGGTATATGAAGGGCAAGAATTGAAATAGATTTCATTTTATTTACCAACAAGCATTTTGAATAGTCGAGCGTTCTGTCCTCGGACAGCTCTTGTTTACTTAAGACCTATCCAAATATTGTGAATCTCGGCTCGGTCTCTCTCCGATTTATTTACTGAGGAATATTAAATACTCTTACAAACAGAATATGAAACGATCATACAGATTTTTCAAACTGTAAATCACTCTATCTTAAAAGCATTTACAAAGAATGAAAACAGACTACAAATCACAAACAAATATGAGAGATGCAGATGGTTACTAAACGAAACGCACGCTTTGCATGCTTTCCACTAGAGAATCATGGAACTTCCGTTTGAATTTGCAATGTGCAAGACTTATCAGAGGTCACTATACAGTGTGGCCATATCACGTGGTATATGAAGTCATTTTAAGCAAACGTTTAAAGCATATTTTGCATCGATTCGAAAAAGATAACTGTTGTAAGTATTTTATTCCTTCACCAATTTTAATGAGATATAGCGCATGCGAAGCGTAAAACTGTGCACTACATAAGAGTCTTAGTGATTCTTTTGTCAGATATTTAGTATTTCCAGACATTCGGGAAACATTATTAGCGATGTGCTTTACGTGTTAGCAAACAAAATTTCACAACTCGGAAGGTTTTCCCCGAGTGTTAGGAAAAACTGTGCATTTGATAACAGAATCACTGGAACCTATGTGTATGTCACATTTTCCCGCTTCGCATGAGCTATGTACTATCAAAATTGATAAAGAAATAAAATACTTAAAACAGTTTTTCCTTCTGATGCTTTAGGCATTAGCTTAAAATGACGTCATATACCACGTACATGGTATGGCTACACTGTAGTTCCTTTTTTTTTATTTTTTTTTTTTTTTTTTTTTACAATGATTCGAATACTGATTTGCATAAATGATTATAAAGATAATAAAATAAAAACAAGCTTTACCTAAATGCGCTTTACCTAATTTAAGTATCATTTCACATTAAGTATAAATTATGGAACTCGAAACTGATAATTGAACATGATTTATTACAAATATGCCCTTCAACGTGATTTTTAAATAAAAACAATTGAAAAGAGATATGACATGAAGCGTTCAGTAAATACCGCGTGTGACGAGCTTGTATATGCGTATGAACGTTCTATCAACCATTGTATCAACATCTGACTTGTTAATCATCTGCCCTTGAGTTCCCCTATTGAATATGAAACAGAATTTGACATGATATAATATGATAGTTTCCAATGCATGCTAGATCTACCATTAAAGGCCAAAAACCTCGATTGCTTTTGAGCCTCAGATGTGAGAAAAATGAGTATATACGACTATATTGTGCATACAGTCACAGTTGTTTATAGATACAATCTTTGCAATGACATTTATATCGTAGGGTGTGCATATTTACATAGACTTAATAAAATAATCAGGTTAAGTGACAGAAACTTAAAATTTAAAAGGTTTGGTATACTGCGGTTAAATAAATCCTGTAAAATACATGTAACATCGCGCGCGTGCGCGGTAACAAAACACCAATTCTCTGCTGCTATGGGTGGATGATATGCAATTACATGTAATTACAGATGGTGCACTCTACTAAAATAATATTACCATCAAAATTTTTATTTAAATGATATCTATATAACAAAACCTCACTATTAAGACCAACGATTTGGTCTTAATAGCGAGATGGTCGCTTTATGGAGTTCGACAAATTAGACCATACAAATCATATATACCAAAGTAAGTTATAACACAATGCATTGATCATGTTCACTGCAATTCATTTATTTATAGTCAATTGTGTTATAATCAATAAACTTCCACCGTCTCCGGTGGCCGAGTGGTTCGAGCGTCCACCTCGGGAGCGGGAGGTCGTGGGTTCGATTCCGGCCGCGACATACCAAAGTCGTAAAGAATGGTACTGTTATAGCTCCCTTGCTTGGCGTTCAGCATATAAGGGTAGTTGCAGGACGGGTTGGCCCAGTGTCAGGATAATGTGCCTGGGTGTGGTACTGCAGTGTGACAGACACTATATCTGTCTCAAGTAGACATCGTCTCCAAAATGACTGAAATACTGTCGGTGGGACGTTAAATCTAACAAACAAAAAACCTTAATAAACTCTCAACATCCATTTCTCCATTTCCCCAATTCAAAATTCATTTCATCTGGCGTGTATCTTCTTATTATTCCTCTAGGACTAAGTATCTTTGAATCAGATATACATGTAGTTTCTCTTTAAGAAAGTTTAGTTCTTATGAGTATCATCTGACATATTTTACCGTCCCCAATAGATGGCGTTCTGACGACTGCGGTTAACTTGATCGACTATGAAAAGTTCTGGGACGATGAGGGGATCTAACGCCATCACTGTGAACGTCACCGTCAGTGACGGCGAACACTGGGACAGCGCCACCCTCGACCTACTGATTGGTAACGTGAACGAGGCTCCATCATTTCACCAGACCAAATACACGCTGGAGCCCCCGGAGGAGGGAACAGTAAACTCAAGTTTTCTTTTTATTTGTCTATCAATTCACGCAAATTAATTCATACTATGGAAATTCAATTGTGTTGGTTGTTGATTCATAATTCATAAATTCTAAACTTTGTTTTATATTCCAACACAAATAATTGTGAAGATTAGCCTGAAGCTTTCGATCTACACATGGGGATCTTTATAAAACAGAATGATCTATTATTGATTGCCACCATCGCTCAAGGAATGTGTGATCGATGATTTCCCACAAATTGTCTCCTCAATTGGTCCCAGACGTGCGGAAGATTGTGACAACATTCGTTCCTGTTCAGTGGCAGCTTGTGTACCCTGATATATGTAGCCTCATTCATAACACCTTAGTTCCCTGTCCAAAACAGTCACTGAGTGTGGCCCCGACTGAACTTGCAAATGTGCCTTGACACCTTAGAGGAAGTGGAACTAGTCCTACGGTGTTCCATGACACGCTTTTTAAGTTCTTCCTATTTCATCGATGCAAGCGTCGTCATCATGTTCATCACACTTAATATGGTAGAACTAAATCGGGCGGCTAATGTCATTTTTTCAACTCTATCTTTGGGATGGAAAAGAATTTCTTTCAAGTTGTTGTGTGGTATGAATGAAACATTGACATTCAATTTTCCAACTTCCCGTTTCAACTGTTCTGATGTTTTTTTCCACATATATACGGAATAATCATATTCCCCCTGCTTATCCCTTCCATTAAAGCGTCTTGACAATGTCTCGATTGTATTGTTATTTTGTTGTAGTTTTTTTAAACCATTCTGATGATCCAATTTGGATAGTGACAGCCTTAAATGCACTGTTTACATGTTTAGTTCAAACTCCAAGTCACTAGATTATGCCACGATCGTCATTGTTGGTGTAAGGTCCTTACTGCACCTAATATATGATGAACCGGGTGGTGAGAGTTAAACTCCTAATATTGATGTGTGTGTGTGTGTGGTGTAGCCATAATGGTACCATCAGCCACACGGACGGTGTTAGTATCCAGAAACGCTAACTCACTATTCTCTTCCTCTTCTGCAATGACTTTGATGTATTGGTCATTGCTGTTAATATGGTCTGTGAACTCGTCAACGAAAGTCTTTTGTTTAGTATGCGTAATGGAACCACCACTCTGGGGATGCAAAGCAGTGCTCAGTGCCTGCTCTTCAATATATTCCACATATTAGGGCGCACAGGCCGTCATTGAACAGGGACGGGGCACGTTACAATCTTCCACAAGCCTGGGACAAGTTGTTAACATCGCTCACTCATGCCTTTAGCGTTGTTGGCAATCAACAGTAGAATTTCATTCTTTTAATATATATTTCGGTAAAAGATTTTACATTGATCTTAATGCCAGTTGTTGTTGTTGTTGTTTTAAAGCAAAACATATCCTCATTTCTTTTTAGGCTGGTCTATCAGCCGGTGCCACGGGATTCGTTGTTTATGACCCAGATTTACTGGTAGCGGCCCTGTCCGAGAGCCATACGTACACGTGGGACTGCGGTGCATACAGTCGCTACTTCATCATGAACTACAATACAGGGGCGATAACATTCGCTACCACGTTCGATTATGACACAGCCAACTTTACTTCCCCTTACTCCTGCAACGTGACTGTCACTGACAGGGCGGGGCTTACTGACACAACCGTCCTGGAAATAGACGTACACGTCAGTAATTTTAATTGCATTGTTCTCGGCTCAGCATTTTTCTACCAAATGTTTTACGATATTAATCGCTTTCAATGATATCCCAGTTTACTTTCTTTCTTTTTTTTTTCGTATTGATTTTCATTCTTTGTTGAATTCTTTTTAACACTTGATTCTGAAACATTCATCAAATGAAAAGTGTTAAAATTGGTTTTGAATCACTTGATATTACATGTAATTGCCTATTTCGTCTTATTATATGGTCAGACCTATTATAAGACATCCAAGTAATTGACTCTATGTATTTATCCTTATACTTCTAAAAATATTAATTTTAACCTTTATTAATATAACATCAGTGATTATATATGACTGCGTATATTGAATGAAAGACTACTTTATATAGAGAGAAATTATATCATTAATCTACATCATAGAGGTAATGACGTCATCATCTTCTGAGCCCTGTTTCAGGACGTGAACGACAATGACCCGGTGTTCATGCAGGACGAGGACTATCTCGTCTTCCAAATCCCCAACCTGGCAGTTTCCCGGTTTGTAGGACAGGTTCGAGCCACGGACGCGGATCGTTCCAGTCCAAACAATGACATTTACTACAGTTTCATCCAGAATCCGTTTCTAGAGGGATTTCTCTTTATAAATAATTTTGGTATGTCATGTACAACGAATTTATATTTTATAAAATATAAACCTTGAAAAGCCTTTCTAAAGATAATATAGACTGTTATAGGTCCAATATGTTCATTGTCTTAATTTATATTTGTAAATATTGACGGGCAATCTAATTCTATCGGAATAGAAGTAACACATTTATTTCAGTTGTAAGACACTCATTGTTATCTGTTTTTATTTTAATGTTTAATGATGTTCCATTTATGAAAATAACAAGTATATTAAAAGTAAAAGATCCTTTTTCTCTTTGAAATTATACTTAACATTGATTTTTGTAAAATATTATTGTATCTATTTATTTCATAAACATTTCCTTAGCAGCATTATCATAAATAGTGGACATAAGAATGAGTTTTACTGTATTTATCAAGTAAATGAATAATAATTTTGACTTCGTCTCAGGCAATATTTATGTTAACGAGAGTTGGGAAAAACCGGAGTTTGATTATGGCGTGATGTACGAGTTAGTGGTGCTGGCGGAAAACGTCAATGATACAACCGGAACCAAGAGAACTGCCACCGCCACCGTTTCCCTGATCATGCCCGGGGTAATCACTTCTTCGTTCTCAGAGTTGTCAATTACTTTACCCATGTGACCAGTATAAACCGGATCAGCTTGCAAGTAACTCCCATGCTGATCAGGTCAAACTGTTCAATTCTTGTTCGATGTTTTTTGGTCAGTAAACTAACAATGGAAATTGAATAAACGGAACGAAAAAAAAAAATGGAGCAGCAATGAGGTCTTCACTGCGTTGAATTTTACGGGTGAAGTCACGTGACGTGTATTTATGCGCTGATCATTGCTGTTGTCGTATTTAATAGATACACATAAATTCATTTTATCAGATTGGATGTATATGGACATATTTAAACAAAACAATGTCAGTAGAGTGAAACTTGTAATATGATAATGGAATTAATCAGTACATTATTTTTTCTATTGCATGTATGTTCAAATCGTATGTGGAAGACCATGACTACAAACATGCTGCGAAATACGATTACACTGCTTCCAATGTATACTAAGCAATGCATTAAAACAACAACAAAAACAAACAAACAAACAAAAAACAACAACAAAAACAAACAAACAAAAAGAAAAAAAAATCAAGAAAAGAAAAGAACGTATTTTATACCTATCTATCTTTGCTTTGGTGTGAAACGGTTATGTTGGAAATTAGGGCTATATTGTCTTTTAACTTTAGTTTATAAGTTAAAAAAAAGATCTACATGTGTTTAAGGTAATTCAAGTATAGGTAAAACTGTACAAAACTTTACAAGATAAACGCAATCTCTATATAGCAACCACCTGTTCTAAGTGGCCATTTCCGCTTTGTCCTTTGGCTATCTGGTGGAAACAGATTTTATTTGAATTTACACATGTTTGATTGATTTAGAATATTTGGTAAATATCTCATTCTTGGAACTTAAAATTTAACGAATAAATTTGGTATAAATTATTTTCTTTACCTAAATACGTATTTGATAATTGTATGAATATCTATAACCTCGGTTTTAATTTCATCAGACGACAACAATGACAACAACGACAACTGACCGCCCGGCCTATTTTATTGAGGATGACACCAGAAATGTTGCCTGGGTAGCAGTGGCGTCATCGCTGGTGCTGACGCTCCTGATTATCGCCTGCTGCATGATCCTGGCCTACACGGTACAGACGAAACGATATAGGTGGTGTCTGCCCTCCATCCGTAAGAAGCTACTCGGATTGAAGAAGATGACAGAGAAGTATGATTGTATAAAATATATGCAGATGTATTCCTATGTTTCATACCGGAAGTATCAGTACGACTTACTATACCTACTGGGTCGTCTGCTGTATAATGAATAGTGACCTTATTTTCCCGACGAGCATTACAAAATAAACCAAATAGTTTGAATGCAAGATGACTCAATTGGAAGACTGCTTAAAAACATAATTTATTTAATTGCTATTGATTTTAACGTAGAATTATTATAAATCCGCGATATCTTTGATGTGAAATTTCAGATCGTATTTGCAAATGTTTTTATTTGTAAAAGTATACACATGTAATTATTATCTAATAATTCTTGTTATCTTCGAATCGGTATATGGCAAAATTGATATCGACCAAAACCAAAGCAGGATGGTCAAGCAACATCAAATTACGCACATACTGTAGATGTAAACTTTCAATCTTCCTCCCTTCCTTTATCCATTCCTTCCATTCTTTCATTATACAATACTATGGTGATAACGGAAATTCATTTTAGCTTGTACAATGAATTATCCTTATCAAAGGTCAGTTGTATATGACTTCAATGGTGATTTCAATGTAAAACAAACTCAACACCGGTGTTTTTTTTTTTTCTTCTTCTTCTTTTGTAAATGTAGAAACATCGTTGTCGTATGACACATAAGACATTTGAAAAACAATATAGGACTCGTCTGCTAAAGGCAGCCGAATAAAATGTCACAGCAAGCCTTTTCATACAAGAAAATGTTGATCTGTCGTCAAAAGTAGAGAATAATGTTATTAATTTGATAAAAACAAAACCAATGCACCTAGAAATGAAACAGTGGATTCGCTTTTTCCAAATGTTCTAAAGAACATTGTCAATTTGATACAAACAAAACCAAAGCACGCAGAAATGAAACGTGGTGGATTCGCTTTTTCCAAATGTTCCAAACTGTCAAAATAAATACCATTAGCCAATTAAGGAATCGTACTGCTAATCTCATTTTTAATTGTTACATATATATTTGTTCGACAACTCTAGATAACAGTATAATTTTAACCATCGTCGAATGCACCCGGCTGACTTATTCCGTTTCACTACATGACATCATGCCGTGGGGAAATAGGCAGGCAAACCGTCGTAATACAGTAGTTATTGATTAAATTACACTCTTCGGCGCGAAGGCTTGAAAGTCATGTCAACAATAAAACAGATGACTGCGTTCGGCAGCTGTATACAACTGCCTTTATGATTGTTTTTAAAACATGATGCGACCAATGGAATGGCGCAATTTGTCACACCCTAAAACGACCAGATTTAGCTGTAATATCCCACGGCCTATAGATGATCTATCGATCGGCCGTGGGTATTCGACGATGAATTTTAACCAGAACATACAAAATCCCATTTTTCTGTACAACAGACAGAAGAGGCAGTACTACAGAGATATTCTCCTTCAAGAAGAGCTAGAGCGGTCTAGCAGTGATTCGGACCAGGGATGGCTCGACCCCCTGCATGATGAAGATTTAGACGACGACCTGGAGTCGGCCCCGCCTGTGTGGACCAAACTGAGCTTTAACAAACCCGGCAGTGCCGGCAGTGGAAGTTCTGCAGTCCCGGCAGCAGCCAGTTATCACGAACCAAAACCCCAATCTAGTAATATAACATTATTCTTTATTATCAATTATAAATCATTATCATCAATAATGATACATATATAAAGTTAAATACTACGAATCATGAAGATGCATTGTTATTTTTAATTCTTGACTATTTTTTATTTAATTTATTTTATTTTTTTCCTTTTTGTTTACTGAATCAATAGTTTGGGAATAGATTGTGTTGAAAACAATGAGCCTAAAGTATTTTGTTTTCTTTTAGTTAAAAGTCATGTTTCTGTATACAGCTTGAACATATGATTTTATGTAGCTGCATATTGGTGTCAATCGTTGAAGAGTCTTTTTAGCTTGTTTTACTTTCTTATTGCAGAAAATATGCTGTCCAGAAAAATGGAAAGGTCACAGAGTGGAGCCCCGAAAATCTGGTCGTAGTGATAGTATGACCAACTTCTGATGGGATATATGCATTAGGATGTAACTTGCTAAGTTATGTCGTTTAAGCAACCAATCAGCCATTGTGATTTATATTTATACTATCTACTTTTTTAATCATAAAGCAAACAAACCTTAAACATAGCCACATACAATTGAGCATGCATAAGCTGATATCTGTATAAACGGCCACCTGCATAAAGCAGTTAACCTGTTAATTGCGCCCAGCTTTAAGATGTCCAAACTGGATTTATTTACATTTGATACCTCCATTTGGCATCATTTTGGGATAGCAACCATTCTTTTCATATTCCCTTGATGTGACACGTGTTTTTCATATTCCCTTGATGTGACACGTGTTAAAGTGGAGTAACTCTTCCGGTTTTATCCAGTATATTAGACACATAGCATCATAAACAGCCATTTAAATCTTAAACTAGTTAATCTTATTGATAGGATATACCATGTTGCCTTATTTCAAATGGAATTATCGCTTGCTTTTGATTTTTGTTGCTGTTGTTTTGGTATATGGATACCTTCCTTCACAAATGACATGTATACGGTCCATTATTTTCCGTGTAACCGTAATATTTACTTATTGTTGTCGACTTAATCAACGATTCCAAAAAGTTCTGATAAGAGGAAAAACAACGAATGTTGCATTACAGTTAAATTATGCTGTACTGAAGTTTATATACAATTGTTTCTGTCGTCACGTATCATTAAAAAAAAACACGCATGTGTCACGTGTGATGTTTTAATTTATTGATATGTATTCTCATTAAAGTTTAATTTAGTTTCTGAGCTCATTAAATGTTTGAACCAATTTTATACTGTTTTATCATTCCTCCAACCCCATCATTTGAGACATTTTCCTGGGTTGAAACTTAGTATGGCCGGCAAAGATCAAAACTTAGAAAATGTATATACATTGGTAAAATTGGGCTGTTATGGTACAGAACAAAAAAATGTCAATGCATAGTTTGTTGTTGTTTTTTTCCCGATGTTTTTTTTATCTGCATAATATATTTTTCTGCTTGGTAGTATTCTCGCCCATTCTATGCCTTGTTTCAAGCAATTTTGGAGGGTAAATCAAAACGTCATTTTTTATGTATATTATTATACTTGGTTAAACTGCTGATTGACGAGCTGATAGCCCTGCCTCCTCTATCAGATAGTACTTGCCTACTTACGACAGAGCACACCTGTAAACATTCTTTCCTAAGCTATTATAAGTAAATTGGTAAGTAAGTACATGTTTCATCAAAGTGTCATGTGTTATACAATACTGAACAGCCCGTCTCATGGGCCTATATGTCACTGTTGAGACATGTAATGATTTAAAATATGTGAATGAACAAGAAATAAAGCAACTATGTTCAGCTATATGTCTGTAGTTATTGTATTAATGAAACGTTTTGATATATTAACAGATCCTCATAAATATTTGCGGTAGGTCGGTGGTTCTACCCGGATGCCTCCGTGCATTCAGGGTCTTCCTCCACCTGTAACTAGCTGGACGTCGCTATATGACTGAAATACTGCCGAAGCGACGGTAAACTCAAATAGTGAAGTCAAGTCCTCCTAAATATGAAAACTCAAAGCAAACGGCATATTTACCAGTTGAAGGGAGCAATTACCTACCATTATGTTACATAACGGTGTCTCCAGGTCAGCCAAATGTGCGGATCTCGGAACTTGGATTATAAAAGAGAAATTTGCATTATATAAATACCAGCCTTCACATACATTTGTATATCTCGTTACGGGGACCAAATGATTTGAAATGACGACGCAAGCAACCGTACAAATTACACTGTAGTTATACGATGGATACACAAATACATTTATTAATATATATTGTTAATATGTAGTTTATTAGATAGCAAAGTAAAATCATTTCATCTGATTGGTCAATAAGCCATTGACATAACGTCATGTACACTTAGTATATGTACATGTATTTGACGCGTTATCAGTATTTCTAAACGCACAAATATGACTGAATTGCAGTATAATGATATGTATGAGGATGCCGTGGCTGACATGATCATTGACTTCTGACCCGGAATTTGGCGAATTTGGTCCCCACTGGATGATATCTTTTCAAGACCTTCTCAAGTGTTAAATGCTGTTATGACAGAGGGGCCGTCGAAAGGGATTAGTAAAGGCTGTAAAACTTCTTTTCCCAGTCGATGTAGACGATATTTTACGGAAGATGACGTAGAATAAGGCGTAATAAAGTTCCGTGGTAGAAACGCCTATACCTAGGGCAAAAGCTACGCGTTGAGATGACAACTAAGTGAAACATACGTTTGATAATGTACCCGACTGAATTATTATAAAAACGCATTTCTTAAATGCACATTGAGACCTATTTCGGACTGAACGTAATATTGACAAATATTTTGAAGTCTGTTTCAACGTTTTCGTATGACTGAAAGACGGTTATATAGTCCGCTTCATTGGAGTATGCTTATTTTGATTTCCCGGTATAAAACACTTTAGAGATAATACCTCGTAAATCATACAATCGTTCTACAGGATCTATCACACTACTCCCTATCAACGCCGAAGACCTTTTAAAAAAGATATTTCTGGCTAAATCAACTATATAATGCGTCTTAAAAGAATCCATTTCCGTTTGTAACTGATAACAGCGATGAAAACTAAATCTTTCATGATCAGTTGACTTCAGAAATTATCAATCGTCAATATTATTAACAATACTGTAATGTTATGATTAGATAAACAAACATCCATTTCTGTATCTTAAGAACCGTAGATTAATTTCTCTGGATCTATATAATATCTTTTTTTACGCTAAAAAAAAAAAGACGTACGTCCAGCCAATTCCACCTTTTATTCACTTCTTTGCGGAGTGGGGGATTATATGTATAAAAATTGCCTCTCTAATTACGCTCTCACCTCAGTTTAAGCCGTTCGGTCGGCGTATTGATCTCTTTTAAGTCTACCATTGCGTGGCCCATTCAAGGCTACATTTTGTATTGGCTCGTTGTTAATCTTAAACACTTTATTTATTTTTCTACACACACAGTAGTCCTGCGGTTCTACATTCATACCTATCATATCACGACGAGTTGAGGTCCTCTGTGGTTTATATGCTTACATTTTGAGTACAAGTACGGTATTAAAAACTTTCAGTGTGTGCATTTGATTGGTATTAAAATTAGGATAAAATCTTGTAAATCGGTGTATTGGAATATTTTGGGGTATGTTTGGTCGCGATGAAATGACCCAGCCATGTGTCTGCATTTGTATGTATGAATCAGAAATTTAATGTAGATTTGTCGTTTTTTTTAATGCAAAGATAGTGCTTTAGTGAGCAAATATGGATGCATCTACGGGCCCCTCTCTGGAGTTTAGGGGCGATGAGGACTCGTCAACGGGAACAGCAACCCCCAAGGTGAGTCATTTAATTAGGGATTTCCTTGGGTGCCTGTATGAACGTCTAAGACCATTGTCAAGTCCTGATTAAAGGACAGGGTTTTGATGTTTCTTCTAATATCGTTTGATAAACAAAACATAAGTAGCCTTATCAAATTGTATTCCTTTTAAAAAGTTTATCATAACTATATATCATACCATTACACACAAAACTTAAACATGTCGGTTCGAAAGTATACCCCCATAAGCTTATATTCTCAATTCCTTAAAAGAGCATTAAATATAGCTATGAGACTGATAGAGCTATGTAGTACAAATATTATTCAGATAATAATTAAAATACATATCCCTTACTCTAGAATATCACACTCTTTGACTTCTGAACACACGGTTGCTGTACAACAGATGTAAAATATGGACGCACTTATATATACAGTAATTATAAACTTTGAAACTATAAATGCGGTTTTACAATTTAACATTTCATAAAAGAAGTTAAACTAGACGACTGTAAAACGATATTTGTTTTCGTAATTTTGGTTATGGTTGCTTTATTATGCTTGTAATGACTGACCTTTGACAGCTTTGAAATTTATTGCTTTTTAATTTAAACACAACTCCTTATATCATGTTAAATCACTCGAATAAACGCTGTGCTTAAGATACTATAAACAACTACTTATGTCGAAACAAAATTATAATCAAGTTCGTTTGTACAATCACAACTGAATTGATATGCGGCCTTCACAGGTGTATTCATTTGCTGGATCGGGTTCTACAACAGACACTTAAGTCAATGTGTAGAAAATAGGTAATCAATTTAGGTATCAGTTATCTGCTTGTCGTGCTTTACAGTGCAAATATTTGACAGTGTGTTAACAGTCGGCGCTTCTTTTGCAAGGTCACAGAATGTCTCACCGTGCCAAATGTCCCGACATTTGTTGGATCACCAAGTCTTATGTTGTCATAATCGCTGCTATAATGCTCGGTTATCTGATTTAGACAACTCTGACCGACATGTTTAAATACAATTGTTGCAACAAGTGGCGTATGATAGACTGTATTCTCATAAAGCTGCGCTTTTTGTATGACAGGAATGCATGGCTAGCAGATTGATAACATTATCATTAAACATGTCATTAATTATTTCTATTTGATATCAAGTATACGCACAGTATTTCAGATTTATACGGTCTTGTTAGTTTGTATAAATATATCATAATGTACGCCTAAAACCTTTGTTTTGTGTATAATATTTAAAAAAAACGAAATGTTTTCGGCTGCTCCTTCATGAATGATTATTATTCGAAAACTGAATATCATTTTCTTTGACGGCGAGGATGGTATCGTATTTTAATAATTGCATTATGCATAATATTTTGACTTGAAGACAGAAGATTATTACTACCAAAACGTATCTATACATTCGTATATTTGTATGTAATCGTTTAATGCAGAGCCATTATCGTGAACTCTATTAATGGTATAAAGCCTTGTTTGTACATTGTATTAACGTTTCTTATGATAGTATTAAGATCATATGGTGATAATTCTCATAACTATGTTTTATTCACGATCGTAATTAAATACAAAGTTTAGGAGGAATGAAGGTATATATATAATTCACGAAGAAAATAATTCCAATCCCGTTTGATATATGTTTTGCAACAGAAACTGCCAGACGTTTTATCTATACAAAAAGATAATAATTATGATCATATCAAACAATAATAATTAAACTATTACACGCACTGGGTATCAACTTTCCGACCGAAACTTACTGTTGTCTGGTTTCAATCAAAGATGAGACTCTTTGTAAAGTAGCATATTCGTGTCGAACTTATGTTCAAAATAAAGGTCCATTAATGATAACTATGTGGTTGTACTTACCTTTCACACGGTTAAGTCGCTCTTTTACGAATAAAGCATACTATTCGAGAACTACATTGTGTTACTGAATTGTATTTATCAACACATTGAAAAAAATCATTATTTAAAATAATCTTTTGAATCAGTCGTACCATTTTTAATATAACCTAAAATGAAACCTATTGTATCTATATGCTATAGTGTATCTCAATACCACCGATCCATCATTGTTTCATTCCGCTGGCTGTTGTAGCAGGCACAAATACTAGGTATGCTTAATCACGTCTAGACGGCCAGATGCTGACTGATTCACCATCAAATGGAAAAGAAAACAACATGAGGTCAATAACTTTAACTGAATTTGAAACACGCCGTGGGAGAGCTCCCCAATAGACAGGTCAGGAGTACGTTCAGCAATTAAAGGATCGCTTTCATGAACAGTTTCACCGAGAGAATGTCGCTGATTCACATGAATGTTTCATCTGTTGTCACTCACTGACTTGTAATCAACGAGTCTTTGTATCTGCTGGATAGCTGAATCAATTTTTCTTAATTGATATCTGTTAGAGAGAGTTTCGTCAATACAGACTCAAAAGAGTGGCGCATTTGTATAATGCATTAATAATAGCTTGTTATGGCAATCGTTTTCCCATTTTGCAAATTATTTACTTCATATACCCAAGGACGGACAAAAACTGTTCTACAATTTGATGTAAATTAATCAATTACCTATCACGGAAAAATACAGTTCATTCCAAATGATATAACAGCCAGTCTCGTGCTGTACCATGACATTATAAGGGCGTGCTTGATTTCAGCGGAAATTTTAATTCATTTTCGTCTGGGTATAGTTGACCGAGTCCCCCGAAACCATACTTTGATTCTTTACCCACGCTACACACCCAGGCCAATCATGTTTAATCAATAAGTGGACAAATAAATCGATTACAAGGCTGATTAGTCCAGCCGATAAGCCGGCAAACTAACAATGAATTATCTTGTTGTAAAACAAAGCCGGGTTTATTTCACAACCAATCTAGATCTCTATGCTCGATCGCGTCGCTTTGTCACACCGGAAACGTTCTGACAACGCTGTCCACAACGTCTTCCGTCGGCTAGACCGTTCGTCTAGTAAACTTCCTGTAAATGTTTTTATTTCAAGTTACTATTCCTTACATTTTATCTATTAGTTAAAAGTTGATATTAATCATTGCTCTTGAAAATATTCATCGAAACTTTTTATTCTTCTATTTGAAGTAATTGCACGTCCTCCTGCAAAGAAAACGTGAAATATATGCCTGGTCGCTGAGACCATTAAATGATATATCTTAATTCATACATTGGCAAACATTCAAAACCCACCAACCAGTGGGCATTAATAACAAAACTTATCATTGTTAAAACATCACTTTTTGTACCACTACACTTAACGGCTTAGTGTAAAAAATACTTAATTTACATACAAAATTAAACTGTCACCGTTGTCAATTGTACAGTCTGTAGAAATTGTATTCGACCAATAGCGAAATTACGCAGGATATGCTTAAATTAACTTGAAATTGTTGGCCTTTTGATTGTAAGTGGGTCTCATTACTGCCCGTTTTATATTATCCTAAGTCAATTTTATTCAAGATCAAAATTTCTATTAGGTAAAGATTAACACTAACACGATCTGGGTAATTTTATTAACATGATTTGTAACATATATTTATGATAAAGAACAAAATAAACACAGAAATAAAGAGCGAGAGAGAGAGAGAGAGAAGGAGAGGGGAAAGAGGCGAAGACGAGAGCAGGAAAATGTATAAAGATTACTACATTTACATAATAAATGTTGTTTATCCTGTTGAAAAGCTTTGTAACGTTACTTCTTGGCCATCCAATTTATATACATGTATTAAGATATTTGGATCCTGTGATAAACCATTTATATGTATATATTTCATATGACAAGAAACTGTAAAATCTACATCAATAGAATAAACTGTTTATCTGTCTGTGTTATTGATTTAGATGTAATATTATGTTATAGGCCTAAAGGTGCATATGCGAGTATAGCAGTGGTGTTATTTTGACACACTGATGACATATGTCACATGATAAAATGTTTACTTACAATGTACAGTGCATGTATTTATATAGATGAGTATTTACACAAACTTCTTGAAAACATAAATCACCACACGCAATTCCAGTTTCGAAAAAGTTCAATAAAAAAATATGCAGTTCATTTTCATCACATACTTGATAAATGCTAACAATGATATACTGAGGTCTAACCTGCGTCACTTTCAGTGGTTATTTTTATATTTACTCTTCAACGAAGTGTCCTCTCTGTACTTTGATTTATGGTCCTAATACAACTTTTATAGACAGAACAAGGCATGATGTATAAACAAATGCATCATGCCCTGCCTTTAAAATGTGTCAGTGATTCTTGTAGTACGATGCAAGCATAATTAATTTCAATTTTAAAAAAAGGCAGAAATTATTATTTTATGGATTTGCATAATCCTTAAATTTGTTTGACATGTACTATTTGAATCGAATGTTTGTTCATTCATTTGTTTAAACATTCAAAATGCTCGTATACTATAAAATAATGAGCTCGTAAGAATCAATATCATCTAGATAATTATTTAATTGCAAATAAAATCAATTCACCTTTGACTTGTAAAACAAATACTAATGTGCCTTATTAATTATTAGATCAAATCATTTTTAACAGACATGTATATCACAAAGAAAGATTCGTGATCTTGAACCAACAAACGTGCTTTAACTCTACCTCTCATTCTCGTCATTTTACATCATGGTTACCACGGGAACCACATCTGACTGAAATAATAACCTTTTTAATATCTGAAGTTTAATTTCAATCCCAGTTGTTTGAGGGTGTGTTTTACTTTATTTTACTATGTGCACTATGTTTACCGCTCACAAACAGTACCATAAACAAAACAATGCGAACTTTTTTGCGTAAACCAGCTCAACAATGTATCACGTGATATCAAAGAATTGATATTCTGAAAAATTAATTCTATTATATATGAAAATATTGGAATTATCCATTCCTTACTTGTCCCGATATAACAGCCATGCGGGGTGTATATTTCCTAAATTGATCACTCACCCTTTCCAAATTTGTAAAGTCAAGAAAAACACAAAGGAACTTGATGTTGTTATTGTTGTTTTTTCACTCGCCTTGCACTGACGTTCACTCGCCATGGCGAGTGGTCGAATAGAAAAGTTCACATCCCTGACAGCAATACCTCTTTATCAAGATACGAGGAGAAGCGAATGGTATTAAACCTTATCAGCCTACGGATTGTTTTGAAACCAATAGCTGTTATGATAATTTTGAAGAAATATTAGTCACGTGCTTTTCGCGACCTTGACTTTAGTAAGCTTTTGGAAATCAAAAGTATAACGCGGTCAACTAGGTCTTTGAATACAATCATATCTAAAGGGGCTTTTGGAAATACATTATGTTTAACTCCGGGAAATTAAATACTGTTCACACTACAAATGTTGTTTACATTTGGTCACAACTCTCCTCTCAAACCCAAATATTTACTCAAAAAAAGCAAATACATCAATTTCTCCAGGCCAGACTAAAACATTCATATAAATCTTATCTGTTACTCTAACGCAATTCGGGTAACGCCAAAGACTGACATAATATAGTCACACACTCAACGATTAAAACCTGAGAGAAAAATGCCTGTAAAACATAAATATTTACAATATATCAAGACGCTATTCATTTCTTCCAGTCTTGCAACAATATCAGTTTTGGTTATTTGCCACCAAGAGCGAAACACAAGGATCGATACTTGAATACCTGAGTGGCAAAAAGTTCAATAGTTTGTCATCTTACAAAAAGTAATTGTCCAAGTCATTGGTTCGGAACTTCGTGAGAAAATGACACAAATTTCAGTATTAAGAGCACTTGAAACTCTATTGATTCCTCTCTTTAGTTTGCTGTACGGTGTAACCGCCTTTGAAGTTTAAAGACAATTTGCTTATACAGAGTATATCATATCTTTCTAAGTTTAAGCAGCTTCTACCTAATATAAAAATATTGTTAAGTGTGGGGTGTAAAATACTTCCATGGACATTGGATTTCGTTGGGTCTGTATTGAAGGTAATGTCATGGGTATATATACTCTAGAAATCTTTTTTCAGAAAAAATATCAACGAAATTAGTGTGTTTAATATATAAGAATTGAAACTGATTTTCGATGCATTTAAGCGATATTGGTCAAACTGGTTATTCCATGAAGAAAGTCGACCAACTCAGAGTTTCATGTCAAACTTAAAATAGGGCAACAGATAGTAATTTATTTTACATAAATTAAGATTCGAACACATTTCATAGTTCATATATTACTGATATACTCGTAATTTCATCCTTACTCGACCAAAAACAACAAAATGAATAAACAAGTCATATAATTTCCTGTTAATAGCAAACCAATGCTTTCACTAAAGTTTATTTCTTACGATGAAATACAAACTTAACGGTAAATTAGTGATGTTTCAAATAAGACAATTTCGACAGTGTATTTATATACTTTTTATATTCAAAAAGGACTTTCGCTACTTTAACTCAAGTGCTGGTAGAGAGATCGAACAGGAGTCATCACTGGTAAGTATGGTACCGTGTGTCACGTGCAGCATACGTGCTGGTGTGCAGTGATATTGGGTCGTGCTAACCCGACGATGCAAGTCTAACCATTTAATTAACACCGTAATAATTACAGTGTCAAATGGTGTTGTTTACTGACCAGGGACATCTTAAGTGTGTCGAAAAATGCTATAATAGATGTTTGATGTTTATGCTTATCATGCTCATGATAATATTTAGGATACAATGCATATTTCATTATGTCTTTTTTTTCCTTACAAATAAATAATTTGATCAAATACACGAGTATTTCAAAAGGTTTCATCCGAAACTGATCGAAGTACTTTCGTCTTCAGGTTTCCGTACAGGCGAGTGTCAGATGACCGGCACTATTCCTATGCAGGTGTTTATTGATATGACTGGACATTATATGCTATAAACATTTGGGTATATATATCCCCAATAGCAGTCCGAAACACCAACGATTCTTTGCTTGATACTCCTGTGTTACACAACTGTGACAAAACAGTACTATTTGTGAAAACTTAATCTAACAATGATGCCAGGTTTTCTATGTTGATTTTTCTAACATCTTTATAACTTATTGATTTCATTTGTGTAATAAAGGATTCAGATGACTTTTTTTGTAAGTTAGGTTAAAACTTTTGCGAAAACTAAGACGGCGTCAACTTTCATGAGTTTTTTTTTTATATAGCAGGAAATACCCGACCCTCTTGGCCTAACATAATTAATGTATATGTTCTGTGATTTGTTGCAAAATAAAATCTTAACTACGGTCAAAGTTGTCATTAACACATCACGGACATTAACATGAATAATCATTTGGAATGTCATTTAATTTTAAAGAAAGAAAATTGAAATGAACAACAACGTATATTGACAATATATCGAGGGGTGATCGCAAAACTGTTATATTTTCTTTTATTACCTACCACATGCATATGCACTGAAACAGTTTCGATGTCAGTCCATGATCATAGACCTGATAACATAACAGTTTAATAAGTCTTTGCTTGGTATATTCAGTAGATACGAAATATATATAAAATATCCATTATGGGAATAAATAATTACAATGTCCCTGAGATTTGAGTATGCAAACTTAATGGAATCTTAGGTGCTTTATTTCAATTCTAATTATAAAGCACGTGTTACATTATCTTCATAGTAATCATCATATTCTAATACACTTTCGTTTCTAGCCATGCTCTTAGTATTAATGAATCAACACCCACTGGAAGCACTTAGAATTATAGACTACAAAAAGTTACACTTAACCATAATGGATCGCTTTCCAATGAGGGAATACATTAACATAATTTACCTGAGCAGAGTTGGATGTAAATTACTGACTCTCTACAGCTATACAATTGGTGACAATTATCTGCTCTCATTTCTTAAACTCGAAAGTCGATCCACATATTTGAATCTTTTTCTCTACTCATGTTTCTCTCAGAGAAAATCCTTTAAACCAGCGAGAGTAGTCAAGTTTGAATCATGGCCGAAATATGCCTGGCACCTTTTCCCGCAGTCTCTCATTCAGAACAGAGGCTTAATACATATTTATATGTCTGTTTTAAATGCACCGTGTACGTAGACAGTAGGTAAGTATATGATTATCAATACACAGGACCATATCATCCACCTGGCACATAGATATGTACTTTTAAACAATGCATTCATGCGAAAATCCAGATCAGACTCCGGCAATGCAATAGTGTTATGAATGTTGGCGAGTTTAGACAACTTATGTTATGGTTATGGTCTTGACTTTACTAAACATCTTAAGATAATGTTGTACATATGTATAAACGCAGTGTCCTTTAATACGATGTTTTTGTTTGTTTTTGTTTTGTTGTTGCTGTTTTGTTGTTTTCTTTAGAACTTCAAATTTGTGGTGATGCATGCTTTGATATTTTTCAGTTCAGGTAGAACTCAGTTTGAGATATTTCGTGAAACGCACACCTGGTTTCCAAAATAGTTTTCACGAGGTGATGGGTAAAATAATTGTCTGCATTTTTATCAACATCAACGAAAATGTAAAATTAATCTTAACGATTTAGCAATTGAACCCTACTATGTTATATGTATAATAAACCCCACTTAGGTTTGCACAGATTCAAACCCATTACTTATATTTCCATAGTCAAGCGAACAACGGCTTACTTTAATATTTAAAGAAGTTCTATTCTTAACTTAATTATCTGCGACTAGACCCGATTTCTTGTTTAATTGGATGAACACTAGAGACGGGCTATATTCCCGGCCCTTATCTTACCCCAGCCTGTAATCAACATAGTTATTCATCCCTTTGAAACCAGGGCTCAACGATGTGGTAGGCATGATACATTTTTTATATCTCCACCTAGCGATCTAATCTGCAATCGAACTCAAAAGGTCAACTTTGATTATTTTCTCAAAGTGCTCTTTAATGTCTAAGCAATTGATTTTGAGCGAGGTGCTTTCGAATGACGAGACCTTTTATAAATTGGCTTCAATAACTGATGTTGTAGCTTTATACGCCAATATGATTATGTAAATTTGTATTGATGTTAACAGGAGAAAACGCATACACAAACTCAAACGTGCTTATACACACGCGCGCGCGCACACACATGCTAAATATTCGAGTGTGTTCAATTTACGATATAGAATACTCATAGAATGAAATGTTTGCACGGTTAAAACATTTGTGGTCTCAGACAGGGGGTATCTCTTAATGTTTAGCTCTAGTTTACACAACATATAGAGAAAAATCAACTTGTTCTATGTATTGAATTATCATGAGTATTTCACTGGCAGTCAGTAGAGTGCATTGTTTTGCTTTTCTTCAAATATTTTGAAGCAACTTGAAAGGCAAATGAAAATCAATAGGTACAAAATCAATCTATTATACTCGATGCCATTCGGGTTGATGGTTTCTTGATTACTTAACCCTTTCCCTCATAGAGGAAACCATGAAAAGACCTATGCGAACAGCATAAAACCAGATCAGCCTGCGAGTAACTCGCAGGCTGATCAGGTTTTATGCTGTTCGCTGCTCCTCAGTGGTCTGGAAATGAGGATTGTGTAATTAAATTTGGTAAGGTTTAACTGTGGTTTTCTCCAGATCAGGCTTTATGTGGTACCTATTGAGTGCGTCAAAATGAGTCTATATGAGGGAAAGGGTTAAAAATAGACTACGGGCAGATACCAGGGTTCTATACATGTACTGCAAAGAACATGTTAAGTATCCAAGTAAGTGTTTAGAATAGATAAATATACTTAAAGAAACATTGTGCCATCATGCATTTAAAAGGCCATACATGTTTATATCAGTACCTATCAAACATATAGACTTGTGAATGTATTTTTAAACTGTTCCTTTTTTCTTATTTTCATATTGTAAAAAATATTTTATCTGAACACTTTGTTTCCTGTACTTTGATTGTGATATGCGAATAGGTATGTAGGAAATTTATACAATATAATTATTATTGGACTTGGATTAACAAACCACTATGGTAAGCATCATTTCGTTTATTTCTTTGGCAGGTTAGGCACAAATTAGCTCCAACACTACGATCATCCACTAACTGGTGTTCTGTCGAGGAAGCAATTGTCCTTGGCTTTCTTAACATACAATGTAATATTAGACTTCGCTTCAGCTGAGTTGTGACCGTGTATTTGAAATATTTCTATTTTCAAGTTCAGGTCTGAACTTTAGGAAACAAATTGAGTTTTATCTCAAATTAAAAGTTCCTGATTCTAGATCACTACAATGTTGTTGAAGTGCTTGTGTATTGTTTATTCATTTATTCATTCTCATGTCTAAATAAATGTTAACTGTGTGAATTGTTGCTATTGTTTGTTTTTTTGTTGTTGTTTTTTGTTTTTTTTGTTGTTTTTTTGTTTTAATTTTCATTCTCTTGAACAACAGATTAGTGAGTTATGGCTCCCTATGAGTTTATATTGGAGGAAATGTCATTTTAAGAAGTACCTGGTACTGGCGACTTAAACCTCAACCCTAAATGTAGGCAAACAAATTTCTATATATATTCGTTTGGTGCCTATGGCAGTGTTTCATGGCTGTCGGAATGCCGTCGGTATGGACGATGTTCAGGGAATAAATGCTTTAGAACCAGCTCCTGAAACTTATACCGGGAGTCCGTTTAAATGTCTTACTTGCACACTTGATATGAAGAAGATGGCCAATTCCAATGCATTACACTAACACGTTACTTAAAAAACAGTAAGTTAGGTAAAACATGTCTACATTTAATACGCGATTTAATCTAACAATAATAGACCTATTCAGATCTATACCATATTTAATAATACCGAAATCATTTACATGTATTTTTTGTTACATTTAGTGCTTTCTAACAACCTAATATGCTTTGATTTCTAAATTGTAACTGTTAGTTAACTCAAAATTGGACATGTTCTCCTAGAAACGATTACCAAAACCTATCACCGATCCCATCATTAGCCTATTTTATTTCTAAGGTTTCATTGAAATGCTCACGGTTAACCACGTTCAGCAAATTCTCCAACCAGTTTACTTGCGCGTCATGGGCTCTTTTAAGCCTCGCTGGAACAAAACAGGCGTTTCTTTTGTACAGCAGTAGATAATTTGCAATACGGTGTCGAGCTGTCATACGAAACCTGCTTAATTCCGTGTAAACACCAGACAGTCTGTTTAGGTAGACCCATAAACGTATATCAAAGCCATAAACCGTTGCTAAATGCTCTTTTGTCAGCTTGACAAATAATGAAATGAAATCTGATTTCTCAATCACAAACACTCTTACCGGAGCTTTTTTGTTATCGCAGTCTTAACCAAACAGTTTTTGTTCTTGAGTGTAAAGGATCAATCAAGGACATACATACGGCAGTGTTTTTCTCAAAACATATGTGCAAATACTCTTCTGACGTGCAGTTTGTCTGGTGTCAACATTCCTGGTGGCATAAACATAAAATGATAAAGAAATTATTTATTTATACAAAAGTGTTATATCTCTCTGTAAGATAATTGTTTAAGCATTTGAACATAATTGTAAGAGTTCAGCGACGAACTCCACGTTATTTATATAAATGCACTTTGAAAATACATGTAATCCCAGCCATTTATAAATACGAATCCTCTTACTGCTATAGCTCTGTACATTGAATGTATAAATTCAAATATATGGGTGTTTGTTTCTTTTACATTTTCTTAAACCACAAAAGAGACATTCTTTAACCGGACAAAGGGCATTAAGGCTTTACTTATTTGTTTTATTGAATGCCTCAGTTCAACATTGATTATTAACAATGTCAATAAAAAGTTTAAAAGCAGTATTTGCCTCTTTCAATGTCTGTCCGATGTATGAATTAAGCTATTTTGGGGGCGTCTGTTGGTGAATTGATGTGTTAGCTCTGAAATGTCTCGTTTAATTTAATTACAGAATTTTAATAAACCGGTACAACATTGTTTACATTTTTATGTATACATTGAAGGGTGAACCACAGGGCAGTATTCTAGAGTCCGTGACTGAAGAAACTGAACAGATGGACGAAAAACATGTCAAGATTAACGTTGTTGACGTCTTGGACGATTCCGGAAGAATATCAGAAATGTCAAATGAACAACATAAATCTGCCAATTCGTCTAGAGTTCCAACCCAAGCTACTCGTGCCAAACTCGTACGCACACCTGCCAACAAGGACGACACTTCCGGTCATGCAGAACCTCCCGAGCCTCATTCTGAGCCCCACGAACCAGATATACTCATCACAGAACTGAAAGACCCTCCCGAACTTGTTGAGGGCGAAGATGATGAGGACGAATCAGATATTGAGCCGGAATATAAACAGGTTACCGTGGAAACGGTAGATGCTGAAGAAGACTGGGATACCGACCTCGAAATAGAAGGTGAGGTTGAATGCATTGCAGAAACGTGACTAATTTCGTGATATGAACAATTAAATAAATAACTAATGTGTGAAATCAGATGACATTGGTTACTAATTAATGTTGTTTCATTTTTATTAGTGTGTGTGTTTGATTTTTTATATCAGCCAGTTCATCTGAGAAACGTTTGACAGTAGGAATAACAACATCTCTGAAAAGCAACATCTCTGAAAAGAAAATTTGAATAGTACCCTTGTGTGGTTTGTGTATGATGTTTTGCTGGTTTGATTTTAAAAGCTACTTTGAAATCACAGGTTAGCTCACTCCAAGCTCCAACGCAAGAGATATCGCACGCACAGATCTCTGCCACAGTGAGTTGAAAAATAGCTGAGTTACAACTAAATCAGAGTTAACCAATAGTGTTACGTTTTGTACACACCATGGTCACGTGGTAACTCAGTGTGGCAGTGATTAATGCGGAGTCAATCCACTGCGCCGGACTTTGATCTCACTCGGTTGGACGATTAAAAATGCAAAAGTTCCATTAGTATATAAAGCATACCCTAGAATATAGTATGAGAGTGAAACATATATATCTTCATATTCTAAATGAATGAATATTATGTTCAAGAAATGTCCCATCGATTCAATAAACTGGCAAAAAATATATGGGTATTTATTCCAAAATATAACCCATTCACATTAAGTGCCCGCTGTCACCTTGCAAACTATATAAGGGAGCAAGTCTTACAGTTGTCACAAATGTTTTTATTCGCTGCACAACATATATGCATATAAATATTCACGTTTTTATGATGACGTAGGCAAAGAATATGGTTCCATTTGTATAGTTTTGTCAATGTTCTGCTATATTTCGACATGAGATGTTTTACATTCTATATCGGCTGGCATTACCACAAGTGAGACTAGCAGTTGCACAACTGTAGATTTGGGCCTTTTGATATTGGAGATACATTATGAGAAACATTTACACCTCAAATAGAAAAGAAATAATTGTGGGGCTTTAAAATTAAATTCGAATGGCAATATTTACACTTACAGCGCCATGCTGCATTGTCATCTCTTATGTATTACCTTCGATTAAAGCGTTTCATCGTCGAGGTGAACTCTTATTTTTCAAAATATCAGATAACGATACATGTAACAAATGAAGGTCCATTATGTTTATGATTAAGGACCTGATTGAACGTTGATTGTTACATAATGTAGTTTGATGTGGTTGTAGACTCTGTTCAAACGACTGTACACTATTACAGACTGATCTTATTTTGCACAGTTTTAGTCAGTACTTGTAATTAATAATACTGGACATAGCAATTGAGAACACTGCTGTCAAACAGGTGCACTTAGAAATAAATTTCTGATCATTTCTGATTGGTCGAAATCTGGATCAATAGCAAAAGCATACAGATGCCGCCGAAAAAAATGTATATTTCTGCTGTGTTTTTGCTTTAACTCACCAGCCACAAACGTTTTTTGTTTTTGTTTTTAGCTTTGTATACAGATTGGCGTAGATGTAGACAAAGCGTTATTTGTGTCCTAATACTTTGCGGAATAAGCAACGGCTTTCCGTGGTGTGAGGAAATGTATTAAGGAAATATGTGAGCAGTTTAACAATTGTTTCTGTAAATAAAAGTGGTCGAAATGGAAATCAATACAAGTAGAGTATGAGAAATAGAAAAAAGTGTATTTTTTATTGATTAATAATATTTGTTTATCTTAACTTTGATTTAGGGAAGAAAGGTAAGTCATATAGTACACCGACTTTTCAATTCAGCATATTTTACCATGTGTAGTTTGTCAAGTGATTTACTTTCAATCGTGCATATGTTCATAGTAACATTCCAGTATAGTCAGGGTTTGTACATTTATTTCATAAACGTATTTATTGGTGTATATTTATGTAAATAATCGAACAACTAAAAAATTTTTTTAATATTAAAGTAATTCATAAAGAATAAAAAATAAGAAATTGTGTTTGGTGTTTGAATGGAGATAAACTTATATTTTCGTATTTCATAGATATTACCATAATGAATATTATTCTCTTTGCGTCGTCTTTTCATTACTTTATCCCAATTTTCTATCAATTTATATTGGGATATTTCAGATTCTAAGAAAGGTACATTTTTGCTTATAAATTAGGAATTAGTGACTTCTAGTCTGCGTGAGGGGGTATGGGTACGCAGTTTTTATGTTGATGTGATGATCAAACTAATATTTCACTGGCGGCGGTCCACGAAATTTATTTATTCATTTTTATACATTATGATTTATTTTCCCTTCAATTTATCTTTTTAAATTACTCATTGTTTATCCAATATTTTAGTTTTATTCAAATGTGGATTTACTTGAAAAAATATATAAAAAAAGATCAGTTGACAGAATAAATAAGTATCGTTTTGACTCATAGTTAAACCATCTTTATTGTGTAGTATATATGATCTTATCATAGAACAAAAATTAATATATACAGAATCAAAGCGCTGAAAGTGCTGGAAGACTGCGAAGCGATCAGGAAACAGGGGATAATAATGGAGTTTTATCGTTCTGCTTATTAGAGCCTGATTCGCGTATGTGCTTCGCAGTCTAATAATATCAATTCTTACATGTACCTTGTAGTTGTTTTCTGGATTTTTTTTTCTGAAGCATGACTTTTTAATTTTTATTTTATGGGCCATGAGAGCTTTTTAAATTTTTTAATGATATCTATTCTTATTAAAAATCGTCTAGCATGTTCGCTGTAGAATATAGGTACAGCCTTCTATGACGTAACTTGCATATAGTGCCCGTAACTTAGTTAATTGTTCTCGTGTCTAAGATGGTATAATGTGTATATGTAATCTTGCAGCAATGATGAGTGATAGTCTGAAAGTAGCGTTAAAGTTGTTACACTAACGGTAGACGGCTGCGTGAAATAGATAGAAGCATGCAGACACTAATAAAACACGGAAGTCGAGGGCGCCATCTTGCTTTATATAATATGTATATATATATACGTAGGGAAAAGGCACGCACGGGATATCAGCTGTTCATTTTATTCTAGATGTGCTTTGATAATTATTAAAATATGCTTTTTTGTGATACTGTTGCATAGATTGTACTTTATTAGCATGCTTTTAATGTCTTTATCTAATTAAGTAATATATAATGACAAATGTGTATATATGAAGTTACCTTTGAATGTGCTTGAGTCATGGAATCATGTTTACATAATGTTTTAATTATTTTCTTGTGTTGTCATATAATATATATGTATGGCAGCATATACCCATTTTAAGCTCCCTATGCAAATAGATGTATTTAACCTTTTTATGTGTAAACGTGTGAACTTTTCATCTAAGTGTTTAATGTATTGTGCATTTAAAAATTGTTCATTTTTTTTTCTCCATATACTTGATTGAGGCAAAATGCATTGAAATAAAAAAAAACCCAATAACAAACAAAATAACATCTCAGTTTGAAAATACAAGTAAATATACAGAGATGATAAATTAAGCGATATCTATAGTTTTTAAATTACTGTTTGTGTCTTTAAAATGCATTAATTTAGTCTAACCCCCTAATTCCAGATGAGGTTATGCGAGAAGTTCGGAACCACGACCCGTCTGGGCGCTCCTACTACGACAAGGTGTGCAGTAGGATGGGTCTAGTACCAGTCTCCTATATCAAACGCCACATCACGGACACCGAAATTACAATGAGATACCATGGACTTGGTGCAAGTGCTTCCAAAGCAATAGCTCTTGTTTTAAGGGTACGGCCCACTGGTTTGATTCCCTGCCACCACCAACACGACCGACCATACTTTTTAGGCCTGAATCTACATACTTTTACAGATTTTAAAGAATGATAATTTAGAGCACATTACATAAAGTAAATAGTAAAAAAATGAAGAAAAAACTCTGACTGACATACACGTAATTGCGAGCAAATTGAACCTGGCTGCAACTGTTTCAACTTATGGTAAATTACATAATTCTCGTCGATTTTTGCTTTATTTTTGTCAATTTTATTCACACCCATCTATCATTATATTAAGTCTTAAGCTCAATCATAGAAACTATTTGGTATATTTTGATTACAAACAATAGCCAAGTGTTGGACAACAGTTCTAACAGCTTAGATATGCCTCTCTCCTGGAGTATGTCACATAATCTAGATCGACATTCTCTTCTACCTACATTATCTATTTTCTCTGATATATTATACGATTCTCTCACGGTCAAACAGATAGATAAAAGTTATATAAATATTTAATCGAATAAGGAGTCGATCAGCACTTTTTAGCTCATCTGAGCATAATGTGCTCTAGGTCACCCTTCGTTCGGCGTCCAGCGTCAACAATTTGGCTTGTTAACACTCTACTGGCCACATTTTTGGTTCAATCTTCATGAAACTTGGTAAGAATGTTTGCTTCCATAAAATCTTGGACAAGTTCGAATTTGGGTCATGTGGGGTCAAAAGGAAGGTAATTGAGGTCAAATCTTAGAAAAACCGTGTTAACACTCTAGTGGCCACATTTTTGGTCCAATCACCACGAAACATGGTCAGAATGTTTGTTTTCATAAAATCTTGGACATGTTATGAAGTTGGGTCATTTGGGGTCAAAAAGTAGGTCACGAGGTCAAACCTTAGAAAAACCTTGTTAACACTCTAGAGGCCACATTTTTGGCCATATCACCACGAAACATGGTCAGAATGTTTGTTTTCATAAAATCTTGGACAAGTTCGAAGTTTGGTCATGCGGGGTCAAAAAGTAGGTCAATATGAAAAATGCAACATTTGTTGCTCATTATAATCCGGCGAGCGATTCATGGCCATCATGGCCCTCTTGTTTGCAAACAGGGTCGCTAAATATTATCATAATGGTTTACAACTGTGTTATCAGTATAATCAAGATCACACGATTTTCATTTTGTGTCTTAAATAT
Organism: Solen grandis; assembly: GCA_021229015.1. NCBI lineage: Eukaryota > Metazoa > Mollusca > Bivalvia > Adapedonta > Solenidae > Solen > Solen grandis. Next base: position 29,926,479 of record CM037784.1, read on the forward strand.
TATTTAAGGATAACATAACTCTAGAGAAACTGAATCTCCAAGGCAACTGGATATTGCCGGAAGGAGGTATGGCAATGGCCAGGATGTTGGAAGAAAATGATTACATCACAGAACTGGTGAGTCGGTCATTACATAAATTACATAAATTCTTTTTAAATGTCTCGATGTATTATCAAATAGAAAGAACTATTCCAGTATGTCCCTGGAATAGGAAGTACCAGTGTTGTGATGTGATCTGAATGAAAGCGTTACCGGTAGTCTTTCTCTGTGTTATGAACACTAATGTCTATGTACAGTTTTAAAGAAAAGATAACCAATATTTTCATGGAATCATTATGTTAACCTGCAATGTAAAGTAGGTATATATCAACAACAGCAATCCGTTTCTCGGTCAGTTGTCTTGTTTAATTAACGCCATATTGCGATTATAATGAAAATGGTTTTTATTTTAGAATACAGTAAATGAATGTTTTGTTGTAGTAGTTATTATCAACGTCTCAGATATGTGTTTTAGGACAGGCTAGTTTGCTTGCCATATAATTTAACGTCCCGTCGATGGTATTCAAGTCATTTAGAGGTTTTATTACAGGTATTATCGGACAACAAGCTTGGTAGCGTGGGAGCTCAGTGTTTTTGTAAAATGTTGTCAGTCAATGCTGGGCTACGAAAGCTAGACCTTTCAGGTATGTTTAAAACAACATTGTATACAAAATCCCACATTAAAAAAAAAAAAACGAAAACGAAAGCAACTTATTCCCATGTGTTATGATATGTGCATACACGTTCAGTGAATTTGAACAGCATGCATATAGATTCTCTGTATCTGATTTATTACAGCATCTGAAATACAAAATTTAGCAATGGTCGTCTTTTTGAATATAGTTCTTTTTCGTCTTATTTCGAAGCTGTTTCTACCTTGTATTGACTTATGTTGTATTCAATTGCTGTATTTCAGGTAACAACTTCGAAGACAAAGACGCTGTGATATTTGCTGAAGCATTAGAGGTAACTAACGTTATAATATTTCTTAGTAGAAATATTTCATTCTCGTATCCAAGTAATGCCTTGTCGATAGAATGTATGGCATCCCGACTCTATCTACCCATGAGGATTTTCACACATTTTCTACTACACAAAAAGGATTATCCGGTAATGCTGTTTTAAGCGTTTTAGACAAGCCGAGACTGAAAAGGCTAACAATACTTTCACTTGATCCAGCCTTATAATATCCTTACCAATTACTTATTCATATAGTAAGTATCACACAAAAAATGCTGTTATGCTTTCACTTATTTTATTAATAACTTTCAGAATACCAAATACCTTAAAGAGCTCGCTCTATCCCGGAATCTGTTCGGCTCTGAGGCAGGAGAGATTCTTGGACCAGCCATCAGTATGTCGCAGTTTTTTGCATCAATTATTTTACAACCACATTTTTTTTACCTTTTTTTTTAAACCCTAACTATTTTGTCCATTTCAATAAATTAATCAAATCAATAAATTTATCTTGAACATACCTATTTTTTTTATTTTATTTATTTATTTTTTGTTGTTGTTGCTAAAAACCACTTATAGTGTGTTTAAAGAAGATTTTGTAATCTACTTGGCAGTTTATACATTTTGGGTCATGTGACCCTATGGGGTCATTGATAGAGTAAATATCATCTGCCTTCTTAATTACATGTAGAAGTGCGTAATCATAAATCATATTTTAAACGTTTAAATAAATCACGTCATATTTGTTTTTTGGTCTAGTATAATGTTAACCCTTTCCCTCATAGAGGACACCATGAAAAGACCTATGCGAACAGCATAAAACCAGATCAGCCTGCGAGTAACTCGCAGGCTGATCAGGTCTTATGCTGTTCGCTGCTCCTTAGTGGTCTGGAAATGAGGATTTTGTAATTAAATTTGTTAAGGTTTAACTGTGGTTTTCTGCAGATCAGGCTTTATGTGGTACCTATTGAGTGCGTCAAAATGAGTCTATATGAGGGAAAGGGTTAAGAAATATAGAGTTTTATCTGTGCTTCTAATTTGCGAATTTGATAATATATATTAGCGAATAAAGAAGTGCATCAAAGTCGCTGTTAAAAGCAAGCAGTAGAAAGTATAGCTAAGTATTGTTCTACAAGATAAATTATCATAGCTGAAATAACATTTTTTCCGAAAAAAAAGTTATACATCGTCTGATATTCATATCCAGTTTATCTATATCATACATATTATATATATATCTAAATATCATATATCGGCCGTGGGATTTTACGCCTGTATTTCGTCGTTTTAGGTTGTGTCAAAATCTCGCGATTTCAGTGATTCCATCGCGGTTTTACCAAATGATACTAAGAGTAATTCAAAGTCAACCTTTGCCGTAAAACGACGTTTTGCACGACTTGGTGTCATGAACTGAGGCAGTACACATGCGTATAGATCAAAGTTGTACTAGGGACTTTATACTTTCATACTTTAATGTGTGTATAAAGCATTTACGTATCTGCTTCCAGCCTTGTCAAACACAGCAAAACATTAATAAAATCGCAACATGTATTTAAAATTTAAAGGTTGACATTTTGAGTTGAGGATACTTAACTGTCGTCAATCAATAAAACAGTTAACATTTTGAAATGACGCCCAACTAGTGCATATATCTACTCTCTCTGTGTTAATCATTGTTTATTAAGCAGACAACATAAAGAGGAGTACAAATATATACATGTATTTATTCTTTACATTGCATCACATCTGTGTTATTTTAGGTGCGAACGACATTCTGGAATCCATAGACCTCAGCTGGAACCATATACGGGGGAAAGGTGCAATAGCCGTGGCCAAAGGAATAGGAGTGAGTAATGTCTCCTGACATGCTCTGTGCATGGTAGGGCGTTTTTTTAGTATCTTCTTTATCTACTTCAGTAGCAGTGGAAAAAAGACTCTTTGTGACACTGATGGAGCCATATCCATTGCAATATACTAAAAGCTTACTTGTATTGTCATACTATAAATGATTTGACAAGGTGTCCACTGCCTGCCATTTTTTCTCATGATAAGCTGCCAAGAATTAGCATGATGTAACCATAAAGATTTATATATGACCACACTTATGTACAACTGTTTATCACGTGTATCTTTCCAAACAGGAAAATGTCCGACTAAAGGTTTGTGATATCGGTGGAACGGGTTCGGGCCCGAAGGGGGTGCAGCCATCGCCGATGCCATGATGTCCAACAACTCGCTACTTGAACTGGATATCAGTGGCAACCGTTTAACAGTGGACTCCGCCATGAAGGTGGCCCGGATGCTGACGTCAAACGAGAATTTACGTATTATCAGGGTATGTAGCGATTGTGTTCGTTGAACGCCCATTTTAAACATTTTAAGTGCGCTTTAAAACGAAATTCTTACCTTAAAAATAATTGTTTGTTCTTCGTTCAAGACGACTTTCCATGAAAAAACATTACTTTGCTATGAAAGTATTATTCTACCCTTTAAATTTCGAATGAGACTGCATTTCCTTTTCACTGGAACTATCAATCAAAATGATAAAAAGTTATATACAACTTTTCTTAGATGGGCAACAACATTCTGACGACCGCCGGTGCAATATCGCTCGCTACTTCCATCAACCACAGCGACGGCAGTGAACTCGAGGAACTGGACATCACGGTAATAGTCTAGACACCTTGGTCCTGACGTATCACTGTATATTAGATGTGCACGGTCATATATTTTCTAAGTGCCGTGTTACTGTTCTGGGAATTCTAGGCTTTCGTAAATCCATTCATCATAAATGAGAAAATCGACCGTTTAAATTTTAAATTCTTGAATCTGAGTCTAAAATATGGACTCGGGAGATTGTTTCAGATGTTATACGAACAAAACAAAGTAAATCTGCCTTGCAAATAGACAAAATATGTTTATATTTGACGTTTATTAGTACGCTCAATATAACGCATAAAGACGTTCTGGTCGATATTCGGTCTCGACATTCCAACATATTTCAAATAACTCTTGCTTGTTGTTCAACATAATAGGTGTTTCCAGGGTTCAGTCCCGAGATAAAGAAAAAGGGTGTGGTAGTTTGGCATGATATTGTGTGGTATTATGCAATATCTGTCGCAGGCAGACCTACTCCTTCGGCTGCCAAAATCACAGACCGGATGCAACAAAACCCTGTCAAAGCAAATACAGTATCAGAGACACATTGGTCACATATAAAACGCGAACTTTTTTTTCTCATTTTATATAGGATGTACCAGTTGAATTCGAGTTCCTACGCATTTTTGAAGATATAAAATCCAAGAAGCCAAATTTCACGCTGAAGCATGGGCCAGTGTTAAGTTCCTGGAAACACAGCGGACGATCTGGGAAAACCGGCGGTACATCCGTACAAACGGAAAGAGCCGGTGCTTATACTAGACCAGCACATCGTGGTGAACGACATGCGGCTCCTGGACATTCTACAAAAGTACGACCCAGAAGGAGGTCACTTGGTCACACCGGAAGACTTTGTGCTCGCTGTCGAGGTGAACATTGGCGTTGACAGATTATTCTACATTATATGTTTTCCTTACATTTCATTCAATCCAAACATAATTAATTTATTAGCTTACTTAATAATAAATAACGACAAAGTTAAATTTTAGGTGTGGTTTCAGCAAGGCGACTTTAATTGATCAAGACTATACATAGAAATGCACACTTTCACATGAGCAATGGAGAAAGAAATGCAGTAATATAAAAGCAGGTAAAGTGTCCTAACCGAAACGATGAACGATAATATTAGGTTTCCTCATTGTTAAAGCTGTCCAACATCAGTCGCTCTGAACTAACAAAGAAATAGTTATTTATATGTCTCTGGAATTAATCATTATCGCGCCTTGCTTCACATTTGGATGCTGATGAAACAAACTCATCATAACTGAAAAGAAATGACATACCGGTAGAATGAATTCTTGTATTGGGTGGGAGCATAAATAAACGTCTGTTCGCCGCCTTGTCGAACCACTAGCTGAGCACGAGGACGGTGTACCGATCGTATCTAGGATCTCAGCGACACGGGGGTCTTGTTGTTGCTGTTTGGTGTGGGGTGGGGTGACTATTCATTACTATCGCGTTTATGAAATGAATACCAGTAGAGAAAAATCAAAATAACTTATACCGGTAGACTAGCGCGTTTAAGAAAAGTGAGGAACAAAGTAAGAAATGATTATTTAGATGTCATCGTCGAATACCCACGGCTGATCGATAGATCATCTACAGGGAAATTACGGCTGAATTTGGCCGGTTTTGAGAATGTCAAATTACGGCATTTCTTTGGACGCATCACGTTATTTAAAACCAATCAAAAAGGCCGTTTTAAACAGCTGCCGGACGCTGTCATTTTTTTTTTATTATTTACATGATTTTCAAGTCTCTCCGCCGAAGAGAGCTCCATAATTTAATCATTAATTACTGTATTACGGCGATCCCCACGACATGATGTCATGTGGTGAAACGGAATAAGTCAGTCGGGGGATATTCGACGATGTAAAATGTAAAAATATATACATGTATTGCATGTGATAATAATCTAAAGTGATTAGATATATCAGCGAGCTTCTATCTCTCAGGACCTGGCCGTGCCTTTCAACAAACAGAAGTTGCAGGAAGCTGTTACCAAATTAGCAGACACTCAGCAGGGGAAAATTTATTTTGGGTAAATATCTATTACTAATTTTGAATATGAGAATACAATTAATTATCTAAAAGCTTTAAGGGTATGATATACTAGTATGCTGTTTTTGCTTACTTGTGTTAGTTTGCAGAACTTTAAAACAAATCTTAATTGACTCTAATGTGTGGAAGGAGATATCCGCTAATTCACACATTTTGCTATTTAATATGTCATCGTTTGTTTTAAACTTGCAATATTTTATTTCTTCTTCCATGTTTGTTGACATATACATTATTTGAATTACAGTATGTGTTTTCTTTTCTTATCAAATGACACTGAATACTTTTCGGAATATCGAGAACGAAATTTCTCTGCACATATTGCTTAGTCAGTTGACACAAATTCGAATTACATATTTTGTTTGCACTTGATACTGATAGATTTTGTTACGACATTTTTTTTCAACTTTAAATACTGAGGACTGTCAAAATCGTTTTAAAGCATAAAACAAACTTACTTTTATTTCTTTTAGCGATTAGACCGAATGAATGGAATTCAGTAATATTGGCAAAACAATTTACATGTGACTCTAGGCGCGTTTCCTTCATAGGCTCCACCATACTATAAAGCGGTGATAATATTTATCTATAAATTTAAAAAATAAAATCGTTTTTCCTTCTCTTAGTGATTTCGTGAAGCAGCGAGAAGAAAACTTAAAGAATGTCGGGGAGACTAACGGTGACACAGGAGGAGACAATGACTGATCTACACAATCTCTTCACAGCCTGGTTATTATATCACTTTCCTCGTGCTCAGATTGGCTTGGCTCTCCGTCCATTTCCTGTACGCAAGACGAGAATAATTCGCCTGACTTGTTTCATTGTAGTTTATCTTATATCATGTTTCATAGTATATGTAGTGAACGAGAACAATGTGCAAGGCTTTTATACATGTTATGGTCAATCGAACATATATAATTTATTATAAACCTAGATCGCCATAGATGAGCAATCATCCAATTCTCGAAAAATACTTAAATCCCAAGTGAACTTTCCGGCAGTATCTGAGTTTGAGCTTCAAAAATCATACTTTAAAGATACATTTTGTATTATCGAGAAAAAAAATCAGCTGGTCCAAAAAGTGTTTTTCATGATATATATGTTGACAAGTTATTGTCACAGTGTATTATTATTTATACAGTATTGTATTACTATTTATTTTTGTTTACTTTTATCCGTCCATGTTTGAATAGTAAATCATGAAAATATTCAGCATTAAACAACTAACATTTACATTTGCCTTTATTTTCTCCTCTTAACTGTGTATTTCTATTTTACTTTATTGCTGGCATTGCCGTAAAACAGTTTAATAATGAAAGTTCATTATACTATATAGCATAGTATTGTGCTCACATTTATAGAATTCTATTTTTATCTATTAAAAAAAAAGACTCGTTCTACTTTCGGTTTGTCGAATATAGTTTTATGCAAGCTGCAAAAGTGGAAACTAAAATACTGAAATTTTCAAATACCTCATTAAAAAGGGCCATTAGCTTACCATATCTAAGTTATTAGATTGATCGCAACTAAATAACTGGAAAACTCAAGATATATTCAACATGTTTTCACGCCCTGTGCTTAGATTATAGCTGCCTTGAGTTTCTGCGTTTTATACATGTATTTTTTTCACTTTAACATTTTGTGGGGTGAGAGCGAAACTAGGCTAAGTGCAAATATACATATAAGCACTTAGCCCAGTTTCGCTCTCACCCCTCAAAGTGAAGATTGTCATTGCTATTTTCATATAAAGTTGTTTATTTGCTTTCACGAGCTGGTTTGTAAAGTAATGTTATGTACGTTAGTCAGTATACACAATTCGCTTTTTTTTTGATGTCATGATAAAACAGTTAAAAACAATTAAATGGTAGTGCGTGTTTATCTCATATACCGTAAGTAATCTTAAACTTGACAAATCCGTGCCAAATAGATCAGTCTTAAATAACAATTTTACTTGATGCACTTTTAAAGTAAAAAGTGACATGTGCTGTATTTTATATGTGTATGATTTTGTATCATTTTATAAATTAATTATCTAAATTCTAAACATATGAGTAGTATCCTACAACAACAGGCTGTCGTCTGTAGCCTCCCGATTAACATCAAACCGTTTGAAACAAAAACAAAACACACACCCTGTTGTTCAGAATCTAAATTTGTGCTCAATACCACTATTTTATTAGATAAGAATCTGTGTTCAATACCTAATAACTAAAGTTAATTGAAATTGAAATATGTTGAAAGGTAAATTAAAATGTGATCTGATGTTTCTGAGCTCCATTCGTTCATGCTACATACTTGTTTGTTACCCTCATTAATTGTTAAAGGAAGAAATGAATACATGATACATTTAATAATTTATAGGTTTTGGGTGTCATTCTTAATATTGCTTTTAAATACCCGATAGGATTGTTCTTTATTTGCATGTTTAGGGATGTATTCACGAAGTATATAAAAGTTGGTAAAATTGGTTAAATCTTAAAGTATCTGAAATATTTCACTCTCAGACCAAGCGCCTAATATGAATGGAACACGTAATATCAATGATAAAACAGAAATACTCTCTTTCAGGAATAACTTATTTTGACTTAAGTGAAAAGAAAAGAAAGTTTGTGAATTCAGCCTCGTTTCCGACTGGATAATATAACATGTGGCTAAATATAGACAAAGGGTTACCTGGGATCAATATTTTAAATACGTAAGTCAGGTGAAGGGTCCAATTTGCGATGACTATTCTCTCTCCCGCTGTCTCAAACTCTAAAATACACACGCGTGTATACAATATATCACTCTGTGTAAAACTTTCAACTTATATTAATCCCTAATGATGATGATGATGATGAAGCGTTTTCTGAATTGTGTAAGTATTTTGTTCCTGGAAAGTTGTTCATTATGTAAAGCATATATTATATACGATATAATGTAAAATACGATGTACATATACACGTATAATACTAATCAGCGAACTGCCCCCTCCCCCCTCTCCCACGTAGGATCGAACTGCTGCAAAAACTTCGGATTCAAGGACCTCACGTAGAATCGAACTGCTGCATAAACTTCGGATTCAAGGATCTCAGTCCACTGGGCAAAGAACCATGGAAACAGTTTTGTTAATTGGACCAGAGCTTTCTCACTTCAGTACTAAATTAAAGCCACCTCGAATCTCGCGCCATTCTCTTTACATGTATCTACATGAAACGGTTTGTTGCTAAATAAATACAATTTAATCTTTTACTATGCAGTGATAAAAAAATATACTGTTTCACTAACTAATTTGATTTAATCAAATTACTTAATTCTTTGAGACTTTCAAGAAATTTAAAAAAAATGCTTAAATCTAAATTGTCTGTAAATGTGTAAGAAAGCTCACGTGTTAATTAATGTCCAATTGGCATTTGAAGATCTGCCTCACAAATAAAATACTGCACAGGGGCACGTTTCACAAAACTGCGTACGAACAAATTTGATTTTAGTCTTCCTCTTCTTCCAATATTGTTCTGACACCTTCCGGAAATATGTTTCGTACAGACGCATAGTGGTGTAAGAAACGTGAATACAGGTGTCAAAAATAACATTAAAATTTCCTATGTACAATACGGTTAAAACATCCTTATCTGTATTAACGTAGACGGAGTTCGGGGTCCTGTGGTCTATGACTTAAACGAAAAGGAACCAAACAGATTAACAAACGCAAAATAATGGATGTATAAAACTAGAATAAAAAATAAACACATATAACCCAAGAAAAAAAATAACAAGAGAGCCATGATGGCCCTGAATCGCTCACTTGATTATAAATGAGCAACATATGTTGCATTTTTCATTTTGACCTACTTTTTGACCCCACATGACCCAATTTCAAACTTGTCCAAGATTTTATGGAAACAGACATTCTGACAAAGTTTCATAAAGATTTGGCCAAAAATGTGGTCTCTAGAGTGTTAACAATGTTTTTTTTTTTTCTAAAATCTGACCCTTTGACCTATTTTTTGACACCACATGACCCAAATTCGAACTTGTCCAAGATTTTATGGAGGCAAACATTCTGACCAAGTTTCATGAAGCACGTTGTGCTCAGGTTTGAGCTAATAAAAAAAACGGTATCAGCTGGAATAGAGTTCACAACCCCTTGCATAAAAGAATACTGAACGACGTTCTTACTTAACGAGCTAATTCCACAGTGCAAATAAGGTTATTTTTAGGTAGTTTAACGAATGAAACTGCGTATGAACACTGAATTATAATTCGCTTCTTTAACAGTTTTATTTGCCAAGAAATTGTGATTTTACCCAATGCTTTCAAAATTAATAGAATCCAATTTGCAATTGCAATTTATCCAACTTTTATCAAAGCTGCAATGCTGAATTATACAACCAGTGGTACTATTTTTCAACGCGAATGTATGGATAAGTGGCGGTAATGTGATTGTAAGTAGAAAATCCAGTCTGACAACATATGCATGTGACTGTAAAAGTTAAAAGAGCAATGCATAAAATCAATTCCTGCCACAATACACCCTAGTACGTAACCTTCGGCGTGAAGGGTAGGCCTTACGAGCTGCTGCACATGTAGCATGGCCGCTTCACTGATGGTGCCAATTTCCCCGCAGTAGTTACTTCCCTTCATCAGTAAAGTAGCGCAGCGCGACGTAATCACCGTGAGGAGTGTGTGATGGTGCGTCTGAAGTCTGAGATTACCATTCTCGCTGCCCTACACTGAAACTAATGTTTGCTTCAGAATGTGGGTCCCAATTTACTGTTGAATATTCCATTCGAACTAAGTTGTGTAGCAAAGTTATTGTGTTGACCGTGGGCACTGCGAGATGATACGCTGAAGAAAGGCCTAGTGTAGTTTGCACTGAATGTAATGTACATTTTACATTCAAACCAATCTCAAAGCAGAGTTGTCGTTCGTTCCTCACTAAACCGGCCATCTATGCCTTGCCTTGACTATTTGAGTTTACCGTTGCTTCGACAGTATTTCAGTCATATAGCGACGTCCAGATAATTACAGGTTGAGGAAGACCCCGAACGCACGGAGGCATCCGGGTATAACCACCGACCTACCGCAAGCCAGCTGGAAGGCTTCGATCCTCACATGAAAATCCGAATGACCCTGTCGGGATTCGAACCCACGCCGTGAGGGGGGGCGGGGGGGGGGGGGGTGAGTGAGTGTTAAAAGTCAGCGACTTTACCCTCTCGGCCACGGCAATCTATGCAATGGGCTCAATGACAAAAATCTTGTCAAACTGGAAAATAAACAATTAACGTGGATTGAAGTTTATTTTAATTTTACGGATAAGGAATATAGATTCTTTTTTTTTTTAATCATCATATTTAACATGTGGAAAATATTATAGGAACTACTTTCCTGTCTTATTTCGCAGATGGGAACAATCTGCAACAATATTTACAGATTCAGCCGGATATCGTACTTTAAGACCAGCTTTTTATTTTTTCAAATTAATTATTTGTAAGTTTAATGACCATTCCGATCAGGTTCAGTGGCACTTTTTTTATATATTTCACAGCTTGAGGAGCCTATCTTTGCGTCTGGATGACGTCATAGATTTGAAATTACTTTCTGAGCCAACCACAGGGGTGAATGTAATGTAAGCCGATATGTAAGAAAGACCCTAGTGTAGCTTGCACTGAATATATCCTGGTGGGTTGTATTACCGTGGAATTTATATATAAATAGCTTTCAGAAATAAGTTACAAATAGAAGAAGAAGCACACACATGAAAAATTTATCTAATCATTTTCATTGATGAAATAAATGATTTCACTTCTTGGTAGGGTATTACAAATGCATATATAAACTTCACCCCTGGTTATCTTTTTAGATCAAATATCATCATTATAAATTTTCTGTGACGTTCATTATGCAATATCTAGATTGATTTTTTATTATGTTGTATATATTTATTTTTTAATTATTGTTTCGAAATAAGTCAGGTAGAAAATATGTTAAATTTCCATAGAATTTTGGTTGTTAAAAGGGCATTTTAGAAGAAATGCAAAATCTCGCTTGCAAATAACTCATACCTAAGGTTTTAATGTTTTGACAGATAGCACATAGTATGTGTTTACTTTTAGTATACAAATGATATTGAGGCAGAATTCATGAAACCAATATTCTTCTTATTTCTGAATACCCCGGTAATATACGACCACCGTTAAAACCCAGTAGAGCAGAACGACAACTCTGCTAGGAGTTAGTTACCGAAGTTTACACATGTCCGTCTGGTTCCCGTTTATAGGGCATAAGCGAGTACCAGTCGTTTAAATAAAAATCATACGATACTTCCTGTGAAAGAAAGGTAACATCGTCGATCGAAATGGCATTAAAACGATTTATAGATTTTTTGAACTACTGGTATCTCCAGTACACATTGAATACTGCAGTTTACATGCTTGAGCCAACAGAGATCAAGATAGTCAGTATCCTTTATGAATATTTACCTACTTATTGCAAACAATGAAATGGGCGTGGTAAATTTTTTTTGCAGGTAAATTCCTCCCCATTTAACATATTAAACGTTTAGAAAATCATATGTTATGTCCATGATTCAATGCCATGTGCGGTGAAAAAGTAATTATGTAATAAGTTTCAAACGGACCAAATGCATCGGTACTACACCAAGTAAAATATGGTTTGAAACTTTGGGTTTAATGTGGCTGCAACTTCCGTTCTAAAATAGTGACATGTAGTGGAGTAGGAAAAGTTTAACTGCCATTTGAGCTAGCTTTTTTTACAATGTAGTTATTTATTATCCCTGACTTGCTGAAATAAGCATTGTTGTAAACTTGTCCTATACCACTACACTTCTCCCTTTTTTCTCCTTTTGAGTTGAGTCCATCACAACCCCGTAACCCTACAGCCTGGTCCCTATAGACCATCTGTCATGTTACCAGTGAGTCTCATGGTAACCTTTCCCCATCAGAGAAATGAAGGCAGACTAATCCCTACACCCTGCTTTACAGTGGTATTGAGTGGTAGGAAACTAGAGTCCATTTCAAGGATTCTCTGAAAAATCATGAGGCCTCCCATAATTATGTTTGTATAGGATTTCTATGAAAATTCAGAGTCCTTTACCCTAAAATTGGAGCATGCGAGTATTCCCACCTATATATAGTTTATTTTGTCTCCTATTCATAATTACAGATAAGCAAGAACCATTCCCGGTGGCCAAGTGGTTTGAGCATCAAACCCTGAATAAGGAGGTAGTGGGTCCGATCCCCGGTGGCGACATACAAAAGTCGTAAAAAAGTACTGGTATGGCTCCCTTGCTTTGCGCTCAGCATATAACTTAATTATAAGGGTAGTTCCAGGACAGGTTAGCCCAGTGTCAGGATAATGTGACTGAGTTTGGTATCAAGCCACATGTCTGGCGTGTTACTATAAAGCACTATATCTGTCTCAAATAGACATCGACTCCAAAGGACTGAAATAATGTCGGTGGGACGTTAAACCCAATAAACAGATAAGCAAATATTCCTTAACCAGTATTTAGATTCTATCCTAATTGCCACTATTGCCATTGTACTGTACTCTGCCTATGTGTTTTTACCCGGACATGCGGTTATGATGATGGAGTTCTTTGAATATGTCTTCAGCTCAAATTCTTCGCATCAAGGAAAAGTATCCTGAAACAGGTAGTCTTCAGCAATTTTGCTAGTGTTCAAATTCTTTCTCTTTTCAATGTCTAAAAACGATTTTTATCCAACCACACCAGTTGAAGTATTATGATATTTATCTTCTCTGTCTTAAGATAACATGTTACTCCATTTCCTCTGAATATATATATTCAGAGTTAGATTTAAGATGTATATATTTTGTAATTATATACTTTAATATATTTTATAATTATATACTTTTACTTTCACGCCCTGTCATTGCTTATGGTGAGCTAGTAGGATCACCCGTTGTCATGCGTCGGCTGTCATCAACAATTTGCTTTAAATGGCATCTCCTCTGAAACCACTGGACATAATTTGATTAAACTTGGCAGGGATGTCCCTTTGGTGAACCTTCACAAAATTAAACTTGATCCATATAGAACTTTGGTTGCAGTGGCAACAGAAAGAAACAAATTATGAAAACTTTAAAAATCATCTCCTTCAAAAGTACTAGCCAGATTTCAAAATGTTTTAGTACAGATGTTCCTTGGGTAACCCAGTACCAAGATTGCTAAAATTATCCCAGTCCATAAAAAAACATGGCCACCATGGGTGGGGCTAATTTGCCTTAAAAGTATACAGTGGAGACTTTAAATGACATCTCCTCTGAAACCACTGGAAAGAATTTGGTTAATTTTGGCAGGGATGATCCTTGGGTGAACCTTCACAAAATTTGCTAAAATTAACTTGATCCATATTTATATATAGAACCCTTGTTGCAATGGCAATGGAAAAAAAATAAATAAAACTTTAAAAATCATCTCCTTCAAAACTGCTGGCCAGATTTTTTAAATGTTTTAGTACAGATATTCTCTGGGTAACATTATACTCAGGTGAGCGATCCAGGGCCTCTATGGCCCTCTTGCTTTACATTATGATTAAACAAATTCATCTTTATTTATGTTTCAGAACCTCCTAAGACTGTGATTCACTAGAGAGGGGGTGTTTCTTGATAAAACTGAATCTTGACATTGCCAGATCTACAAAACCATTTGACATCCATCATTTAGTGCCAGCTAGCCATGAGACAGTTTCCATCAGTTTACTTGCCACTATTTTCATGAAACAATTGCTATTTTGAACTGTTGAGTAACTCAAATGTTCAGGAGAGTATTTATATCACATTTGATCAGTATTTTGTATAGTCTAACAGTTCAGAAGTATTGTTTGAATTGAGCTTAATTTTATATTGATTACTTTTATGACAAACACACTTTTTGATTATATACTTGTTGATCTTTGAAGTTTCTCTCATATTCAAAAAAAAGTCTTTAGAGCTAATCAGCAGTATTTTGTGATCATTATTCATTGGAAAATATTAAGAACACTTAATTATGATTGAATAATACTGGTATATCGTTCCTATAAATTATTGATAAAAATTATTCTGCCCAGAAAATGTCAAAAAATAAAAAGGAATATATTTCCAGTTGTTTTCAGAAATATCATTATCTTATAGTAAAACATCCATAAACCAGACTGTCTGGACAGGTGAAAAGGGTTAGTTTGGTGGAGAGTGTTTCTATCAAATCCATAATGTGATGTACAGGATGACAATATCA
>CM037784.1:29947129-29997129 GCA_021229015.1 Solen grandis
TTTTTCACTTTATTTTAATCTATATTCATCAGTTAGTTACAAATGATGAGATGGAAGATATTTATGTACCTGTTTTAAAATTTTAGATCAATTAAAGTGCAAGTTGAAATATACATGTAGCATTAGGCTTTTGAATAGGTCTTGTACTGTGAAAAGGAAAACAAGAAAATTAAATAGCGATTAATTAAATCCAAATAAATGGAATACATATATATATGTTGATCATTATATAGAACCTATGTTAGAATACGTTTAATGGCACAGTTTTCCTTTTGAACCTTTTAAGGATTTTATTTCCTTTTTACCAAAAAAAAAACAACAACAACAAACTTAAACATTACTTTGTAGGCATATATTGTATTTGATTACAGCCAATATTTGTAATGAAAATTTAGATTTTGTTAATTTTTATTAAAACCTATTAAAGTTCCTTTGCTTTTGTTGAATTTTCAGTACCCGTATATGATTTCAACCAACCCTAGCTCTGCACAGTTTAACTGTTAATTTTTAACCTCATATACTCATTTTAATTCATTTGCAAACAGGAGACCCTGAGTAGAAGTTGTCCGAGTATCTCAGATTCTAGTCTGCATGGCAAAAAAAGTTACACAATACCTTTTAAAGTTGAATAATTGTGATGTCATAAAATGTGTAAAGATATATACATAAGGTAAAGGGTTAAGAGAACATTCCATTAATCCTGTTCGACTTAAAAGCGAACCCCAGCAACAAAAGTGGAAAGCTAGATCTTGGTTTCTGAGGGATCAATTTTAAGTGTCAGATACTAGTACCAAAGTTCACTACTAACAAATCTGAATGTTTCTCTATTAACCCCTTCCCTCATTTTGACGCCCTCAATAGGTATCACATAAAACCTGATCTGCAGAAAACCACAGTTAAACCTTACCAAATTTAATTACAAAATCCTCATTTCCAGACCACTGAGGAGTAGCGAACAGCATAAAACCTGATCAGCCTGCGAGTTACTCGCAGGCTGATCTGGTTTTATGCTGTTCACATAGGTCTTTTCATGGTGTCCTCTATGAGGGAAAGGGTTAAAAAGATCGGGCAGTTGAAAGTTTGAGTTTGACTAAAAAGTGATCCCTGCATGTCAACCATG
Organism: Solen grandis; assembly: GCA_021229015.1. Lineage (NCBI taxonomy): Eukaryota > Metazoa > Mollusca > Bivalvia > Adapedonta > Solenidae > Solen > Solen grandis. The sequence continues at coordinate 29,948,250 of CM037784.1, forward strand.
AATCACGTGACAAGAAAACCCTACAGGGCAGGGACAGTACATTCTAATATAACACTGGCCACAAATCAACACAAAAGTTAAATCTTTTGGGTACATATTTTATTAATTTTAAGCATTTACAATTTTTCATATATTCTCAAAGTGAATAACATATCTTCATTTTTTAATAGATAAGAACACATAAATGGCATGGCCTTAGCATACAATAGTATAAAATATTGACTAAGATATCAGGCAAGATGTATTAAAGTTTTTAAACCCACCATGATTTGCATACTGAAGTTGCAGAAAACTAACACTAACATCTTCTATAACATAAAAGCATCAGTGATATTCTGTTTCATCTTTGCCACTACAAGACTGTCATGTTTTAATGGTCCTGCTGCACACTCAACACAAGTCAATCTATAAATACAAGTACTCAAACTTTGCTTACAGCTAACATAAAGAATAATTCAGATACATGTAATTAATTTGTTCAGTTCCAACAGATGGGTATTTATTAGGAATAATGTTCCAGTGGTAGCTTTATCCCTCAAGTATACATGAACAATTAAAGTACTTCTACATGACCCTTAATTCATCAAAGTCTATAGATCCCTGCTCCACAGAAATGGAGAAACCCAGCTCTATATACGTCATGCTCGTCACGCAATGTCCTATTCTATATCTAGATCACATTATGAGGTGGTATATGAGGGTATTAATCACCCTTCATGATAAGTCTAGCTTAGATTCAATTTTAAGAAAGTTTTCGCTAAATCTATGCACATTTTTTTGATTATAAGGTTCATGAAGTACTGGGGTTTTGACTAGCACCAGCTACATTTCCTATGACAATGGGACTTCATTTGCATCTCTGTGTAGACAGGGGAACTAAATAATCACACAAAATAATGTAATTAATTCATGAACACAAAGATAAGCAAGCGAACACTACTAAAATGCCCTTTAAACATATAATATTGACATTTAGAGGAGGAAAATAAAAATGAAAAATAAAATCTTGGAAATTGAATTTCTGTAAAATTATGTATGTATTATCACAACACAAGCTAGACTGTTGCTTAAATTAATTATGTACAAAAAAAATCCAATCAAACACACTGAAGTTACAAATGAGTGATAACATGTGCATGGAAATATATTTATATTAATTCTATAAATTTTAACAACTGTTCATACAACAGTTGAAACACAGGAGTTAAATATACATGTATAATTATGAAAATCAGAAAGTGTTTGGCTAATTCAGCTGCAATACATTAAAAAAATATATAATTTAAAGAGATTTAATCAGAAAATCACTGTACTTGATATTGTCATCCTGTACCTCTCATTATGGATTTGATAGAAACACTCTCCACCAAACTAACCCTTTTCACCTGTCCAGACAGTCTGGTTTATGAATGTTTTACTATAAGATAATGATATTTCTGAAAACAACTGGAAATATATTCCTTTTTATTTTTAGACATTTTCTGGGCAGAATAATTTTTATCAATAATTTATAGGAACGATATACCAGTATTATTCAATCATAATTGAGTGTTCTTAATATTTTCCAATGAATAATGATCACAAAATACTGCTGATTAGCTCTAAAGACTTTTTTTTGAATATGAGAGAAACTTCAAAGATCAACAAGTATATAATCAAAAAGTGTGTTTGTCATAAAAGTAATCAATATAAAATTAAGCCCCAATTCAAACAATACTTCTGAACTGTTAGACTATACAAAATACTGATCAAATGTGATATAAATACTCTCCTGAACATTTGAGTTACTCAACAGTTCAAAATAGCAATTGTTTCATGAAAATAGTGGCAAGTAAACTGATGGAAACTGTCTCATGGCTAGCTGGCACTAAATGATGGATGACAAATGGTTTTGTAGATCTGGCAATATCAAGATTCAGTTTTATCAAGAAACACCCCCTCTCTAGTGAATCACAGTCTTAGGAGGTTCTGAAACATAAATAAAGATGAATTTGTTTAATCATAATGTAAAGCAAGAGGGCCATAGAGGCCCTGGATCGCTCACCTGAGTATAATGTTACCCAGAGAATATCTGTACTAAAACATTTAAAAATCTGGCCAGCAGTTTTGAAGATGATTTTTAAAGTTTTTTTTTGTTTTTTTTCCATTGCCATTGCAACAAGGGTTCTATATATAAATATGGATGAAGTTAATTTTAGCAAATTTTGTGAAGGTTCACCCAAGGATCATCCCTGCCAAAATTAACCAAATTCTTTCCAGTGGTTTCAGAGGAGATGTCATTTAAAGTCTCCACTGTATACTTTTAAGGCAAATTAGCCCCACCCATGGTGGCCATGTTTTTTTATGGACTGGGATAATTTTAGCAATCTTGGTACTGGGTTACCCAAGGAACATCTGTACTAAAACATTTTGAAATCTGGCTAGTACTTTTGAAGGAGATGATTTTTAAAGTTTTCATAATTTGTTTCTTTCTGTTGCCACTGCAACCAAAGTTCTATATGGATCAAGTTTAATTTTGTGAAGGTTCACCAAAGGGACATCCCTGCCAAGTTTAATCAAATTATGTCCAGTGGTTTCAGAGGAGATGCCATTTAAAGCAAATTGTTGATGACAGCCGACGCATGACAACGGTGATCCTACTAGCTCACCATAAGCAATGACAGGGCGTGAAAGTAAAAGTATATAATTATAAAATATATTAAAGTATATAATTACAAAATATATACATCTTAAATCTAACTCTGAATATATATATTCAGAGGAAATGGAGTAACATGTTATCTTAAGACAGAGAAGATAAATATCATAATACTTCAACTGGTGGGTTGGATAAAAATCGTTTTTAGACATTGAAAAGAGAAAGAATTTGAACACTAGCAAAATTGCTGAAGACTACCTGTTTCAGGATACTTTTCCTTGATGCGAAGAATTTGAGCTGAAGACATATTCAAAGAACTCCATCATCATAACCGCATGTCCGGGTAAAAACACATAGGCAGAGTACAGTACAATGGCAATAGTGGCAATTAGGATAGAATCTAAATACTGGTTAAGGAATATTTGCTTATCTGTTTATTGGGTTTAACGTCCCACCGACATTATTTCAGTCCTTTGGAGTCGATGTCTATTTGAGACAGATATAGTGCTTTATAGTAACACGCCAGACATGTGGCTTGATACCAAACTCAGTCACATTATCCTGACACTGGGCTAACCTGTCCTGGAACTACCCTTATAATTAAGTTATATGCTGAGCGCAAAGCAAGGGAGCCATACCAGTACTTTTTTACGACTTTTGTATGTCGCCACCGGGGATCGGACCCACTACCTCCTTATTCAGGGTTTGATGCTCAAACCACTTGGCCACCGGGAATGGTTCTTGCTTATCTGTAATTATGAATAGGAGACAAAATAAACTATATATAGGTGGGAATACTCGCATGCTCCAATTTTAGGTAAAGGACTCTGAATTTTCATAGAAATCCTATACAAACATAATTATGGGAGGCCTCATGATTTTTCAGAGAATCCTTGAAATGGACTCTAGTTTCCTACCACTCAATACCACTGTAAAGCAGGGTGTAGGGATTAGTCTGCCTTCATTTCTCTGATGGGGAAAGGTTACCATGAGACTCACTGGTAACATGACAGATGGTCTATAGGACCAGGCTGTAGGGTTACGGGGTTGTGATGGACTCAACTCAAAAGGAGAAAAAAGGGAGAAGTGTAGTGGTATAGGACAAGTTTACAACAATGCTTATTTCAGCAAGTCAGGGATAATAAATAACTACATTGTAAAAAAAGCTAGCTCAAATGGCAGTTAAACTTTTCCTACTCCACTACATGTCACTATTTTAGAACGGAAGTTGCAGCCACATTAAACCCAAAGTTTCAAACCATATTTTACTTGGTGTAGTACCGATGCATTTGGTCCGTTTGAAACTTATTACATAATTACTTTTTCACCGCACATGGCATTGAATCATGGACATAACATATGATTTTCTAAACGTTTTAATATGTTAAATGGGGAGGAATTTACCTGCAAAAAAAATTTACCACGCCCATTTCATTGTTGCAATAGTAGGTAAATATTCATAAAGGATACTGACTATCTTGATCTCTGTTGGCTCAAGCATGTAAACTGCAGTATTCAATGTGTACTGGAGATACCAGTAGTTCAAAAAATCATAAATCGTTTTAAATGCCATTTCGATCGACGATGTTACCTTTCTTTCACAGGGAAGTATCGTATGATTTTTATTTAAACGACTGGACTCGCTTATGCCCTATAAACGGGAACCAGACGGACATGTGTAAACTTCGGTAACTAACTCCTAGCAGAGTTGTCGTTCTGCTCTACTGGGTATTAACGGTGGTCGTATATTACCGGGTATTCAGAAATAAGAAGAATATTGGTTTCATGAATTCTGCCTCAATATCATTTGTATACTAAAAGTAAACACATACATGTGCTATCTGTCAAAACATTAAAACCTTAGGTATGAGTTATTTGCAAGCGAGATTTTGCATTTCTTCTAAAATGCCTTTTAACAACCAAAATTCTATGGAAATTTAACATATTTTCTACCTGACTTATTTCGAAACAATAATTAAAAAATAAATATATACAACATAATAAAAAATCAATCTAGATATTGCATAATGAACGTCACAGAAAATTTATAATGATGATATTTGATCTAAAAAGATAACCAGGGTGAAGTTTATATATGCATTTGTAATACCCTACCAAGAAGTGAAATCATTTATTTCATCAATGAAAATGATTAGATAAATTTTTCATGTGTGTGCTTCTTCTTCTATTTGTAACTTATTTCTGAAAGCTATTTATATATAAATTCCACGGTAATACAACCCACCAGGATATATTCAGTGCAAGCTACACTAGGGTCTTTCTTACATATCGGCTTACATTACATTCACCCCTGTGGTTGGCTCAGAAAGTAATTTCAAATCTATGACGTCATCCAGACGCAAAGATAGGCTCCTCAAGCTGTGAAATATATAAAAAAAAAGTGCCACTGAACCTGATCGGAATGGTCATTAAACTTACAAATAATTAATTTGAAAAAATAAAAAGCTGGTCTTAAAGTACGATATCCGGCTGAATCTGTAAATATTGTTGCAGATTGTTCCCATCTGCGAAATAAGACAGGAAAGTAGTTCCTATAATATTTTCCACATGTTTTATGATGATTAAAAAAAGAAAAGAATCTATACTCCTTATCCGTAAAATTAAAATAAACTTCAATCCACGTTAATTGTTTATTTTCCAGTTTGACAAGATTTTTGTCATTGAGCCCATTGCATAGATTGCCGTGGCCGAGAGGGTAAAGTCGCTGACTTTTAACACTCACTCACCCCCCCCCCCCGCCCCCCCTCACGGCGTGGGTTCGAATCCCGACAGGGTCATTCGGATTTTCATGTGAGGATCGAAGCCTTCCAGCTGGCTTGCGGTAGGTCGGTGGTTATACCCGGATGCCTCCGTGCGTTCGGGGTCTTCCTCAACCTGTAATTATCTGGACGTCGCTATATGACTGAAATACTGTCGAAGCAACGGTAAACTCAAATAGTCAAGGCAAGGCATAGATGGCCGGTTTAGTGAGGAACGAACGACAACTCTGCTTTGAGATTGGTTTGAATGTAAAATGTACATTACATTCAGTGCAAACTACACTAGGCCTTTCTTCAGCGTATCATCTCGCAGTGCCCACGGTCAACACAATAACTTTGCTACACAACTTAGTTCGAATGGAATATTCAACAGTCAATTGGGACCCACATTCTGAAGCAAACATTAGTTTCAGTGTAGGGCAGCGAGAATGGTAATCTCAGACTTCAGACGCACCATCACACACTCCTCACGGTGATTACGTCGCGCTGCGCTACTTTACTGATGAAGGGAAGTAACTACTGCGGGGAAATTGGCACCATCAGTGAAGCGGCCATGCTACATGTGCAGCAGCTCGTAAGGCCTACCCTTCACGCCGAAGGTTACGTACTAGGGTGTATTGTGGCAGGAATTGATTTTATGTATTGCTCTTTTAACTTTTACAGTCACATGCATATGTTGTCAGACTGGATTTTCTACTTACAATCACATTACCGCCACTTATCCATACATTCGCGTTGAAAAATAGTACCACTGGTTGTATAATTCAGCATTGCAGCTTTGATAAAAGTTGGATATATTGCAATTGCAAATTGGATTCTATTAATTTTGAAAGCATTGGGTAAAATCACAATTTCTTGGCAAATAAAACTGTTAAAGAAGCGAATAAAATTCAGTGTTCATACGCATGTTCATTCGTTAAACTACCTATAAATAACCTTATTTGCACTGTGGAATTAGCTCGTTAAGTAAGAACGTCGTTCAGTATTCTTTTATGCAAGGGGTTGTGAACTCTATTCCAGCTGATACCGTTTTTTTTATTAGCTCAAACCTGAGCACAACGTGCTTCATGAAACTTGGTCAGAATGTTTGCCTCCATAAAATCTTGGACAAGTTCGAATTTGGGTCATGTGGGGTCAAAAAATAGATCAAGAGGTCAAAGCTTAGAAAAACCTTGTAAATACTCCAGCGGCAACATTTTTGGCGTAATCTTCATGAAACTTGGTCATAATGTTTGTTTCCATAAAATCTTGGACAAGTCCAAATTTGGGACATGTGGTGTCAAAAAATAGGTCAAAGGGTCAGATTTTAGAAAAAAAAAAAAACATTGTTAACACTCTAGAGACCACATTTTTGGCCAAATCTTTATGAAACTTTGTCAGAATGTCTGTTTCCATAAAATCTTGGACAAGTTTGAAATTGGGTCATGTGGGGTCAAAAAGTAGGTCAACATGAAAAATGCAACATATGTTGCTCATTGTTTGTTTTCATGAAATCTTGGATATGTTTGAAGTTGGGTCATGTGGTGTCAAAAAGTAGGTCAACGGGTCAAATTTTAGAAAAAAAAAACCTTGTTAACACTCTAGAGACCACATTTTTGGCCAAATCTTTATGAAACGTTGTCAGAATGTCTGTTTCCATAAAATCTTGGACAAATTTGAAATTGGGTCATGTGGGGTCAAAAAGTAGGTCAAAATGAAAAATGCAACATATGTTGCTCATTTATAATCAAGTGAGCGATTTAGGGCCATCATGGTCTCTTTGTTATTTTTTTTCTTGGTTATATGTGTTTAATTTTTATTCTAGTTTTATACATCCATTATTTTGCGTTGTTAATCTGTTGGGTTTCCTTTTCGTTTAAGTCATAGAACCCACAGGACCCGAACTCCGTCTACGTTAAAACAGATAAGGGTGTTTTAAAACCCTATTGTACATAGGAAATTTTAATGTTATTTTTTGACACCTGTATTCACGTTTCTTACACCACTATGCGTCTGTACGAAACATATTCCGGAAGGTGTCAGAACAATATTGGAAGAAGAGGAAGACTAAAATCAAATTGTTCGTACGCAGTTTTGTGAAACGGCCCCTTGCATATTTTTATTTGTGAGGGAGATCTTCAAATGCCAATTGGACATTAATTAACACGTGAGCTTTTTTACCATTTACAGACAATTTAGATTTTAAACATTTTTTTTAAATTTCTTGAAAGTCTCAAAGAATTAAGTAATTTGATTAAATCAAATTAGTTAGTGAAACAGTATATTTTTTTATCACTGCATAGTAAAAGATTAAATGTATTTATTTAGCAACAAACGTTTTATGTAAATACATGTAAAGAGAATGGCGCGAGATTCGAGGTGGCTTTAAATTTTGTACTGAAGTGAGAAAGCTCTGGTCCAATTAACAAAACTGTTTCCATGGTTCTTTGCCCAGTGGACTGAGATCCTTGAATCCGAAGTTTAGCAGCAAATTCGATTTTAAGTGGGGGTCCTTTAAAACCCAAATTTTTGCAGCATTTTGATCCTAGGGGAGGGGGGGAGGGGGGTTCGCTGATTAGTATTATACGTGTTAAAACATGTTTTACATTATATGTATATAATATTTGCTTTCATAATGAAAAAATTTTCCGGAAAAAATATTACCAATTCAGAAAAAAATTCATCATCATCATATCCTTAGGGGTTAAAAATAAGTTTAAAGTTTTTTCAAGGTTTATATAGTTATAACGGTGTTATTTTTTGAGTTTGAAGCCAGGGGAGGGAAAAAGTCATCCGCAAATTGGGGCCCCCACCTGACTTAAAGTATTTAAAAATTTTTGTCCCAGGTAACCTTTTTTCTATATTTAGCCCCATGTTTTTTATTATCCGTCGGAAACGAGGTGAATTCCCCAAACTTTTTTTTCTTTTCATTAAATAAAATAAAAAATTTTTCCCCGAAAGAAAAGTTTTCCGGTTTTTTTCATTGATATTACGTGTTTTCCCTTAAAATTAGGCGCTTGGTTAGATTTTAAATTTTTGATACTTTTTAAAATTTTTAAAATTTTAAAACCCAATTTTAAAGGCTACTTTTTTTGGGGTACATCCCCAAAAAAAGCAAATAAAGAAAATTTATCGGGGATTTAAAAGCAATTTTAAAAAAACCCAAAACCTATAAATTATAAAAGTATATTTTATTTCTTCCCTTTAAAATTTTAAAGAGGGGAAAAAAAAAGTATGTAGCATGAACGAATGGAGTAGAAACCTAGATCCTTTTAATTTAATTTCAACCCTATTTAAAATTTAATTAACTTTAAATTTTTAGGGATTGAAACAAATTCTTATTAATAAAAAAGTGGTTTTTGGCAAAATTTGATTCTGGAAAAAAAGGGTTTTGTTTTTGGGTTTTTTTTTCAAAACCGGTTTTTTATGTTTAAACGGGGGGACAGGGACGCGCTGTTTTTGTAGGTACTATCATATGTTTAGAATTTGGTTCATTTAAATTTTTTAAAAGGGTAAAAAATTTACACATATAAAAACAGCACTGTCATTTTTTCTTTAAAAAAGGGTCAAGGAAAATTTTTATTTAAGATGATCTATTTTTGGGGGTTTTTCAAGTTTTAAAATTAAATTACGGTATATGAGGGTAAAAACGCATACCATTTAATTGTTTTTTAAATGTTTTTATCATGAATCCAAAAAAAAAACGGGAAATTTTGTATAAATGACAAAAAACATAAATTACTTTACAAACCAGTCGGGGAAAGCAAATAAAAACTTTATATGAAAATAGCAAAAGACAAATTTTACTTTGGGGGTGAGAGCGAAACTGGGCTAAGGTTATATGTTATTTGCACTTAGTAGTTTCGTCTCACCCACAAAATGTTTTAAAATGAAAAATATAAAAGTATTTAAAAAACAAAAAACTCAAGGCAGTATAAACTAAACACGGGCGTGAAAATGTTGAATATTTTCTTTAGTTTTCCCCGTTATTTAGGGGCGTCAATCTAATAAATTAGAAATGGTAACTAATGGGCCCCTTTTTTTTTGGGGATTTGAAATTTTTTGGTTTTTTTAGTTTTCCCTTTTTTCAAACTTGGGATAAAAACTATTTCGGCCCAAAACCCAAAGTAGGAAAAGAGTCTTTTTTTTTTAAAAAAAATAAAAATTTGAAAAAAATTTTTTAAAAGTGAGCAAATCCCATGCTATTAGTATAAAGAAAATTTCATTATTAAATGTTTTACGGCCTGAGCAATAAAAGGGAAAAAAGAAATACCAGTTAAGAGGAAAATAAAGGAAAAGTTTAAAAGGGAAATTGTTTAATTTTGGGGTATTTTATGATTTACTATTTAAAAATGGCGGGTTAAAAAATAACAAAAAAACAAAAAGTTTAAAACAAATGTAAATAAAAAAACACTGTGACAATAATTGTCAAATATAAAAAGGGAAAAACTTTTTTGGACCAGTGATTTTTTTTTTTTTGATTTAAAACAAAAAAGTATCCCTTTTAAAATAAGATTTTTGAAGCCAAACCCCAGATACTGGAAAGTTTACCCTTTGGGGTTTAAAAATTTTTCGCGAATTGGGTGATTGCCCCTCTATGGCGAACTAGTTCATAATAAATATATAGTTCGATGACCTAACATGTATAAAACCTTGCACATTGTTCTCGTTCACTACATATAACTATGAAACATGATATAAGATCAACTAACATGAAACAAGTCAGAGGCGGAATTATTCTCGTCTTGCGTACAGGAAATGGACGGAGAGCCAATCCAATCTGAGCACAGGAAAGTGATATAATAACCAGGCTGTGGAAGGGGGGGGGGGGGGAGATTGTGTAGATTCATATTGTCTCCTCCTGTGTCAACCGTATCTCCCCGACATTCTTTAAGGTTTTCTTCTACTCGCTGCTTCACACGAAATCACTAAAGAAGGAAAACCGATTTTAAATTTTTTAAATTTATATATAAATATTATCAACCGCTTTATAGTATGGTGGACCTATGAAGGAAACGCGCCTAGATCACATGTAAAATTTGTTTGCCAATATTACTGAATTCCATTATTCGGTCTAATCACTAAAAGAAAAAAAAGTAAGTTTGTTTTTATGCTTTAAAACGATTTTGACAGTCCTCAGTATTTAAAAGTTTGAAAAAAAATGTCGTAAACAAAATCTATCAGTATCACGTTGCAAACAAAATATGAAATTCGAATTTGTTGTCAACTGACTAAGCAATATGTGCAGAGAAATTCGTTCTCGATAATTCCGAAAAGTATCAGTGTCATTTGATAAAGAAAAGAAAACACATACTGTTAATTCAAATAATGTATATTCAACAAACATGGAAGAAGACATAAAAATATTGCAAAGTTTAAAAACTAACGATGACATATAAATAGCAAAATGTGTGAATTAGCGGATAGCTCCTCCACACATTAGAGTCAATTAAGAGTTGTTTAAAGTTCTGCCAAAGACGAACAACAAGTAAGCAAAACAGCATACTAGTATAATCATACCCTTAAAGCTTTAGATAATTAATTGTATTCTCATACCCATAAATTAGTAATAGATATTACCCAAAATAAATTTCCCCTGCTGAGTGTCTGCTAATTTGGTAACAGCTTCCTGCAACTTCTGTTGTTGAAAGGCACGGCAGGTCCGAGAGATAGAAGCTCGCTGATATATCTAACACTTTAGATTATTATCACAGCAATACATTGTATATATTTTACATTTACATCGTCGAAAATCCCCCGAACTGACTTATTCCGTTTCAACCACATGACACAATGACGTGGGATCGCCGTAATACAGTAATAATGTTTAAATTATGGAGCTAATTCGGGCGGAGAGACTTGAAAATCATGTACATTAATAAAAAAAAAATGACAGCGTCCGGCAGCTGTTTAAAACGGCCTTTTGATTGGTTTTAATAAACGTGAAGCGTCCAAAGAAAATGCCCGTATTTGACATTCTCAAACCGGCCAAATTCACGCCGTGATGTCCCTGTAGATGATCTATCGATCAGCCGTGGGTATTCGACGATGACATCTAAATAATCATTTCTTACTTTGTTCCTACTTTTCTTAAACGCGCTAGTCTAACCGGTATAAGTTATTTTGTTTTCTCTACTGGTATTCATTTCATAAACGCGATAGTAAAGATAGTCTACCCACCCCACACCAAACAGCAACAACAAGACACCCGTGTCGCTGAGGATCCTAGATAACGTATTTAAAATCGATCGGTACACCGACCTCGTGCTCACTAGTGGTTCGACAAGGGCGGCGAACAGACGTTTATTATATGCTCCCACCCAATACAAGAATTCATTCACCGTAATTCATTTTCTTTCAGTTATGATTAGTTTAGTTACATCAGCATCCAAATTGAAGCAAGGCGCGATAATGATTAATTCCAGAACATATAAATAACTATATTTCTTTGTTAGTTCAGAGCGACTGATGTTGGAGCAGCTTTAACAATGAGGTAACCTAATATATCGTTTCATCGTTACACGGTTAGACACTTTACCTGCTTTTAATATTACTGGCCAATTTCTTTCTCCATTGCTCATAGAAAGTGTGCATTTCATTATAGTCCTTGAACAATTAAAGTCCGCCTTGCTGAAAAACAACAGAACCTAAAATTTACTTGTCGTTATTTATTTGTTATTAAGTAAGCCTAAATAAATTAAATTATGTTTTGGATTTGAATGAAATGTAAGGAAAACATATAATGTAGGATAACGCCAATGTTCACCCTCGACAGCGAGCACAAAGTCTTCCGGTGTGACCCAAGTGGACCTCCTTCTGGGTCGTACTTCTGTCGAAATGTACAGGAGCCGCATGTCGTTCTCACGATTGTGCTTGGTCTAGTATATAACACCCGGCTCCTTCCGTTTGTACGATGTACCGCCGGTTTTCCAGATCGTCCCTGTGTTTCCAGAACTTAACACTGGCCCATGCTTCAGCGTGAAATTTGGCTTCTTGGTTTTTATATCTTCAAAAAAGTATGCGTAGGACCTCGAATTCAACTGGTACATCCTAATATAAAATGATAAAAAAAAGTTCGCGTTTTATATGTGACCAATGTGTCTCTGATACTGTATTTGCCTTTGACAGGGTATTTGTTGCATCGGTCTTGTGTTTGCAGCCAATGATAGGTCTGCCTGCGACAGGGATATTGCTAATGCCAGCACATATCATGTCATACTACCTCACCCTTTTGCTTTATCTCGGGAACTGAACCTGGAAACACCTTTTATGTTGAACAACAAGCCAGAGTTATTTAAAATATGTTGGAATGTACGAGACCGAATATCCGACCAGAACGTCTTGATGCGTTATATTGAGCGTACTAATAAACGTCAAATATAAACATATTTGTCTACTTGCAAGGCAGATTTACTTAGTTTTTGTTCGTATAACATCTGAAACAATCTCCCCGAGTCCATATTTTAGATCAGATTCAAGAATTTAAAAATTTAGAAACAGTCGATTTCTCATTTAGTTGAATGGATTACAAAGCCTAGAATTCCCAGAACTTTTCCACGGCACTTAGAAAATGTATGACCGTGCACATCTAATAACAGTGATAACGTCAGGACCAAGTGTCTAGAAGCCCTATTACCGTGATGTCCAGTTCCTCGAGTTCACTGCCGTCGCTGTGGTTTGATGGAAGTAGCGAGCGATATTGCACCGGCGGTCGTCAGAATATTGTTGCCCATCTAAGAAGATTTGTATATGATAACGTTTTATTATTTTGATTGATAGTTCCAGTGAAAAGGAAATGCAGTCTCATTCGAAATTTAAAGGGTAGAATAATACTTTCATAGCAAAGTACTGTTTTTTTCATGGAAAGTCGTCTTGAGACGAAGAACAAACAATTATTTATTAAGGTAAGAAAATTTCGTTTAAAGCGCACTTAAAAGTTAAAATGGGCGTTCAAACGACACAAGCGCTACATACCCTATATACGTAAATTCTCGTTTGACGTCAGCATCCGGGCCCCTTCATGCGGAGGCTCCACTGTTAAACGGGTTGCCACTGATATCCAGTTTCAAGTAGCGAGTTGTTGGAACATCGATGGCATCGGCGATGGCTGCACCCCTTCGGGCCCGAACCCGTTCCACCGATATCAACAAACCTTTAGTCACATTTTCCTGTTTGAAAGATACACGTTATAAACATTGTACAAAGTGTTGTCATGATATAAATCTTTATGGTTACATCATGCTAATTCTTGGCAGCTTATCATGTGAAAAAATGGCAAGCAGTGGACACCTTGCCATATCAATTATAGTTATGACAATACAAGTAAGTTTGTAATATAGTGCAATGAATATGGCGCCATCAGTGTCACATAGAGTCTTTTTTCCTCTGCTACTGAAGTAGATAAATAAAATACTAAATATACGACAAACCATGCACAGAGCATGTCAGGAGACATTACTCACTCCTATTCCTTTGGCCACGGCTATTGCACCTTTCCCCCGTATATGGTTCCAGCTGAGGTCTATGGATTCCAGAATGTCGTTCGCACCTAAAATAACACAGATGTGATGCAATGTAAAGAATAAATACATGTATAGATTTGTACTCCTCTTTATGTTGTCTGTTTAATAAACAATGATTAACACAGAGAGCGTAGATATATGCGCTAGTTGGGCGTCATTTCAAAATGTTAACTGTTGATTGACGACAGTTAAGTATCCTCAACTCAAAATGTCAACTTTTAAATTTAAATACATGTTGCGATTTTTTTATTATTTGCTGTGTTTGACAAGGCTTGAAGCAGATACGTAAATGCTTATACACCACATTAAAGTATGAAAGTAAAAAGGTCCCTAGTACAACTTTGATCGATACGCATGTGTACTGCCTCAGTTCATGACACCAAGCCGTGCAAAAACGTCGTTTTACAGCAAAGGTTGACTTTGAATAACATGAAAACACGTTTCATAAATACAATACTCTTCGGTATTATTTGGTAAAACCGCGATGGAATCACTGAAATCGCGAGATTTTGACACAACCTGAAACGACGAAATACAGGCGTAAAATACCCACGGGCCCGATAAATGAATATTTAGATAATATAAATAATATGTATGATATAGATCGACTGGATATGAATATCAGACGATGTATAACTTTTTTTTCGGAAAAAATGTTATTTCAGCTATGATAATTTATCTTGTAGAACAATACTTGGCTATACTTTCTACTGCTTGCTTTTAACAGCGACTTTGATGCACTTCTTTATTCGCTAATATATATTATCAAATTCGCAAATTAGAAGCACAGATAAAACTTTATATTTCTTAACATTATACTAGACCAAAAACAAATATGACGTGATTTATTAAACGTTTAAAATATGATTTATGATTACGCACTTCTACATGTAATTAAGAAGGCAGATGATAGTTACTCTATCAATGACCCCATAGGGTCACATGACCCAAAATGTATAAACTGCCAAGTAGATTACAAAATCTACATTAAACACACTATAAGTGATTTTTAGCAACAACAACAAAAATAAATAAATAAATAAATAAATAAAAAAATATAGGTATGTTCAAGATGAATTTATTGATTTGATTAATTTATTGAAATGGACGAAATAGTTAGGGTTTAAAAGAAAAAGGTAAAACAAATGTGGTTGGAAAATAATTGAGACAAAAAACTGCGACATACCGGATGGCTGGTCCAAGAATCTCTCCTGCCTCAGAGCCGAACATGATTCCGGGATAGAGCGAGCTCTTTAAGTATTTGGTATTCTGCAAGTTATTAATTAAATAATGAAAGCATAACATCATTTTTATGTGATGACTTACTATATGAATATGCAATTGTAAGGATATATAAGGCTGGATCAAGTGAAAGTATTGTTAGCCTTTCATCTCGGCGGCTTGTCTAAAACGCTAAAACAGCATTACCGGACTATCCTTTTGTGTAGTAGAAAATGTGTGAAAAAATCCTCATGGGTAGATAAGTCGGGGATGCCATGACATTCTAATCGGACCAGGCATTACTTTGGATACGAGAATGAAAATATTTCTACTAAGAAATATTATAACGTTAGATTACCTCTAATGCTCAGCAATATCAAACAAGCGTCATTGTTTCTTCGAAGTTGTTACCTGAAATAGAGTAATTGAATACAACATAAGGTCAATACAAGGTAAAACAGCTTCGAATAAGACAAAAAGAACTTTATCAAAAAGACGACCATTGCTAAATTTTTTTTTCAGATTCTGTAATAAAATCAGATACAGAGAATCTATATCATGCTGTTCAATTCACTGAACGTGTATTGCACATATCATAACACATGGAATAAGAAAGTTGCTTTCGTTTTCGTTTTTTATTTATTAATGTGGGATTTTGTATACAATGTTGTTTTAAAACATACCTGGAAAGTCTAGCTTTCGTAGCCCAGCATTGACTGACAACAATTTACAAAACACTGAGCTCCCACGCTACCAAGCGTGTTGTCCCGATTTACCTGAATAAAACCTCTAAATGACTTAATACCATCGACGGGACTTAAAATTAATGGCAAGCAAACTACATTGTCCTAAAACACATATCTGAGACGTTGATAAATAACACTACAACAAAACATTCATTTACTGTATTCTAAAATAAAAACCATTTACATTATAATCCGCAATATTGCGTTAATTAAACAAGACAACTGACTGTTGATATAATACCTACTTTACATTGCAGTTTGACATAATGATTCCCCAAGAAAAGATTGGTTATCTTTCTTTAAAACTGTTCATAGACATTAGTGTTCATAACACAGAGAAAGACTACGGTAACGGCTTTCATTCAGTCACATCACATAACACGTGGTACTTCCTATTCCCAGGGACTACTGGAAAATAGTTCTTTCTATTTTGATAATACATCGAGACATTTAAAAAGAATTTATGTAATTTAATGTAAGAACCGACTCAACCATTTTTCTGTATGTAATCATTTTCTTCCAACATCCTGGCCATTGCCATACATCCTTCCGGCAATATCCAGTTGCCTTGGAGATTCAGTTTCTCTAGAGGTTAATTATCCTTAAATAATATTATAAGAAAACTAATGAAATCGGTGATTCTTGATTAATACTGATTACATAGTTGTAATCCATTATGATAATATTTAGCGACCCTGTTTGGAAACAAGAGGGCCATGATGGCCCTGAAACGCTCGCCGGATTATAATGAGCAACATATATGGTGCATTTTTCATATTGTCCTACTTTTTGAAACCCCTACATGACCAAACCTTACAGTCAACTTGTACCAAGATTTTATGAAAACAGAACATTCCGACCAAGGGCTTTCTTGAAGTGTGGCCAAAAATGTAGCCTCAGAGAGGTTAACAAGGGTTTCTCACAGGTTGACACTCGTGACCTACTTTTTGACCCCAAATGACCCAACCTTCATAACATTCCAAATTTTATGAAAACAAACATTCTGACCATGTTTCGTGTGATATGGCCAAAATGTGGCCTCTAGAGGTTAACAAGGTTTTTCGTACCTAAGATTTGACCTCAATTACTTCCTTTGACCCCACAATGACCCAAATATCGAACTTGTCCAAGATTTTATGAGCAAACATTCTATCACCAAGTTCATGAAGATTAGGACCAAAAATGTGGCCACAGAGTGTTAACACGTTTTTCAAAAGATTTGACCGTCAATTACCATTCCTTTGACCCCACGATGGACCGCAAATTCGAACTTGTCCCAAGATTTTATGGAAGCAAACATTCTTACCAAGTTTCATAAGATTGAACCAAAAATGTGGCCAGTGAGGTGTTAACAAGCCAAATTTGTTGACGCTGGACGCCGGACGAAGGTGGACCCTAGAGCACGTTATGCTCAGATGTACTAAAAAATGCTGATCGACTCCTAATTCGATTAAATATTTAATAGGAACTTTTTCTACTGTTTGACCGTGAGAGAATCGTAATAATATAGCCCAGAGAAAATAGTATTGTAGGTAGAAGAAATGCGATCTGATTAATGTGGGACAAACTCCAGGAGAGAGGCATATCTAAGCTGTTAGAACCTGTTTTCCCAACACTTGGCTATTGTTTGTAAGTCAAAATATATCAAAGAGTTTCTATATTGAGCTTAAGACTATATATTAAGAAAGATGGGTGTGACTAAAACTGACAAAAATAAAGCAAAAATCGACAGTGAATTATGTTATTTACCATAGTTGAAACAGTTGCAGCCAGGTTCATTTGCCGCAAGTACGTGTATGTCAGTCAGAGTTTTTTCTTCATTTTTTTTACTATTTACTTTATGTAATGTGCTCTAAATTATCATTCTTTAAAATCTGTAAAAGAATGTAGATTCAGTCAGCCTAACAAGGATGGTCGTCGTGTTGGTGGTGCAGGGAATCAAAACCATTGGGCCGTACCCATAAAAACAAAGAGCTATTGCTTTGGAAGCATTGCACCAAGTCCATGGTATCTCATTGTAATTTCGGTGTCCGTGCTGTGGCGTTTGATATAGGTACTGTTACTAGACCCATCCTACGCACACCTTGACGTAGTAGGTAAGCGCCCAGACGGGTCGTGGTTCCGACTTCCGCATAACCTCATCGGGAAATTAGGGGGTTAGACTATATTAATGCATTTTAAAGACACAAACAGTAAATTTAAAAACTATAAGATATCGTTAAATTTTTCACTCTTGTCATATTTACTTGTATTTGCAAACTGAATGTTATTTTGTTTGTTATTGGGTTTTTTTTTATTTCATGCATTTTGCCCCTCAATCAGTATATTGGAGAAAAAAAATGAACAATTTTAATGCACAATACATTCAACACTTAGTGAAAAAGTTCACGACGTTTACACATATAAAGGTAAATACATCTATTTGCATAGGGAGCTAAAATGGGATATGCTGACATACATATATATTAAACTGATCAACACAAGAAATAATTAAAACATTATGTAAACATGATCCATTACTCAAGCACATTCAAAGGTAACTTCGATATATACACATTTGTCATTATATATTACTTAATTAGATAAAGACATTAAAAGCATGCAATAAAGTACCAATCTATGCAACAGTATCACACAAAAGCATAATTTAATATTATCAAAGCACATCTAGAATAAAATGAACAGCTGATATCCCGTGCGTGCCTTTTCCCTACTTATATATATATAATTAATAAAGCAAGATGGGGCGCCCTCGACTTCCGTGTTTTATAGTGTCTGCATGCTTCTATCTACTTTCACGAGCCAGCCGTCCTAACCGTTAGTGAACAACTTAATGCTACTTTCAGACTATCACTCATCATTGCTGCAAGATTACATATACACATTATACCATCTTAGACACGAAACAAATAACTAAGTTACGGGCACTATATGCAGTACGTCATAGAAGGCTGTACCTATATTCTACAGCGAACTTGCTAGACATTTTAATAAGAATAGATATAATACAAAATTTAAAAAGCACTCAAGGCCATAAAATAAAAATTATAAAGTCATGCATCAGAAAAAAAAATCCAGAAAACAACTACAAGGTACATGTACGAATTGATTATTATTAGACTGCGAAGCACATACGCGAATCCGCTCTAATAAGCAGAACGATAAAACTCCATTATTATCCCCTGATTCCTGATCGCTTCGCAGGTCTTCCAGCACTTCAGCGCTCTGATTCTGTATATATTAATTTTTGTTCTATATAAACATATACTACACAATAAGATGTTTTAACTATAGTCAAAACGATACTTATTTATTCTGTCAACTGATCTTTTTTTAATATTTTTTCAAGTAAATCCACATTTAATAAAACTAAAATTTGGATAACAATGGAGTAAATTTAAAAATCAATTTTGAAGGGAAAAAAATCATAATGTATAAAAATGAATAAATAAATCAATAAATTTCGTGGACCGCCTCCAGTGAAATATTAGTTTTGATCATCACATCAACATAAAACTGCGTACCCCTACCCCTCAGACGGCAGACTAAATCACTAATTTCCCTACTAATTTATAAGCAAAAATGTACCTTCTCTTAAATCTGAGAATATCCCAATATAAATTGATAGAAAATTGGGATAAGGTAAGAAAAGACGGACTCAAAGAGATAATATTCATTATGGAATATCTATGAAATACGAAAAATAAGTTTATCTCCATTCAACAACAATCCACAATTTTCTTTTTCTTTTTTTTACTGACATTACTTCTCTTTATAGATTGTAATAAGACGTTCCAAAGTTGATGATACAGACACGTGTTTTTTTTTAGTTGGTTCGAGTTATTACATAAATATACACAAGAAATACGTTTATGAAATAAATGTACAAACCACCTTGAGTATACTGGAATGTTACTATAACATATGCACGATTTGAAAGTAAATCACTTGACTAAACTACTCATGGTAAAATATGCTGAATTTGAAAAAAGTCGGTGTACTATTGACTTACCTTTCGTTCCCTAAATCAAAGTTAAGATTAAACACCATATTATTAATCAATAAAAAAATACACTTTTTTTTCTATTTCTTCATACTCTACTTGTATTGATTTCCATTTCATCACTTTTATTTACAGAAACAATTGTTAAACTGCTCACGATATTTCTATTACACTTCCTCACACCACGGAAAGCCGTTGCTTATTCCGCAAAGTATTAGGACACAAATAAAACGCTTTGTCAACATCTACGCCAATCTGTATACAAACTAAAAACAAACAAGCAAAAAACGTTTGTGGCTGTGAGTTAAAGCAAAAAACACAGCAGAAATATAACATTTTTTTTCGGCGGCATCTGTATGCTTTTTGCTATTGAACCAGATTTCGACAATCCAAAATGGAACAGAAATTTATTTCTAAGTGCACCTGTTTGACAGCAGTGTTCTCAATTGCTAATAGTCCAGGCTGATTTATTTAATTTTCACAAATGTAACTGGACATGAAAACTGTGCAAAATTAGAGATACAGTCTGTACAAGTGTGTACAGTCGTTTGAACAGAGTCTACAACCACATCAAACTACATTATGTAACAATCAACGTTCAATCAGGTCCTTAATCATAAACATAATGGCCTTCATTTGTTACGATGTATCGTTATCTGATATTTTGAAAATAAGAGTTCACCTCGACGATAACGCTTTAATCGAAGGTAATACATAAGAGATGACAATGCAGCTTGGCGCTGTAAGGGTAAATATTGCCAATCGAATTTAATTTTAAAGCCCCACAATAATTTCGTTTCTATTTGAGGTAGTAAAAGTTTCTCATAATGTATCTCCAATATCAAAAGGCCCAAATCTACAGTTTGGGCACTGCTAGTCTCACTGTGGGTAATGCCAGCCGAATATAGGATGTAAAACATCTCATTCGAAATATAGCAGAACATATGACAAAACTATACATATGGAACCATATTCTTTGCCTACGTCATCATAAAAACGTGAATATTTATATGCATATAAGTTGTGCAGCGAATAAAAACAGTTTGACAACTGTAGAGACTTTTTGCACCCTATATAGTTGCAAGGTGACAGCGGGCACTTAATGTGAATTGTTATCTTTTGGAATAAATACCATATTATTTTTTGCCAGTTTAATGAATCGAGGTACATTTCTTGACATATATTCATATCATTTAGAATATGAAGATAAATATGTTTCCTACTCCTCAATACTAATATTTTTTTTGTCCCCCCCCCCCCCTTAAGTATAGCTTTATATACTAATGGAACTTTTGCTTTTTTAATTCGTCCAACCGAGTGAGATCAAAGTCCGGCGCAGTGGATTGACTCCGCATTAATCACTGCCACTGAGTTACCAACGTGACCATGTGTGTACAAAACGTAACACTATTGTTACTCATTTAGTTTAATCTCACTTTTTTCAACTCCACTGTGGCAGAGGATCTGTGCGTGCATATCTCTTGCGTTGAGCTAGGAGGGAGCTAACCTGTGATTTCAAAGTAGCTTTTAAAAATCAAACCAGCAAAACATCATACACAAACCACAACAAGGTACTATTCAAATTTCTTTTCAGAGATGTTGTTATCCTAAACTGTCAAACGTTTCTCAGATGAACTGGCCGATATAAAAAATCAAAACACACACACACTAATAAAATGAAACAACATTAATTAGTAACCCAATGTCATCTTGATTTTCACACATTAGTTATTTATTAATTGTTCATATCACGAAATTAGTCACGTTTCTGCAAATTCATTAACCTCACCCTTCTATTTCGAGTCGTATCCCAGTCTTCTTCAAGCCATCCCGTTTTACCGTTTCCACGGTAACCTGTTTATATTCCGGCTCAATATCTGGATTATCGTCCTCATCATCTTCGCCCTCAACAAGTCCAGGAGGGTCGTTTCAGTTCTGTGATGAGTATAATCTGGTTCGTGGGGCTCAGAATGAGGCCTCGGGAGTTCTGCATGACCGGAAGTGTCGTCCTTGTTGCAGGTGCGTACCGTTTTGGCACGAGTAGCTTGGGTTGGATACTCTAGAAACGAATGAGCAGATTTATGTTGTTCATTTGACATTTCTATATCTTCCGGAATCGTCCAAGACGTCAACGAACGGTAATTCTTGACATGTATTCGTCCATCTGTTCAGTTTCTTCAGTCACGGAACTCTAGAATACTGCCCTGTGGTTCACCCTTCAATGTATACATAAGAACTGTAAACAATGTTGTACCGGTTTATTAAAATTC
The DNA here is from genome assembly GCA_021229015.1 of Solen grandis. Taxonomy (NCBI): domain Eukaryota; kingdom Metazoa; phylum Mollusca; class Bivalvia; order Adapedonta; family Solenidae; genus Solen; species Solen grandis. The sequence continues at coordinate 29,970,409 of CM037784.1, forward strand.
TGTATTAAATTAAACGAGACATTTCAGAGCTAACACATCAATTCTCCCAACGACGGTGCCCCCAAAATAGCTAAATTCATATATCGGACAGACATTGAAAGAGGCAAATACTTGCTTTTAAACTTTTTATTGACATTGTTAATAATCAATGTTGACCTGGGTGAGGCATTCATAAAAACAAATAAGTAAAGCCTTAATGCCGTTGTCCGTTTAAAGAATGTCTCTTTTGTGTTTAAGAAAATGTTAAAGAAACAAACACAGAGCCATATAATTGAATTTATACATTCAATGTACAGAAGCTATAGCAGAAATAGGATTCGTATTTATAAATGGCTGGGATTACATGTATTTTTCAAAGTGCATTTATATAAATAACGTGGAGTTCGGTCCCGCTGAACTCTTAACAATTATGTTCAAATGCTTAAAACCATTTATCTTACAGAGAGATATAACACTTTTGTATAAATAAATAATTTCTTTTCATTTTATTGTTTATGCCACCAGGAATGTGGACTAAACATAACCAGACAAACGCACGTCAGAAGAGTATTTGCACATATGTTTTGAAGAAAAACACTGGCCGTATGTATTCCCGTTGATTGATCCTTTACACTCTAGAAACAAATAAATGTTTGTTGAAGACTGCGATAAACAAAAAAAGCTCCGGTAAGAGTGTTTGTGATTGAGATATCATTTCATTTATTTGCAAGCTGACAAAAGACATTAGCAACGGTTTATGGCTTTTGATATACAGGTATGGGTTCTACCAAACAAACTGTCCCCTTGGTGTTTACACGGAATTAAGCAGGTTTCGTATGAAGCCGACACCGTATTGCAAAATTAGCTAGACTGCTGTATAAAGATACGCCTGATTTTGTCAGCGAGGCTTAAAAGATGCCCATGACGCGCAAGTAAACTGGTTTGGAGAAATTTGCTGAAGCGTGTTTAAACGTGAGCATTTCAATGAAACCTTAGAAATAAAATAGGCTAATGTGGGATCGGTGATAGGTTTTGGTAATCGTTTCTAGGAGAACATGTCCAATTTTTATTAACTAACAGTTTACAATTTAGAAATCAAAGCATATTAGGTTGTTAGAAAGCACTAAAATGTAACAAAAAATACATTAAATGAATTCGTAATATTAATATGTATAGATTCGAAATAGGTCTATTATTGTTAGATTAAATCGCGTATTAAATGTAGACATGTTTTATTACCTAACTTAGACTGTTTTTTAAGTAATCGGTTAGTGTAATGCATTGGAATTGTCCATCTTCTTCATATCAAGTGGTGCAAGTAAGACTTAAAAACGGACTCCCGTATAAGTTTTCAGGAGCTGGTTCTATAAAGCATTTTATTCCCCTGAACATCGTCCAAACCGACGGCATTCCGACAGCCTGAACACTGCCATAGTAACCAAACAATATATAAAAATTGTTTGCCAACAATTTAGGGTTGAGTTTAAGTCGCCAGTACCAGGTACTTCTTAAATTGACATATCCTCCAATATAAACCATATGGACCATAACTCACTAATCTGTTGTTCAAGAGAATAAAATTAACAAAAAAACAACACAAAAAACCACAAAAAAACCACAAAGCAAAAAAAACAAACAATAGCAACAATTCACACAGTTAAACATTTATTTAGACATGAAAATGACTAAATGAATTAAACAATACACAAGCACTTAACAACATTGTAAGTGATCTAGAATCAGGAACTTTAAATTGAGATAAAACTCAATTTGTTTTCCTAAAGTTTCAGACCTGAACTTGAAAATAGAAATATTCAATACTCGTCACAACTCAGCTGAAGCGAAGTCTAATTTTTACATTGTATGTTAAGAAAAGCAAGGACATATTGCTTCCCTCGACAGACCACCAGTTAGTGGAATGATCGTAAGTGTTGGAGCTAATTTGTGCCTAACCTGCCAAAGAAATAAACGAAAATGATGCTTACCATATGGTTTGTTAATCCAAGTCCAATAATAATTATATGTATAAATTTCCTACATACATAGTCGCATATCACAATTCAAAGTACAGGAAACAAAGTGGTTCAGATAAAATATTTTTACAATATGAAAAATAAGAAAAAAGGAATAAAGTTTAAAATACATTCACAAGTCTATATGTTTGATAGGTCTGATATAAACCATGGTATGGCCTTTTAAATTGCATGGATGGCACAATGTTTCTTTAAGTATATTTATCTATTCTAAACACTTTACTTGGTTAATAAACAGGTTTCTTTGCAGTACATGTATAGAACCCTGGTAATCTGCCCGTAGTCTATTTTTTAACCCTTTCCTCATATAACTCATTTTGACGCACCTCAATAGGTACCACAAAAGCTGATCTGAGAAAACCACAGTTTAAACCTTACCAAAATTTAATTACACAATCTCATTTCAGACGCACACTGAGGAAGGGCAGCAACAGCAAAAAACCTGATCAGCCTTGCGAGTTTACTCGCAGGCTGATCTGTTTTATGCTGCGCATAGGGCTTTTCATGGTTCCTCTAATGAGGAAAGGGTTAAGTAATCAAGAAACCATCAACCCGAATGGCATCGAGTTAATAGATTATTTTTGTACCTATTGATTTTTTCTTTGACTTTCAAGTTGCTTCAAAAATTTGAAGAAAAGCAAAACAAGCACTCACTGACGCCATTGAAAATACTCATGGATAATTCAATACATAGAACAAGTGATTTTTTTCTCTATATGTGTGTATAACTAGAGCTAAACATTAAAGAATTACCCCGTGTCTGAGACCACCAAATGGTTTTAACCGTGCAAACAATTCATTCTATGAGTATCCTATATCGTAAATTGAACACACTCGAATTTTTAGCGCATGTGTTGTGCGCGCGCGCGTGTGTAAGTAAAACACGTTTGAGTTTGTGAAGGCTTTTCTTTCTTCCCTCCTCGTTAACATCAATACAAATTTACATAATCATATTGCGGAATAAAGCTACTACATAATTATTGAAGCCCCAATTTATAAAAGGCTCGTCATTCGAAAGCACCTCGCTCAAAAAGCAAATGCTTAGACATTAAAGATCCACTTTGAGAAAATATCAAAGTTGACCTTTTGAGGTTCGATTGCAATTAGATCGCTAGGTGGAGATATAAAAAATGTATCATGCCTACCGACATCGTTGAGGCTCCTGGTTTCAAAGGGATGAATAACATGTTGATTACATGCGTGGGGTAAGATAAGGGCCGGGAATAATAGCCCGTCTCCCTTAGTGTTCATCCAATTAAAACAAGAAATAGGGTCTAGTTCGCGATAATTAAGTTAAGAATAGAGACTTCTTAAATATTAACGTAACCGTTGTTTCGCTTGGAACTATGGAAATATAATAAGGGGTGTTGAATCTGTGCAAACCTAAGTGGGGTTTATTATACATATAACATAGTAGGGTTCAATTGCGTAAATCGTTAAGATTAATTTTATCATTTTTCGTGATGTTGATAAAAATGCAGACAATTTATTTTCCCATCACCTCGTGAAAACCTATTTGGAAACTAGGTGTGTCGTTTCACGAAATAATCCAACTGAGTTCTACTGAACTGAAAAATATCAAAAAGCATGCACACCCACAGCAAGTTTGAAGTTTCTAAAGAAAACAAAAAAACAGCAACAACAAAACAAAAACAAACAAAAACATCGTATTAAAGGACACATTATCTTAAGATGTTTAGTAAAGTCCAGACCATATTAAGTTGTCAACAGTCGCCAACATTTATAACACTGTATTGCATTGGCAGAGTCTGATCTGGATTTCCGCATGAATGCATTGTTTAAAAGTACATATCTATGTGCCAGGGTGGATGATAGGTCATGTGTATTGATAATCATATACTTACCTTACTGTCTACGTACACGTGCTATTTAAAACAGACATATAAATATGTATTAAGCCTCTGTTCGGAATAGAAGACTGCGGAAAAGGTGCCAGGCATGATTTCGGCCGATGGATCAAACTTGACTAATCTACTCTCGCTGGTTTAGAAAGGATTTCTCTGAGAGAAACATGAGTAGAGAAAAAGAGTCAAATATGGTGGAATCGACGTTCGAGTTAGAAATGAGAGCAAATAATATGTCACCATTGTAAGCTGTAGAAGTCAGTAATTTACATCCATCTCTGCTCAGGTAAATTATGTTAATGTATTCCCCTCATTGGAAAGCGATCCATTATGGTTAAGTGTAACTTTTTTGTAGTTATAAATTCTAAGGTGCTTCCAGGGGATTTTGAGTGCATTAATATATAAGAGCATGCTAGAACGAAAGTGTAAATTAGAATATGATAATTACTATGAAGATAATGTACACGTGCTTTATAATTAGAATTGAAATAAAGCACCTAAGATTCCATTAAGTTTGCATTACTCAAATCTCAGGACATTGTAATTAATTATTCCATCTAATGGATATTTATATATACTTCGTAACTAACTACTGAAATCCCAAGCCGAAGACTTATTAAAACTGTTATGTTATCAGGTAAATGTCATGACTGACATCGAAACTGTTTCAGTGCATAGCATGTGGTAGGTAATAAAAAGAAAAATATAACTGTTTTGGCGAATCACTCCCTCGATATATTGTCCAATATACTTGGTTGTTCATTTCAATTTCGTTCTTTAAAATTAAATGACATTTCAAATGATTATCATGTTAATGTCCTGATGTGTTTAATGACAACTTTGACCGTAGTTAAGATTTTATTTTTGCAAACAAATCACAGAACCATATACATTAATTAATGTTTAGCCAAGAGGGCCGGGTGTTTTTCTGCTATATAAAAAAAAAAAACCCTGAAGTTGACGGCCGCCTAAGTTTTCGCAAAACCTTTTAACCTAACTTACAAAAAAAGTCATCTGATTCCTTTTATTACACACATGAAATCAATAAGTTTATAATGATGTTAGAAAAAAATCAACAGTAGAAAACCTCATCATTGTTAGATTAAGTTTTCACAAATAGTAACTGTTTTGTCACAGTTGTGTAACACAGGAGTATCAAGCAAAGAATCGTTGGTGTTTCGGACAGCTATTGGGGAAATATACCCAAATGTTATAGCATATAATGTACAGTCATATCAATAAAACACCTGCATAGGAATAGTGCCGGTCATCCTGACACGTCGCCTGTACGGAAACCTGAAGACGAAAGGACTTCGATCAGTTTTCGGATGAAACTTTTTGAAATACTCGTGTATTTGATCAAATTATTTATTTGTAAGGAAGAAAAAAGACCATATGAATATGAATTTTAGCCTAAATATTATCATGAGCATGAAAGCATGAACATCAACTCTATTATAGCATTTTCGTCACACTTAAGATGTCCCTGGTCAGTAAACAACACCAGTTTGACACGTGAATTCTTACGGTGTTATTTAAATGGTTTTAGACTTGCAATCGATCGGTTAGCACGACCCCAATATCACCTGCACACCAGCACGTAGGCTGCACGTGACACACGGTACCGATACTTCCAGTATGACTCCTGTTCGATCGCCTCTACCAGCCACTTGAGTTAAAGTAGCGAAGTCCTTTTTGAATATAATAGTATATAAAATACACTGTCGAAAATTGTCTTATTGAAACATCACTATTGACCGTTTAAGTTTGTATTCATCGTAAGATATAAACTTTAGGTGAAAGCATAGGTTTGCTATTAACAGGAAATTATATGACTTGTTTATCATTTTTGTTGTTTTTGGTCGAGTAAAGGATGAAATTAACGAGTATATCATTTAATATAGGAACTATGAAATGTGGTTTTCGAAATCTTAATTTATGTAAAATACATGACTATCTGTTGCCCTATTTTAAGTTTTGACATGGAACTCCTCAGTTTGGTTCACTTTCTTCATGGAATAACCCAGTTTGACCAATATCGATTAAATGCATCGAAAATCAAGTTTCAATTCTTATATATTTAACACATACACGAATTTCGTTGATATTTTTACTGAAACAAGATTTCTAGAGTATATATACCGATGAACTTTACCTTCAAACAGACCCAACGAAATCCAATGTCCATGGAAGTATTTTACACCCCACACTTAACAATATTTTTATAAAGTAGGTAGAACTCTTAACCTTAGAAAGATATGAATACTCGCTGATAATCAAATTTGTCTTTAAAACTCTGTCAAAGGCGGTTACACCCGTAACAGCAAAAAACAAAGAGAGGAATCAATAGATTTCAAGTGCTCTTAATACTGGAAATTGGTGTCATTTTCTCACGAAGTTCGAACCAATTATTGACTTGAAACAATTACTTTTTGTAAGATGACAAACTAATTGAACTTTTTGCCACTCAGGTAATTCAGTATCGATCCTTGTGTTTCGCTCTTGGTGGCAGATAACCAAAACTGTTATTGTTGCAAGACTGGAAAGAAATGAATAGCGTTCTGATAATTATTAAATATTATGTTTTACAGGCTTTTTCTCTCAGGTTTAATCGTTGATGTGTGACTATATTATGTTGTCTTTGGCGATTACCCGAATTGCCGTTAGAGTAACAGATAGATTATATAATGTTTTAGTCTGCCTGGAGAAATTGATGTATTTGCTTTTTTAGAGTAAATATTTGGTTTGAGAGGAGAGTTGTGACCAAAGTAAACAACATTTGTAGGTGTGAACAGTATTTAATTTCCGAGTTTGAACATAATGTAATTTCCAAAAGCCCCTTTAGATAGATGTATTCAAAAGGACCTAGTTGACCGCGTTTATACTTTTGATTTCCAAAAGCTTACTAAAGTCAAGGTCGCGAAAAGCAACGTGACTAATATTTCTTCTTCAAAATTATCATAACAGCATGGTTTCAAAACAATCCGTAGGCTGATAAGGTTTAATACCATTTTTCGCTTCTCCTCGTATCTTGATAAAGAGGTATTGCTGTCAGGGATGTGAACTTTTCCTATTCGACCACCTCGCCATGGCGAGGGAACGTCATGCAAGGCGAGTGAAAAAACAACGAAAATAACAACATCAAGTTCCTTTGTGTTTTTTCTTGACTTTACAAATTTGGAAAGGGTGATGATCAATTTAGGAAATATACACCCCGCATGCTGTTAATATCGGGACAAGTTTAAGGAATGGATAATTCCAATATTTTCATATATAATAGATTAATTTTTCAGAATATCAATTCTTTGATATCACGTGATACAATTGTTGAGCGGTGTTTACGCAAAAAAGTTCGCATTGTTTTTGTTTATGGTACTGTATGTGAGCGGTAAACATAGTGCACATAGTAAAATAATGTAAAACTCACCCTCAAACAACTGGGTTGAAATAAACTTCAGAATATTAAAAGGGTCTATTATTTTCAGTCTGATGTGGTTCCCGTGGTATCCGTGATGTAAAATGAACGAGAATGAAGGTAGATGTTTAAGCACGTTGTATGGTTCAAGATCACGAATCTACTTTGTGATTACATGTCTGTTAATAATGATTGATCTTAATAATTAATAAGGCACATTAGTAATTTGTTTTTACAAGTCAAAGGTGAATTGATTTTTAATTTGCAATTAAATAATTATCTAGATGATATTGAATCTTACGAGCTCATTATTATAGTATATACGAGCATTTTGAATGTTTATACAAATGAATGCACAAACATATCGATTCAAATAGTACAAAGTCAAACAAATTTAAGGATTATGCAAATCCATAAAAAAATAATTTCTGCCTGTTTTTTAAAATTGAAAGTTAATTATGCTTGCATCGTACTACAGAGAATCACTGACACATTTTAAAGGCAGGGTACATATGCATTTGTTTATACATCATGCCTTTGTTCTGTCGATAAAAGTTGTAATTAGGACCATAAATCAAAGTACAGAGAGGACACTTCGTTGAAGAGTAAATATAAAAATAACCACGAAAGTTGACGCAGTTAACCTCATATATCTTCTGTTTTAGCATTATTCAAGTAGGTGATGAAAATGGAACTGCATAGTTTGTTTGATTGTAGACTTTTTTCGGAAACATGGAATTGTTGCGTGTGTGGTGATTTATGTTTTCAAGAAGTTGGTGTAAATACTCATCTATATAAATACATGGCAGGAGGGCGTGTAGGGCGAGCAGTTGGGTGGGAGGAGTGAAGGGACGCCGAGATTTGATAGCGCAGTGTGGACTAAGATGTCAGGGGCCAGGTATGTGTCCAAAATTCATGACACCGAGCTAGGGGGGCAATAGTGGCTGTGGGGCGTCAGGGACTTAGGTATACGCGAGTCTGATGTAGATCTCTATTCATGAGGTATGGGACGGCGAGATATTGACATACTAAATCAATACCCACGGACGGCAGGGAGGTAAGACAGGGTAAGTAGGTTGGCTGGTCAGGGGTTGTTGTTATAGGTACAGGGGTAAGCGAGTATGCAATGTGGCGAATGATGCTAATAGGAGCTACGATGAGGATGAGTGGGAGTGGGATACATTGGCTTCTCTTCTTAGGAGGGGGGCACTCTTTAAAGGGCGATATATTCAAGATATACCGGCTCGAGTTGAAGATAGAATTTATTTAACGGCTCTGTTGTCGCAACAGGTGTAATGAGCACATCCTCAGATTGTATGAGGGGCCGGAAGAGCCTTTATTTCAACAGCTTAGAGACAACATGAGAGAGTCGTAGATATTTGGAGAGATGAGAGGTGATAAGCGGTGGTAGTGGCGATTGAGATAGGCCGTTTCTCTCTGAGACTGAGCGGATGAGCGGGTGCGCTCTGTATATCGCCCGGCTGTCCATCAGTCTATTACAGATCGCAGGGGACGCTCGTGATCGCGGCGGCGCGATACAATGACTATGGCGGTGATCAGGAGCTTATGTCTGTATTAATAGCCATGATTTAGTTCTTTATCATAATTATATTACATATCATGTTATTAAAAAAAAAATTTTTTACCCCCCAGGAATCGTGTTTGTGTTAATCTTACTAATAGAAATGTTGATCTTGAATAAAATTGACTTAGATAATAGAAAACGGGCATAATGAGACCCACCCAAACAATCAAAAGGCCAACAATTCAGTTAATTTAAGCATATCCTGCGTAAGTTCGCTATTGGTCGAATACAATTTCTACAGACTTACAATTGAACATCGGGGACAGTTTTAATTTTAGTATGTAAATTAAGTAATTTTTTACACTAACCGTTAAGTGTAGTGACAAAAAGTGATGTTTTAACAATGATATGTTTTTGTTATTAAGGCCCCTGGTTGGTGGATTTTGAATTGTTGGCCAATGTTTGAATTAGATAATCATTAAATGGTCCCACGACCAGGCATCTATTTCACGTTTTCTTTGCAGGAGGACGTGCAATACTTCAATAGAAAATATAAATTTCGATGAATATTTTCAAGAGCAATGATTAATATCAACTTTTATCTAATGATAAAAATGTAAGGAATAGTAACTTTGAAATAAAAACCATTTACAGGAAGTTTACTAGACGAACGGTCTAGCCGACGGAAGACGTTGAGGACAGCGTTGTCAGAACGTTTCCGGTGTGGACAAAGCGACGCGATTCGAGCCAAGAGATCTAGATTTGGTTGTTGAAATAAACAGGCTTTGTTTTTACAACAAGATAATTCCATTGTTTAGTTTGCCGGCTTAATCGCTGGACTAATCAGGCTTGTAATCGATTTATTTGTCCACTTATTGATTAAACATGAATTGCCTGGTGTGTACGTGGAGTAAAGAGATCACAAGTATGGGTTTCCGGGGGACTCTCACTGTATACCCAGACGAAAATGATTAAATTTCCGCCTGAAATCAGCACGCCCTTAAATGTCTGGTACAGCACAGACTGGCTGTTACCATCATTTGGAATGAACTGTTATTTTTCCGTATAGGTAATTGATTAATTTTACATCAAAATGTAGAACAGTTGTTTTGTCCGTCCTTGGGTATATGAAGTAAATAATTTGCAAAATGGGAAAACGATTGCCATAACAAGTATTATTTAATTGCATTATACAAATGCGCCACTCTTTGAGTCTGTATTTATGTCGCTAAAGCTCCTATCTCTAACAGATATCAATTAAGAAAAATTGATTCAGCTATCCCGCGCTTATGTACAAAGACACGTTGATTAACAAGTCAGTGAGTGACAACAGAATTAAAACATTCATGTGAATCAGCGACATTCTCTCGTGAAAACTGTTCATGAAAGCGACCTTTATTGCTGAACGTACTCCTTACCTGTCTATTGGGGAAGCTCCTCAACCACGCGTGTTTCAGAATTCAGTTAAAGTTATTGACCTCATGTTGTTTTCTTTTCCATTTTGATGGTGAATCAGTCGCATCTGCCGTTCTAGACGTGATTATGCATACCTAGTATTTGTGCCTGCTACAACACCAGCGATGAAACATATGATGGAGTCTGTGGTTATGAGATACACTATAAGCATATAGATACAATAGGTTTTCATTTTAGGTTATATTAAAAATGGTACGACTGATTCAAAAGGATATTTTTAAATGACTGCCGGACAGTCGAACGAAGTGGCTAAATAAAAAAAAAAGACACTCCGAAGATTATCTTAAAACGGTTAAATAAATCAGGAAAGTCACAATATTTTATGATATTTTATCTGTATTTTTGGTGACATCACAAGAGGACCAAACTTATAACATACTGTCGCGGTTACCATTGCAGAAACAAAAAGAAATTCGTCATTTAGAAAAGTTAGTTAGAAAACCTTTGAAAAAAAAGAATAAAACACAGCATGTTAATGTATGCTTAATTATACGTAATGTCCGTAATTGCTTGTACGAAAACCTTTTTCCCATTATCTGAATCCGATCCATTATCTTGATTCATTCCATTATCAATAGGGACTATCAACTCCATTATCTATACCAATTTTATTTTCTATATTGACTCTATTATCTAAATATATTCCGCTATCAACCAATTCCATTATCTAAACACATCCAATTATCTACACGAATCCAATCATCTAAATATATCGATCGCATTGCCTACAACAATGTCTTCATCTGAATATATTCCATTATCTACATCAAATCCATATCTTAAATATATCCCATTATCTACAAAAATTCCTTCACCTAAATATATTCCATTATCTACAAATATTCCTTCACCTAAATATATTCCATTATCTACAAATATTCTTTACATAAATATATTCCATTATCTACAACAATTCCTTCATCTAAATATATTTCATTATCTACAACAATTCCTTCATCTAAATATATTTCCTTATCTACAACAATTTCTTCATCTAAATATATTTCATTATCTACAACAATTCCTTTATCTAAATATATTTCATTATCTACAACAATTTCTTCACCTAAATATATTCCATTATCTACATCAATTCCATCACCTAAATATATTCCATTATCTACAAATATTCCTTCACATTAATATATTCCATTATCTACAAATATTCCTTCACCTAAATATATTCCATTATCTACAAATATTCCTTCACCTAAATATATTCCATTATCTACAACAATTCCTTCACCTAAATATATTCCATTATCTACAAATATTCCTTCACATTAATATATTCCATTATCTACAAATATTCCTTCACATTAATATATTCCATTATCTACAAAAATTCCTTCACATTAATATATTCCATTATCTACAAATATTCCTTCACCTAAATATATTCCATTATCTACAAATATTCCTTCATCTAAATATATATTCCATTATCTACAACAATTCCTTCACCTAAATATATCATTATCTACAACAATTCCTTCATCTAAATATATTCCATTATCTACAACAATTCCTTCATCTAAATATATTCCATTTTCTACAATATTTCCTTCACCTTAATATATCCCATTATCTATAACAATTCCTTCATCTAAATATATATTCCATTATCTACAATAATTCCTTCACCTAAATATATCCCATTATCTACAATAACTCCTTCATTTTAATATATTCCATTATCTTCAATTTCCTTCCAATTTTTTTCCAAATATCGCATTGCCTACACCACTTCCATTATATACATTGGCGGTATTTTATATGAATAAACAAATCTGTCATGTTTATAAACATAATAAAATTTAATCTAATTGATAGATTATATTATCTGATTGATATACAACATGATCATGACATTATCTAATTGATATACAGCATATTATCTAACTGATATACAGTATGATCATGACATTATCTAATTGTTATACAGCATATTATCTATTGATATACAGCATGAACGTGATATTATCTAATTGTTATACAGCATATTATCTATTGATATACAGCATGAACGTGATATTATCTAATTGTTATACAGCATATTATCTATTGATATACAGCATGAACGTGATTTTATCTGATTGTTATACAGCATATTATCTAATTGATATACAAAATGATATTATCTTATTTATATACAAGATGAACGTGATATTACCTTAATAATATACAACATGAATATGACATAATCTTATAAAGTTGATATGCTTTTTAGTGACTACTGCGATATAAATAAAATCATATCTGATAACTTCACAATGAAAATTCTACATTTCATACATACAATAAAAAGAAAATGTTCTTTTTCCATTTCCGTTGTGGATGCACTATTGTACAGAAACATATACCGAGAAATATAACATGTACAGAAAAATAAACATTTGTATAACATGTTTATTAAAAAGGTCTTAGTAATGTGTTTCAATATATCTTGTAAAGCAGATGATTTTGTTTAAGATTTGCCTTACCTCCCAGTGTCGACAATAAGGCAAAAAATAAAAACACTATGAAAATATCCATTTTATCTTGCCATATGTTCAAGATCACGACAGTTTGACCAGTGTTAATTTGTTCAGGTATATTTTTTAAAATTGTTTAGGTGTCCTCTCACGAGGCAACGTCTCATATTTCAAGTCAACTTTCATAATAAAAAGACAATCGGAACACAATACGAAGCGAACAATAGCTCACAGAAACCTATTGTTTTAATACTTTGTCGCTTTAAACTTGGGTTTTCTAGTGGGACCAAAAACAGTCATTTCATTGTTTTATTTGTTTTTACTTACGTATCCTATCTGATTATTGACATTCATGTTTTAATCAAAATATTTTTGAAGGAAACGTGAACTCAATACAACCTGTGGCCTGAGCTTCTCCAACTTTTGCAACGTTGCATAACTGATATATGTTTCAACAGGGCAACGTCCGTCCACCCATACAGATAGAGCTACTGTAGATTTCTTACGTCAAACCAGTGTCGATTTATTCACATACCCAATATACGTCATAAGGTGCCTTTGCCTGTCTATGCCGTCTAGGATTCTGAAATGCATTACAAAGATGGATGGACATAGGCATTTACTACAGTGCTGACCCCCTTTTTTAACAGGTTTAACGGGAAATTTCTTTAGTTATAAACTAAAAGCAGTTCATAAAATACGCACCAATCTATTTCTGAAATATTCTTAATTACATTTCTAAATACATGTAATCTCAAATAGTTTAAAAATTCATAGAAGAGACGATTTCAAATTCATTCAGTATATATTCAAATTTGGATATATGTCAATAATTTGATACGTGTTGCAGCATTTTTCTTTTAAAAGTATGTTGATGGGACGTTAACCCACGCAAGCAAACAGCACTATTTCTTTCAGATATGTATGGGCATGAAGACCGATGTATTATTTAGTTTCCGAATACGTTGGTAGCTTATCGCCTCCATTATGACAGGGATAAGCTGGTATCGCACCGTGTTTCGCACGAGATACTGTAATCTATAGATCTACATCATGCATGCAGTAATCTTTTCTTCATTTCAGCCTTCTAAAGTCAAGAATACACTCTGTAATATGGATATTGATATTTATAACAGTGTATAAATGGTAACATATTGGCTACGTGGCTAACATATTTCAATATTGAGTCAGTCGCTAAATGTTCTTAATTGGATTACGTGAAAAATGCACAATAATGAATTGTTGTTATTCTTGATAATAAAGGCTATTGTTTTTAATAGACTGATTTATTACCGGCTAAAATTGCGTTAGGGTGGTATGTTTACATGTGCACCGTTTTCAGCGTTTCCTGTTAGTTTCACACATTCATGAAAATCACTGAACCACAATAACAGGTGCTTCCTGTTGATTTCGCGCGTTCATGTAATCAATTAACCACGCCCAGATCTCTAACACTAATTACAATTTCTAATTTCGAGGCATAACTCTTAAATTTAGGGTTTGATTTCATGTAAAGCTGGTTGGACTTGTGGTAGATTTTATCCGTTACTCGGCATATCTGGTTATGCCTTGTATGTGGACTAATAGGAGAGGAAGTCTGGCAACGAGCCGTAGTCTGTACAAGGATTGCTTTTATAAGGAGAAGCTCCCAGATCAATCGAAACGACGTATGACGGCACCCGTGAAGCTTATGAGATGGTAAAGTTCATTGGTTTACAAGCCAGTTACCGTAGGCTACATATTTAATGATTCACCGCAGACAGATGAGGCAGATTTATCATTTATTTTGATTATACAGATTGCATTTTGAAAATGCATTAAAACCCCCAAAAACAGCTGCGACTCCCCAAGTAATAAATCCAGTAGGGTCCAATCCCTACCCCGTAGGGTCCAATCCCTACTGGGTCCAATCCCCATGATAGGGTCCAACCCTCCACAAGTCCCCGGGGCCAATCCCCATGGCGACTTACAAACCTACCTGGTGGGGTCCAATCCCCATGTCAACCTCCTTCACTTCCCTCCATACGGTAGATGTTAAACTCATATGGAGGTGAAGGACCTAGTGTTAGAGTCAATCACTAGGCCATTTGATCAGACAGACCCAGTGTTAGATTCAATCACTAGGCTATTGGATCAGATAAACTTTAATATACTTCCTAACAGAATGGATCGGTCAGCAGCCAGTTCCTTTCCATTGAAATGATCCCAAAATTCCTTATTTGACTAAAACAAATGATTTCAATTCCCAAAATTTCTCCGGAATTTTCCGCCACACGAACTAGGTTCGCCCCAAAATTCCGGCTCTTATTTACAGTATATTGCGTCAAAATTTCTTCTTTCATGGCATGTGATAGCAAGTCACACAAAGCTTTTGTCAGTTCTTTTGTATCGTTAAAAGCCAAGTGTAGTACTAAGCCTTTGGAGTATGTAGTGCCCAAAAAACTAGAACTTAAGTTCTAGTTGTACAATGTGTCTTCTTCATCCCTTGCATGCGTGATCCTCTGATGCCTGCTGTTAACTTAGATTGGAAGTATGTTCCTGGTTCCAAAATACTGCACACTTTTTATCCCAGTACACCCAAAAATTAGGGCCATCCGAATAAGTGGCAAACCCGCATCCCGCAGCCAGTCCAAAAAGACCAAACCATAACACTTTGTTATATGTTAAACCCCCAAACAGTGGTCACCCATGCCTAGCAGCTTCTTTTCCTCGTTCCCTTCACTGAAGGCCCTCCAGACATGTTTGACTGTATCTGAAAAACTGGAAAGATATGTCAGACAGTGGTATGATGGAGCATGCAACATAGATTATGTACTTGTTTTTACAAAGTTGCCTGTGACCCCTTCCCATGAGAGGGTGATGTTTGTATCTCATGGAGGTAATGGTATCAACAGGAAAGATAAGTTCATGATTTGTTGTTTTTTTGTTGTTGTTTTTTTGTGAAAAGATTGGGGAAAAACAACACACACACACAGAGGAGAAAAGCCAATCTTCAGCTGTAAAAAGTAAGGTTATTTCACAGGAGGGAAGATAAAACAAAATACTGGTTTCTTGCAAGATCGTTTTCTTTTTTACTTTTGGTCTTAGGAAATACAATCCGTTCTTAAAGAAAGTGTGCACTTTGCTTTCTGTGATTTGCATCGACTTTTTCCTTAAAGCTTATTTATTTGGTACCGAAATTGAAAAAAAAACAAAAAACAACTGAACACCTCCCTATGCCACGTGGTATATTTTGGGCTAGGTCGAAGACAAATATACATGCGAAAATTGAATTTGATATGTTTGCTATATATTAAACTATTTGAAATTAATTAGTGGACACTCTCTTTTTGGACTGAGTGTACTAGTATTTATTTTATTCGTGGCTTCTATGACCACGCGTGAAGGAAATACATAAATTAATAGCCTCTTTATCATGTGGGGACATATACCGTAACTCTTATTCCCACTAGATATATTCATTTGCAAAAAAAAAATGTGTTCTCAGGTGTTTTTTCAATATAAAGATATTATTTCTATCCGAAATTGAGCATATTTGATATTTTGATATTTTACTATTACATGAGAGACCAATACATGTACTATGTGCACTTCTTTCGAAAGAGCACTGGTATTTAAGGGAATTGTTTACAACCAATGTAAATTTAAAGTAACGAAAGCCTGATTGCAAACTTCTTTTAACAGTTGAGCATATGTTTTCTTTCTCACTAGATACATGTGATCTCATTGGTGTAACGAAAGGTAAGTGAAGTAGAACGTTCGCAAACATTGCGACTTCCGGTATCTACGTTCCTTTGGAACCGGAACACTCAAAGAAATAGGAGTCGCTCGTGGGTGATCATGCCATACCAAGAGAAAATATAATACTGTTATCGGTAAGTAACACATAATTCGAAAATAGGTCGTGACTTTTGAGCATTGGTCTTGTGGAGCATTGATCTTGTGGATTTTAAACAAGAGTGGTTGACCTCCATCCTGACGTTGAAAAAGCAGTCTCTTGAATAGGGCTACTACTCAAAGCCATGAAGTACTATATATATGATTCGGTAATTGCTTTATTTCTTGTGAGTTATTTTTGATAATTCCATTTTTCATTTCAGGAAACTTAGGTCTTATAATCAGTGCCACGTTAAATTTTGCCAGTATACTTCTTATATGATTTGTTCCCTTATATTACTTATCTTATTTGTTCTCTCATCTTTTTTCTTGTATCATTTGTTCTCTTATACTTCTGATATTACTTGTTTTCTTATACTTCTTATATTTTTTTGTTCTCCCATACTTCTTTTGTTACTTGTTCCCTTATACTTCTTTTGTTACTTGGTCCCTTATACTTCTTTTGTTACTTGGTCCCTTATACTTCTTATATTACTTGTTCCCTTATACTTCTTATATTACTTTTATCCTTATACTTCTTATGTTACTTGTTCCCTTATACTTCTTTTGTTACTTGGTCCCTTATACTTCTTTTGTTACTTGTTCCCTTATACTTCTTATGTTACTTGTTCCCTTATACTTCTTATGTTACTTGGTCCCTTATACTTCTTATGTTACTTGTTCCCTTATACTTCTTATGTTACTTGTTCCCTTATACTTCTTATATTACTTGTTCCCTTATACTTCTTATATTACTTGTTCCCTTATACTTCTTATGTTACTTGTTCCCTTATACTTCTTATATCACTTGGTCCCTTATACTTCTTATGTTACTTGTTCCCTTATACTTCTTATATTACTTGTTCCCTTATACTTCTTATATTACTTGTTCCCTTATACTTCTTATATTACTTGTTCCCTTATACTTCTTATGTTACTTGTTCCCTTATACTTCTTATGTAACTTGTTCCCTTATACTTCTTATATTACTTGTTCCCTTATACTTCTTATATTACTTGGTCCCTTATACTTCTTATGTTACTTGGTCCCTTATACTTCTTATATTACTTGTTCCCTTATACTTCTTATATTACTTTTATCCTTATACTTCTTATGTTACTTGTTCCCTTATACTTCTTTTGTTACTTGGTCCCTTATACTTCTTTTGTTACTTGTTCCCTTATACTTCTTATGTTACTTGTTCCCTTATACTTCTTATGTTACTTGGTCCCTTATACTTCTTATGTTACTTGTTCCCTTATACTTCTTATATTACTTGTTCCCTTATACTTCTTATATTACTTGGTCCCTTATACTTCTTATGTTACTTGTTCCCTTATACTTCTTATATTACTTGTTCCCTTATACTTCTTATGTTACTTGTTCCCTTATACTTCTTATATCACTTGGTCCCTTATACTTCTTATGTTACTTGTTCCCTTATACTTCTTATATTACTTGTTCCCTTATACTTCTTATATTACTTGTTCCCTTATACTTCTTATGTTACTTGTTCCCTTATACTTCTTATTTAACTTGTTCCCTTATACTTCTTATATTACTTGTTCCCTTATACTTCTTATATTACTTGTTCCCTTATACTTCTTATGTTACTTGGTCCCTTATACTTCTTATGTTACTTGTTCCCTTATACTTCTTATATTACTTGTTCCCTTATACTTCTTATATTACTTGTTCCCTTATACTTCTTATATTATTTGTTCCCTTATACTTCTTATGTTACTTGTTCCCTTATACTTCTTATATTACTTGTTCCCTTATACTTCTTATATTATTTGTTCTCTTATATTTCTTATGTTACTTGTTCCCTTATACTTCTTTTATAACTTGTTTTCTTATACTTCTTATGTAACTTGTTCTCTTTTACTTTTTATATTATTAAGTGTTACACAATTCAAAAAAAGATAACCAACCAATGACCTTAGAATGCGTATTTCAAACTACTGCGTGTTATATCAAAATTTTTGAAAATGTCAGCTGTTACGTTTCTCAAGCGCATGTTAATTGCCTCAGAGAGAAATTAAACATGCACTGATATACATTATCCATTTCCTATATGCATGACATATGTATATTTATACGTAATTGTAGTGCCTTAAATTATATGCACATATAAATTGGAGTGATTTATGGGAATCTTGCTAATATTGTTAAAAAGAACGCAAAATTATGACAATGTTTGTCCATCAGGTACAGGTCATCGGAGATTAATTAAAGAAGGCAACTTGAATTAATTAATCAACCATTGTTTCACGCACTTTAATTACTGTGCTATAGCGCACGTGCATTAGGGAAATTGGAGTACACATATACAGGGTTAGTGATGGCTTGAGATCGACCCTCCAAACAATGTAACAAAACACCTGAAGACCCCGCTCATTAATTTGAACAGAACATATTTATCAAGTATACACACTTGGGATATAACAATTCAGGTAAATTGTACCGTGCATGCTTCCGCTAGATTATGATTGATAGACAGATAGGAAGGAAAACAACATTAGTTTCGCGTAATGGTGTTGGTGTATTTGAGTTTACCGTCACTGCCATAGTATTTCAATCATATAGCGACGTCCAGCTAATTACAGGTGGAGGAAGACCCCGAGTACACAGAGGTACCCGAGTAGAACCACCGACCTACCGCAAGCCAGCTGGAAGGCTTCCTCACACGAAAATTCCGAAGTCCCTACCGTGATTCGAACCCACAGCGGTGAGGGTTCGCGTAATGATAATGGCAGTGATTGTAAGAATATTATGTGAAAGAAAGAGGGAAACTATAGGAAGATATATAGTGTGTATCGAAGGATGGGAACGATTTGGTTTGATATTAAGAATACGCACAACCAGTAGAATAATAATAATAATAATAATAAATAAATAAATGGATAAAAAATAAATACATAAATGAATAAATAAACAACAACAACAAAATTGTCAAAAAACACGGGGAGTTGCAAAACACACCCTCATATGATATACACTACTTAAAACTGGTATTAAAATTATGTGTTGATCAGTTAAAGCGTAATTTCATTTCCGAGTCATTCTGCAAATCCTTTAAGATACAAAGTGTGCATTAAGAAAAAAATAATTACCTATCGGGTGCAAAGTATTGCGCATTAAATACATACAATGGCACATGCACAATCTTGCACATCCCGCTATGAATACAACAGCTGCATATGGGTGTATCTAACTATAGTGGGAATTTTATAGTAAATGCAAGCGTTTATAGATTTAGAGCAAAATAGCCTATTATTCCATGTCAATGGATGCTTGCATCTGAACTGAAGTCTGTTTCAGCATATTTGACGGGCCATGATTATAATTTAATGATGGATGGACCTTAAAGGTTATCCACAATGCTATAACATTTTTAATGCAATTATAGCTAAACTGTTTCTAGTTAGGGAGATGAAAACACTGTTATGACAAAAATGTCTTCCTAGCAAGAAATATTTGTTTAATTAAGAGACCCATCAACAGTATTTCAGTCATTTTTGGGGCTATATATACATGAGTCATGTGCTGCCTCATGCAATATCACATCCAACAGACAAGCGAAATTACTTGTTTGCTACAACTTATCACGTTCCTTATCTCAGACAAGGATGCTACACCAGTTCCATTTTAAAGGACTATGTTACGTCATGGCCATGAAATGAACCTACAACCTCTGGGTTAGGTGGGGGGATACTCTACATACGTGGCCAACAACACCAACGGGAGATGTTTGTGGGATGACAGTCAGCAATAATCATATATTCACAATTATTAATTCAGGCCCCTTGAGAAACATACCGTTTAACAAATAAGATCTCAAGCCTTTCAGCAGATGCCTGCATATAGTTACTTCAAGTAGCCAATACATTGTATTAGTGAGATAATGTGTAAGCAGTATGGTAAGTCAGTTGGTTGAGCTCCAAACTTGTAAGCACTGTGTCTCGGGTTCAAATCCACACGATTATGTCCAATTAGTTACCCTTGTCGCTGTGAGATTTGTGTAAACATTCCAATAAGTATATCTGTATATGGTACAGGTTCTAGTCCTTGGCTTAATGTGGGGCCGTTACAGTACAGTTCTCTAGTGAATACACTTGGATATATATCAATAACAAAGATTATTTTTAATGGACAAATTTCAAATATGGCTTATGCATGGGTGTATATTATTAAACTTACCGAAAAGTAATTCTTATCCGAGAGACACTTGTGTCAGTGGTTTGGTGGTTCTTCATCCCTGTAGGACCATGCTGTACAATTTTCTTACCTGGTAATATAACAGCCTGTTAGCAATCCTAATCAGCGTGAGATTTGTAGATAGGTCTATAGAGCTCTCACGCCGTAACCTGTAAGGTTTCGAATCCTGGGCTGGCTGCACATTCTTTTTTTCACTACTTACTGACTGGTTACATTTGGTGCTAAACGTGGGGTCATTTTAGTGAAATGTTCCACTATGTATCAGTCTTTGGTTTGTCAAGAACATAGCAAATTGTTCTGTCCTGTCCAGAATTCAGGGAAAAATATCCAAAAGTAACGACCTAGTAAGAGATTTGTTTCAGTGATCTGATAGCTCGACCACCCTGTTAGATTCCAAATCCTTGTCTGGCTGTACATTTTTCATACTAGTTAATACAACAGCCCATTAGTAATCTTCATCAGTATGATATTTTTGTTAGCAAAACTGTATATCAGTCTGTAGAGCAGCTCTCGCATTGTATGCCAAGGGTCCTGGTTTCGAATCCTAATCCGGCTGGTTCACCTAGTTACAATTTGTGCCAAATATGGGGCCGTTTCAGTATAGTTCATCTGTGTATATCGCCCTTCGGTTTGTCAAGAACATAGCAATTTGTTAAGTCCTATGAATTCAAGGACAAATTTCAAATGCAGCACGTGGCCCTATATAAGAGATTTGTGTAAGTGCACCTACTCAAGTCCAGGCCCCGTGTTCTAGAAAATAAAAATGATACTTAATTATGATTTTCATACTCATACTCAAACTATGCCCATTGATTTCATTGGGGATTTGAGTATGATACTCATATTTGAGCCTGAGATTTTACTTAAGTATTTTCGAGAACACAATGCCAGGTTTGGCTGTACATTTCTCTCACCTGATCATGTTTCTCTTGCCGTTTATAAATGTGTTGTCATTGGATTAAAAAGGAAAACCTCTGTACTGTGACCTAAGGGACTAATTAATTCAGAATATGAGATTGATGCTATTGTTTATTGCCTTTAAATAGTCCATAAAGTATTAATGAATCATTTGAACAAGTGGTCATTTTGAATTCATTCACTTGACAACTCTTACTAAAACCATTTGAGGGGTCATGGGTTCAAATTCTTGTCTGGCTTTAAAGTATTTCTTAAATTGTTATATTACATTCACATGAATGAAAAGTGAACTCGATAATTTTGTTGTATGATTCTCAATCTCATAATACACCTATCATTGTTCATAATTATTTTAATTAATTGTTTGATCCAGTTATTTCTCCAGTGGAACTAAGGAATTTATTATACCACTATAAGTATATTTAATGCTTCATGAGCTCTAGTATAACGCGTAATCGATAAAAAAATCTAGAAATCTGGAAAGATAAACAAATAAAATTAAATAACTGTAGATGTTATCACTTCAAGATTATAAATATAAAATACAAGGTAATATCATTGTTTTGAATCTAATAGACTAGCTGTCTGTTATGGGGATCAAAAACAAATTTATGAGCAAACCTTTAAATCACATTGATAGCGAAATATCGATTATTATTTCAATCGATCAGATAGATACTGATTTTTTCAAATTACTGCATCTTTTTTATTAATGGATAAATTTTTCTTCGAAACTGGAAACTATATTCTCTCAGAACATTCAATTTAATACACAAGCATCCAAGCAATCTGTGATTCAAATTCGCTTTAAACGTGTGGAGTTTTCTCTCTTTACCGACAGGTTTCATTATGAACTATTTTAACCTAAGAGCTTTTTCTGCGTAGTAATCCTTTGAAATGTTAAAAATGACGTGACAGGCTGCGCGCACGCAGTCTAAAACACGTTTAAGTATGTGACAGCAATGAGTCCTTTTTGATTTTATGTTCTTTTTGTGAATTAAACTTGGTTTATTTAATTTTAATTATTTATAGCCATTTTAAGCCACCAAAGGCTAACAGATGGCCAGTTCACCTAGCAACTCCTTCCCGGGATTCTGACAGTACTGAAACTTTAGCACGCGTTCTGTTGTTACTAAGTACAGCGGTGGAAGACGAATGACCACCAGAAAGAAAATGTAAGTTATTCATCATGGAGACTTTGCCAGACCACAGTCGGGATCAAACCCACAACTATTGGCTTCACAGCCAGGCGCGACCAAGGCTGGTTTATTTATGAGGAACCCGTGGTTCCTATCCTGTGTTTGGGCACTGGGACATGAAATAATGCATTTCTGAAAAATATTGTTTTCATTGCCTTTTACAACAGAGTCATACTTAATACAAAATCCATGCAGAAGAACAGCAATTTTATCCCACACATATGGTAAAAAAATTATGGTTTACATATGGTAAAAAAAAAGAAAGAAAAAAACAAGTAAACCCTAGCGTGGGACCATTTTTGACCCGAGGGCCATGATTTGGAAACTTGCTTCAGGTCCACAAGGCCATGTTACATACCAAATATCTAAACCAATGACCTTGTGGTTTCTGACAAGGATATCTTTTAAAGATCTTTCCTATGTAAGTCTATGTAAAATCAAGTGACCCCTGGGACGGGGCTAATATTGAACCCAGGACTGTGATTTGAACAAATCTGGTAGATGTTCATAAGGCCATGTTACATACTAAATATCTTAACTCCTGGCCTTGTGGTTTCTGAGAGAAGATTTTAAGAGTACGTTCCGGAAAGAAAGAAAACAAGAGGCCCATGATGGCCCTAAATCGCTCACCTGAGATAAATAGGTTGACCCAAGGAACATCTGTACCAATTTATTTTAAAATCTGGCCAGTAGTTTTGAAGAAGATGATTTTTAAAGTTTTCATATTTTTTTTCTTTTTGTTGCCATGGCAACCAGAAATCTATATGGATCAAGTTTATTTTAGGAACTTTTGTGAAGGTTGACCCAAGGATCATTCCTGCCAAATTTAATCAAATTCTGTCCAGTGGTTTCAGAGGAAATGTTGATTAAAGTTTTCCCTATATACATATAAGGCAAATAAGCCCCGCCCCTGGTGGCCATGTTTTTTACAGATCGGAAAAATTTTAGCAACTTTGGTAGAGGTTGACCCAAGAAACATCTGTACCAATTTATTTTAAAATCTGGCCAGTAGTTTTGAAGAAGATGATTTTTAAAGTTTTCATTTTTTTTTTCTTTTTGTTGCCATGGCAACCAGAGTTCTACATGGATCAAGTTTATTTTAGCAACTTTTGTGAAGGTTGACCCAAGGATCATCCCTGCCAAGTTTAATCTAAATCTGTCCAGTGGTTTCAGAGGAGATGTTGTTTGAAGGTTTCTCTATATACATATAAAGCAAATAAGCCCCGCCCCTGGCGGCCATGTTTTTTTACGGATTGGAATAATTTCAGCAACTTTGGTAGAGGTTGACCCAAGGAACATCTGTACCAATTTATTTTAAAATCTGGCCAGTAGTTTTGAAGAAGATGATTATTAAAGTTTTCATTTTTTTTTCTTTTTGTTGCCATGGCAACCAGAGTTCTACATGTATCAAGTTTATTTTAGCAACTTTTGTGAAGGTTGACCCAAGGATCATCCCTGCCAAGTTTAATCAAATTCTGTCCAGTGGTTTCAGAGGAGATGTTGTTTAAAGGTTTCTCTATATACATATAAGGCAAATAAGCCCCGCCCCTGGCGGCCATGTCTTTTTACGGATCGGAATAATTTTAGCAACTTTGGTAGAGGTTGACCCAAGGAACATCTGTACCAATTTATTTTAAAATCTGGCCAGTAGTTTTGAAGAAGATGATTTTTAAAGTTTTCATTTTTTTCCCCTTTTTGTTGCCATGGCAACCAGAGTTCTACATGGATCAAGTTTATTTTAGCAACTTTTGTGAAGGTTGACCCAAGGATCATCCCTGCCAAGTTTAATCAAATTCTGTCCAGTGGTTTCAGAGGAGATGTTGTTTAAAGGTTTCTCTATATACATATAAGGCAAATAAGCCCCGCCCCTGGCGGCCATGTT
The DNA here is from genome assembly GCA_021229015.1 of Solen grandis. Lineage (NCBI taxonomy): Eukaryota > Metazoa > Mollusca > Bivalvia > Adapedonta > Solenidae > Solen > Solen grandis. The sequence goes on from CM037784.1 coordinate 29,995,272, forward strand.
TTTTTACGGATCGGAATAATTTTAGCAACTTTGGTAGAGGTTGACCCAAGGAACATCTGTACCAAATTATTTTGAAATCTGGCCAGTAGTTTTGAAGGAGATGATTTTTAAAGTTTTCAAATTATTTTTTTTTTGTTGCCATGGCAACCAGAGTTCTTCATGGATCAACTTTATTTTAGCAACTTTTGTAGAGCCTTACCCAAGGAACATTCCTGCCAAGTTTCATTAAATTCTGTCCAGCGGTTTCAGAGGAGATGTCGTTTAAAGCAAATTGTTGACGACGGACGACGGACGACGCACGACGCACGACGACGGACGCCGGACGAAGGGCGATCACAAAAGCTCACCTTGAGCACTTTGTGCTCAGGTGAGCTAAAAATGAATTAAATAAAGGGAGATCTGCCATCCTTGAGACAATTCAAGTAAAATTTATGTCCCGCACCTCTCCAGCTGATTATCAATGCACTCACAAAATTTGAAATGATTCGGTTAAGAAATGTAGAAGTCCTCGTCACAAGATATTTAGAGTCGAATCAGGGGCAATAAAAAAAAATAACTCTGTAAGTCTTGATATAACTCGAGTGAAATTTATGTCACGCACCTCTCCAGCTGATTATCAATGCAGAAACAAAATTTAAACCGAATCAATTAAGAAATGTGAAGAGTTCAAGTATTTAGAGCGAACAGGGCAAAACTCTGTAATCCTTGAGATAACTGAGTGAAATTTATGTCACGCACCTCTCCAGCTGATCATCAATGCAGAAACATAATTTAAACCAAATCGGTTAAGAAATGTTGAAGAAGTTCGCCCCACAAGGTATTTAGAGACGAACCAGAGGCAAAAACTCTGTAATCCTTGAGATAAATCAGGTGAAATTTATGTCACGCACCTATCCTACAGATCATTAATGCACACAAAAAATTTGAATCGAATCGGTTAGGAAATGTAGAAGTTGTTTGCGTCACAATATATTTACAAACGAATCAGGGGCAATAACTCTGTAATCTTTGAGATAACTCAAGTGAAATTTATATCATGCACTTCTCCAGCTGATTATCAATGTACACACAAAATTTGAACCGAATCGGTAAAGGATTGTAGGAGAAGTTCGCGTTACAAGATATTTGGAGTCGAATCAGGGGCAATAGCTCTGTAATCTTTGAGAAAACTCAAGTAAATTTTATGTCACGCACCTCTCCAGCTTATAATCTATTCAGACACAAAATTTAAACCGAATCGGTTAAGTAATATAGAAGAAGTTCGCCTCACAAGATATATAGAGTCGAGCCAGACGCAATAACTCTGTAATCATTGAGATAACTCAAGTGAAATTTATGTAACGCACTTCTCCACCAAATCATTAATATACACACACAAAATTTGAAACAAAACGGTTAGGAAATGTAGAAGTAGCTTTCGTCATAATATATTTGTAGTCGAATCATGGCTAATAACTCTGCAATTTTTGAGATAACACAAGTGAAATTCATGCCACGCACCTCTGCAGCTGGTTATCAATGCACACACAATATTTCATCTGAATCGGTTAAAAAATGTGGAAAAAGTTTTGGTCACAAGATATTTAGAGTCGGATTAGGGACAATAACTCTGCAATCTTTGAGATAATTCAAATGAAATTTATGTCACGCACCTCTCAAGCTGATAATCTAGGCACACACAAAATTTGAACCGAATCGGTAAAGAAATGTAGAAGAAGTTCGCGTTACAAGATATTTAGTGGGGGGCTAAGAAATGTGGAATGAGTTTTGATCACAAGATATTTACAGTCGAATCAGGGGCAATGACTCTGTAATCCTTGAGATAACTCTCCAGCTGATTATCAATGTACACACAAAT
>CM037784.1:29997229-30018491 GCA_021229015.1 Solen grandis
CATGACAACCTACTTAAAATATAATAGCACCGGGACGCCAGTCCTGGAACTACCCTTGCTTAGCGCAAAGCTCAAGGGAGATATACCAGTTATATTTTTAACTAAAATCTGAAATGAAATTCTTGGCTTCTCAAATAAAATGTGCCCGACACAATTTGCAATCAATCTCTTAAAAAAAAAAAATTAAAATAATGATTATAAAAATACAAGTACTGAGAGAGAAAAGCAATATTTTGAAAATCTGGTCCATTGATTTCAATATGGAAAATGAGGATTGTAAACCAAATGGCTAGTGTTCAAGAACTTCCCATAAAAAAATGCACGAACATTCAATACACAAATTCACTTGATCTTTAATATACTGGAATATCAAATGGTATATGAAACCATAGATTTGTCTTTGCTGTACAGACTATGTAGAATCTGAGCTACAATATTGTATGAGCAAACAGAGGAGACCCTGATCAGACAGCACCTGAAAGGAGGTGTTTGATCTAGGTTTTCTAAATGTGTCAAAACGAATCTATATGGGGTAAAAAGTAAACATGTAATAAATCTCATAATAAACACATATACACATAAACTCAATAGATAATAGGTGATATTAATCTTTACAGACATTGAAATATTTTTCAGTCAACTTTGTGAAATGCACTTTTTTTTTACATATTGTGCAGTTTAACCCTTTCCCTCATATAGACTCATTTTGACGCACTCAATAGGTACCACATAAAGCCTGATCTGCAGAAAACCACAGTTAAACCTTACCAAATTTAATTACAAATTCCTCATTTCCAGACCACTGAGGAGCAGCGAACAGCATAAAACCTGATCAGCCTGCAAGTTACTCGCAGGCTGATCTGGTTTTATGCTGTTCGCATAGGTATTTTCATGGTATCCTCTATGAGGGAAAGGGTTAACGTATATGGTAAATAGAATTACAACTATTATAATGAAAATAAGCCATTTAAACTAGAAATCATCATCTTAAAGGAATTAGTTGTACCAGTGTAATTAAATGCTCTCCTGAAAAGATTGTAGTTATTTTCTTTTCTTTTTTCAAAAGAACCATCAAAAACTTATATCTATACATTTTGATAGAAAATGGAGGAATGCTTGATACATTTGGCTGCGAAATGGAATACAAAACAGAAGTTTTAATGTTATCCCATCAAATGAAATTAGAATTTATTACAAATATAATTAAGACAGAAAGTGATCCATTTTTTTCTTACCAATATGGTGGTGTCATGCAGAACCAAAGTACACCAGAGCTATCAATGAGGGTGATGGTTACCCCATTTCACTGCCTTGACTTGACCTAAGATTGATTGATTTTTGAGTTACCATCGCTGCCAACAGTATTTCAGTCATATAGCGATGTCCAGCTAATAACCGGTGGAGGAAGACCCTGAATGCGCTGAAGCATCCGGGCTGAACCACTGACCTACCACAAGCACCTGACCATAAGAAAATCTCCTGAAGTTTTATAAAGGGGGACGCCACATGAGGGCCATGATTATTATCTAGCCCTCACTTTACTTTGTGAAGTGGGAGTAACATGAGGGGAAAACATTCTTAATGTTTCAAAAAGACTGAACACAATTTGAATAAATGTTGAACACATTTGTGGCTATATACGCAAATACTGAACAATAGTTTTTCCTATGAGTCACTGTGTCTTGCATTATTATTACATATTTATTGAACACATTTGTGGCATTATATGCTAATACTAACATTAATTTCTCCTACGAGTCACACACGCATGTCTAACTTTACTATTACATATTTATGACATACCTTATACTGTTACAGGTTTATTACATACCCTATACAGCGGATATGATACTTTGTGATGTGTCCTTTTCTGTTACATCAATTCCAGAGACCTATGTGCAGTTCAGGCAACTGCCTATCTCAAAACCAATGGAAAGAAAAATGGTCAGATATACTGGTAAGCCATAACTGAACAAGTAACTGGTGTTGCAGCTACACATGAGTCATCTACCGGTGAAGTGCATAACTTTTCCATAACTTTTCCGTTACCCTAGCAACCAGAACTTTGGTCCGAGAGAAAAAAAAGTGATGTGCAGAATCTCCAGACTGTCCATATACCAAGTTTCATAAGATTATCTTTAGCTGTTTTTAAGAAATCGCGGGATCCAGATTTCCGGATCCAGACGGACGGACAGACAGACAGACAGACAGAGGGCAAACCTATAGTCCCCTCTGATGTAAACACCATTAGGGGACTAACAAGATTGTGAAAGTATAGTCATTCAGATTGTTTCCAAGTTAAATTAAGATTGCTGCTGTATACAATGAAAGTACATGGCATTTCTGGATACTTTAAGGTAATCCATCCATCATTCAATTATAATCATGGACCTTCAAGTGCTTAAATGACCAGTGCAGATGCAAGCATCCATTGACTTGGTAGTTATAGGCTCTTTTACTCTACTTGCATTAAAAATTTACTATAAAATTCCCATGATCACTTGATGGATCATGATCAAAATTTTAGATGGATTACCTTAAAAACACTAGCTCCTAACCTAATGGCTCTTTATCAGCCTTAATCAATCATGGCTTCAAGATCACGTTTTCCCAAGAAATAAAGAAGTTATGTTGTAAACTTACTTCAAACAACAACAGTCATTAATCTCAATACATATATCTCCCTCTGAGCTAACAATGCAAATAAACACACATAAGATATATCAAACTCAGCTCATGTAAATCGTTTCTCAGTTGAGGAAGAAGACCCTCCCACACACACTGTGACTCAGACACACGAAGCCTGGCAGATGGAACATCCAAGGAACTCTAAGCGACAAGAGTGAGGTTTTAACCCACAAAAGGAGGAGGAGGATGTCATAAACAAACGCCCATGGAGAATTCCTGTTGTAGTTGTTGTTGTTGTATTGGGGTTTACCATCGCTGCGATAGTATTTCAATCATATAGCGACGTCCAGCTAATTACAGGTGGAGGAAGACCCCGAGTACACAGAGGTACCCGGGTAGAACCACCGACCTACTGCAAGCCAGCTGGAAGGCTTCCTCACATGAAAAATCCGAAGTCCCTACGGGGATTCGAACCCAGTCCATGACTGTAACCGCTCAGCCACGGCGGCCCCCGGGGACTTCCTGACATATGCCAAGTTTTCATTTTGAGTCAACATGAAAATGAATGACCAAGAAGACCAAAGTGCAGAATTTTGACTTTTGACCCTTGGATCTACAGAAAAGACCTATGACTTAATATGACACTAAACTGCCCTAATATCTCACTAAATGTCCTACTACAATTTAGTCATAGATTGTAGATGAAGCTTTGACTACTTTAGCTGAAATTAGATTAACCTTTTTTTTCTTTCATGTGAACTAAGAGAAAGTAAAATCAGGACAAGGGAGTATCACTTTATCAACAATGGATATATGAAAATAAGTGACAGTAACTCTGTAAATCAATATAGAAAAACAGTTGTTTTTACAATTTGTCCATAATTTGAATTTACAATATGCCCATAATTTGAATAACTGGTAGAAAAATTAAGCCCATGAATTCTGCTCCACAATCTGAGGACCGAATCTGTTCATCATACATTGTGTCTGTGAAGGAATGATGTTATTGGCCTAATCCCCTTCAATGAAGCCTGAAATGAGAATAAAAGGCACATATTACAATTACTAAATGCAATTATAATCATAAACTAAATATCACCCTTTGGAAAAGGAATAATTAAAGGCCTGGATAATCAAAATATGATGATGATTATCTGTATTTATGTTGGCTTAATAACTGTGATTAAATACCTTCAAAATTACGGTAGCCCTCTATGAAAATGAATGATTATATACCAGTAATATATATATTTTTTTAACAATTTGTGTTTCAATAAAATCATAATAAACGATAATGAGGTAGGCATTTTTTTACCCTGTACACTGATAATATTTAATTGTGACAATAGAAAGGGTTTCATTAACCCTTTCCCTCATAGAGGAAACCATGAAAAGACCTATGCGAACAACATAAAACCAGATCAGCCTGCGAGTAACTCGCAGGCTGATCAGGTTTTATGCTGTTCGCTGCTCCTCAGTGGTCTAGAAATGAGGATTTAGTAATTAAATTTGGTAAGGTTTAACTGTGGTTTTCTGCAGATCAGGCTTTATGTGGTACCTATTGAGTGCGTCAAAATGAGTCTATATGAGGGAAAGGGTTAAATGAGTCTATATGAGGGAAAGGGTCAAAATGAGTCTATATGAGGGAAAGGGTTAAAAGAGTCTATATGAGGAAAAGGGTTAAAATGAGTCTATATGAGGGAAAGGGTTAAAAATGAGTCTATATGAGGGAAAGGGTTAATAGATATAACAACAGATTTTTTGGGGGGAAAACCAACAGATTTGAACAGAGGTCAATGAGGATTTCTGACATTCAAAAATTTCAGATGTTGCCTAAAAATAACCAATTTTTATGCAATTTTGACCTCGGATTTTGATCGGCAATCAGTTAGAAATGAAAACCCTGAAAAGACTGCAGCACTGATGTCCCAGTCAATGATAAGTATTAATAAATGAGGTATACTGGGGCCAGATTGCCCTCCATAATGTCCATGAAATGGAAAGAAATCTTGACAAAGCTAATACCAAGGTGTTGCAGCACTGATGTATTCACTGCTTTGAGGAATTTGCCATCATACCAAAAGCAATAACAGATAGGATGTATAAGGATGTAACTATACCAACTCCAGATGTGTAAAACTGATATATCAAAAATGGAACAAATCAAAGGATGAACTATTTTGCATTTTGAATGAAGTGCTACAACGTGTGTGTGAGGGCCAGAAATACAAACAAGCAGCAAGACCACAAAACACTGTTTGACTACTCTGTATACACTGCTACACAGCAAATACAACAAGAGGGCCATGATGGCCCTGAATCGCTCACCTGAGTACCATTGCTTCAACTGATGTCAAGGTTTTTAAACAGACAAGGATTCTGATATAACTTAATCTAAAACATTTTATCCCCTGACAATACTACACACCAAATACCTAAGCAATGGGCCATATGGTTTCAGAGAAGACTTGGGCGCAGGGTCATTTATCACCGTAGGGCCAAGACTTTGAAAATCTTTGTAATGAACCATTAGATGCTACAACATACCAAAAATCTTAGCTCTAGGCCTTATTGATTCATAGAAGAAGATTTTTTAAGATTTTCCTATTTAACTCTATGTAAAACAAGTGACCCCTGGGCGGGGTCATTTATCACCATAGGGCTATGATTTGTACAATCTTGGTAGTGGCCCATAAGATGATGCTACATACCAAATATCTAAGCTCTAGGCCTTATGGATTCATAGAAGAAGATTTTTTAAGATTTTCCTATATAACTCTATGTAAAACAAGTGACCCCTGGCGCGGGGTCATTTATCACCATAGGGCTATGATTTGTACAATCTTGGTAGTGGCCCATAAGATGATGCTTCATACCAAATATCTAAGCTCTAGGCCTTATGATTCATGAAGAAGATTTTTTAAGATTTTTCTATATAACTCTATGTAAAACAAGTGACCCCTGGTGCGGGGTCATTTATCACCATAGGGCTATGATTTGTACAATCTTGGTAGTGGCCCATAAGATGATGCTACATACCAAATATCTAAGCTCTAGGCCTTATGGATTCATAGAAGAAGATTTTTTAAATTTTCATTTTTAAAATCTATTTTTAGCTCCTGTGACCTAATTATACAATGGACCAGAACCATTTATACAACTTTAGTAGAGCTTCATCCAAGGAACATTCCTGCAAAATATTTTTCAAATTGGCCAAGCCGTTTAGGAGGAGATGTTGTTTGAAGCAATTGTTGACGCCGGACGCACGCACGCACGCACGGACGACGGACGCCGGACAAAAGGCGATCAGAAAAGCTCACCTTGAGCACGTTGTGCTCATGTGAGCTAAAAATCAAACGATCTTGCCAATATTAAAGACTGCTTGGTAATGATTTATCAGTTAAACTCTTTTCTTAAAAATCAATCACACTGTACTTGCCTTCACTTTAGGTGACAGTGTGACTGTTTCCCTCTCCTGTATTGAAGATTCACTCTGGCTAAGTTTATCCAGGAGCTTCTTACTACATGACTTTTGCTTAGGACTGCTCTTGCTACCCTTGTTCCTCCTCATCTGTGTCAGCCAGTCCACTGTCCGCGGTTTTTGCTGGTCATCCAACACTGTACTACTTTTAGGAGTTTTTGGTCCATCAACAACTAAATTTGGCAAATTGGAAGTTGGAGAAACACCAAAGTCTGTGTTTAAAACACGCAACCTAGCTGGAGACGAAAACTCTATTTCTCTTCCTTTTATTGGGCTGGCATTCATTTTAGAGTCTAAACTTTTCAAGACTGCGTCTCCCTTCCGAGGACTTTTGGATTTAATAGGAGACTTGCTGTTTTCATCTGAGTCTAGATTTCTCAGATCTACTTTCCTACCACTTTCCAATTTCTTTGGAGATTGACTGTTTTCATCTGCACTGATATCACTATTTATAGGATTAACTTTCCTCCTCTTTGAATCGGGAGAATTATCGGTATCCACAAGTTTTCTTTTACAAGAAGGTTTTGCAACACCTTTTGTTATACACTTAGTGCTGTCCTTCTCTATAACTTGAAAGTTTTTCCCTACACTTTCGTCTTGCTTAGCAACCCGTGGCCTCACACTGATCTTCTTTGGCAACACTGTATCTAAGGTTTTACAAGGACTGTTACTACCACTTACACCGGACTTGTCAACTCTTGGACTCTCCCCTGCCTCTGATGATTTCAAGCAACATTTCTTCACCTCAGGGGAATCACTGACCCCACTCTGGTCACTAGTGCTACGTTTCAGCCACATTTTGATGGATGGGGAAGGGGAAGACGTTGTTGCAGTTTTTGCACGTTTGGGTGTGAGCTCCTGCACACCTCCAAAAGGAAATGTGGAGGCTCGTTTCAAACATGGGGAATGTTTTGGAGTCTGGGGACCTTGGTTGGCTGACACTCCTGAAACATCCAATGATACATAGAAAAGTTGATTAGAATTAAACAGAAAACAGTTAATTTGATGGTCATAAACTAGAGGTGATCACTGAAGGTGATTTATTATCCCATCAGAGTACCATGACCCCATAAAAAATATTTTCATTGTCCCTTGAGCAACAAGCAAAACAAATTCAATTCTTTATCCTCCCACCAGCACTCAAGTTGTGGACTTAAAATAATAATAGTGGTCCTTTGAGCACATGTGTCACCTGCTGAAGTGTTACAGAAAATATATGAAAGACAGACAGACAACAAGGAACTGATCCCTGTGTCACCTCTTTATATAGTAAGATTTGTAATCTACTAACCACGATTATTCTATTTCAAAACATTTATTTTTTCTGTAAACAAAAACGTTGCAAAATGTAACTTTATCCAACAGTTATTTAACACTAAGTTATATACATGTATCTTTCAATGACACGGAATAAATTTCTTAATTCTAAATTAAATTTGCAAATCAATTATTATTTGAAAAAATTTAAGGTATTACAAACAAAACTCCTACCAATATCTCTGTGTGTCCGCTCTGCCGTGCCAGAGATATTGCACAAGGTGTCAGACTGTCCCCGTTTTTTCCTGATGTGGGCTGTAGGATCGAACCTCCATACACGCATAGTGTTGTCATCTGAGGTTGTGACTACGCGGAACACGTCAGTCTGACACCAAGCCACATCAGATATCTCGCTCCTGTGGCCCTTCAGCTGAACAGGGCTGGCATTTGGCTTTTCAACCTGTCAAATGTATACACCTGCTCTTTACTGATAGTTATTGGGGACATGTTCATGGATGTGTAAAAATAATTACCGGTATTCAATGTAATACCTGCATCTTAGCCAAGCAGAAATTGCAGAAGATAGGCAGCTGTCTCCTCTGATTTTCAAATAACAGAGAAATCAAACAAGAGTATTCTCTGGAACACGTGTCACCAGCTGAAGTGTGACGGATGGACAGACGACAGAAAAGTGATCCCTATGTGTCACCTCTGCTTACAGCAGGTGACACCAACAAAACATATGATATACACTTGGAACAAGATAATCAATGATCAAGAATAAAAGACAAAGCTGAACAAAAAAGAAATATCAGTCAAACCAATGGATACAAAACAAAGTAAGGCAAGTATTGAAGACAAGGACGAAAACACCAAAGATTGCTCCAGCTTAACCCTTTCCCTCATAGAGGAAACCATGAAAAGACCTATGCGAACAGCATAAAACCAGATAAGCCTGCGAGTAACTCGCAGGCTGATCAGGTTTTATGCTGTTCACTGCTCCTCAGTGGTCTGGAAATGAGGATTTTGTAATTAAATTTGGTAAGGTTTAACTGTGGTTTTCTGCAGATCAGGCTTTATGTGGTACCTATTGAGTGCGTCAAAATGAGTCTATATGAGGGAAAGGGTTAACTAGAGTGTTCTTTGCTGAAGTGTGACGGAAAAAGTGTATCAGTCAAAGTGTGACAGACAGATGGACAAAGAAGTGATCTGTTTAGTGTCATCTCTGCCTACAGCAGATGACAAAATTAAGTCTTTATAAGTACTGAGACGGACACACAGGCAGATGAAGTAGCAACATATCAAGGTTATTTATTAAATGTTATTAAATTCCATCCAATGGTTGCTAAGAAATGGTCCAAACAAGAATCTGGATTCTAAAGAAAGGGGACATAATTCTTATCAACCAGATCATGCTGATTAAATCACATCAAAAATGACTTAGAAATAACTCTGAAAATAACAGTGACAGATAGATAGATCGACAGACAGGCAAACAGATGGGCAAAGAGACAATTATGAAATTATTCAGGGAGCATAAAAATACAGTAAAAGCTGACCTGCCAGATATAGGCACATTCATCGCTGGAGCCACTCAGTAAGTACTGGTTATCAGGGCTTAAACAAGCCCTCACATAGAAGGATGTGTTCCGATGTCCCCGGTATGTACACACTGAAATAGAAAGTATCCTCAGAATCTGAATTATCAACCATTAATCAACTGAAATAAATTTCATTACGATTCATTTTGCTGTGTTTTCCTTTGAAAGAGGATGTAGCCATAGTTTGCAGATATCAAATTAGTTATAATACACTATGATAATTGTCATGCACTTAATTCAAATATTTGTAACTGTATTGATCAATCATTCATGTAAAAAGTTTTGGTATTTTTGTAAACTTTGCTAGTCTTATTTTTTAATGCTTGGAAACATTTCATGTGTTCCTAGTCAAACTGTAAACATTGTTCAACTGCAATGCACCTGAGCCTCTGTATGTAATGCTCATTTTTTTTTCCTACCATGGGTGCAACAATAAAGGGAGTTGATTTTGAATATAAAACAATTATTGTGAAATATCTTATGTCTTTTGGAAAAAGGCATGCACAATGACATAATTATCCTGTCATTTTCATTAATTTCTTTTCAGCATAAATTTTCAATATTGATTACTTAAAAACAATGTAGCCCCCAGATACGAAGTATCATGGTGTAATTAAGCTGCGAAAAGTAAAGATAGAGCTGATGGTAGCTGTGGTGATAATGATGATGTTAGTGATGGTGAAAATATATTCAACCAATTGCATTTTTCTTATAGGAAATATTCTTACAAAATAATTATTGCTCTTTTCCAGCCAGTGATTTTATTTTGTTAGTTTACCACCTTTTACAGGTGGTTTCCCCTTGCTAAAACTGACAATATTCCTAAAATAACTACTTATTTTCCCAATAAAATAGTTTTGTTTGTTGTTGTTTTTTTCCAAAAAAAAATGCATTGAATTTAAATGAAATTTGTGTTATTCTTATAATTTAAATGATGATAATGAAACATTCTTTGACATTTATCAACTATAATTAGATAACTTTATCGTAAATTTTAAACAAAATCATTGTCATATAATTTCCCAATTTTGGATTTATAATGCTAATTTTCCCAATAAAAAAAGCCACAGGAAGTCAAAATAATCTCAAGAAATATCACTACCAGCAAATCTCATTCCAGTGTGACAAGTGAAAGTAACAATATCATAATTATATTTTTTCTCTCCACAATCAGAAGAATTTTATACATACAAGGTTCCTGTTGGTATGTGGTGAAGTCATAGCAGTAGATCACATCATCAGTGCAGTTGGCAAACAGCCGTGAGTAATACGAGTCAAAAGTCAAGCACGAGAAGCCTGCGAAAAGAAAAAGTCTGCAGCTGACAAACTGAACTTTTAATAAAGGCATCAACTGAGTGAAATTATGCTTATATATAAAGAGCGTTCTTTGGAACACGTGTCACTTGCTGAAGCTAAAGGAAAAATGTGACGGACAGGCAGACAGATGGACAAACTGATGGACACACAGACGACGGAAAAGTGATCCTTATGTGTCACCTCTGCTTACAGGAGGTGACACAAAAATTACACTGCATACATATATGTTGAAATATTCAAACCCCTGTAATATGATCTTTTTTTCTGTTTGCTTTGGATTCACATCCAAATAAGAGTATTTTAGTTATAGAATACCATGTCTACTTGTGACAGAGATGGTGCTGCCACACTTCAGTACAAGTCTTTCTCATCATACTTCATGGACATTTTGCATCATATTACACCCAGTGTAAATATCATAATCTTGATACCAGGCTAACCTGTATTGAAACTACTTTATATCTATGCTGAGCACTAAACAGGTAGTTACTGGTAAATTGTCATTTCTAAAGATATGTCGCAGGAACAGTACTAAACCTCATGGTACAGTATGGAACATAGAGCATGATCTTAGGTGCTGTAATTACGATTACTGCTCTAGGGGTTTTATTACCCTTTTGCATTAAAGAATGTGGGTGGGGAAACAATCAAGATTTTTGAGTGTTGCAAGAAACAAAGACAGCCAAAAGACATTTCATTGGATACACAGTGTACAAAGTACACTTACCACCATACCGTTCAGTTTCAGCACTAGTTTCTGACAGATAATAAAATCAATGATCTCCTGCTTACATGAATCGCAGATGTTTTTACCATTCAGCCACCAGGGATGGTTCAACCTTCGTTAACCCTATACTTCATGAATGTTCATGTACAAATTTATGACTTCATGAATATTAATTAACTGAACTAAAAATGGTATATGAAACAGTGATTTTTCCTTGTTGCAGACTATGTAAAATCTGAGCTACAAAAAGTAAAGGGATATACGTAAACTGTAGGATATGGAGTATCATGAGTAGGAAACAATGACTGTCATTACCATGTGTTCGCTTTGACACTCCTGAGTAAGGAAAACTGTAGACAGGAACACTGCTGTCTGATTTGATCTTCCGCAGATCCCACACCTTCAAACACCTGAAATAGATTTTCTTTTTTTCAGATTGTGGCTATTCATTAAAATTCAATCAAATTCTATTCATGTAAATATTCCTTAGTATCAAAATCAAAGACTCATTCCACTCTTTTTCAGTTAATTTACATTTTAATTACAGTGGAAGCTCAGAAAACCGAACCCCCGCAGGACCAGGTGAAAAGTTAGTATTTTCTGACGTGTTCAGTTTTGTGGTGTTTCTTTCTAATATGGGTACTGCAATGTATTCATTCACACACTCTTTCTCTCACCCACTCCGTCACTCACTTATTTATTTCGTTTGTTTGATAATTGTGTGTTTCTTTTTCTTATTATATAAATGTTTACACAAATAATCTTAAAAGAATAAACAATTAAGTCAATAGAATTAAGCATTTTCATTTATTTCAGAGAATACTTTTTTCATTTACTATTCATTTTATTAAATAAAACAAATTTAATTCAACCCATCGACGTGTACTAGGGAGTTTGGTTATGATTTTTAGGAAATGTTACCAAAGAATGTTTTAAAAACATTAAAGATTGTGGAATATATTGTGAAGATTAATTTACTCAACAATTTACTCAAATCCCTTTTTATTTACAAAGTGTAAAAAAAATGTAACAAGTTACATCAAATTAATCTCAAAGCAAAATCCTGAAGACCAATTAATTTAACCTGTTATAATCGTCATTTTTAATTATCACACCCCATTCTCACTTTCCTATTGTTTATAGTATGCCCGTACAATAAATCATACCGTTCAAAACATAATTATGTGTATATGTTTGAACTTTGCTCTTTGTTATGACATGTGCAAGACTATCAAGCTGACGCTTTAGAGCAGCTTGTATACACAAATTACTGACAGCACACAATGTGCCAGTTTATACCAGTTCGACACATGGACCACTCAATCGGTTTGGACGTGTGAACAACTTTTGGCGGTTAGGTTTTGTAGGATAATTTTAAGTAGTTTTAGCGCACGTGGGGACAGGAAAATCGTTCAGTTTTCGAAATTCAGAGTTTCCTGTTTTCTGGGACTTTAAGAACATGAAAATAAGTAGGAAAAAATCAGGACCAGCATGGTTGTCTGGTATCCGGTATTTTTCAAGGTTTCACTGTAGGTTTTTTGTGTGTTTGTGGGTTTTTTTCTTTCAGAATTTGCATTTGGTTTTCTAATTTGGAAATTTTTTCTGTCAAATCATCAAAATTGGAAAACTTGAACAAACCCATTTTCAATCAGTACCGTAAACATGCGTTTATTGTGGGTATTTCTATGACTTCAATTTCGATTTCCGTAAGGGGTGAGCACCATACATGAGAAGTCAGGTTTTTTTTAGTGTTTCCAAACTATACCCCACCCACTAGGAAGCCATATCGGCGATCGACAAAGTCTATATGATTGTATTTACATTTTGAATTGGTATTAAAGCTTTATCTTATACACTTGCCAGAAAATTGTCGTCGGTGTGTGATTTCTTCAATATAATTGTAAAATAAATGCTTAAAAAATCATTGTTCTTGTTTGTATATATCACTCTGTCCTGTGAATCACCCAGTTCACTCGTTCAGTACTATACTGTACTTTACGTAATAATTCATTGACGACATGAAGCCAAATGTGATATTCGCATCATCATTACTGAGACAAACCATGACTGTCATTAAGTTATGATTTATACAATCAGTTGATTGTTTTTAGTACATTCAGATGATATTCTACTTAATTAGTTCCATTTTGGACAGATCTGTTTGGTTAGAGATATGTGTACTTGGCCATAATGAACATTAACGTAACAATGCAAGCTGAATGGATACTAGAGGTGTGAATTATAATCATCGCATGACTGACTTTCAGAAGCAGTAGAACTTTTGTAACCTGTAGTTCAAATCGAATATCCGCAAAACACCCACGGCTAAATGGCAGCCTCCTTGATGTACGAAGAATGAGTGCGCATTATAGAAGGGAAATTGATTTTTACCAAGGTCTTGAACCTCAAACTCGGGATGCACTATACATGAGTGTGCACAATACACGCGTGTTTACGGTATATGATGAATTAATAAGTATTTATCTACATTGTTGTATGCTATTTCAACTTCAATTCAAACCAGTGGTTCATCGCATTGAAAAAAAAAATATGTATGTATGTCCTGTTTTGGGGGTTTTTTTAACCAAATTCTTTTTACTTTCATAGTGGATAATTTGAATCAATTTTTTTCTATGGACAAAATGCCTATATTAGGCTAAAATTTGAACCCAAAACAAAATCTGATGATGAATCTTGTGCCAATGAGAAGGTGTACAAATTTTTGTTGTTGCTTAACTGTTAGGTAAAACAGGGTGCGACAGACAAGCATGCTGCAAAATCTAAATCCATATTATCAAGGCCCTGACCAGGGAAATCAGAGAATCAATTATTAAAAAATTCATATATCTCACAACAAGTACTCACCCGTCCACAGCACCAGATGTGGTCAGGAGATGGTCATTCTGGAAGGCGACACAGGTCACAGACTGCTGAGAGTCCTGCTGTAACACACAGTCAGTGAAATTAAGAACACTGTGATTAATAGGCCCGAATCCTTCCTTGTGTAGTTAAATCAGCAACAAACCTGACTATATGGAACTATACTGGTAAATAAAAACAAGATCCAAGAGCATTTTACTAGATTTTTTTTAAGGGCTTGTTCTCATTTCAGCCACTGTGCGCAAAGACACTCACACACACACACACAAACACACTGGTCATACACATACAATGTGATCCTTGTATACATTCACGATTACACAATGAAAAAAAAAATGATTAAAACTGCTTAGATTTCATTGCCAGTGATTTTGGTGTGTTTGATTCTTTTAGATCAAGCATCTTCTAGAGAAAAATATGAACCCTCACTGAAGGTGATTAATATCCCACAGGCTGCTTTGACACCAAACAAGAGTGTTCCTTGGAACACGTGTCACCTGCTGAAGCGTGATAGAAAAAGTGTGATGGATGGACAGACAGACGGTCAGACAAACTGACCGACAGATGGACAGACAAAGGAAAAGTGATCCCTTTGTGTCACCTCTGCTTACAGCAGGTGACACAAAAAAGGACTATATTTCTCACAAAATCCTCAACATAGATATCTGCACTTGTCTGCTGATAGGTCTTATAAATCATAAAATGTGAAGGATTTATTAACTACAGTAACAAAACTTCATGTGATTTGAGTGTAGGATGGGACAGGAGTGGACATGACAAGCATTCTTATTTATCTACCTTCACTATGTGAAGCAAGGGGTATAAAAATCCATTCCAGTGCCTTGAAGATTAACCCTTTCCCTCATATAGACTCATTATGACGCACTCAGTAGGTACCACATAAAGCCTGATCTGCAGAAAACCACAGTTAAACCTTACCAAATTTAATTATAAAATCCTCATTTCCAGACCACTGAGGAGCAGCGAACAGCATAAAACCTGATCAGCCTGCGAGTTACTCGCAGGCTGATCTGGTTTTATGCTGTTTGCATAGGTCTTTTCATGGTGTCCTCTATGAGGGAAAGGGTTAATAAGTAAGCTAGTGACTCACAAGCTGATCTCTGCCATGCAAATTATGCGATAACATATTTTTTTAGAATGAAAGAACTGTGTTCACAAAGACCTGGTATTTGAATGGTCAAACATTGTGTTACAGTAACATATTTAAGTGGTATAGGGTAACATTTATACATACATACTATAGAGCTATAGGAAAGAAACTGGAAAAAAAAACAATACCAGCTTTTGTCCAGGCTGTGGTCTTGCCTTTCTCTTCTTGACACTGGGTTGTACAGGCACTGTGTGTGCATTCCTGATCATATTTACAGACCCAACACAGTTCTCTGGAAAAAAATTATGATTTTGATGAACATATCAGCCTGAGGCAGTTTAATCATAACTAACACTACCACAAGCACTTTTGTTTGTTTGTTTATTGGATTTAACGTCTCGCCGACAGTATTTCAGTCATTTGAAGACAATGTCCAGGGCTGTACAAAAATATTATTTTTTAGCCACTTGTCCAGGACAAGTGACTTTCAGAATGCCACTTGTCCTGCAAAGATACTCACTTGTCCCACTTTTCTGCGCAACGCGTTTAACATACTGTCCACATATGTTGTTACCACTGATTACTCAGCTGTGTTACTTCAATACTTTTGAATGCTGAATGATGATAACCAAATGCTTTAGAATAGAGAAACAAGATAGTTATGATCTCTATTTTTATTAATTTGTATTTCAATCATTTATAAACATACATAAGCACACAACAACAGTTTTTGTGATAAATAAATACTTTCAAATTAATTCAAAACACAGCACATTCGAATGATAAATAGATGACATTCACATGATAAATTGATAACATGTAGCACATTTATAAATAAGATATCAGTTTTTAAACACACACACACACCAGAAGTTTGTTCACCCTTTTGTGAATGGGGCCAGGCCCCTTAGAATTGTTAAAGATAATATAATGAAACTGCTGAATTGTGAGTTTTAGACTGATTTTTGTGGGGGAAAAATACCATACTTTTGGCAATTGTGAATGGGGCCATATCAAGTCCCATTTGTGGCACAATTCTAAACACAACAATCACATTCAAATGATAAATAGATGTCATTCACATGATAAATGGATAACTAACATTTAGCACATTTATAAATAAGATATCAGTTTTTAAACACACACACACCAGTATTTGTTTTTCACCCTTTTGTGAATGGGGCCAGGGCCCTTAGAAGTGTTAAAAGTCCCATTTGGGGCACATAAAAATTGCACACATACAACACACACATAACCGGTTTTCTAATTCATTGATTTACCTTGTCACTCACTACACTTCACTTCACTGTCCTAAATGACGACCACCCTTGCCACAACTCATCCAGTGAGCTATAGCCTTGTCCGGACTGAAGTTGGCTAGTGAAGGTCCGAGCTGCTTCACTGTCATCAGCATCTGAAGGGTCTCCTGTGTCATGGTGTTCCTGGTGTGAGTTTTTATTAGTTTCATACAGGAGAACCCCCTCTCACACTCTGCTGTCGACGGACTGACCACCAGCATCAGTTTAATGAGTTTTTCAAAGTGACTGGATTGAGACGCTCTGAGAAGCCGTGAGTAAACTTCTGGCATTGATTCCTGGGAATACTGCATGTTTCTCATATTCACTTTAACCTGTGCGTATTCTGTCAATATTGGTTCATGCGTTTCAGGGGGGAAGATGGTCGGCATGTGGTTTAGGAGGATCTTCATGTCTTCCTTGCCATATCGGGCCAGCTGGACTCTCTCACTTGGTACAGTTCTGTAATCAAGGGCCCTAAACGACCTAATTGGACTCTCATTGAAGTTCTGGAATCTGAAAATAGACATTCAGATATATAAACTTAATTAAAAAATTAAATTGTTTTAACCATGATATGGATATTTAATTTTATATTAACAATTGTCAGTAAAAGATTCAATGAAACTATTTGATCAGATGCCAACCTGATTTCTTTTATAAAAACAAATGATCAGTTAATAAATTAATTTAATTTTTTAACCGAATGTTATACTCTGGTGATCATTTACCTCTTGTCAATGTAAGAAATCATGTCATCAATGAGGGTGGTCAGGAAATCTGGTCTGGGCTGATCACCCCTCAGCTTGACATCTCCAAACGTGCCATCACTGCTGAGGCTGGATGTGAATTTCTGTACAAAAAAAGCAAAATATTGTGAAATGGTAACAAAATTAGTCACATTAGCTGAAATGAATATGCATTAATAGACACATTCTTAGTGTATTTGTATAAGTAATCTGATACTTGCATTATTAGTGACTGTGTCTGTTTAAGTCTGTATATCACAAGGTCATGGTACTTAGACAGGTGTATGTAATAATCTGAATTACCAATGCTGGTGTCTGATACTAAGACTTAAATCTGCATGTTTACCTTAAGCTGGGGACCATGCTCAATTTTCAACTCTTCAAGTTGGAGAAGGTGGGCTTCCACTTGTGGGTAAACTTCAAACACCAGGAGGTCACGCTGCTGAAAAACCCTGGAGAGGTCAGCCAGTACACTGAGAATGTCAATCATGCCATGTAGCATTGCCACAAATTTAACACTTTTCAGTTCTTTCAAGTAACCCTTCGCACGAGCAGCTTCCTCGCCTGATTTCCGTGCTGAAACATCTTCCAGGTGGGCGACAATAACTGAGTAGTTCTTGGCCAGAGCTGTCAATGCCCTCGCCTTGCTGGACATCCATCTCACCTGAAATCATTATATATAAATTAATTCTTGATTCAGAGGATCCTTCAGAAACAAACAATTAATTACAGCTTAAAATAGCAGATTTTGTTTAACTGAATCTGTTCACTGACATTCTGATGAAAAACTATATAGGTTTTATATTAATTATTTATCTATTTTAGGCTAAACTGTTGGTCATTTTCAACACCATATCACTCTCAGAAGGTAGCACTTGTTCAGAGCTCTGGTACTTGTAGATTCTAGTATAATTTGTATACCTGCTTTATTCCACTGATGTGCACCAAGTCAACATCAAGAATCTCTGCTACGGCCTTGACTTCTCGGTGGCGTTTTGGGCTGTAGTGGTAGAACATGAAGATTCCCTTGATGACATCATCAAACTTCCTCATATATGAATCACCCTTCACGCTGTCAAGGGCACCAAGTTCAAGTTTGTGGGCTACACAGTGCATTGGCAGTACCCACGGAGCATCTTTAAGGATCAGTCCCATAGTCCCATTCTTTTTCCCTTGCATCACACTGGCACCATCAAAGTTAGCACAGACAAGGGTTGGTGAATCAGAACCTACACTGGATATTTGATCAAAACCTAGTCCTACTTTTCCTAACGCACTTTCAATTCCACTCTTCACGCCCTTAGCATCTGATGTTCCGAGGTTTTCTATCGATATAAAGTGGGTTTTCACAGTGGCATCTGCTACATAACGAATATAAACTACCTCCTGTTCCACAATGGACACATCAGTGCTACCATCTGCTAGAATGGACACATAGGGGCTTGAGAGGATTTCTTGCTGAATTTCATCCTGAAGAGTTTGGGCTATTGAACTGATGAATTCCCTGGCACGAGTCTTGTTTTGATAACTGTCGCCCAGTTTCAGACCATTCTTCGTCATTAGTTCACACATTATTTCCATGTCTGAGAATGGCTTGTTGTAGATGGCGAGGGTGTATGCTGTGTTAAATAGCATTCTCATTTTCTCCATTTCTTTCTCACCGATGTTTATTAGAGCTTTCCCTATGGCTGTCTCTCTTGGTGGCACAGGATGGTCAGATATGTGGTGGGCTTCTTTTTCACGATGGAACTGTGTTAGGCAGCTTCTGTGTGGAGCGCTTGACTCATGGGATCGGATGGCTTCAATCCGGAACTTATCTGTTCCTGTTACAAACACTGGCTGTTGACCTGGATTCGTAGTGGCAAGCTTTGGATATTCCTTACACACATTGCAATACATCATGTTTTCTTCTTTGTTGAAAAACAGCCATGTGTATGTATCCTGCCAGTGCTGTTGGAACTTTCTTTCTCTTTTTTGGTTGTCATACTTCTTGTTTTTTTCACTGACAGTGTCATTTATCTTTGACTTTTTAGGTGTGAGACTAGTTTGCTCTTCTGCTTTTCGTTTAGTCGGCGTACCCAGCTTGTTGAAATATATCAGCAAGCTCATTTTTACAGTTCTTTTTCTTACAGAAGTGTTTACAGAAATAAAGTACAAATACGAAAAGTGGGTCATTTTATACAATTCTGTATAGTAATACTCAAAACGGCAAGGTGTTAACAATAATTTACTCGATGAATAACATGCAAACTGGATCTATCAATTAAGACTAATTAAAATAGGGGCCAAAAAATAATTACCTTGATGCGCCATCCCCTGATTGAATGTGTGAAAATTCAACAGGTGCAAACTTCTGCTCGCCGGCAATCAGCTAATTATTGTCAAAACACTAGATCTATTTAAAATCGATGATCCGTAGAAGACGCGAGATGGTAATCTTTACAATGGATAATTGACAAGATGATCAAAAATCTATTGAACGTGTGTTTGTTACGGTTTTGCTCAACTTTATTAAAACAATATCGCAAGGCTAAGACGATTTTCTGGAAATTTACTTTCACTTTTGCATATGCAGACTGTGTTACCGTTTTTACCCATGTGCGTCGATTCGAATTTAACAAAAAATCTAACCAGTCCAAAATTAGACTGTTTCACTCTTTGCAGCAGTTATTATAGTGATTTGTCGAACAAAAAATAATACCAGTCTACTCAAGTGGCACAAACGCTTTAAACCGTCTGTATTCATTTCTTTTTTCGCATTTGAAGCAAAGAAAAGAATTCACACTCTTTCATTTTTATATAAATACAGGTATTTTCATTGCGTGATTAAAAAAAAGCAGAGATGTCCTGGCGTGGACGAAAAATTGCCCGCGGTGCTCAGGTCACAAGCTACGGTGTTGTCAACACTGGCGCGTGTCAAGAAATACTCCCTGCGACGCGTCAAGTAGTCTGCATGATGTCATGCTGAGTGTTATCAGACAACTGCTGAGTAAATGGGTAGAAATAGGGGACGCGGATTTTCGCAAAATGCCACTTGTCCGGGACTAAAATTTTTCAATGAGTGACTTGCCCGGCGCAATTTACGACTTGTCCCGGACGTCGGGCTATGGGATTTGTACAGCCCTGATGTCTACTTGAGACAGATATAGTGCTGCCACACTGCAGTATCACACCGTAGACATGTGTTATGATACCACACCCAGTCATATTATCCTGACACTGGGCCAACCAGTCCTGGAACTACCCTTACATGCTGAGTGCCAAGCAAGGGAGCTATACCAGTACCATTTTTTTTACAACTGCAAGTACAGATTTTATTTGTTGCTTTTTATGGGATTCATATCTGTTCCATGAACTTAGAAAAGGACACTGATAGAATCAAGTCATTTTGCAGAGCAATTATTCTTTCAGAATTCTCTGACATTCATGCAGCAAAATCATACAGGGGTGATATTTCCATATATATTTACCATTCTGTGATGTGAGCTTCACGTTACATCTTTTGTCCCAAAGACGTGCGTGTCCATCTCTGCTCCCAGAAGCAAACACCGCTGCAATACAATATGAACTTCACAACACAGGGATTTTTTATTCACTGTTTTGGGAAGATGAGCCATACCCTTAAAATTGGGAATTTTTGCACATTTTGATAAAATTTCAGAAAAAACAGTCCAGAAATTACAGCTTATCTAGGGAATGAATACAAAGCATATATTAATCAGTTTGTTCTAATCACTTTATAGACTGCCTGTGCATAATAGTTCTTAAATTTGCCACTCTTTGGCCAGATCAATCATTTTTTTCCTTTAGAAAATTTATTCAGTTTTTTTTACATTCAAACTGGGTAAAAATTATTCTTTCTGGGAGTTGAAAAAAGTAAGTACAATAAATACTATATTGGAAAATGTTAGGAAATATTTAATATAACTTGAATGAAAAATAACTGAGTAAATCATAACAATAAGTGATCTTAACTTTACTAATAAATTGACAGGTAGGAAACTATTATCACAATGAAATTGTAGCATCATATCTCTTATGGTGAGAGATACAATTTATCATTCATAATATTTCTCAGTCTTTTCACCAAAGCCACAAAATACCTGGCATCTTACCATTATCATCTGGTCTGTATCCCACTGACCGTACGGAGCTTGTATGTCCTTTGAAAGTGAGCAGTCTCGCCTTGGTCGGCACATCCCACAGACAGACGGTC
>CM037784.1:30018591-30068591 GCA_021229015.1 Solen grandis
ACTGTTAACCAGTGTGTAAACTACATAAATTCAACAACATATCTTGACTGTCATCGGAAAGACCTCCCTTTCTGTATACAATATTCTTCAGGTTGCATCTAAAACAAGATCAACAGCCCAGGACACAAACAAGACACTGAAGAGGTCTATTTATGATTGACAATGGCTGTAAATATCTGGGTCTAAGGTTACACCAGGTCATCCTTCTCGTAAAGTGAGTTGCCATCCGATTATAAAGGACATATTTATCCACTCAGATCTGATATGGATCACAGATTACAGATTACAATCACAACCCACAGAAAAAATGTGTAATGTTTCTATTAAAGTAATTCATTTTTTTTTTACAGTAAAAATATTTCGATTGGGCAATGACCTATTTTGCCTCAGATAAGAAAATGCCGCTGAAGTGTATACAATTTAATTATTTTATTATGGGAGAGGGAACAGTAGAAATATATGTCACACAAAACACACTGTATCAGGAGACTAGCCATACTGGTTATTCATTTTCTGCTGTAATGGGGGGTAATTTAATGGACAATTTTTACAAACCTGAGCATTTAGTAACATGAGAAATTCACAGGGGAACTAAACTATACTCAATGAGCCCTTTGCAAAAGAGCTGAAACAAAATTATCAAATAATTTACTAAAAAGTATTGCAAAAGTATTATAATATTTGCCTGTAAACAAACATTACCTTATGACTGAATCTTCCAACAAGAGCTGTCAGAGGACAGCACACTCGACTATTCAAAATGCTTGTTGTTAAATCAAATGAAATCTATTTCAATTCTTGCCCTTCACATACCCTGTACATTATAATAGTCGAAAATGATATACCTTGATAGTCTGATACCCCTTAATAGTTTTATGATGTCTAAAATTCAATCCCATGCCTAATTACTGAGACATAAGCACAATAACACTGTGCATGCAAAACTTTAACCAAAAATCCAAGTTAGAAAAGGGCCATAATTTGCATAAAATTCAGTCCAAAAGTTATCCTCCTTAGTTTTCTGATGCCCCTGAAGACACTCCTTATCTTTCTAGTCAATTCCGCAAGCAATTTCTGAAATATAAGCTGGATAGTAGCTTGAATGCAAAAATTTAACCCAAATTCTAAGTTAAAAGGGGGTCATAATTTCTAATATATTCCATCAAGAGTTATCTACCATGAAAGTATGATACCCCTAAACATATTAAAGATGTTTCAAATCAATCGCATGCCTTGATACTGATAAATAAGCATGACTGTATCTTGCATGCAAAACTTTAACCAAAATTTCTAAGTTAAAAAGGGGCCATAAATTGTAATATATTTCATCAAGAGTTATTTACCTTGGTTCGTCACTAGTATGCCCCTAAACAACTATTCATAACAACCTTTCAAAGTCTATAACCATAATGGTTATTTGAATTTAAGTTAATACCAAAATTATAATAAGGTTGATAGTAACTTGCACGCAAAACTTTAACCAAAAGCTGCAACGCCAACGCCAGGGCGACTACAATAGCTCTCATATTCTTCGATTAGTCGAGCTAAAAATGCACTAAACATACCAGTCCTCTATGTGTGCTAATTATAATGAACCACGAAATTTGGTCACAATATATATCTTTCCACCTAAGAGTTACTGGCCATAGACAGATCTAATTTCTACTTTTATTGACAGAAACTTGCTTTAGTTCATAGGGGCACAAAAATTATCCCAAACTCTCTATCATATCAGATTTGGTATCATTTTATATCAATCATATCCAGGCACTGGGTGGCCTTTGTTATTCTCTCTTAATTTTCCTGCCAGTGCCATTGACCTTGACCAGTAGTGTCTAAAAAGCAATAAAAAGCAAGTTAGTCTCATATGCAGTCTTTTCACCAAGTTACTGTAACATATACATCCCATAACCCATACCCTGCTGGAACCGTAAATGCTAACCTTAGCTACCAGAAAAGAGCCAGGCCAGCCCTGCACATCCGTGCAGGCTGGCCTTGCTCTTTACTGTTGGCTAACCAACTACAAGTTTTCATCTTGTTATCCCTAAAATTGATAATGGACAGTTCCAAAAAATGTGCCGGCTAAGTCCATTTGAGAAATTCAGCAGGTTACGGGTTAATATGCTATCATAAATCTGCACTCAGATATCTTAATTCAAAAAATGGTATTGATACTCTTGCACAAAACATGGAATGCGATATTGGATAAAAAAGAAAACATTTGGAAAAAATATCACATGTAACATCTTCAGGGCATGTTTTATCAAGGCATCAGCAAGACCTGGTATGTAACTACACTTCCATACATCTGTTATGTAACATCTCTGTGTTTCACTTCACTCAATTTGTTTCCCTTCAAGCTAATTTTCAAGCCTAATTAGCCACATAACAAGGAAAAGGGTCACAACTGATGAACTCAAGATAGTGACACATGGTGGCAGAGATTTTTTGTACAGCAATTGTAGAACTAATTTATTTGACCTCATTTCTTTTTGAATTTTGAGGCAATCAAGAAAGGCAATACAAGTATATACAAGATTTCCATATATTTCAATATGGTAATTATACTGTTTCAACAGTGTCCTGCATTAATACTGGTGAATTTTTAGGCTGACCATGACAACTGACTTTATTTCCAGATTGTCGTAACAATGATGTGCAACCAGCTTGACATTCCCAATGACAGCAGAATTTTAAACAGTTAATGAATGAAGGACCAAATGGGACAGACAATTCAATGCAAGTTAAGACAGCATCCAAGTCCAAATTATGATATAGGGAGTTTTTATTTCCATATTTACTGTTTTAATTTCTAGATACAACTCAATAAGGTCATATTCTTTACCCTCTACCCTCAAATTCTCTCTCTCCCCCTCTCAAAAACAGTGAAAAATCTTAACATATTGCAGAAATGTTGGTCCCTGATTTCAGTCCAACCTTCATTTCACTATTTAAGGGAAGCTAAACTTAAAGCAAACATTGGTCTGTAAGCAGATTTTAAACTGATCACAGAATTTTATTTTCTTTGATTCTATACTAAATCAGATGCAACACAAATACATCAGAGCATACCTACATATCTTAATTACACACTGGTGTAAAGACACGCTTCACAGTTTCCTCTCCTTGAAAGGTAAAGGTAATAAAACAAAATTCATGACATTAATTAATATCAATTTCAAGGCATACACCTGCTCAGCAAAGTTTCCTCTAGTATTCACGACTGGATTATGTGTACATATATACCTGCACATCATGGACGTTGTCGCCAATCATTTCTGTATAGATGGTTCCATAAAGTTTTTTTGAGAAGAAACAAAGACCTAACTGAATATGTCTTCCTGTTTTTCAATTTGTACATAGGATAATCCTAATTCTACCACTCAAGTATTTTGGCAACCATAATATGGTATGAATTTGTTTGGTACTTTCTTACAGGTTCTTATCAAACTGACTATTTTTCAGTCATTTGGGGACTGCTACACAAGACCTCCATAATGGTCATGTCAAACTGCAGGAACAGCCATAAACATAAGCCACAATACCAAGCCAAGTCACATTACTCCAATACCAGACCAATCAGTCCTAAAAAGAACCCCTATTAACCCTTAACCTGCTGAATTTCTCAAAAGGACTTAGCCGGCATCTTTTTTGGAACTGTCCGTTATCAATTTTAGGGATAACAAGATGAAAACTTGTAGTTGGTCAGCCAACAGGAAAGAGCCAGGCAAAGGTTAGCACTTATGGTTCCAGCAGGGTAAGGGTTAATATATCATTTTTGGAAGATACTGCAGCCTGACATCAAACCAAAGATCCTGAGTGTTACCAGACTGTGAGAAATGAGAAATATCTCCTATACAAATGTATGAATTACTATGAAGGTCCTTCTTATCATGTGTATAACCTACAATAAAGATGAATCATGTAATATTAATACCATTTATATAACAAAGCAACTCCTGATCATTATGATCTCTTAAATCTGTAAACTTTTAGTGGGAAGTGACCTAATACATTACAAAAGAAAACAAATTTAAGCTAATTTATTCTAGACTCTTCTTTGGAGATAACTGAGCGTACACCTTTACACATTATAAACAAGTCTGTAAAAGGAGTGATTCAATGAGACTACAAATATCTTACGTTGAACCAGAACTACGGTATATACACTATACACATACTGAATGGAAAAATATTTCTGACGATCCATAGGAGCAGTCAAGCATGACGTTTACACTTTAAATAGATATATATAGGGTGACAGATTGCATGAATAAATTTCTTAAGGCCTTTTTCCTATGTGCAAACAACTGACAGTCTTTCAGAACAAAGTCTTGAGCAAGACCTAGTCCTAAGTCTCCAATATCATACACAAATCTCAAAATACTTTAATGGCCATAGTTTCAATCTGAGCTTGAAAATCATACTTCAGTGTTGTTGCTGTTTTTGTTTTTTTTAGAACACCTGGTCATCGGTGTACATGAAAACAAAAATGATACTTAAATATGATTAACATGCTCAGACTCAATCTTTGCCCATTAGTTTCAATAGGATTTTGAGTATGATACTCAGGTTTCAGCCTGAGATTGTACTTAAATGTTTTTGAGAACACAAGGGCACTGGTCTGTAACGTTGGGGGAATCCAATCCTGCAACTTAACAGGTCAGGATAGTGTGATCCAAAGGCTGTGAGTTTGATCCATGTTGAGGGAAGAAATTTTTCAAGACCTTCCCAGATACAAAGTACTGATACAACCCAAGAATTTCTTTCAGGATTACTTCAAAGACATGTACTAAAAACAAGACTAGTACAGCAAACAGTTAATAATTACACCCTCTCTGACCTGTCTATCTCTGTTTACTTCATTTTTTCAGTTTGACACCCTAACTACACCCTGTTCTGGCAAACCAGGAACCTCCCTAATATACACCCATTTTCCACCATGCATAACCCTCAAACTCAAATTTTATTCCAAAGGCACCAATATACAGTGTGTCGGCCTGTCAGCTCCGTGCCACAAGCAAAGACTGGTTTCTTAATGAATTTGTGGATCTGACTGACCCTTTAGCATGGATATATCCCCTGAACACACCTGTAAGACACCCTCAGTCTCGGTCATCTTGTCAAATGTGCATCTTATGACCCAATTTACACAGACTACATGGATAAATGTTGTCAGCCCTGTAGGTAAATTAAGACTAGAGTCAGTTTTTGCCATTAACCCACTGACAACATGCATTTCATTTTGCACCAGGCTTGAAAACAAGATGACAACCCTGGTGCAATTAACATATTGTTTTCCTAGTGTCGCTAAACAACACATGTTAAAATGTTTTGTCAATCTCTGCAACAGAACTATATCAGATTTTAAGTGTTCAAAATATGTTTTCTCAGTAATTGTTTTATTTTGACATCTTGCATTTCTGTTTTTCCATCTACTCAAGAAAATTTGTCCAAACAAATATGCCTGTTAGTAACAGACCAAAACTTAGTGATGGTGCAATGCATGTATACCATTTGTCAGTCTTTAAGTTTTAAATCATATCTTTCTAAAACCTGACTTTCAGCAGTTTTCATTCTCAAACCTTTCCCAGGACAAAACCATAAGTCATGACAAGAGAAAATTGCTGATCTTAATTTTCCCATGTATATTAAATGTTTTCTCTTTACCTAAACTATTAAACAAGTCAAGTTTATACAATGATTCAGTACAAAAATAAAGTGAAAAAGTGCAGTTGAGCAAATGGTGTAATGCACACCCAAAGGTTCAACAATTATTTTTTTACTATGATACTGTATGAAAACACCTTTTGAACTTTCACTTAAGTTCCTTCACAACATCATAATTATATTCAAATGTCAATACAATGATTTTGTCTAAGTTTGAGGGCAAATATCTCTGCAATGTCTTACCCAAATGATTTCAATTCATGGTGATCATATCTATGAGGAAGGAGTTGCATTCCCAAACTCTAAATACTCACAGTTATTTTGTGTTTTTTTCTCCAAGTTAAATGGAAGGCTTGCTAGATTAACAGTCAAAGTGAGTTACATTGAAATCCCTTCAAAACTAGAGTCAAAGAGCTATATACAAAGGTGTTTACTGACAAATAGATGAAAAATTAATATATTAATAGATGGACAACTAGGGCACAAAATATGAATACTATTAGTGTACCAGTATATACAAAAAAAAACAAAGGCAGTGCAGAAAAGCTTCAGGAACGCTGTTCATCAGTATGGTTTGACTGGCAGTAGCCCCAGGAGAGACTTTATCATATGCTTCAATAACCACTTGAAAGTTTCTACAGGAAAACCATGAAAAGTGCTCAGTGAATTGAGATAATGTGAAGCAATGGCCAGTATTTGTCAATGCTCACTTGACAAGTTAAACACATAGTAACAATCTGCCTGATTACCACTTCAAAGTTGAAGGCTATGGGTATATCATGTCCAAACTTTGGCCTATCCAAACAGAGCCGCTGACCCTCATTTGATCTCACCCACATGTGACTCAATAGCAACTGATACAGGAGTATCACAAGATATAACACCTTAAATCCTTATGCAGGTTGTACATTCTTAACAAAACTTTACTTTATTATCACTTTTAAGGGCATTTCAGAGAAAAACTTTGTCTAAGTGAATAGACATGTCATGGTCTTTCCTAGTTACTGTCAAGAATGGCATTCATAGGGAAGCTTTTACCACGAAACTGCAAAAACACAAATCAAGGGCTGACCACAAAATTATTTTAGTGCATATAGAAACTGATGGTAATGGAACAGTTTGTGGTCAGCCCCTTGCAGTGCTTTCCTCTGTAGGTTGAAAACATCTATTTTTTTCTGTTCTTCATTATCCCTTATTTAACCTTATACAGAATTTCATTACCTATCTACAACTTTCTTTTGTAAAGGTAACATTTTCATTGAAATGCAAATTGAATTTTGCTATATGTCCATTTATTCATTTATTTTTGATGCTGCAAGAACATATAATACTGCAAATTACAGAGTATTTTAGAGATAAAGCACAAAACATTTCAAATTACATCAAGGTAAATTGAATGTTAGTGTGAGAGGAAGTCAGGAGTTCACTAGCAACTAAGCAATGAGACTGGAATGTGACAAACTGACAACTTGAATTGGCAGAGATAAACTATGAACCTAATACAAACCTGATTTAAGGGAGACAGATATATTCCTGGTTACTCTGGTAACATTGTGATCACTCTGAGTCCAGGAAACGAAGGTGTAAAGCTGGATATAAGAGACTAAAGGTCCCAAGTTATATAAGGCGGTATTGTTTATTTTGAAAATATAGAAACAGCAGAATTATAACCCGGTTTCCAGATATGATGCACTACCTGAAAATTACCGTTAACGCTCATGTATAGAGTGCATTTCTATGACTTCTATTTCTATTTTGGAGATGGGATATGCACAATACACAATAATTTCTTTTTCTTTCTAGCTAGCTAGTTTCATATTGGACAGAACTGTTTGGTTTATGATAACTGTGTACCTCAAATACCAACTGGAAAGAGACTTGCAACAAACAAACGACGAGGTGTCAATATCTGAAAACTATTACTCAAACTATGATAATGGATACTAGAGGTGTGAATGATTGTCCATGACTGACTTACGGAAGCTGTAGAACTTTTGTTACCTCTAGTTCAATCAAAACATACGCAAAACAACTGCGGCTGAACAAAATGGTTGCCTGCTTTTAGTACGAAGAATGAATTCGCATTATAGAAGGAAAGTAGATTTTTCCAATTATTTTGAACCTCAAACCCAGGGTGCGCACTACATATGAGTGTTTACAGTAACTGTGAAATTTCCAAAATAAATAAATGTCAAAGCTGGCGACATCATGGGCCATAAGGTTTAGAAGGAAACTGTATTTAATTAATTGGTAATCAATTTTGTTTTGTTTCTTTTCCCGTCCTCCTCTAAGTTAAAAGCAAAAAAATCATTGATAAAACTTATGAACAAATCATTAATAAAAATAGCTTCACAAATCTATAAAATCAGCTAGAAATAAAAGGTATGGATTTAGCCTCCTTCATAGCAGACAAAGCATGTTAACTACAGGTTATTAAAAAATACTTTTTTTTTTCTTTTGTAATAGTCAGGACTTTTTGTATGTAAACATTGCAACCTTCACTGTGACATATGAACTAATATTTTCAGTGTATCTGTCACTCTATAACCCTATCTATTTTTCAATTGCAGCATATACAATTTGATCAATGGGGCTTGCACTGTACTGATTCAATCCAACACAGTCATACCGGGGCTACAGGAGAGAAGAGATACTAACCCGGATCATTTCATTTACGATTATATTTACAATTACAGGTAACCTGAACTGGAGGTACCACTGAGCAACATGATCCGACATTCTAGGTCACTTTCAAAAGCTTGCTTACAACTGCATTTATACCTATACAATAAGTCTTCCTTGGTCCGAAAGTGTGAAACAATATCACTTGTAGATTTCAAATAGGAACCCTGATCAAAATAACGGCACTGCTATTTATGTTCTGTCTTGCCATGATTCACAGTTTGCTCTCTGATAATGACCTCCAAGTCTGATCACACAAGCCTTAGAGCCAGAAGCTAGAAATGGACAAAAATCTTATTTATGGAAATTGTGGTTATAAACATGGCTATATAACAATTATAAAGTTCAAATTGTTAAAGTTTTGCAAGTACAAATGAAGTCAAGAATAATTTGATGTCAATCACCTTGTCTTCTATTCTCTAAACTAATATACTTATCATATTTTTCAAGTTTGCAGGATGGACAGAAATATCTTACTTAGGGCACCTTCTTATGACAAAACTTCAGGTGCCTGCTTATGACCTAGACTTTAATGGCATCTGCTTATGACAAGGACTATGGGTACCTTGTTAATGGATTAAAAGCACCTGCTTAGGGGAATGACTAGGGCACTGCTTATAAGAGAAAGGCTCTGATGAGCTCCCATCAGTAAGGTAGTGCCAAAGGTACTGAGGTTTCTTTCACTATTCACAAACCCAATAGTATTTTTTTTCCTAGAATGTATTTTGAAAAATGTCATAGTAATTAAGCTGTCTATTTAAGTAGTCACCAGATAGAAAAATTCATGAGAAACTCATGCTCTTTAAGCAAGAGAATAGCTCAAATTTAGACCTTTAACTTAAGACCAACAACAAAGCTAAGATTGTATTATTTGCATATTAAATAAAAAGAGTCAAAAGTTAATTAGATAAAATAGCAAAAATCTGTGAAATTTAAACAGATCATTTATTTATTTCTCCATTTAGCAGTGAGGGATTTGAACCTCAGCTGAGCAAATATATGCATTATCACAGGAAGAGGAAGCCAGGCCAGGATTATACTGCGGTTCCCTGCATGCCTTGACTGTGGAGCAGATAAGACAGTTGCAATCTACAAAACTAAACCAATGCCTCCTTCCTGGCAAGTGGATAGTTACAATGACCAGAATTTAATCCCTGATTTCGTGCATAGATGCAAGTTACAAGTTAGTACTACCTATCTTATTATCTCATATAGACACGTTAAGACATCCTAGAAGGAGCTTATGATCAGGGACTCCTCTGTTGTTGTTGTTTTTTTGGTTGTATTTTTTTCTAATAACAATATAGTTTAGAATTATATTTACAGTCTGCACAGCAAAGAAAATTTCATTGTTTCACGTAACATCAAACAATACAGGTAGACTGATCAACAATTAAACCTGTGCCAATGGCTACCTGTTCTATGAGGACAACATGCTTTTGGCACCAGTTTTTGAATTCTAGAAAGGAAATCTATTTTTAACCTTTTAACGATGTTTTTTTACTGTTTGCGTAGCTGATTTAACGCTTTCCCTCATATAGACTCATTTTGACGCACTCAATAGGTACCACATAAAGCCTGATCTGCAGAAAACCACAGTTAAATCTTACCAAATTTAATTACAAAATCCTTATTTCCAGACCACTGAGGAGCAGCGAACAGCATAAAACCTGATCAGCCTGCGAGTTACTCCCAGGCTGATCTGGTTTTATGCTGTTCGCATAGGTCTTTTCATGGTGTCCTCTATGAGGGAAAGGGTTAAGATTACTTTTGATTTTGATCAAATACTAGACTTAAGAAGACCCAAAACAAAAATAATTAATTATCAAATTTATCTTGGCACACTATTTCAGAAGAGCTGACAATCTCTAGTGACCTGGTATATGTGGGAGGGGACCAACAATCTCTCAATGTCCATCCTGGCATTAAAAAGGATTAAGATTACATAGTATGATATTTCACAAATGATTTAAGATCAGCTTCTATGGTCTTTGTCCTACACCTCATTTATATGCTTAGGAAAGATGACAGAGAGAAACTGGATCTAACACAGTATGACATCAATACTACATTTCAAAAGTTTCTATAAATGTGTAATTCTGTACCTTGAAATTTATAATTTATTTGTCAGAAATGTCTTTTTTTACAATTTGAGAATTACATAAAGTTAACAATATCTACTGATTGAAAAGTATTATCAATCTAGGTCAAATGACACAACTTGAAGGTACTTGAGCTAAACAGTTTATATTTTATAATGTAAATAATGAATCATTTAACTAAGATATGTAAATAGAAGTTACATTGAAGTGACTACCACTCTAATTCAAAATTTAATACCATAGCATTCAAAATTGACTGGATTAGTAAATAATTGCGCCATTTTTTATGTACATAATTTGAATACAGTCAATTTGAAATATGAAGCACAGAGACTATTTCTAGTATAGATTGTTAATGCAAACATATATATACATATGCCTTAATTAGTGGCCTAACTAATATAAGCATTTATTTTTTCTTTCTTTCAATAATTTATGACACAGCTCAATTTGTCATTTATTAATGTATAAGATTTTCTATTCACTCAAATCTATAATAATGCAATAAAAATGAATGGGGACAAATTAACCGCAACCAAAGTGGACATGTATGGCCAACATCTCTCTCGCAAATCAATACAATGTTCAGTCCCTTGGTTATTGAGGTATTTGTCAGGCAGGGATCAGTCATTGATTTCACATACATCTTTCTTTATTTTTCTTGTTTGCCATCCAGTTATTCAATTGTACAATGTACAGTTGGATAACCCATCAACTCAAGCAGGCAACAGATGCTGGACTATTGAACAGATAGACTTTAAATCAAGCACCCATGTCTCAACACCATCCATCATAACCAGGAAAATCAGAGAATGTATCACAACATAGGGACACCCTACAAACAAAAATGGTTTGTACAGCTTAATTCACTAAAGTAGAAATGATATGGACATCAATGCCTTACATCATTTTCAATGTTTCATTTTTTGAAAACATTTATTTCACAAAAATGTTAACGAGTTAAAATAACTTCAATCCTTTCCAAAAAACAAGAGGGCCATGATGGCCCTGAATCGCTCACCTGAGTACCATTGCTTCAACTGATGTCAAGGTTTTTAAACAGACAAGGATTCTGATATAACTTAATCTAAAACATTTTACCCCTGACAATACTACACACCAAATATCTAAGCAATGGGCCATATAGTTTCAGAGAAGACTTGGGCGCAGGGTCATTTATCACCGTAGGGCCAAGACTTTGAAAATCTTTGTAATGAACCATTAGATGCTACTACATACCAAAAATCTTAGCTCTAGGCCTTATTGATTCATAGAAGAAGATTTTTTAAGATTTTCCTATTTAACTCTATGTAAAACAAGTGACCCCTGGTGTGGGGTCATTTATCACCATTGGGCTATGATTTGTACAATCTTGGTAGTGGCCCATAAGATGATGCTACATACCAAATATCTAAGCTCTAGGCCTAATGGATTCATAGAAGAAGATTTTTTAAGATTTTCCTATATAACTCTGTATAAAACAAGTGACCCCTGGTGCGGGGTCATTTATCACCATTGGGCTATGATTTGTACAATCTTGGTAGTGGCCCATAAGATGATGCTCATACCAAATATCTAAGCTCTAGGCCTATGATTCATGAAGAAGATTTTTTAAGATTTTCCTATATAACTCTATGTAAAACAAGTGACCCCTGGTGCGGGGTCATTTATCACCATAGGGCTATGATTTGTACAATCTTGGTAGTGGCCCATAAGATGATGCTTCATACCAAATATCTAAGCTCTAGGCCTTATGCATTCATGGAAGAAGATTTTTTAAGATTTTCCTATATAACTCTATGTAAAACAAGTGACCCCTGGTGCGGGGTCATTTATCACCATAGGGCTATGATTTGTACAATCTTGGTAGTGGCCCATAAGATGATGCTACATACCAAATATCTAAGCTCTAGGCCTTATGGATTCATAGAAGAAGATTTTTTAAGATTTTTCTATATAACTCTATGTAAAACAACCATAGGGCTATGATTTATACAATCTTGGTAGTGGCCCATAAGATGATGCTACATACCAAATATCTAAACTCTAGGCCTTGCAGTTTTGCAGAAGAAGATTTTCAAAGTTTGCATTTTTAAAATCTATTTTTAGCTCCTGTGACCTAATTATGCAATGGACCAGAACCATTTATACAACTTTAGTAGAGCTTCATCCAAGGAACATTCCTGCAAAATATTTTTCAAATTGGCCAAGCCGTTTAGGAGGAGATGTTGTTTGAAGCAATTGTTGACGCCGGACGCACGCACGGACGCACGCACGGACGCACGCACGCACGGACGACGGACGACGGACGCCGGACAAAAGACGATCAGAAAAGCTCACCTTGAGCACGTTGTGCTCATGTGAGCTAATAATTGCTATCAAAAATCTGAGCCAGATACACATAGTAATTTAGAAATATACTTTTTAATTGGGAAGGTAATCATTATTAATTAATTTAAGCATTCAAGAGGCCATATGATGAAGGGTTCCAGACAGGAAACATCTGCACCAAGGGCACCAGCTTATGGTCTGAATCATGAGAGGCTCCTTCCAGCCCAACACTAGGAGTCCCTATAGGGGCATAGTGATTTATATTGCTAAGAAATAGACACTGTGAAAGACTTTAGGGTATATGGATCAAACATGCAACCCTCCATAAACACTAAAGTCTTTCATAGTATCTTCTGCAGGAACTATTACTTGGGGTGCGAGAATTGGAATCAAGACATACAAAACTTGTTTTCCATGCCTTGTTCTTAAATATGCCTGGACAAAACACTGAAGACAATTTAACATCTACGGTTTTCCCAATGAATCACATCATGTGACACCCGTCACACATTTCATGTGACAGCAGCTGAACCTGTCCATGTCTTGAGATCAATGAAGTTAATTACAAATACTGGAACAAAGATTGGCAAAACATAATCAACTACGCTTAATAATGACATTATTATGTCTGAGCAATTAACACAGACGGAATAACAGGTGCTTAGTTTGAACCCTATAAGCCAGTCTGACATGTATACATAAAGCCAATAGTTTTGTCATTATGGACTAGCAAGGTATCAAGCCATGGAACTAAACCATGGTGTCACCTTCATGAATAGTTTTTAAATCTTTACCTAATATATGACATGTTTTAACATATTGTTGAGCAAAGCAGACCCAGGTCCAGGAAGAAGCTTCCTCTGTTCATCCTATATTGTAGTTAAGATTCTTCACAGCCGGCATGGATGGGTAAGTCCTAAAAACATATACTGCTTGTCTATTTGTTTTGGGGTTTTTTTTGCAAGCCAACTAGCTGATAAGGGACAAGTATCCAAAATCTGCATCAAAATTTTCTTTAAACCTAAACTGCCCAATCAAATACTTCTTTCAAAGGTGAGAGTCCAAAACCAGTACCTTAGCAACTATAGAGTGCAAGTCCTTCAGCATAAAACATTGTGAATTTTTTTTTATCTAAATCATCAGGAGTGTCAGGTTATCATCGACACAAAGATTTCATTAAATTTAATCAATCCCATGGACAGGAGGGAGTCTATATTTTTAAATAACAAGGCAAGACCCTAAATATTGACTAGAGTGTGTGGGAATGATTTGGTAACCCCCTTCACCCACATAAACTGAGTGTGTGGGAGTATTCCCCTTAATGTGTTTGACAATGCAATTTTACTCAAAGTCTGGTATTTCAAATGCTTATGTAACCATCCATACCAAATGCATGCTACACATCCATCAAACATCAATACAGCCATCTTAAGTCTCTACCTGTCAACAGTGTCAGGGTCAAGGTAAAAATTGGCCATCTGCAAATACCAAACAAACCTGAACAATTTTGACAGAAAAATCAATGCACATGTGGAGATTTCACATGACTTTGGCTGACTAGAAATTGATTTGTGTTCACATATGAAAGAGAATATATGAAGCAATTACCATTTTCTCAACTGTTTCAATGACAAAGTGATAAAATAAATTATATTACCATGACATTTTTTTTATCAAATTTTGACCTGATTTTAAACTTACATTATTTTGCTTTACTCTTGTTATTTAAACTGTTTAAACAATATGCTTTACATTTAAGAAACTGCATAATCATACAGTACATTTTTTTCCAATGATGAGACTACAAAATACACCGACTATTTTTAATAAAAAAAAAAAAAAATAAAAAAAAAACATTTATAATTGTATTGGTAAAGCATTTTTGTATTGTTCTTTAGAAAAAAACTTATTAATAAAATCTTTATACTAGGATAATCTACAAGAGATTTTTACTCTATTAACCAATATGTATAACTAGTAGAAAGGAGGACTGCATATGGGTATACTTCTTATTCACTATTCAGTATTAAACCTAGTGTGTGCAGTATTTATAGATCATTCTAAAACTGCAAGACATGCATAATATATCTGTATATGTCCTACACTATCCTATTAAAAAGAGGTCAACTAATTTGCATAAATTATGCAATATGCAAGCCGCATGAATTCATATCAGATAACATGCAGGGACTCCCTACATAAGACATGAAATACCAGGAGGCTTTCCTGGTGATCTTTGAAGTTAACAATTTTATACCTGCATGGTTGCAAGGTATGCAATAAACCTATCAGCTGACAGATTGAGTTGTTTACTTACAGTTTCTACATGGCTTTCAATCATGCCTCAAGGGACTGCTTGTGATTCCTCAAGGCTATATATAAACAAGTGTTCAGATACCATCTACATTGTGTAGTAAATTTTTGACTCAGATAAATTGCTACTGTCACCTTGCAAAAATAGGCTCTTTTAACTCAATAGAATGTCTTCACATCTTCATATATATAAACAGGAAGCAACATACACAATGCATTTATAAATCAGCTGCAAACATAATATAAATACCACCTCAGAATTAGTCCACCTCACTACTGAGACCTCTATTTTAAAGATCTTTTACCCTTAAAGATCAACCACTTAATCATATCATACCACTCCACTATGATCTAGACCAACAGACTCAAGAGTGCGCTCCCAACATTATACAAGTGGTCAAATTATTGTTATATTACTATATTTGTACTAGTTTAAAAGTTTAAAAGAGCACAGCACCCAACCCTTTCAAACTAGCTTCCATTTGAAAGGCCTTGAAAAAAGCTACATTTCTGTCAAGGTAACTAAATGTAGCTCCATGAATTATATAGAGTACAACATTACTGGTGTGACAAGTTTGCAAAGTACAAGGGAATATGCACTCTTGCCAAGAAAAAAAAAAGCTGCGACTCTTTTCTCTATATCTGATCTACAAGCACAGTCCCTGCTCCATAACATTCTCTCCTACTACTTCTAACACTTGTTTCACCATTAAATACCCATAAAATCAACTGAAGGAGGATATCAAAGCATCTAGTGGGGCAGTTTAATGGTCACAGACTGAAGCAAAACTGCACAGTGGCCAATGGAGTTTATTTCAAGCTTGTAGCCTGAACTAAACAATTGCATTCAATCCTTACATTCCTGCTGCTGTTTACGAAGTGTTTCTGTTAAATTGTAGTTTTAAAATGTGTAGGAAGTCTGCAGCGTAATATGTTCATAAAGGTTACCATACATTTAAGGATTTTAACATTTTACGCAGAAATTATCAGTTAACCACATTGGTTGACACAGCTGGCAGTGAGTGCCCCTAGTAAACGGGGCTATTCACAAATATAATATCTGTATTATCACTATCATCTCCTGACGCAAGACAGACATTAAATCTGTCATGCTGACTGAGGGAAACACCAGTAAATCACTGCTAAATCTTACCGGCTATCTTACATGGATGAAATTATCATAAATTCTTAAACATACACACCCAATTAACATACTCTCCACATCAGTTTCTATATTACTATAGAATTTTTTCCACCATCTTTCCTTTGAATAGAGAGTAGATCTATCCAACAGAGCATGAAAAATATTTTTTTTCAATTTACGTTCATATTTACACAAATATCTCATACCATGAGAGGGTGCTGACCTGTGTATACAATGTATATAGATGATCCAACAACCTCAAGATGTACTGGTCATGTAAAAATACCGCAAAATCAAGTCTATTGCATGTATAATAATACATAGCTGAAGAACTCCTCATACTGTATTCTAAATGTGGAATTAAAAAGTATATATGAGAAATTAATTTTTTGTTATAGCTAGCTAGACGTGACATGATGTAATAAGCATGAAATATATAGGTTCATCTAACAAGGTGATGAACTGACACCTGAGCAGACAGTTTACTATGTGGGGTAAAAAAAATTTTTTTATTCATCACTCTGTAATATTATAAAGCCAAAGTCTAGTAATTATTCTATATAAATTGAAGAAGGTATTACGGAAAAATACTTTGGAATGTAACTCACCTTTTCGAGAAAGGCATTGGCCCATTTTGTGAATGTTTTCTTTTGAATGTATACACGTTCTGCTCGCAGAGCGTCAATTCGTCCGCTCTCGAAATTCTGCACCTCCCTTGATGTCATCCTGTCTATTTCATCACGCTGACATCAGTGCTGAAATCAACATGAAACACATGCCAATAAATACAACCTTGTCATGCTGTCTGTTTAATTGGTCTGTCTGATTTCATAAGAAAATTTGCAAATTGTGGCTTTTTTGTTCTATATTTATTCTCAACAACGTCAACATAAAATCAACAAGTCAATTTCAATATTTCTTCTACTTTGGTATATCAAAAATTTGTGCAAGTTATAACAAAAGTATCAATCTTTCTCAGACACCACTCATACACCAAGACATCCAATCTCACTAAATTAAAATATAGGCCCTGTCTGAACAACTAAGGATTCCAAAGGGATTTCCCATATTCTTTCAATAGTTATTTCATTGTGTGAACT
Source organism: Solen grandis (assembly GCA_021229015.1). Taxonomy (NCBI): domain Eukaryota; kingdom Metazoa; phylum Mollusca; class Bivalvia; order Adapedonta; family Solenidae; genus Solen; species Solen grandis. The sequence continues at coordinate 30,035,934 of CM037784.1, forward strand.
TAAAAGGTTTGAGGCTTTGCTCTTCTGAAATATGCAAAAAGTATCTTTCTATTGTAAATCTTAAGCTAAAATGTATAGGGACTTAAAAAAATAGTGCATTTGGGGTCCATGTCTGGAACTACGATATCTTCGCATTATAATGCATTTTGCATTACAATGAAATGCATTTCTGAATATTATGTAGTAATGGAGCTACAATGAATTACGCTTATGCAAAAACACACTATACAATTTTCTTCTTTTTCTGTTTACCTGTCTCTCTCTCTTTCCCCAAGTTAATACAGACACATAAACACATATATATATATCATTTTGTTTCAGTTGACATATTTGTAATGCATTATCAACCATCAAGGAATATTAAATATTATGCACCATTAGTATACAGTAAGCATATTTTTTTTTATTATTAAAATTATTCCAGCAGTGCTGGTGTTACTTCTTGACACCCTCAGGACACAACTTCTATCCATACATAGGTGTAGGAACTTAAATAGAAGACATTATTTAATCACATGATTTCAATGATATTTTAACCCACATATTATCTACGAACCAGGCAATTCTGCAAGATTGACAAATTTCCCTAGCAGGTAATCCTGGATTTAAGTACTTGCAAACCTCAATGTTAGGGATTATGGCCTTATTTGGAGTCCCAAAGACCGTAGTGGTCACAAAGTTGCTGCTATAGTCTACCCAGTACTCTACACTTACTGGTATATGTATTTATTTGTACAACAGATTATGGGCTAGCTAACCTCTGGTAGTACTAGTATTTATCAAATGGACAAGACCTTAACTGCTATGACTTAAATTTGATAAAAATTCTGCATTGGCATATATATACAGTCGGCACTCGTTATGTCGACTTCGTTTATGTCGATTTTTTACCTATGTCGATTCTTTTGCAAAGTCCCGATTTTTTTTTTTTTAATTAATTTGGCATTCATATCTCGATTTTTCTTATCTCGATTTTTTCGTTATCTCGATTTTTTTTACCTGTCCGCAGTATGTATTTCACACCTTATTTCTAATTCTTATGTCGAAGTTACTTGGCAGTTTGCCGAGGTGCGAATATCCCTGTGTTGGTCACTGCTCACGCATAATCATTCCGCTTTGATAAAGCCGATCTTCTGTTAATTACTAATTAGCGTAACAGTTGATTAATATTATAAAACGCATTTTTATTGTTCTGCTTTCATTATCATCGTACTGAATCTTACGTGAATGTAAATTATACGGGCACCGAACTTATTCTCATGATATGCTGGATATAACGAACCGATCAAACAGGTATTTTCTTTAGACATTTATATATCGAACTTTTTTTATCTCGATTTTTTTGCGAGGTCCGGGGAAATTCGACATAACGAGTGCCGACTGTACATGTATATAGGTAGTTGGCTGATTTTTTCATCAGGGTCAATTTGTGCATAGATTGAATGTGTTTAAGAATGGATTTCATCAAAAGCCACTTGCTGATATCTGAACATTTTTAAAAATATGTAATTCTGTAGATATGTTATTCCCTTTGAGGAAGCAAGTTTCCCTTAAAAATGTGGAAATTTCAGTATTAGTGATGTATTTTGTTTCCATTCTCTCTATGATGAGAGCAATTATCCAAATAGATTGCCTTATCCAATCCAGCACAATATTATTTACAGAGCAACAGTTAACTTCTGATGGCAATTAGTTTAAACTACAAGCTTTTTAAGGCAATTAGTTTTTACCAATACTTTCCAAGAACAATTAGTTTTTCTGCATTTTTAAATAGTTTTTTCTGAATTTTCAATTAGTTTTATTTCAATCCACATCCTTATGAGCTTATAGTGTCACAGTATGTGAAAATTAACCTGAAATAAATTGTAAAATATGAATGATGTAACTGCTTGTGTGCATATATTCAAATTTTATTCATAAAGATATGAACATGTTATAATAAGTCAAATGACAATTTCCAAGAATCTAACAATTTCACCGGTACTTGAGAACCACTGTGCTGATAAAACGATGTTCGAAATGATATGGTTCAAGAAACTGCTCACGATTTCGTAAGGGTTTGGTTCTTTTTTAATGAAAAAAAAGCTGGCAACCAATGTTTCTATTGTTTTTCTGACTCTTCCACACTTAGATTTTGACATTTTGTTTCAGGATTTTCAACCATAACGCTATTTTCAGAGAACTTGGATTTTATTGTTCATGGATTAAAATGCGGTTTAGAGAAAGCATTGCAGATTGCGAGTGCGCAGTAACCTCCCTTTGCTACCAATCAATGCGCTAGTAAACATGAAAAACAAACCTAAACAAAATGACAACATCTTCAAGCACAATTCGTTTTCCATTTTTTATTTTCATTTTTGATCAATGAGGATTTGAAATCAATTCATTTTCCTGAAAAACAATTAGTTAAAACGATAAAACGAAGCTTATCTGCTGCTCTGTATTAACTTTGCATTATTCTAATATAGAATCATGTTTCCCCTTCACGTCTTAAAATAGCTTATAATATACTGTAATTCCTTGCTCAATTACATGTCATGTCAACACATACCTAATGATATGCTGTTTAACTTATAAATGAATTCAAATAATCAAGGTCTGAAGGACAACTCTATTCTACCATTACCATTTAAGACCTTGAAACTCTGATCACTAAAATTGAAAAGAAAACTGTACAACTCTGAGGTGCCCTGTTATGAAAGGATCTCACTAAATGGGTCAAAATTAAGCAAAATAATAAAATCTAAAAGTAATGGAAACCAAACTTATATATATATATATATAATCATATACTTGCAAGTGACCTTGAATTCTCCATTTCAGACCCTTTCAAATTTCCAACACACATACTGACTTCATCTCTCTCTCCATAGATCACTAGTACGCTGAAACTATCACTCCCAGTCTATTGTTATAAATCATTAATTAATCTAATTACATATTATCATTCTAGTACACAATACCTTGGACGCTTGATCAAATTATCTAGAGGGCCTATTGATTGTTGTTACACATTCTACAACATGTATGATATATCAATGTCTGGAGCGTCAAGTGTAACACAACCCGTAGATAAAAATCTCAGTGAAAATTGTCCACATTCTATGTAAATAAACAGTGAAGTGTAACGACTACCGGTGATTATATATTTAACTCACAAGAGTATTATGTACTGAAGGGCAGTACAATGGTAGTAATACTATCAGTATGAATATGCCTATCTAAGTGTGCAGTCCCCACTTCACTGATATATCACTAGTATACAGGGCAGTAAAATAAATCACACACTATTAGCTTGATCTACATAATACATTGTACTTGACAAGTTTGATTGTTTTTGCTATTGATTTTTGTTGTTTTTGTTTTGATTTTTTTTAATTACTTATCCGTGGTAGAAATTTGCAACCATTAAATGCTTGCCAGGTCCATTCATTCTCACAAAATATTATATCAATCTAGAAGCCTACAAAATTCCAGGTGCAAATGCTGATTACAGAATAGTGTGCCAATAAACATTATGACCAAGTGTGGTAAAGATTGGCCCATGTTTTCTAGTGTCTGAGAGCAGACAATCGAAGTGGACACCACCCACCTCAGTTGCGTCCTGTCTTTTGACAGGCATTTAAAGACAAATTTCATTCTATAACAGCTTTATTTGGAATTATTCAAGATTACATCAGAATGCAACCTTTAAATAAAATAGAGAGCTTAAATGCAATATATATTTCAAGCCATTCACTGGAGATATTATCATTGTTTTTGCTGTATCAAATAACATGAATTTCCTTTCAAACTCCAACTACTGCGTTTTTGCAAAAAGTTTGAAACAGATCACAGCTTGCCCCTAAAAACCTAATCAACATATCCACACAGGGTTTTTAAGTTCACAGCAGCAACTGATCCTCTAAATAATAGACACATATCTTCCTTTTTTTTCAATGAATTGTATACTTAAATTGTACAGGAATTTACAAACTGGCAACCAGCCAACCTGCTAACATAATACATTATACATATAAATACCTGTTTAAGGTGAAGGTATAGATTAACTTAATATTAACCACTCAATGCCTCAATTACATATTATGTAAACATTGAAGAGTGCAGATTTACAGCAAAACATATTTTTTTCAAAACGGGGAAAAACCCTTTTTTTTGGAAATTTACATTGTGGAAATCCATAGTAGGATACTGTGGATGAATGAACATAACAAAACCTGATCAGCCTGCTAGTATTCTACCAACTGGTTGCACAGGCATTTTCATTAACAGTCTTCATATAAAGAAAGTCTTCATAGCCAACACAGTGAAGCAATATACAGTGTGCATAGCAAGTAATTGCAATCATTTTGTTTGCTTGCTTAGTTTTAAGGACCCACCAACTCCATCTAATAAATGAACTCAACACAAGACACAGGTAGGTGCAAATATGTGCAAAACATAAATAATGCATACCAATAGGCTGCCGGTCTGATTTTACATGGTTTAGAACTGATCAGGGTGCCATCTATATGTTTCTAACATGTCAGCAAATTACTGTTTGCTCTAAATTTCATACAATTTGCATAACCTGATTTGATATTTTACCTGTCCAAGAATAAACACTCACTGATCAGAATGTCTGCAATAGTGACAGGAAGCAGCTAGTATTTGACAGTGTCAGATAGGCAAATACTCAGGTAAATACAATCCAAATAGAATCTTTAATAATGATCCTATCTGTAAATAGATGTCCAAAAAGTGTTGATTCAGCTGATCTTTATATATCATTGTCTGACTATAAAGTTTTTAGAACTAATTTGGGTTATTTGAGTGTTGATAGTGCTACTTAATGTTACATCAATATCTTGTAGACACACATGACACACATCATCTTTACTCCTGGAACAACTGTACTGTATGGGGGTTTTGATCTCACCAATACTGATTTTTCACATATTTTCCCTAAATGCAGTATTTCAGGGATTAATTTTCTTAAACATGCATAAATTGTTACATAACATAATGGGCCTAAACAAGTATTTGCAATAAGAGCAAAATTGGTCTAACTGATTACCACCTTCAGCTGCTTTTTTACATGTCTATAATCTGTGAGAACCAATTTAAAGGTAAAACTTATAACCTCCTGCCACGGAGGGGGGGGGGGCAAATCCATTTACTAATACCCTAATACCCCTCATCAGTCCACCTTAAACAAGAGGGCCATGATGGCCCTTAATCGCTCACCTGAGAAATATTGCTTTCAATGGTTTATAATATGAAAATACTTAAAGTGGGACCAATTTTGACACAGGGCCATGATTTGAAAAAAAAAACTTGATAGAGATGTACTAAACAATGCTACACACTAAATATCTTAACTCTTGACCTTGTGGTTTCTGAGAAGAAGATTTTCCTTTCTTCCTCTATATAAGCCTATGTAAAATCAAGTGACACCTGGGGCGGACCCAATTTGGACCCAAGGGCCATGATTTGAACAACTTTGGTAGAGATCCACTAGACAATGGTACAAGCCTTATATCTAAGCTCTAGGCCATGTGGTGTCTGATAAGAAGATTTTTCTAGTTTTTCCCTATATAAGCCTTTGTAAAATAAAATGAGCCCTGGAGCGAGGGCAATTTTGACCCAGAGGTCATTATTTTAACAACTTTTGTAGTAGTTCACAAGACAATTCTACATACCAAATATCCAAGCTCTAAGCCTTGCAGTATTTCAGGAGATGATTTTTCTATTTTTCCTATGTAAAATCAAGTGACCCCTAGGGCAGGGCCAATTTTCACCAAAGGGCCATGATTTGAACAACTTAAGTAGAGATCCACCAGACAATACTACATACCCAATATCTTAACACCAGGCCATGTGGTTTCTGATGAGAAGATTTTTCTAGGTTTTCCCTATATAAGCCTATGTAAAATAAAGTGACCCCTGGGGCAGCGCAAATTTTGACCCTAGGGCCATGATTTGAACAATTTTTTAAAGGTTTATAAGACAATTCTACATGCTGTTAAGGCCTTACAGTTTTGCAGGAGAAGATTTTCTAAGATTGCATTTTAAAATCTATTTTTAGCTCCTGTGACCTACTTTTTCAACCAATCATAATAATTTGTACAATTTTGTTAGAGGACATCATAAGGATTATTCCTGTGAAATTTTGTCAAAATCCCTTCAGCGGATTAGGAGGACATGTTGTTTAATGGAAAAAGTTGACGCAAGACGCACGCACGGACAGATGGACGGACGACAGACGCCGGACAAAAGGCAATCATAAAATCTCACCATGAGCACGTTGTGCTCAGGTGAGCTAATTATCTAAGCTCTAGGCCTTATGGATTCATAAAAGAAGATTTTTAAGATTTTCCTATATAACTCTATGTAAAACAAGTAACCCCTGGTGCGGGGTCATTTATCACCATAGGGCTATGATTTGAACAATCTTGGTAATGAACCATTAGATGATGCTACATACCAAATATCTTAGCTCTAGGCCTTATGGTTTCATAGGAGAAGATTTTTAAAGTTTTTCCTATATAAGTCTATGTAAAACAAGTGACCCCTGGGGCAGGGCCAATTCTAACCCCAGGGTCATAATTTGAACAACTTTTGTAGAGATTCATTAGACAATGCTACATGCCAAATATCTTAGCTCTAGGCCTTATTGTTTCATAGAAGAAGATTTTTAAAGTTTTTCACTATATAAACCTATGAAAAATAAAATGACCCCTGGGGCGGGGCCAATTTTGACCCCAGGGTCATGATCTGAACAACTTTGGAGATGTTCATAAGACAATTCTACATACCAATTATTAAAGCTCTAGGCCTTACAGTTTTTCAGGAGAAGATTTTCTAAGATTGCATTTTAAAAATCTATTTTTAGCTCCTGTGACCTACTTATTCACCAATCAAAGTAACTTAACAACTTTGATAGAGGTCATGATAAGGATGATTCCTGTGAAGTTTGGTCAAAATCCATCCAGTGGTTTAGGAGGAGAAGTCGTTTGAACGAAAAGTTTACGACTGACGCACGGACGCACAGACGATGGACGATGGACAACGGGCGATCACAAAAGCTCACCTTGAGCACTTTGCGCTCAGGTGAGCTAAAAACTATTAACGAAGGAGAAGATGACCTATTCCACCAGCATAAAACCTATTAAACACAGGCTGATCAGGTTTTAAACTGTTCACTTCTCCTCAGTATCTAGGAAATTACACATCTGTTAAAATATTCCTTTCAGTTTGATCTGGCTTAATATTTAAAATATTTTGTAAAATGGCATTATCATGTGGTATTTAAGGTTATTCAATAACAACAAGGTCTGAAGGAAGATTCGACATCTCCCTTATCACACCTGTATTGTACTGAGTGGGGGTAGGGTTGAAGGGGTTTATTCCCGGTCAAGTGGCTCAGTGTCAGCCTGAAGATCCACCTCACAATAGTTCCACCTCATCCTTCACACACCCGCACCCTCTAATGCAGGTCACACAGATCATAGTGTCATATTTTCAAAATCATATCTTTTAGTGAACTTTTCAGATTCAAGCTTGAAGATTTCACTCTAGACGTTCAAAATTCATAATAATTTAACACCAATATTAGACATTCTGCTGTACTTTCACTGAAATAGTTTGTATTTCAAATTTCAGATTCCCACTAACCGTTTCACATGTATAGCAAAAGTGTGCCTTAACCCTTTCCCTCATAGAGGAAACCATGAAAAGACCTATGCGAACAACATAAAGCCAGATCAGCCTGTGAGTAACTCGCAGGCTGATCAGGTTTTATGTTGTTCACTGCTCCTCAGTGGTCTGGAAATGAGGATTTTATAATTAAATTTGGTAAGGTTTAACTGTGGTTTTCTGCAAATCAGGCTTTATGTGATACCTACTGAGTGCGTCAAAATGAGTCTATATGAAGGAAAGGGTTAAATAATTATAAGATATCTTCATCTGCCTACAGCTATCATTTCTCATACAAAAGCTATATTTTCCTTTCCACTAGAAAGGCTATTACAGTTGACTAGATCGAAATTACTGGTAATCATATTCATATTATCATTACGTAATACAGTTAAAAGGTGACCTATATGGCATACATGTATACTGTATACATGTATCTGGTGTATCTATATACTGTCTAAAACTACATCAGGGTTCTTATTAATTCTTCATTTGGAGTCCTGGACTCAATTTTTTGGAAAAAGACTTTTTCTGAGCACTTCTTATATGACTTACAAAGGAAGCCAATTTTTTTTAAATCTGTTTAAAGGACGCCTGATGAGATCCTTGTACATTGATTTTCACTTGCTGCCAATCCTTCTTATTATCTCTGAATGTTGATAATAAATGATCCAATATCCTCATTAGCATACACAGCCACTACCTCCTTCCAACTATAATAAATACTTGCAGGGCTTTTTTTCCAAAATTTGGGAAGGGGCCTTAGCCTTCTATTTTGGGAAATTGAAACGCGATTTCGGGGGCGTTTTGGGAAAAAGGTAGACTCAATTCACATGTATACACAGTAATATTGCGTCATCGAACAGCAGGTGCTTTACTTTAAGTAGTATGCAGTGTATAGTGACGTATAATTTTGTGCATTACAGAAACAACTGCATTACTGGGGTTTTTTTTCTCTGTATTAATGAATATTTGCTTATAGGTTTAAGGAAAAAAATAGTTGGAACATATTGGGAATTTTATCATTAGATTTTGGGAATTCTTTTGGCCAAAATTGGGAAAAATATAGCCTTTTTACGATTGGGAAGTCACCGAAGATCGGCCTCTAATATAGAAGGAAAAAAAGCCCTGTCTTGGATTTAGAGCTCAAACCTGTTGTATTTTATTGAGAAACAAATGCATCTTTGGAAAGCACACTATTTCTTATTTTCAGTGTAGGTTTTTCAGTCATTTGGTGTCTATGAGACATAGTTTTGTCTCACTGCAATATCAAGCCAGACATATGCCATGATACCACACCCAGTCAGTTTATCTTGACATTATAGTAAAATATGAAGTTTGCAAGTTATGTTTTAAACCACTAGCATTTTTTGCAAGTGAAAATTTTGGCTTAAACATTTTCTTAAACATGTCTAAATAAGATAATTTCAATAAAATAATCAATAACATCATCAAAACTATAAACAAATCTGGCTTGTTTTTATCACAAGCAAAATTTACACCAGTAAATTGTACGATTAGTATAAAATGTGGGTCAAGTTCTGTCAACTACGGTACACAACACATGGACAAATATATATATACATGCATGTTAAAACATCTGCTGTTTTCCCCGTTTTATTTCAAACAAATAAAAAAACAAAGAAAGCACATAGATCTAATGCACCGGCGATAAAAACAGTGAAGAAATTGGAGTTGGCTGACCTGGTTGTCTAACTTAAAATATGAGACTGGGCTCAAAATCAACGCTCACATTTGGGCAATAATGAATATGCGAGTAGAAAATGAAGTTTGCGAGTTATGTTTTAAACTACTTGCATTTTTTTGCATTTTCAAACTATTTCTAAATATTTTATTTATTTTTCTTCTGCATGGAAATCAAGTGATAAATACTATTCATTTGCCATTTACCTTTAAATACAAGAACAAATAATATCAACTGTTAAATCAATACGGATAAAACCTATGGATTTAGTAAATACTGATTAAATTTTGAATACTTAATATACACTTTAAACACAATCTTTGTGAAAAAAGTCTACCACTTTCATTTATTTGTTTGAGATTCACATATTCATAGTCATGCATGAACAAGAAAACAGCTTGACTATTTAAACATAATAAAATTTAACACACCTGTACATAATAAGTTTTGTGTGAGTATATCTTACACAAATACATTCAGGTATGACATGACATTGTGTTTACAATCTAATTAAGCCGATAGGCAAGCCTACTGGTGGACTGACCCTGTCATTTGAAAATTCCAAACAAGGTCACCAGTAAACACCTTTGGAATGTCCTACAACCAGTCATGTATACATAGATGAATAAGTCTCTCATAACCTCTACATAGACTTTTAAACTCTGGCCAATGTTGATGGATCAAAGTAAGTGGGTGACTATGGGGCAAAAGAAGTTGCAGCAAATATCTTATCAATTTACAAAGAATAGGCACATAAAATTATGACATTAAAAAACCTCCCATAAAAAAAAAAAACAATGCAATTATATGACTGGTTTCATTTCATTAAGAGAACAGCTTTCCTGTAGCAATATTTCTGGTTTGATGAAATCAGCTTACATCAATGCATAATCAAGTACCTGTCAAGCTAATAGCCTGGGTTACTGAAGAAGATACAGACAGTATTGTGTAACTGAATAGTTAGGCTGTATCACCTGAGCTGTAAACAGGAGAGATTGCAACATTTAACAGTGTGAAAGAAAGATCCACATGACAATAACCATCCTACTGAGAAATAAGACAGATAAAAGATAAAACTGGATGCTTCACTGCTCACTGTAACCTGTGTGCTCTTTGAGAATGTATTTCTGGCTGTATCTTTTACATTTATAAAATTCATCAAATCTAAATCTCACTCATAAGTTTTATTGCCAAGCCTCATTTCAAATTCAGCAAAAATATAAAGTGTATGTCATATTCAGCTCAAGTCTAGATATACATGTAAGTTGTAATTGTATTCATGGACATACAGAGACCATCCAGCTCCTTCACTGGCCCACAGCATATCCTAAAACAGTTTTAATCAACAGATGAATAAATAACAACTTTTCATTATGACCAGGCAAAATTAAGAAAATAATTTAAAGCCTGAGTACTTATGTTACATTTTAATAACCACCCTCTAATTGATGGTATTTAAACTGCACCCTTTAAGCCAAATATTAGTAGCTGATATATTTCTGACCTCTTGTATATTTTAAAAGTATATTTTACCTTATATTTTCATCATATTCTTCTATTAACTAATTACTTTTCTATTTATATTCTTCACACAGATATAATTTATAATCATGAAATTAAAAAAGAAAAAAAGTTTAATTCAATCCAGCAAAATGCAAAATATGCAAAATAAATATTTAGGCCAAGCATCAAACAAGGATGAGGTAATTAATGCACTGCTTAAAAAGAAGACCAATATGTAAGAAGAAGTTGTTGTTGTTATAATGCAAGTATATGTCGTCTGTGAATTTTCACAGGACCCTGATATTCAGTTAAAAATAATAATAAAAAAAAATCGACCTCTCTATACATGTATATAGAGAGGTTAATTTTTATTAAAATTTATTTTATATGGAGGGAGGTCATTTTTGTTTTTGATGAATATCAGGGTCCTGTGAATTTCATACTTTATAGCCTAGTGCAATAATATACAGACAAACTTATACATGTCATACAACACCCCCCTCCCCCCCAAAAAAGAACAATTGTTGACTACAATGTGGTTTAAATACTATCAAAGACCTATATATTTTCTAATAGGTCTTTGTTTTTACCTAACAAATTAATTTGTTTTTAGCCTACAATATTTTAATATAAACACTTTCCATACAATATATCTTGTACCTGTCCTTTGGAAAATGATTACAGGTAGCACTGAGTGTGTATGTTGGCGGAGGGGGTCATAATAACACCCTGTTCTGTTTGATGAGGTCTTACTTCTTTGACAATTGTTTTAACATACTCTCACTCACACAGATTAGATATGATATCTATATCCTCTCTGATATAAATTCTATTTAATGTTTTTAAACAATTATGGTAAAATAAATGACTTATAACTCATGTTTTGCCTTAAGATTGAATGGTTATGCAAAAGGGAATTTAAACGTTCAAAGGTAAGTTCAATTAGGTATATGCGGTCCCGGTATATGACTTAGGTAGAACTTAACAATATTTACCTCCCCTCTTTAAAAATACATTGGTACGTACACATGCAATTTAAATCAGGTGTAAACAACCTTACATGCACACCTGAAAGTGGTTGAAAGCATTTATCAGATGCTAAAAAGAAGAACAGATCTCAAAATAAAAGGTCACTCACTGTCATTCCGTTACAGCCTGAAAAATTTGCCAATGTAATTCGCTGTTTCAAGTACTCTATCAAGTTCAATTTTAGCGGGCACTTATCATCGTCCCATACACGGATAGTGAAAGTAAGAAGGAATGAAAACTTACCAAAAACAAAAGCTGCCAGCGACAGCAAAAAATATTTATTTCACAAGTTTATTATGTGTCCGTTAATCCACTAAATCCCGTGAAACAACCACGCTACTCCGGTAAATAAATTGTCGAAGTATGTAACACTTGTGAAAATGGCCGACAGCCTTACCTGTCAAAGGTGTGTCGTCACGCCGCAGCGCCATCTACTGTCAACTATGACTGAAATTTAAAGGGGGGCGTGGCCAAAGGAAGTAGAGTAATTTGAAAATTGGTGGGTTACCTGTTTGAGTGAAATGGGATAAGAAAATCAATGCAATGTCCAAATGAATTTCAATGATTCTTGATTTGACATATTTGGGAAAAGCATGAAACCGATACACGACCCCAGCAGCGCGCGCACACACGTGTGCACACGATTTCTCTCTCATAAGTATTACATCCAGTAAAAAAGGCAGGCTTGAAAAGAAATTAGAACATATTTTTTACACGTAAACTATACGATATTTGTGTTACATAAACACATATTTCATAAAATTATGCATCACAATTATACAATGTAGTAACTGGTGATTTATTCACACAATGTACATATATATGCAAATATAGCACGTGCAGATAGTGATCAAATCCATCATGATTTTTGTTTAATGACATTTTAATAACAGCAAGTGCACCTATTATATTTGTATACACACGAAGCTACATAGGTAATTTAAAGCTCCAAGTAACAATTTATATCTAGTTGTGATATACTCCGGTATATATCGTTCCATATCCCATTAAGGGGAACGGGTTTATCCCCCTTATATATAAACTTTTATAGCTGGTTGTTTGTTTGTTGTTTAAACTTGTTTGCACTGATAAATGACATACATATTTGAATCGTCAAAAACGAGAATGATTGAATGTCAGGACGATTGTTGAGAGGTTATAACGATTTTCAGGGGAAAATCGCATAATTTTAATTATTTTGCCTATATGTATAATTTAAGGGTGGGGTCCTGGGTCCTTTTATTAATAAAACAAATCCAGTTTTTTTTGTTGTTGTTTTTTCACATGCGAAGAAAAGAGCCTTAACCGTCAGAAAAAAAATGACAAAGAAAGATAGTCAAGTTTCCGAATAAAAATGAAATACAAAATACCATATCAACACAGAAATACATCTTATGAGAGCACCATATTCCACTTTTTTTTTTTTTTTTATTCTTTTTTTTTAAGTAACCCAATACCCAATTTTAGCCCATTTCGGTCACATACATTTTGCTAACAAATTAAGTTTGCCCAGTAACGCCTCTGACAGGTAATTTAATGAAAATATATTGAGTACTTACTTCTTAATTTCTAAATGTTGAAAAACGGGGAAAAGAAGATATACATGTACTCGGACTTTACTCGTACTTTACGCAGATCTACATCAACTGTAATGCTATAGGATACCCGCGAAATCGCGGATTTTTTTTTCTGTACTGTTGGGATTCGTCTGAACAGATATGAGTTATATGTGCCCGATCACAAGATAGGGACCATGAGTTTCACATGAATAAACCGGCCTTGATGGCGCTTGGCCGTGAAGCCGAGGGTTGCTGGGTCGATCCCCACTTGAGTCGGGCACTGTCTCCGTGATGAATGACTTACAATTTCTTTCTGATGGTCATTCGTCTTCCACCGCTGTAATTAGCTAACTACAGCTAGAGATGCGCGCGAAAGTTACAGCACTGCCAGAATCCCGGGAAAGAGTTGTGAGTTTCAAACTGGCCATCTGTTAACCTTTGATGGCATTTATCATATTTTAGGAAAAGCAATCGGGGGAAATACAAACGAACAAATACAATAGTTTGATACAATTTATTCCTAATATCAAGAAAAAAAATTTCATTGAAATTTGATCACGGGAACAAACTTAACAAAGAGGGTTACCATTAACACCCTTAAAACAAAGACTGCAATGTCAAATCATATACTTTGTATTTCCACCTACTCCGGCAAATTTACAGCAATGCACCTTTATGTATCTGTGGAGATACTGTGTGTGTGTGTGTGTGTGTGTGTGTGTGTGTGTGACATATACCATTAAAAGTAGAATTGTATCTCATTTAGAAGTGAAAACATTTTGTATCCCGTAGCTCAGTACATTCAGTGTTCATACTTAATGCTGAAATCCGCCATTTAATTAACTTCCATATTATACTTGTAATAGTTATTTTCATTATAAATTTACCAATGTTCTTCTTTCACCATATAAATTAATTATTTTGCAAAAGGTGACATATAGGCCCGTTGGGCCGGGTGTATTTTGCATTTGTACATGAAATGTGTTGATATTTATATATATGTACACATGTCACTATAATAAAAGATTATCTTACTGTTGTGGAAAGGCCGACCACATCTGATTAATAACACGCGTAGCATGGTGCGTTATGCTGTGCCAACGTCATGCCGCGATTGACACGGATATGAGGTAGACAGGCCGAATGATGTCATTTTAATACCATATCGCATTCACAAATTATTCCGACGGCTTGAGTACGTTCTTTAATGCTAATGCTCGCCATATTAAATGTTTTTCATAAAAGATAATACACGGGGATTACATTCCTAACAAATACGAGAACTACCATGCCGTGCACGAGATAGGCAGTTTTGGCACCAACCGTGGACATGAATTTACGTGTTTATTTTCCCTGTAAATCGCTAAATCAGAGTAAATACAAAAGTAACCAAACTTTAGGTTTATTGATTAAATATATCCCAAATATCATATTTATATGATGGTCAATTAGAAATTTGTCGAAGTGTAATTCAAATAAAACTAGATGTCATTCGTTTAAACGAATGATAGGACTTTCTGCAACATCTGCTTTATATAGTATATATAGAAGATGACATAATAGATAATCTGTCCAAATTGCAACTTTCTATCTCCTCTATTTCTATATAAAATAGCACAAATAGAACACATTCTGTGAATTTTATTAAAAGTCCGCCTATATCTTGCACATGTAGTTTACATACAAAATTTATACTATGTCATATGACATGAAAGAAAAATGAAACAGTGTTCAAATGTAAGTTTCTAACTTTCATCACACATAGAATTTCATCACTCCAGCTCAGTTGTAACCTTGTTTAATTTTAGCCTCAGTAGGAAGAAGTATTGAATATTTGTATAGTGCTATATCCTTTCGACACCTGTAACGTAGTTAAACGTATTTAGCGATTTTGGCGTGTTTGGGCTTCCGTAGTTTTGCCATAAATTCCTGGAATTTCGAACTATGGTGATATTTTGAAAGGTAACATCCCAGCCTACAAACTGATGCAATATGAATATCGTTAGCATAACAATGCAGTTTTTAGATGGTCTAAAATGTGGGGCTGCGTGTGAATTTTTCAAGGCTTGCAAACTGCTCGCTAGCTACATAGTGTTGCAAATACGGATTTTTGTCTTGTGCCGCTGTACATGTATTAACTTCAATGCTTATTTTGGAAACAGTCAACATTCGACAAAAAAAAAACAAAAAAAAAATCAAGATATAGCCCATCAATTGCAATTTGATATATATATTTTTTTTTTTTTTTTTTTTTTTTTTTTTTTTAAGTCGTTGCGCAAGTATTTAAGCTTGGTGACCCCTGCGCGTGACCTTTTCCATATTTTTATGATGCATGATTATGAAATATCTTATTTTCCATGTAACTTTCTTATATGAAGTCCAATTTCAATAAACTTGGTACCGTTAGAAAGCTCTTAAAACATGCTAAAATTTTGAGATATTGACTGTTAAACCTCAAGAAAACAGCATATTATCAGCAAAATTAGCTTCATTTCATTTAGTTTTTTTGCTTATAACTTTGTATTGCGTAAACCAATTTTAATAAACTAAATATCTTTGGAAACGTCAATTATTCAGCTATAATTCTTATTCATACATATATTTACAAAAATCGATATTTATTGAGATATGGCTACATATATGCAGTAGGGGTGAAATCAAAATTTCCTCACGTCATTAAATTTTCATTGCCCTTTGGCAATTTCAACATATAGAAATACTCTTGTTAATATTATAAATACATTATCATATAATGACGTCACGTGACGTCATATGACGTTTCTTTTCACAAAATGTTTAAGACTCTTAGAGACCTATATATTGACCAAATATCACTTTTCTATCTCAAATAGGACCGATTTTATAAGCATTTAAAAATTTACGACCTTGGTTCGAATCTTGAATTCGCTATAGAACCATGGACTTTTCGAATTTTGAAAAACGGACACCGAGATGCACAACTAGAACTTAATATACACATTCTGTGAAAATTTGATGAAAATCGGTTCATAAACAATGGCTCTGGACCGCGTACAAACTTTTGTTGCATATTTCAAGTGTGACGTCATATGACGTCATAGGCATATGAAAATCATAAAAATCAAACTTTCAGCGATTGAAGCATGTGTCATTAAATTTTCATTGCCCTTCGACAATTTCAACATATAGAAATACTCTTGTTAATATTGAAATACATTATCATATAATGACGTCACGTGACGTCATATGACATTTATTTGCACAAAATGTTTAAAACTTCTAGAGACCTATATACTGACTAAATATCAACTTTCTATCTGAAAAAGGACAGATTTTATAAGCATTTAAAAAATTACGACCTTGGTTCGAATCTTGAATTCGCTATAGAACCATGGACTTTTCGAATTTTGAAAAACGGACACCGGATGCACAACTAGAACCTAATATACACAATCTGTGAAAATTTGATGAAAATCGGTTCACAAACAATGGCTGTAGACCGCGTACAAACTTTTGTAGCATATTTCAAATGTGACGTCATATGACGTCATAGGCATATGAAAATCATAGAAATAAAAATTTCAGCGTTTGAAGCATGTGTCTTTAAATTTTCATTGCCCTTCGACAATTTCAACATATAGAAATATCTTGTTAATAATAGAAATACATTATCATATAATGACGTCACGTGACGTCATATGACATTTATTTGCACAAAATGTTTAAAACTTCTAGAGACCTATATACTGACTAAATATCAACTTTCTATCTTAAATATGACAGATTTTATAAGCATTTGAAAATTTACGACCTTGGTTCGAATCTTGGATTCGCCATAGAACCATGGACTTTTCGAATTTTGAAAAACGGACACCTGGATGCACAACTACAGCCTAACATACACATTCTGTGAAATTTTGATGAAAGTCGGTCCAGAAATAATGGCTGTAGACCGCGTACAAACTTTTTCAGGTGACGTCAAGTCTGACGTTATATGACGTCATATGAATATGAAATTCAATGCATCCGAAAGCTCATGGTTTGAAATACATGCCATAAAATTCTGATTGTTCAGGGCCAATGGCAACACATCGAAATTAACACAAATATAAGAGGAAGAAAAAAAGAATAATAAGAAGAAGAAGAAGAATAAACAGTACAAACCCAATATGACTTTCTGCCAGTAGGCAGAAAGTCCTAATTAAATAAACTATGTTTAAGACACACAAAGAAGAAGATTAAATTAAAACTCATTGCTGTAATATGTTTAAAGGCGTGTGTTTTTAATTTCAAAGGGGAAGGATAATAGTTACAGCAATGGAATATAATGCAGAAAAAACTTGCAATTGCTGTGAACAATAATATTTTTATTATTGCAACCTGCATAGCAGAATTAAACAAATTCTACAGGAATGATAAACGAATTGGAAAAAAAAATCACAAATCTAAGTCTAATGGTATGGTACTAACAAAATGCACAGTTTGCGAGGATTTTTGGTGAATCCATCGAAATTAAATCCACAGAAATGTTACTATTTTCATATTTATTCAATTTCGATGCATTCACCATAAATTCTCCAAAAAACAACAACAACAAAAAACTACTGAATGATTACCGACTAACCGTGATACTCTGTATACATAGTGATGCCAGTTTTTTTTTTTTGTTTTTTTTTTCCTAATATAGAAATCCTTTAACAATGATCTAACTATGATGTAATTAAAATGAACTAACGAAAACTCTACATGTTCGGGTGAAATCATGGGGAATCGCGTGTTCATGAGACCCAATCCAATTTGGCCTGGAAACTTGTGAAACTTTTTCTTTTCAGTAAACGAAAAATGGATGGCACTGTCAGCAGAAGATGCACTTGCTTCCCGATCGCTGTTCAAAGACTGATTGGCTCAGTATCAGCATAATGTAGCCGGATATAAGATCTTGCCATTGGTCTCGAGTGGCCGTTTGGTGGAGTATCCTCCTCGGGTGACGGTCTACCTACCCCTGCTCACGACACACTCACGCTATAAAATTGGTATTGGTGGCATTACAGGATAGTGCAACTAGATATGGCACCATGCCACGTGATACTGCAGTACAAAGGTACCCGGTACGTTGCTGCCCATTAAAAAAAATGACCTTACTGTATATATTATAAGAATTTTTTTTGGTTTAAATCCGGCAGTTTTTCGGTCAGATCAACGTACCGGATATCTTTGCTGCAGTACATGCATAGTCTCCAAATAATTGAAATAAATGTCGGTGGGTTTACCAACGTTATACCTATGATACATTACAATAAATTCCCACATTTTTCTTCAACATCACTTCAGCTATATTCAGTCATAATTTAAGAAGTACGATAAGCAACAAGATGAAATCATGTTCATTTACTAGTTATCGTGTCATTTTCACCTCACTAAATAACATATACATGTCTATTTCAGTCTTATGATTATCTATCTATCAATCCGCCTCTCTATCCTATATATTTCCTCCGCTTTGTGTTTCCCTCTCTAATTGGTTTCAACTTGTTTTTTCCGTATTGGAGAAACGGAAAATAGATATATTCTATTTTGGTAAAAAAAGTCGAGAAGGGCCGCAAAATATCAAACTTTATACTTACTAAGCTCGACTATTCGAAAAATAGGAGAGCTTTTGCAGTCACATTGTGTCGGCGTTGCAGCTTTTGGTTAAAGTTTTGCATGCAAGTTACTATCAAGCTTATATCTCAATAACCGTTCATGGTATCGACTTATAAATACGTTTAAGGCATCAGGCACCCAAGGTAGATAACTCTTGACTGAATTTGATATTATTATTATTGCCCATTTTTATTTGAAACTTCTTGAATATGTTCAGTGGTACATACTTTAGAGATGGATAGTTTTTGACTGAATATAACGCAGATTATGACCACTTTTTGACTGACCTTTAGTTACAGTTATGCATGCAAGCAACTATATCCTTATATCTCAGAAAATGTTTATTGTATTGACATGAAAGTTTATGGGTGTGTTCAGGGGCATCAGAAAACCAAGGAGGATAATTCTTTGACTGAATTTAATACTAACTTATGGCCCTTTTGTAACTAGTACTATCCACAGGTTAGCAGCCATTTGTCTGTCTGCACTAAATATGTTATATATTTTCATCAGACTCATTGTTAATCATACCTTACTGAATGTCTGTTTGTTGGGTTCAACGTCCCACTGAAAATATTTCAGTCATTTGAGGACTATGTCTACTTGAGGCAGATATTGTGATGCAACATTGCAGTATCACACTGTAGACGTGTGGCATGATACCACACCCAGTCACAATATCCTGACACCGAGCCAACCAGTCCTTGAACTATCCTTATCTGCTGAATGCCAAGTAAGGGAGCTATACCAGTACTATTTTTTACAACTTTGGTATGTTGTGGCCAGGGATTGGCCTCCTGCTCCCAAGGCGGATACTCTAACCACTCAACCAACAGGGACGGTAGTACCTCTCAGTATTTTCGTTAAAAATTTTCATACAGATTTTGTTAGTGCACTTTATTACATGAAAACGGACAACACAACTGTTCTGATTTTAAGCAGATTACTGTGTATACATTTTTTACAGATTTGTGTTTGTATAATCTGTGAAAATACCCCGAAAACTTGTTAGCAACTTTTTATGTCATCACCGTTGACCTTCATTAGAATGAACGCTGCTCTGTTTTGATCGAGATGAATTTAAGATCGCAAATGTGTACAGGGAGTGACAAAATTATTGTTGCACCCCTTTATTTTAATGAAATGAAATTTTAATGATATTTTATATGCAACTATGGATCGATCTCGTTAGTACCCCGAAAACTTTTTAGACCATCATACAAGGTACAACACAATGCAAACCTCATCTCTTTCTACAGTTTTCATTGTTATTTGAAAATTTGGCCACAAAGTGAAAAGCTGGTACAAGTATTTATTTGTTAATTTCTTTAATAATAATTCGGTGTCATACTGGAACTTCTAGTCACATACAGTGTATACTAAATAAATAAGAATACATAGTCCCATTTCAACCTTAGTTTATCCTTTATCAAGCACAAAGTTTACTAACCATTAAAAGAAACCACATTTATCTGCACAATAAAAAAAATGTAATGCATAGATAATTTCTTCATTAAGCACATATTTGTGAAAGGCCAATTAAAGTCTTAAATTGTATCACTAACAAACACACCACTTATTCATGGCAAACATTTGGTGATGCTGTATACAAGACCAAGTATTCCAATCATTTCCCCAATACTGTTTTGCATCAAGTGACAAGCTATTAGAAACCCTTTTCTCCAACTCTAATAGTTCAGCCAAATAAGTGTTAAACTTTTTAGGATATACTAATCATGAAAACAATACTGATTTCTGAGAAGGCAGGCTTAAAAGAACTGTCAGAGGGACAGATATTAACTGTATCCTTATCTTCAACCAAGATTCAAGCTTGTAAGATATTGATGTAAGTTTGGAAAAAACAAAAAAGGTGGACATAACTGTATCACATTGTTTTTTAAGGATGGGCACTTTAAAGCTATAAAAGACAATTCTTAATCCTACAAATGCTTGACCTGATTATGAATCAACCTGGACTGACAATACTTCCAGGGTCACACAGAGGTCAAGGTCACATAACTGTTACTCTGTATCCAGGTCTGTCAAACATAATACTGCATTTGTATATAAATCATATGTAGCAAACCTTTCCCGATAAAAAAGTTTCCAGTTATGTTCAAACTATAGCATATCATATTAAAGACATACTACTAACATTACTAATCACTTTTCAAATCCATTGTGTTGAGTAGTGTTATTACAATTCTTATATATGCAAATACAAAATGAAACATACATCAAGTATCAAAATACAGCTGCTAACACTTATTATTAACTTAACACACACATTCACATAATAAAGATTAGCCCCATACCTACAAACATAAAAATACACTTGATCCACTAAAATCCTCCATGTGTATGCTTAATAACATATGCATGTGTTCCAAATCTCCAAATCACAACAAGTAATAACATCCTATATTTTAAATTTAATTATGAGATCCATTTGTATGGTTCCGACTGCCTATAATACCAACAAAATGTGTTTCAAGTATGTATGTTTAGTTTAAAATATTAAATAACGACAACTTTCAAGTAGTCTACCTTTCCTGTACTATAACTGGGCAAAGTGTTCTTTTAAATAAATCATGTTTAAAAAACCAATTACATGCCAATTTGCAGTGAATTTGATATGACAGTAAAACCTATCCATAGTTTTCTTACACTAGGCAAGCCACTCTTAAAACGTCTTCAAGTATATATTCCCAATAATACACTGGGGAAAATATGGCACAGGTCAATAGTTAAACTTCAGTTTCCGCGGTGTCATGAACTGTTTGACCACATCATCAGTCACCTGGGCTCGTCGTTGGCGATGCTCTCCGACAATCTTCTGAAGGATCTCGATCAGTTCCTTCTTCAAGTAACCAGTCAGTAGCTCTCCACTTGTGTAGTCCTATACACAAATAACAAATATAACCGCTGTAAAGTGGTGTTTGAGTTACCGTCAATATGATAGTATATGACAACCAGCTAGTAATGTGAGAAGCTTAAGAAAGGATATTGATTAATTCACTCTTTAATGTGTTTTTTTCTGATATCGCATTTTCAGTTAGTATATGAGCAGCAAGCACCAATAATTACAAAATGGAAATGTCATCAATGTCCTTCAACCTATCTAAAGCATACATCCACGAAGCAAAAATAACTTAAGTAGTGAGAGTATATAATTATTGTGTTTTAATTCCCTATGGAAAATATGTAGCGATTTAAAGAAAAGATAGCTTGCAATTGAGAATTGGACATTAAAATTAAATTTGATTGTTTAGAAATAATATGTAAAACATAAATTGTGTAAGAAAATGTTAAGCATAAATGTCTTTTGATTTTCAGGATTTGCTTGTATACAATATCATTAAAGTAAAATAAATTTATATAATTACACAACTGAAAAGAATAAACAAAGTTCAAAGGACAGTAAATGCTTTAAACATTTTTTAGAGTATAAACACAGGACAGAAAGCAATCTCTCTTGTGGGAATATTTTCACTGGCCCTGATGGTGTGTTTTCATGGTCCATAATGTAGGTGAAAATTCGATCACCTTGAGACAACAGGTACCCTTTCACATGTCCACCAAAATGGGATTATATTTAAGCTGCTGTAGTGAAAAGCCAGTGCATAAACCATCATATTATTTTAAAAGCTTTGCTTGTATATAAGGATCAACAGGGACTTTTGCAACTTTGTTAAGTTGTGACACTATTTAGTTTGTTAAACAGAGTACTGAGTATTTATGATAATGAGTCAAGAGTATATTCTCCACACCTTTTTGATCTGTGCCAGTCGCTCATCATCCTCCATGAAGAAGGTAAGATACTGGTATGAGACATCCACATCACAGTTACCTCCCTTCTCCTTGTGTTCCTCAACAGTGGCTCCACCCCCGGAGAATGCATATTTATTGACCTGAAAAGGACCAGGATTTCTTATCAACCAAAGATTGATGACTGAAGTAGTGTTGTTTTTTTTTTTGTTCAAAAAAGATATTTAACTAAATATATGGACTAATGCTAAAAGAAATTCAGAGTTTTCATATAAAAACATAACTGTGAAAATATGAAAACAATACCTATTTATTTATGATAATAAACAAGAAATACATTTTTAGCTAGACTATTTGAAGAATATGAGAGCTATTGTAGTCACCATTGCGTCGGCACTGCACTGTATTGACTTGAAAGGTTATGAATATGTTCAGGGGCATCAGATAACCAAGGTAGATAACTCTTGATGGAATAAATTACAAATTATTGCCCCTTTTTATCTTAGAAATTATGGTTAAAGTTTTGCATGCAAGTTACTTTCATGCTTATATCTCGGAGTCAAGGCATGGGATTGATTTTAGACTTCATAAACCTACTTAGGGGTATAAGACTATTAAGGTATATCTTTTATTACTATTATCATATACAGGGTATATGAAGGGCAAGGATTGAAATAAATTCTATTTGATTTACAAACAAGCACTTTGAATAGTCAAGTGTGCTGTCCTCTGACAGCTCTTGTTGTATTTGTTTGTGTGGTAATAATTTATTTTTCATGTGTAATATAATATTTTAGAATAAGCAGACTGATGCAATCATGAATGTCATGAAAATATATAGCAATATGTATACATAAATGTACAACATCTGACAGAGCCTTGTTAATCCCCCGCCGCGAAGCGGGAGGGGGGTTATAGGAATGCCCTTCGTCCGTCAGTCCGTCCGTCCGTCAGTGTGTCCGAAACATTTTCGTGTCCGCTCCATATCTCATGAACGCTTGGACACATTTTCTTCAAACTCGGCTAAAGTGTTAACCTCATTGAGCTGATGTGCAGAAGGCATGAGGCGGTCACACTGGCTCAAGGTCATACTTGAAGGTCAAATGTTATTTTCGTGTCTGCTCCATATCTCATGAACGCTTGGACACATTTTCTTCAAACTCGGCTAAAATGTTAACCTCATTGAGCTGATGTGCAGAAGGCATGAGGCGGTCACGCTGGCTCAAGGTCAAGGTCATACTTGCAGGTCAAATGTTATTTTCGTGTCCGCGCCTTACACAGACCACTTCTTAACCTGGATTGCACTTCCACAGTGATTTATTGTACTCGGTAAATAATAGTATGTCATGTTCACAATCATACAAATTATGTCATGATAAAGTTTTTAATTGAGTTACACATGTATTTTGTGGTTACCTAACACATCCTATACTTCATTGATATTCACTTTTTGGACTGTTTCCCATGTAAACTTGTCAGTAAATTTTTAATATATGTGCCTCCGAATTCTGAGATTCATACATAACTCCGGAAAGTTAAATCGTCTTAAACTGATCTTCTATGTCTGCTACAACCATGCCAGGTTAAGGTGAACATAATCCTTTGACCAAACAAATTCTAATATTTGGCCAGCGGCGGGGGATATAGCTGTCCTTTGGACTGCCTTGTTTACATTAACACATCACTCAGCCTTCTACCAAGGCCATGCCCTTGCGCCACTGGTGCTAAATAACAAAAAAAAAAAAACAGGGATAGGCCACAGGGTGCTTAGAAAATTCTTACTCTTTGCTATAATTACTATATCAAGTGTACACTGCAGCATGCAACTATTGTTAGGAAAATATCAGTAAATAGTCACAAGAAGACCAACATTCCCTGAATCACATTGACAGTCAAATGCTTGCCACAAATTTTACTGCAGTTAACAGCATCAAGATGACTTTCAAAGTAAAAGATATCAAATAAGCCGATAAATTAAAAAAAATATTATCAGAGGATTTCTTAATTTGATTAAATAGATAAATATTTTTGGCAAAAATAATGACAAAAGTAGATCACTCATCCATTTTCAAGACAATGTCATGATAGTTAACCAGCTACAGCAAGTGAAGTGTAAACTGTTTTCTTCTGTTATATTGCAATGGTCTTATAATGAAGGCCATTTAATTAAATTATTAGCACACTTTGCACATCTATGCCTCATTGTAATTTGAACTATATACAACAATTATGCATTAAAGCATTAGGTTCCCTCGCCACTAAATAATAATTATTGAGTAAGACTGTTAAGGATACATTTTAATGAATTCATGAATAAATATTCATATTAATGATACTGTGTATAGCGACTTGTTTTTGCTTCAACCTGTATTTGTACCGACAAAGTTTCTGGTATGGCCCATCAAATATAAAACTGACCCATCTTTTCTGGACTCAATGGGCCATGTGGCCCATGGTTTTCAAGGTCTGGGCAGAACACTGCATCACAGTTGCTGTAGTTTGTTCAATGAACAAAATAGCTCAATAACTATCTGACAGAACAGATGAAAGTTAGTGACCATATTAATCACAAATACTTGTACTGAATTAGACACAATATCAGATGCTAATGATAACATTTCAGTATCAGTGAAAAATATAACTTGACAAATTAACAAGAAATGAATTAAAAAGTATGTCCTAAGTAAAGATTTGTCTTAGTAAATAATTCTCTTTTTTAAAATAAATTAAATACTCCGTTTCCATAACTTCTCAATTTTTTTTAAAATTTTTTAAAATTAGTGAAAAATATAACTTATCGCTTCCAACTTCTGAATGTATGTTTGTTTGTGTGTGTGTGTGTGTGTGTGTGGGGGGGGGGATACAATTGTGATTGTCATTTCTTCAATATAAAAAGTATCAAGAAAAGAATTTGAAAAGATCTTTTTATGAAATATCTTATTCAGTACAATAGACTTATCAGGTCAGGTATATTAGGTTATATCATTTCTGTTGATTGCCTGACCAGTATAATTCTTTATAAGGATTGTTCCTACCTTATTCTTTATCTGTTTGTCGGTGTCTGTGAGGAAGATGGAAGAGTTCGGGTCACTAGCACTCATCTTGGTCTGGGCTCCCTGGAGGGCGGGGAAGAATGTGGAGTGGAGCAGTGCTGGCTTTAAGTGGGCCGGCTTCATCCTGGGTGCTACATCACGCGTCATTCGGAAATACGGGTCCTGGGGGTAATGTGAGAACAATTATCAAGAAGTGCTAAAAATCTTGTGATGATTTACAGTATTATGTAAGAAAAGAATAAATGCTATTTTTTCCCCACAACATCACTTTGTAATACTCGGCTGTGTTTCTTTGTTTTTTCACTGATTTTCAACATCACTGGTTATTTAATGATAGTGATCCCAACTCTCTTTTCCATGGTGAACCAGTACTGAAGATGTCTCTGAACATTTGACATCTTCCTAAAATAAAGTGAGTTTTTAAGAATCAGACCAAGGGTCTGCTCTATCAGTATTTGCTATTTTGTCGTATGGAAGGGGTAGGGGTTAAGGTTGACAACCTGGAGCCTTCTGGCTTAATTCAACATATAATTATATAAGTGTATTTTAAAGACTGATTGGCCCTGTGTCAGGATAATGTGACTGAATGCCTATGTGGTATCATGTCATTTGTCTAAGACTTACCAGTAATATCAAACAGAGGCAGCAATATACCATTCTCATGTAGTCTTCAAAAGACTAAACCCAATCAAACAAAGGATCACTCCAACTCACCTGGTCTATTGCACATGGAATCAGACAGGGTACATTGCTCCTTTTGTTGAATATGTGAGGAAATGAGGAGCTAAAACTAGGCACAGCCTGGACAGCCGGGAAACTGATCTTGCCTATACAGCTGCTGTCATCAAACCCAAATATACCCTTAACCTGGTTAAAGGTCACAAGTTTTTGAACCCGGCACATGTTTCTGTAGAAGTCTGGGCACTGCCTAGAAGAAAATTAAAAAATGATGTGTGTTATCAACAATGTAAGCATTGCCTTTACTTTTCTGTTAGGTTTAATCTGTGCAATGTATGGTAAATATACATGGTAGATTACATATTTAGAAAGCTTTGTCACAGGATACTGTTTATATGACACAGAAATTGAAAAGACGTTTTGATATTTCTAATGATAATGAACAGCTCATTCAAGCTTCACCATTTTTTTTTCTATTTAATTATTTATTTGAAAGTTTTCTATTCAATGGTTTGTTGTTTTAGGCTTATGTACAACATAGAAATACCCAATTAAACTAGAACTGTGTCCAAAGGACACGGATGCCCCCACTGTGCAGATGTGCTCGTAAACAAGAGCAGCTTCATTTAATGTCTACAAAATTCTGTTCTTATTATAGCGTTTCAGTTGAAATTTCCTCAATTATGTATTAATGATAAAAAAGTTACCTAACTCTTGAGGCATCATATTTGGTTTCTTTACAGATGGAATACAATATTAGTGTCTGAATAAAACAAAACTTTGAAACACATGTCTGGTCTCCTAAAACTGCAGGAACACAATGCTGTGATCAGAGAAATATGTTGGGTATACAGTTACTTTTGGCTGTGGCAACTCATCTTTTAAATAGACAAGATCAATAATAGATCCACTTAAGTGTGTTGGTAATGTCACACACTGGCGATAATTAAGCAGAGATTCAGATAGTCTTCTGTACCAAACTGAATCAACGTTGATGTTGAAATCACCTAGGATTATGTCAGGTTGCGTATCGTATACTGTGCTGGTAAGATCTGTACATTGTCCATCTACACATTAAGGTTGTTCATCCCTGGAAGTTTAAGCAAAATCTGCCATCCGGTTGAAGAGGAGTTGCGTTCACAAAATTTCTATATGGTATATAGTGAAAAAATCAACAAAGGGCCATATTTCTGTTAAATTTGGTCGCCGCGAAAATTCCTTCCTTTACTTCCATCTACACATTAAGGTTGTTCATCCCTGGAAGTTTAAGCAAAATCTGCCATCCGGTTGAAGAGGAGTTGCGTTCACAAAATTTCTATATGGTATATAGTGAACAAATCAACAAAGGGCCATAATTCTGTTAAATTTCGTCGCCGCGAAAATTCCTTTCTTTACTACCATCTACACATTAAGGTTGTTCATCCCTGGAAGTTTAAGCAAAATCTGCCATCCGGTTGAAGAGGAGTTGCGTTCACAAAATTTCTATATGGTATATAGTGAACAAATCAACAAAGGGCCATAATTCTGTTAAATTTGGTCGCCGCGAAAATTCCTTTCTTTACTACCATCTACACATTAAGGTTGTTCATCCCTGGAAGTTTAAGCAAAATCTGCCATCCGGTTTAAGAGGAGTTGCGTTCACAAGATTTCGGGACGTACGGACGGACTGACGGACTGATGGACTGACGGACTGACGGACGGACGGACGGACGGACAAGTGCAACGCTATATGCACCCCACTTTGTGGGGGCATAAAAACTTTTTGGTGAATTTCAAGATTTTAAGAAAAGAAACTCATATTTTTACCCACCCTATATAATCTAGATCACTAAATATAAAGGTCTTATCCACATCAAAACCTAGAGCAATGATATCCTTGGTATTCTGGTAAGCCAGTCTGTTGCATTCCTCAAGGTCAAGATCCTTCCATAGGAACTTCTCATCATCTGTCAGCTGTATCACCAGGGGAACGTCAAATGTCTCCTGCAACCACCTGCAATACAGGTAGCATATCTAAACTGTAGGGTGTAACACTTCATTGATGCATTGCGATATGTCTTGTCTTTGATGTATGCATCGGAAAGAAATTTCAAATGGCAGTACATTGTGATGCGATATGTATTTTACCTTGAGATGCATAAATATGGCTGACAAGTATCGCAATTTGGATCTCATTGATTTTCTAAAAAAAAAAAAAAAAAAAAAAAAAAAAAATCAAAATTCAGTGTTTTTTGTGTGTTTTTTTTTACTTTGACAATGATAGTTTATTTGATACTAACAGTGTTTATGCTTTGTTCCCTTTTATAGTTGATACCTCTGTTTTGGAGTAAATGCTGTGAACAGTCAAAGAAGATTTTATATAAACACCTATTGTTTTTAAGTATGAAGTATGTATTGTGATACTTATTGCATCGCCACTTAAATACTGCAATACGCATCGCAACAATTTTCTTCTGCAATATGTATTGTGAATTTCATCGTTTGAAAAAAAATAAAAAATTGTGAAGCCTATTGTGACCAAAAATGATGGCAATGCAGAGCCCTATTACACTGGGAAAGGATGCATATTGTAGTGCTTTGGTCCTCCTTGGCTTGTGATCAACCAATAGAGTATAAACATATGTGACTGAACTTTGATCAGGAAAGACCATTTTTTATCATTTATCACAACATAATCAAGCTTGGTTTTACACAAACATAAAACAGCTGCAGAACGAATTCAATTTATTCAATCTTCAGCCTGATTGTCTAGTATTTAGGTATGAGTAAGTGTATTTTCAGAAAATTTCTTTTTGACAATATGCTATAAAAGGTCTACATCAGTGTTTTTTTAATACAGAAATGTTGTAGGACCACAGTAACACATAAGCAATTTGAAAAACAATATAAGACTTGACTGCCTTTGGCAGCTTCATCACAAATAGCACCATGAGTGTGACCCACCCACAAACCATGGTTGCTATTTTTTTTATCCTTTTCTGGCTTGTGAATGTGATACAGTTTCACAAGCAGAGATGCAAGTTATGGCTTCCGGGTGGGGCAGGTTTTTTTTTTTTTTTTTGCTTTTTTGAGACAAATTGAATCATGAAATACTCAAAATTGGGAAAAAGGTAATATCATGTATATCTTTTTTTTCTACTCTTAATCGAACGTCCCATTTCCATCTTTTTCTTAAATATAATCATTCGCATTTTACGTGTGTAACATCAACAAGAAATCAACATATTACAAAACTGGATTACACTATACTAGATTACCAAATAATACTATGGTTACTATGGTCAGTGTATCAAACCTGAATGTGATCACTGATGATAAATCTTTTTTTTTTATAATATAGTTTAATTATTCTGGATTTTTAAAAATGCCTAAATTATATTGGTATTGTAGTGTATTGTATGCGCCTCGCTTCTCACCATTGTGCCCCAAGTTCAATTCCTAGTCACATACGTGAAAGGGTACAGTGGTCACCCATCCAGACATGTGGGTTTTCTCTACGTCCTGCAGTTTCCTCCCACAATAATGGCCACAGACACCGCCACCAGAGCCATTGAGAATGATTAAGTTGTGTTAACTTGTTTCATAATCAATGTAAATAAATTAAGTTTAAACTTTAATTTGGCACTGAGAATGAGACTGACTATCAAACCAATTGAATGCATAGAAAAAGGTTAACCCTTTTCCCTCATAGAGGACACCATGAAAAGACCTATGCGAACAGCATAAAACCAGATCAGCCTGCGAGTAACTCGCAGGCTGATCAGGTTTTATGCTGTTCGCTGCTCCTCAGTGGTCTGGAAATGAGGATTTTGTAATTAAATTTGGTAAGGTTTAACTGTGGTTTTCTGCAGATCAGGCTTTATGTGATACCTATTGAGGGCGTCAAAATGAGTCTATATGAGGGAAAGGGTTAAAATAAAACAAAAGATATGACTAAGCCTCTGATAACCATTCAACAATATATATGATACTTCACATGTTGCAATTACTTGTTATATAAATAGATCAACATGATGCAATTACTTGTAATACAAATAGATCATAATAATGCAATTATTTGCAATTTAGGCAAATTTAAAGTATACATAAGAATTTAAGTAATTAAAACATTTTTTCTTTCAAACTGACATCATCAAATTTTTTATTCTGTTGATGGAGAAGGGGTCTTAATACCATATTATGGGGAGAAAGAGCACCACTTTTTTTTTAGTTTGGGGAAAGAAAATCCCAGATGTGAAAAGTAAATTTTGGGAAAACTGCATTAACTGAAAGAAACAATGACCTCTGATGACACAAAATCAGGTATTCAAGTGTCGCCCCAGGCAAGCAAAACTATCTTTAGTTACAGTGACCTTTACCCTACTGACCTGAAAATCCCATTCTTCCTCTTCCCCATAATGTATCTACATGTATATACTAAATCTGATCATCATACCTCGCTCCTAAAAGGTTATTTTAGGGAAATGAAAAATCTATTTTTAGTCACAGTAACCATGACCCTATCATCCTGAAAATCAATCCCATTCTTCCTCTTCCAACAAGGTATCTACATAACAAATATGAAAACTGTATCTCTCTTTCTCTCTCTTGCTTAGTCATTATTTAATTTCAATACAATTGTGTGAAATTTATTATCTATGTAATCTAATATAAAATCAAAAATGTAATTTAAAATGAATATTTGCATGTATATAAATGTTGTGTATTAAACTGTACGTGTTGATGGTACATAATTTATATTAAGTAATTTAATATGAAGTGTTGAATATGCATGTAAATGTATGTTATACTGTCGCCTTGTAATGATACTACATGGGTCTAATGACCTTCTGGTTTATTGAAATAAAAATCTTGAATCTTGAAAAAATCTCTTTATTCGAACAGGAGATTTTCCACAGACACAAATGTTTGACACCTGCCCACCCGATGACGTACCCTACTCTAATAACCAGGATTTCCGTTGAAATGAAGCCTAATCATGCACAATTTTTAATGCAGGTAACACAATAAATTAATTTAAAAATTTATTTTGTGCATCTTAAAAACAGATTTAAAAATTGCTCGTCCTATGTAACTAGGGCAACTTATTTTTGTAACCAAGTAAAATCCTATTGCCCCAAGCTGGAATCGAACTCGGGACCTTCAGTATGTAAATTGGACACTCTACCATGTCGCCACAAAGGTAACTCTATGACAAGACCATACATGTGTCATTTTATACCTCTACTACACTTTATTGCTGAAATCCTAGAATACGTTTTCAAGGCTACTTTAAAACAAGGGCAGAGGGGATGAACAAATTAAGATTTACATGTATATAGTTTTGGGTCTATAAAATGAAAATTAAATAGCCTAGATTCTACAATTAAGAGAGAGGAGACCTACTTAAGCATTATTTGAATGCTGGGTCTACTGAAAGAAAGCAGTTCAGGAATGAAAAAATTCCTGAAATTATCACATGCCCCGCCTAACCCTTCCAAAATTTGAGATGAAAACAAGAAAGGAAAGTGGCACAAACTCCGACAATGGGTGGTATATAATCAACTTGAATGTCCACCAAGTTTGTATAGACCTTCATCAAAAGTTTGAGATGGTAACATTAAGATAACTACAAGAAAATTCTCAGAGAGGAATTTTACATCCCTGCAGCCTAGCACTTTAGAAACGAGACCTACTTGGTGAAGATAAAGGGTATAAGATGACCCAGGTGCATGGCTTCTGAGGAAGGACCTCTCCCAGTGTACAGATAGAATGGCTTCTGTTGCTCGTACAGGTTCAGGATCAGATGCATGTCTCTGGAGAGAAAAAACAACAATATATAACAGACTAAACAAGACAAAAACTGTTTGATCATGATACGGAAATGTGTCATAATTTCATACTCAACTTAAGTCATCATGTTCATGAAGATGTCAGTTTCAATTATTACTTTCAGTTCTGTTAAACTAAAAAGTAAAATGTGAAATGACATTTGAAATGCCTCTTGTATAAATAAGAGCATTTAACACTCTGCAAAATGCCCGGTAGTTTGAGGGCTTTATACTAAATATACCTTGGATGTTTC
>CM037784.1:30068691-30118691 GCA_021229015.1 Solen grandis
TGGAAGAGTTGTCTATTACGTGCTAAGGTTCTGTAGGTCACATAGTTTTGGTCTTCTTACATTTAGGATCAGTTAAGGAACAGTTCAACAACTAAAGAGCTGAGTTGATAATTTGTAAATAAAGCCATGTACTATAGAAAAAAATGCAACACAGTTGAACACATTTAACACTCCATTAAAAATTAATAGTGCATGGGATCCTGGAGATAAATTATGATCAATACTAGACGGATTTATAAAACATTAACCCTATTTTTACTGGAATTCAAGCATCTTAACCCTTTCCCTCATATAGACTCATTTTGACGCACTCAGTAGGTACCACATAAAGCCTGATCTGCAGAAAACCACAGTTAAACCTTACCAAATTTAATTATAAAGTCCTCATTTCCAGACCACTGAGGAGCAGCGAACAGCATAAAACCTGATCAGCCTGCGAGTTACTCACAGGCTGATCTGGTTTTATGTTGTTCGCATAGGTCTTTTCATGGTTTCCTCTATGAGGGAAAGGGTTAAATACAATAGAATATAGTCAGTTGCTTCAAAATGAATTTGTCCCTGTATAGATCCTTTGATTTGATCACGAACCTCTTAAAACATAAGCATCTTGAGTCTAATACTATTGATGAATGATGGCCCATTACTCTTACAGGGCCTACATGGCCAAGTGGTTATAGCTGCAGACTTAGTGCAACTTGTCCCCTCACAACTGTAGATTCAAGTTCTGATTTTTATACCCTGGCTTTGCAGAAGTGGGAGCTCTACAGGAATCATGCTTGTGGCACCGTCATATTGCCCTGTCTTATACTTGCATTATATGAAGACAATGTGGGTTGTGGGGGTAAAAATCACCTTTGATTGTTATAGTCAATGAAGCTTGCAGTAAATAAATGGTTCTATGTGGCGGGGTGGGGGGTTTCCATCACCTGAAATCCTATGACTGAAATGGTAACATTTAGTACATTAATTTTTGTATAAAAAACTAACAGTATGGTCTTGTCTTTTCAGGCACGGATGGAGATCAAGGATCTTTTCAAAGACTTGAGCGATGGCAAAATGTTGATGAAACTGTTGGAGATCATATCTGGGGAGAACCTGGGTAAACCCAATAAGGGTATTTTGAGAGTCCAAAAAGCTGAAAATATCAACAGATGTCTCACCTTCCTGAGAACAAAGGTTTGTATCAAGTAGATTAATCAGTGTATGTTAATATTTATGTAGAAAGGATAATATTTTTTATAAAATGGCTTATGTTTAGTCTTCCTGTTACCTCATGAATATTATTTGCAAATTTATGACTATTAATTACTGAACTCCAATATATATATCATACAATGGCTTATTCTTTACCTTGTCGACTCCTAGAACCTTAGCTACAATATAAGCAAACAGAGGAGACCTGACAAGACAGCTCCTTCTAGGTAAAGGGTTAAACAACCATCATAATTTTTGTTAACCTATTTAAGAGCCACCTTAAAGTAAACTATTTTACAATATCTTAAGACCCCCTGACAGAGTTATGATTAACTTAGTATCTCCTTAATAAATATTGAAGAGTTAATAAAGTTATCCAAGTTTGACCTCAGAAAATTTCTGATACAGTTCAGATTGTATGACATATCAATAGATAAAGTGACTCATTTCATTCATGTAATAAATTTTCTGTTGTGGTCCTTTCTCTCTAAGTGATTGCAGCTCCTTTTTAACTCTTATATGATTTGGTTATCTAAATCAGGTCTGTATCATATTAGAAAACATAATAATTCTATGAAAATGCTGCTGAAATCAACTTACATAATAAAAAATCAGGGTCCAATGTGAACTGTATTATATTTGCTATTATTTTATAATGGATCTGAATTGTACATGCAATGCTATGGTGAGAAATCACAGAGAGAAACTTTCTGGCTGATCCAGATTTATGCTGTTTGCATGTCTTTAATTGCTTTTTAGGTGAAAATAAAACTTAATTGGTGATAGACTAACCAATCAAAATGAGACTTGCACGCAGGCTCATCTGGATGAATTTATTAGCATCTTGTACTGGTCAATGTACTAGTCAGCCACCTTACTTGGAAAATAGATCATGTGATCCAATTTCACTGATATAAAAACTGGTTTTCAACTGAGAGCTTTAGTCTATCAATAGCACAGCATTTGATACTTATTAGGGAAGCTCTGACTGTGGAGACAGACGGATGTAATTTAGCAACAGGTTAAATGTCATGTAAAAATTTGTATGAACATTTTCATAGACAGCAGGTACAACTGTATAACAAATGCCTTGTCTGCTTGAATTTATATGGTACAAAAATGACTCAGTCTAATGGACATGGTGACAACTTTAAAGTCTATTACATGATACCACAAAAAATGTAGTTCAAAGATATGCAGTGCATAATTATGCAAGATGGTTCTCATTGTTACATCATAATCAGGTCAATGTAATGTAGACATCTGTTTTTGTTTCAATTGGGGAAACAGCATATACTAATTCTTCTTGATTGGACCAGGACTTTGCATCTCAGGGAAAGTCATCTAAGATGCTTGGTTCACGGTTCGAACCATTAACCTTAGGATAGGCAGACAGATGCACTCTTAACCTCACGACAATAGCATTGTTAATGTGGTAGTTCACCAGTCTAACAGTCTTTGGGTCAGTACCAATCATAAGGCCTGCTTCTTTCCAAATGTGTTACCTTTTAATTAATCTAAGATACTTTGTCTCTAATACTTGTCAGTTCAGGAAAAGGGAAGCTTTATGTTATAGTTCTTAAATAACCCAAGATTGTAACAAGAAATATCTTTAAAAAAGAAATGTGGCACTGATGAGGATTACTGTAATGGAAAACGGTTACATGAAGCACAAATTATCACCTGTCAATCATTTCACCAGTCAAAATAAGCATAGATAAAATCAGCTGTCAGTAAACACCAGTGTAATACAGAATATTGTCTTTGAGTCTTATGGAGAAACAGACTATGATTTACTGCTGATATTTATAATCTTCTGCTTAAAACATGTCACAGTGAGCATCAAAGAGAAGTGTTTTCATAAAATAGAACTTTATTTTTATCAAAGAAAAGGTAATTAATTCAGAAACTTGTATTAAAATTGTGTGAATAGTATATGCATCAGCAAGTTGTCATCTCAACAAACAATGGTGCCTAACTTTTCCCCATAAGTATAGGAATCTCTACCATGAAAATAGTTAAATTATTTATTCAGCACTGTATGTCTTGCATCATCTTCTTTAAGTTGGTAAAGAGTGAGGTTTGACAGAAATGCCGAAAAATGGAAGATATGTTAAAATTAAAATTCATAAGCATTTTAACTTTGTTGCATATACGTAAGACGTTGCATATTTTCAGTGTTTGTACAGAGAGGAAATATGTGGTCATTAGACATTTCATGCATTATTGATTGTTCAATTTCTAAGTCTAATGATGCGTTTAATTCGGGGTCATTCAACAGTCATAGTATACAGCAGGGATTAGTCTGTGTTGTGGTGGAATGCAGTCTGTTGCATGAAATGTGATATAGGACATACCTTTGTGCTAATGCAAGATTTCCTGAAAATATCTACACTTAAATCTGATTCAGAGGTTGAATAATGGTCAAAGAGATCCAGAAAGAGGTTGTGTTAGAAGACATTATAACAGACCTAAAGGAAAGGGTTTAGGTTAAGTTGAGGTTAGGCAGTCATCTGTTGTAGCTCATCTGTTTTTCAAAGAAAATAAATCAAGTTATTGTCTTACTCTGGTGTCGTCGTCATCGTTGGCGTCATGATGGTGGTGAAAAATATTAACCTTGGCCATAACTTCTAAACTATAAACCGTCTGTCATCAAACTTCATATATTTGTTCTCTATCACAAGGGCTTACTTTTCAATAAGGGACATAACTCCTAGGTCCATTTTGACCTAATTTATATCCCCTAAAACTAAAAACCACACACACACACACACATTAGCATCTGCATATGATGCTCTTGTTTGTTTTTCATTTGCCCTTTGATATATTGATAAAGAGACACATTTTGAAATATTTGTTCATTTAGAATTCAGCTACTTTTGTTAGGTACATGTCATTCAGACCAGTTTAATGGCATTTAATGGGTTATTTTTTTTTTTATCAAAGATGCTATATACACCTCTTACATGTTTATTTAATAAAAAGAATTCCCCATCCTACTGTTCAGCTGATGATTATATAATTGACCTGGAGAATTTATAAATATAAATTAATTATGATAACAATTGTAGGAAGTATTTCTCTTGTCATGATTCAGTTTCTAGTTTACTGGTCTAACCCGATGAAGGACTGTACTAGCCAACTGGGTTTTCATATTTTTCAAAAGGGATCCAATTTATGATCCCATACTATAGATAAAATAATGAGACGTGTTTTGAATTATTTTGGTCATTTAGACATTTGGGGGTCAAAATGGAGATTAAAATGTTTTTGAAAAATCATAGTCTATATTCATGGACAGACAGTTTGGGTTTGGGTAGTGTATGCATGGTCACTATTACATTCTATACTGTTTCAAAACATGTGTCATATAAGTTAACATCATGCTTGATGACTTCATGATATGTTGAGTAATGAAGCCATCTCAACATTGTCTATTTAAAGAAATGTGTCGGGAATGAAGCTGCCTCTTCAGTAGAAATTTGCATAGTTTATGTAATTAAAAATAAAAGATTAAGTTCTATGTTTCTTCTACAATAAAATTTGCATTTTTAACTCATAAGGGTGTCGTTAAATAAGTAAGTTTATACATCATGAATTGTCATTACTTTACTGTGTGTCATTATGAGCATCCCGTGAAGCCCTCATTTAAAACTAAATAAAGGAAGAATTTAATGTTTTTCTTTAATAGATTGATAAAAAAACAATGTTTAGATATATATACATCTTTGAAGAGTCATCTGAAATAAAAGAAATGTTTTTTTAAACATTAGATTGTAGTAGAACAAGTTATGGTTGAAACATTTTTTTTTCGAATATAGATAAATTAGATAAAACAGTTTTTATGACATCAATTTTACATCACACAGTGGTGAAAAATGTTGCCAAAGGAAACTTTGACCTGTATAATTTTATATTCATCTATTCTTGTTAATAACCTTTTGTATTTTTCATTAATAAATTTACACATAGACCCAGAATAGTTGTCGTCTGATCAGGGTCTCCTGTGATCCTGGCTCAGATTTTACATAGTCTTCATGGAAAAGAAAGATCCATCTCATAAACTCGCAGGCTGATCAGGTTTTATGCTGTTCACTGCTCCTCAGTGGTCTGGAAATGAGGATTTTGTAATTAAATTTGGTAAGGTTTAACTGGTTTTCTGAAGATCAGGCTATATGTGATACCTATTGAGTGCGTCAAAATGAGTCTATATGAGGGAAAGGGTTAAAGTCTAGTAAATTAATTTATCAAGACAAGGATTTGTGTAAAAATATTTCTGAGGTAAAGGATTAGACTTATCAGCATTTAAGACTTCAAAAATTAAAGGTAATTGTTAGTTTTTATGCATGATATCATATCAGAATGTTCTATTCCTATATTACAGGTGTATTTCGAGAACATCGGAGCAGAGGACATTATGGATGGGAACCCTCGGCTCATCCTCGGATTGATCTGGACCATCATTTTGCGCTTCCAGATCCAGGAAATAGAGATTGAAGTGGTGAGTGGGAAGAGCCTTAGGTCTCTCCAGGTGGTTTGGCCTGGATAGGGCGTACAGTGAAGACCTGTACTATCTGAGCTTGTCATCTTGGTTACTTGGTTAAACATTTAACCAGGAGGTTGTTGCTCAATACCCGGCTACACCACAGTTGTTCAGAATGTTGCTGATTTTAGTTTTCATACTTGCCAGAATCATTTATCTGGATGTTGTATACTGAGTAATATGATGTGAGGTAGCTAACACAAACAGTGTCTCCAAATGACAAATAATGTTTGTGGGATGTTATCCAGGCCAGTGTGTTGTAGCATTGTTCAGTATTGAAGTGGTAAAGTGATTCACATTGCGACTACTTTTGTCTGAGCTTTTGTTTCTGAATGATGGAAGTCATGCCAAGCTGCTCTTGTTAATATATATCATGTATTCCATCTGACATGGGATGACTGTGAAGGAGGGCGCCAACAGACTCATTTGTTGATGTATCCCTTTGGTTTTTAGACTCTGTTTAAGTTTTAAATAATTTTGTAGAATGCAATGAACTTTCTGTAAGATACACTGTCTGAAATATATTGCTTAGGAATGGATTAGCAAGATTTTCAGGGGTTGTGTATTGGACTCATTTTGTTCCATCCTGTGGTGTCATATCCCATCCGGTTCTTTTACATTTTGATAGGGGTATTAACCACCAACAGAGAAAGCTGTATTTGATTCATGGCTGTGCTATTATTATATTGTTAAATGCATAATAGGGGCATATTTATCCTTGCTGAATGGTCATTGTTAACCACCAACAGAGAAAGCTGTATTTGATTCATGGCTGTGCTATTATTATATTGTTAAATGCATAATAGGGGCATATTTATCCTTGCTGAATGGTCATTGTGCTAGGATTCCAGAACTGGTTTGTCCCATTTCAGCAAAATGCAACAGTGTTTTGTATTATGATATGGCATTGCAACTTATCTGAGCTATGGCAGAAAATTCTTTTGAATTAGTGGGATGTAAAATCAACACTAACAATCTTGAGTTGGTGGTCATTCGTTACAAAATCAGTATGCATCCCTGTCATATATTGTCCATTACCATGTTATTCTCCCATTTAACACACCTGACTGACTCCATGTCTTCAGTGTAATTAATAAAAATCCAGACTTGCTTCATATCCAATCTGATTCAGTTCTCATGCAGTATGAATGGCTTGTTTTTACACTTGATAAATGATGTACTTGCATTTTGAAATGACTCTGTCCGTTTTTTATTTCTTGGCTGTATTAAAGTGAATCTGTTAAGGGAAAGGTATTCAAGCTTTTTGTAAGGGCACAATGAATGTTTTGTGGTGATGATTCATAATTTTAAATGTACAATTTGTGATGTTTTCATTCTCCCGCAGTCAAGATCCTTGATAAGGGTTTGTTAGATTTCCCGTAATGTTGTGTATTAGCCTGATTAGAAATGCTTCCAATACATATTTATTTCACTGTCAGTTATTTGGTTGTTTGAAAAAGATAACGTGCCACTGATGATAATTGGAATGGTCCCCGCCCCAAGGTTTGGCCCAGCCACTGTGAATGATTATTGGTTGCCTCATTTATATTTCTGGATTTCTGTTGGTGTCTTCTGCTGCATTGAAATTCACATAAATACCTGCATTGAAGAGGTAAATTAATTAAGTGAAGCTTTCATTTTAATAATTGCTAAGCTTATTAAAATGCATGTTGCTATAAATGAAGCTTTTGACACAGACAAATCAACAGGGAAGTAGCTAGCATTTTTACCATTCTAAGCATTTAACTTCTATTTTAATATGGTCTAGTTCAGATTAGGTCAGGTCGAGTTGTATTGCATAGCTGCAGGTCCTCTGATCTTTCTTTAACCCTTTCCCTCATAGGGGAAACCATGAAAAGACCTATGCGAACAACATAAAACCAGATCAGCCTGCGAGTAACTCGCAGGCTGATCAGGTTTTATGCTGTTCGCTGCTCCTCAGTGGTCTGGAAATGAAAACTTTTATAATTAAATTTGGTAAGGTTTAACTGTGGTTTTCTGCAGATCAGGCTTTATGTGGTACCTATTGAGTGCGTCAAAATGAGTCTATATGAGGGAAAGGGTTAAAAAAGTTAATGATGAACCATGGAGAAAGAGATATAGATAATGTTAAGCATGTAACAAGATAAACTTAAGACTGTGACTGTATTGTCAGGATGAGGATGATGAGAGCAGTGAGAAGAGGTCGGCCAAGGATGCCCTGCTGCTCTGGTGCCAGAGGAAGACTGCCGGGTAGGTCCACACCTGTCCCTGACCCCCAACACTTACCTGTCCAACCTGGGCCCAACACAACGTATGGTTATGCCCATCTATTGTCACAGTTTCATGACATTTAAGTATGAGACCTATTTATAAAAAACTCTGAGATGATCCCATATCTCTGTAAAGTATAAGGCAGATTTGTTTGAATTTCTTCTCCAAAGACAGTTTCTTACTTGTCATGAGTGTGACCAGTAAATAAGGGACATTTCACCATGTGTCGTCATGTCCAGGTTGGATTGACCCTCTGCGTGTGTAGAAGTAGATATAATGTTATAAGTAGTGATGATTTAATATTGTCTATCACTAATTCCTTAACACATTTGAAATGCACAACATTAAATTTTCAGTTATAGACACCATAGCTAATATTTATATATTTGGAAAGTTACTAACATGATTTTTATGATTATACATTCATTTTAAGAAATGCAAAAAGTATTGCTCCCAAATAATAAACATACCAAAACCCATTTACCAGTGGGCTTGATTGTTAGGTGTATGAGTTATTTTGTATGGAGGGCTGACCAGAAAACTTTTTAAGGGTATATAGAAAAAGAAGGATATGTAACAGATTTGTAGTCAGCCCTCATGTGTACATCATATAAGGTCATTACT
This sequence comes from Solen grandis, assembly GCA_021229015.1. Classification (NCBI taxonomy): domain Eukaryota; kingdom Metazoa; phylum Mollusca; class Bivalvia; order Adapedonta; family Solenidae; genus Solen; species Solen grandis. Next base: position 30,077,306 of record CM037784.1, read on the forward strand.
GATGTGTCCTATATATATATAGGTATGGAGAGATCTTGTTCAGAAAGAAACTGAGTTTATAATGTTAGAAAATGCATGAATAATCTGCTGTTATTTAGGAATGCTCTGTGGTGGAGGTTGCACAGCACATATTGGATGTATGGCACTGTAGTGTTTCATGACTCCCATTGTAGAATAATATAGATATGTGTTCATTTCTAAATAGAAATGATAAATTGAGAAGGGGAATATGCAAATATTCTGATTTAAAAATTGATATATTAAATTTGCTGTCTCATTCAAGCTTAATACATTGTATAGAGTTCCAGCATGGATTTTAGTGATAGAATCAATAATCTAAAGATAGGCATGACATTTTTATGTTTGCAATCAGCTGAAATGTTTCCGTGATTAGGTAATTTAACTGATATGTTATTGATTATCAGTTGTTGACATATCACAGTGCAGGATTTGTGGCGACTGATACCAGTATAGTGTCCTGCCCATACACACCCACACAGGTCAATATTTAGGACAAATGTGGACACTGATTTAATGTGATATACCTCAGTGTCTTAATTGCAGATATTTTGGTTTTGATAATTGTACTCTAATAACATAAAAAGTTATATTCATTCTAAAATATTGGAAAAAAAATTGATGAGTAATTCTGTTTTTAGAAACAAGCACGAATTTATATATTCCCAATGACAGTATAATGTTAACATATTTTGTGTTCTGTTAATGTTGTGACTAATTACATATATCATTTATCATTTTCAGACGGTAATACTTTTAATTTTACCTGTGCAAACTGCTTCATACTTAAACACTTATAATATATGAGCATCACATCTTATCCAAGTGCATTTTCATTTTTACGCTTTCTCTAAAATTATGGAAAATTCAACTTCAGGTACAAACAATTTTTTACTGAAGTTGCTAACTTGAAGAGGGTTCTATTTCAAATACATTTTGTATGTGTTATTCTGTCCAAGTATTACTTAAATAAAGGAGACATGAAAAACAGCCAACAGCATATAAGTTTAAAATTCAAAGGGTTATAGGTTAATTTATTTTTTATAAATTTCTGTAAAAGAACTTATTGATTGAAATTCAAGAAAAAGGGGAATTACTGCTTGTATATGATATGGTGCATTCCTTCCTTGCATGCTGTCAATACGCAAAAACATGTGCCTTACTTATTGCATGCGATTTGTATGGAGTATACTCAACCTGTCACTTTGTATTGTTTTTTTTATTCCTATCCATTTTCAATATCGTGCATAACTTAAATTTGAAGGATTATCTTGCATTCAAAATCTCATACAATCCAGCCATATTTCTGAAGTCCTTTTTCATAAGCAGCGTATCTGAAGGGATTTTCTGGTGCAAGTTATCACCTTTTGCTGAGCTTTCTCCAAGCTGTGTATATTTATATCCCCTTGTGAGCTGTGTTTGAATGCTGTCTAGCTGTCCCTTCCCTTTTCAGGTGTTTGCTTTGTGGTCTATTAAATTATTGACAATTATGGCTTACAATCAGGATAAATACAGGTACAAACATATTGCATCATCGAAATATCTTGATTGTATGGGGGAAGGTTACGGCCAATAGATATGCACAAGGACCCTGATTTTATCCCGGATGTGGTAGATTATGTATTCAGAGAAGTTTTAATTATATGTTTAATATTTAAGAATGTGTTTAATTTGAACATAATGTTATATTGAACCTGCAAAAATCTGCACATAGAATTAATCATTTACTCCATGATATTGGAAAGCTTAAAGAAATCCTCAAATGGAAAGCAAGATATTTAAGATCTGGTTGTTGACCTTGTTAACACTCTAGAGGCCACATTTTTGGCCCAATCTTCATGAAACTTGGTCAGAATGTTTCTCTCCTTAAAGTCTTGACAAGTTCGAATTTGGGTCATGTGGGGTCTAAAAGTAGGTCACAAGGTCATATCTTAGTAAAACCTTGTTAACACTCTAGAGGCCACATTTATGACCCAATCTTCATTTAATTTGGTCAGAATGTTTGTTTTCATAAGGTCTTGGACAAGTTTGAATTTGTGTCATGTGGAGTCAAAAAGTAGGTCATGAGGTCAAATCTTAGAAAAACCTTGTTAACACTGTAGAGCCCACATTTTTGGCCCAATCTTTATGAAACTTGGTCAAAATGTTTGTTTCCATAAAATCTTGGACAAGTTTGAAATTGGGTCATGTGGGATAAAAAAGTAGGTCATGAGGTCAAATCTTAGAAAAACCTTGTTAACACTGTAGAGCCCACATTTTTGGCCCAATCTTCATGAAACTTGGTCAGGATGTTTGTTTCCATAAAATCTTGGATAGGTTCACAATTGGGTCAAGTGGGGTCAAAAAATAGGTCATGAGGTCAAATCTTAGAAAAACCTTGTTAACACTCTAGAGGCCACATTTTTGGCCCAACCTTCATGAAACTTGTAATTTTAATTTAGGAAACTTAGAAAAACCTTGTTAATGCTCTAGAGGCCACATTTTTGGCCATATCTTCATGAAACTTTGTCGGAATGTCTCTGTTTCCATAAAATCTTTGACAAGCTCAAAAGTGGGTCATGTGGGGTCAAAAAGTAGGTCAATATGAAAAATCCAACATATGTTGCTCATTTATAATCAGGTGAGTGATTCAGGGCCATCATGGCCCTCTTGTTTAAGAAAATAAAGCAGACCCTGATGAGTGGTCTCTTTTACATGTCACTGTGTGCTTCTTTGTATATACGTGTGTGTGTGTGTGTGAGGGGTGGGTAGAGACATCAGTTTTCTACGAAAAACAAATCTCTAGTATAATTATGGTTATATTGTTAAGTCAGACTTTACATAATAAATATTACTGTACTGGATGTTCACTTTCATTGAAAACTGCTGTCTGAAACCAGTGAAAAATGCAAGCCAAAATTCTGTTTTTGAAAGTAGACTTTTATTGCCATGCATTTGCATGTCTATACCTTAACTGCACGAGACTTGTTTATTGGATATGACTGTAAAGGGAGACATGAGGAGAAACACATGTACATACAGACTGATTCACCATGCTCAGGTACAGCCAGGTAATGGCAGGTGTTATTATAGGTGTGAAATTACATGATCATGCCGGAGACCTGCAGTATTGATTGAAGGTGTTTGTTTGGGTGCCTTTTTCTGTGATAAACTCTTGCATATGATTATATTAAACAATAAAAGATATGAAGTAACGTCATCCTTATTCAAATCATATCAATCTCATTGGCTATTTATAATCATCCTGCTGAGTTTTCTCCCCTAGGTTGCAGGTATTGCTGTTGTAACAATTTGGGTCAAATTAAGTATTTTCTCAATATGCATCTTGCATCTAACCCTGTAATTGAATTTTGATCCCCTGCTGTAATATACTATTATATAGTCACCAAAAATGATACTGGTTTATCTTCCATGTGTTTTGCGCTCAATACATAAGAATAGATGCAGGATTGGTTGCCCAGAAAAAGTCATAGTGATACTATATAGGTCTCATTTAGATCAAGTGAAGTACTGTTGGTTGGATGTTAAATTCAAGCATGGAAGCTAGTGGCCAAGTGGCTATTGCATCAGCATCATAAGTTGGAGGTCAGGGGTCCAGTACATGTATATAGCACAACATGTAAGGGTAGTTCCAAGTCTTGTTTGTCCAGTCACCAGTCGTTACTTGTCTATGGTGTGGTAGACTACAGTGAGGTAGCACTGAATAAATGTCCTTGAATAAATGGAATACTGTAAATGAGCAAACATCCACTCATCTTTATAAAGCTCATTTGTTTCAGTATAACATACTAAATGCCATTTGAATTTGTTACTTACAGACTGATGTAGAAAGTGCATTCTTCAGAAATCTTTTAAAGAGTGATGAATATACAGTGCAAGAACATACAATTTGGTGCAAAAAAGGGAGAAAATTTCAATACATAAATTTAATCAACTATTATTTTAAACTCTTTTATGAAACCCGTTTTATATACAACATAAGATATATATACATACTTTTTATACAGACATTTGCTTACTTATGTGCAAACATAGTGAAAGTTTTCTACAGTGTCATGATTCACAATAAGTTAGGCAGCTTTAAAGAGACCTTTAAAGACCTCATTCTCTGTGTAAGACTCTTCTGCATAAGAAAACAAAATGGCTATCTTCAAGAATCTGGCTTGCTGTACTGTATTAGTTTTCATCCAATAATACCGTCTGTTGTGGCAGGTATCATATTTTCTAGCACATAGCTGTTGCTTTCAGTCTCATATGACACTGCTGTGTGCATGTACCTTTAAATTGAATATTTGAGCAGGTTTTGGGTCCATTAACACGGGTGTCTAGCACATTGTTAGACTCACCTGTGATTTCATCATGTATTATGTATTGTGTGGGGCTGATATTAGATATAGACATGTTGAGGTTACACATGGATGATGAAATTGACATTGGTAGACTGATCTCAGTGAATTTAGACATGTCAGCTTCCCCATTGTGCCAGTTTCTTATGATAGCTTATAATGGTGAAATGTCAATTTAGGTTGTTATTGGCACAAATCCTGAATTAGCTTTTTTTGTTCACATGTATATTTCAATAGTTAAGAGCACTGTGGTGCAGTGATAAAATACATAATTGTGGACTTGAAGGTTGTGAGTCTGAAGCCTGTTAGGGGCAAGAGTGCAGGTGCCAAGTAATAGTCCAACCCAGAAACCATTGAGTGGGATTAGTATCAGTTAGAATCTTTTTTTTTTTTTTTTTTTTGAAATTTAAAAAAAAGGAAAAAAAAAAAAGTTAAAAACTTATCAAATGTTATTGAAAAAGTTATAGTGTAAATAAAGTTCCATTGACTAATTACACTGTTGTTTGACATAAGGAGTCCATGTGCAACTTGGTACTGTCAAACTGCTTGTATTTATGCATGAGATTAAGTGTTTAGTGGGATAGGTGTGAGGGTGAAAGCCTCTTGACTCATGTGTAAGCATAGGATAGGCAGTATTTAAGTCTCTTGGGGAGAAAAAAAGTGGAAAAGGGACCAATGTAATCAGTATAAAACAGTTCAATACAAATCCTTTATTCCTCATGTCAGTGTTTGACAAATGAGATTTTTGATTAAGATTGGCCACCATGAGTTTCTGTAAGACAGCAGGGTGCATTTTGAGGGCTTTGGGCAAAACTATTGTAATTGCTTCTTTATAATTTGTAGTTAACTTGGTTTATCATTTTGGTTTATCATTTTGTAAAGTACATTCGGGCTGATTTTGCTTGATGCAAGTTGAACAGTCAGAATGCCAAGCCCATGAAATTGAATGTTTGTACTTAGGTGTAGGGTGAAAACAAAACATTGGGACATACACGTAGGAGATGGCAATTTATAAGTCTGGATTGAAACAAAAAAGCTCTTTTACGTCAAGGGAGGGGTGTAGCTTGCCAATATAGGTTTCTAGGGGTAGAAGAATGCCAATACTTGACCAGAGTTTACTTGCTACTTACCTGGAGTGTTTACCTTGGCATCATACAGTTGATGTCCTTGTATTTTGGCAACCAGGGGCGGGCTTAGATATTCAAGTTATTTAATTAAGGATATCATTTGGGCAGCAGCTGTAATGGGACACCAGGATTGTGTAAGTAAAAATGTCAAGGTTTCTCAGATGCTAGATATTTCCAACTTTAGTGCAGAAATTATATGTGCAGTACTGTTCAATGTCAAATTTGGAGGAATGCTACTGTCTGCATTTATAAGTATGGGGTTTAAAGGGTTATCCATCCTCTTATAATGACAATGGTTGGGTGTTACTGGGTCACTTAGGAAGTATTAGTGTTATTTGATTATCTGTCAGATGTTACAGGATGATAAATAGGAACATTCTTAAGATTTCTCAGTTGTGAATGTCAAATAACCATGACTTTATTTGATATTAAATATTCTTCTTTTTTAACAGGTAGGGCAAGTTGTTAACTATTTCCAGTGGCTCGACCTAACAATGTTTATTGGACATATTTCTATGATAAAATAAATGAAGAGGCATTTCTCTGTGTTAGATTCCCAATAAGAAATGGACACCAGACTTATTAGCATGCTGAACTCATTCATGGACCTGTAAAGTTCCTGACTGTTATTTAGAAGCATAGGTGTGATATAAAAGTAATATGAGCAATATATAATCTCCAAATCAAACAAATATTATAACTGTAATACAAGATTGAAGGTTTTATATTATAAGACATCATTGAACAGCTGCAGGATTGAAGAGGATGAATAAAAAGCATTTGTATTATCAGAACTTACAAGGAGGTATAAATTCTTGGCCATAAATACTTGAGAATATATTTCAAAATGACATACACTAACACATGTTTAAAGGATGGTTGTATGACATACCAGGATTTGAAATTGATCTATGGCCATATTTTCTCATTTAATTAAAAGTTTTGAGTTCAATATGTTTTAAAAGAGATTAATAATAAAGTCTCTGTTTATTACTAAGTCTATATTCACCTTCATTTTATGACATGTAGCCACTGATATATTTCTTTGATCTTTTAACTGTAGCAAATTTTGCCAGTCATTTTTTTCCACTCTAGATCTGACTGTATAACAAGCATTGTTGATTAATATTTTAATACTTGCCCAAATAAGAACGACAAATTAAGGATGTGTTTAGATGAACAGAAGCATAACTTTTATTAGATTCAGTCAGAAGCCTTTATAATTGCTAAAGAAAGATGAAATTTTGTATAATTATTTACCACTGTTGTGGGGGGTGATATGAATGATAGGAAGAAGGGCATAGCCCTGTTGTGTAATATCTTGTTTTGTATTGTTGATAAAGGCTGTGTAGCAGTAGTATTAATCAATTTGAGTGATAGCTGTAATTTTTATTGCACAGGATAAGCTGTGGAAAAGTCATTTGCATTGTTCCATTCCATTTAACTTCACAGTTTGTTAGAAATGTGGATGGCTTACATTAGTGTCTGTATATATCCTTGTTGAGTCTGTCTTAGTGACCCCTTGTCTATAGTGACTCCCTGTCTTTTCCTTCCAATGCAATATTCTATTATGTATAATTACAAGACCTCCTGTCATATGTGTTTTATGTGACCATGTAATTTGACTCCCAAAGACTCTTTATAGCGACTATTTATTAGTCAAATATCAGTCACATTTTCTGAAGATATGTAGTTGCCATGGCATTCAGTTGAAAACAATATGCATGTATTTATAACAAAAAAAAAGTTTTATTCTTCCTGTAACAAAAGCCATGTGATGATTGTATGGTTTAATATCTTGGGTAGTGAACATCCTAAAACAACTGTCTTTACTTAGTGACTTCTATCTCCCATTGAAGGTCACTCGCTGTATACACACACAGACAGTCCTTGCTGCAGTTGATACAGCCTCTTTGGCTGATATTTGTTAAGGAAAGAAGATTTTACTAAGTAGTGTTAACATGAATTATGACACTCGTTTTTTTCAAGTAAATTGCATCTTCAGGCGATCTTAAGTGTCACTCATTCCTTATTGACCAGGGATAGGAAGAGAAAGAAGCTAGTAAATGGGGGACAATTATGCTTAATGTACTGATAATATTCATGCTATAAACTATAAAATTAAAATCCTCCACCCTAAAATAACAGATATTTATATGTGTATACTGCTAGTTAATGACTTGTTTGATAAGTAGTAGAAAATTCCAGTTTTTAGCTCGACTATTCGAAGAATATGAGAGCTATTGTAGTCGCCCTGGCGTTGGCGTTGCAGCTTTTGGTTAAAGTTTTGTGTGCAAGTTACTATCAACCTTATATCTCAATAACCATTTATGGTATTGACTTGAAAGTTTATAAATATGTTCAGGGGCATCAGACAACTAAGGTAGATAACTCTTGACTGAATTTAATATGAATTATGCCCCCTTTTTAACTTAGAAATTTTGGTTAAAGTTTTGCATGCAATAGAAAATTTGGTTAAAGTTTTGCGTGCAAGCTACTATCTAGTTTGTATCTCAATAACCATTATGGTATTGACTTGAAGTTTATAAAACCCCTTTTTAATTATGCAAGATACTCTCATGCTTATATCTCAGTATCCAGGCATGTTTTTGATTTGAAACATCTTTAATATGTTTAGGGGTATCATACTTTCATGTTAGATAACTCTTGATGGAATATGTTACAAATTATTGCCCCTTTTTTAACTTAGAAATTTTGGTTAAGTTTTGCATGCAAGGTACTTTCCAGCTTATATCTCAGAAATTGCTTGTGGAATTGACTAGAAAGTTAAGGAGTGTCTTCAAGGGCATCAGAAAACTAAGGAGGATAACTTTTGGACTGATGCAAATTATGGCCCTTTTCTAACTTAGATACTTGGTTAAAGTTTTGCATGCACAGTGTTATTGTGCTTATGTCTCAGTAACTAGGCATGGGATTGATTTTAGACATCATAAAAATATTAAGGGGTATCAGACTATCAAGGTATATCATTTTTGACTATTATTATGTACAGGGTATGTGAAGGGCAAGAATTGAAATAGATTTCAATTGATTTACCAACAAGTATTTTAAATAGTCGAGCGTACTGTCCTCTGACAGCTCTTGTTAGGTAGGATGCAACAAGTAAGATAATATATTCCACCATTTTTTATCCTTTAGTTAAAGCTCCAGTGTGTTTTAGCTGGGAAAAATTTATTTTTCAAAATTTCTAATTAGCAAAGCCTCAAATGATGTTTGATTAACCTCTTAATGTTTAATTAAGCCCACATAATGAAATATTTGCCTGGAAGTCTTAGTTGTTCAGACAGGGCAAAATAGTGAGAAGATGGGCGGAACTTGTTCTGAAACATACTATACAGTAAAACCACGGATGTCTTCGTGTACATGGGGTGTTTCAGAAGTTCATGGACTTTTTCTATAGACTGAATAAATATTGATATACGGTAGTAGAGGAGATAGGAAGAAAATCCATGAAATCCCTTGTATGTTAATTTGATGCTGTCATTGTTCTGAGCTAAATATAGAACGAGACAGCCACAATATGCATTTTTCCTAATAGAACCTTTCCTGTAAATTAGGCATTTCCCAAGGTCTTTCAGTGATGAAATTAAAACTGAATTATATGTGTTGTAAGTGCATTCGGATTTAGGTCTAACATCTATAAGATACTGGGACTTCAAGCGTACATTTTTACCACATTCAAATTGCTCAAAAAGTTATCAAAGCCTTCCTTTTAGGATAATTTGAATGAAGCAAGTTATGATGAGGGGATTACAACTGTAGTGTGTCTCATAAAGCTACTGTCCCCATCTGTTCTTTTGAACTTATTTTGCTAAATGAATATTTTATGAATAGAGTAATGGGGTTTTGAATTTTTGAACATAGAAGAATCCAGAATGAAATTAGGCATGATATCATATTTATACTTTATACAAGGAGGATGTTTGGCTTTAATAGACATTTAAAAAAAAAGAGCGGCAGATGTTTCCCGCCAAATGTAGAATATGTGACCATCTGAAATCCTTTGAAAAAGTTGAGGGGTTAGCAAGGGACGAACAGAGGAGGATTTGCTAATTTGAACAGCAAAAGTAATGACTTGCAAGGACATTGCTAAGTGGATTGTTGCTGGAAAAAAATAGTATATTTTTTTGTAATTTAAAAGGGATATCTTGATAATATAAAAAAAATCAAAACTTATGTATGTGTGTACTGGCATACCAGGTAGCTCATCCCCTGCCTGGGAATACCGGTTTTTACTTTTAGATTCAATACCTGTATCATTTCCTTGACTTCATTCTTAAAAGACAATGCAGGTTTATTATCAAAGTGCTGAAGGCACTAGTGTGATGATTGCCAAGAAAATAAGGGCTTTTATCTCAAAAGTATTGTATTGAGTGGTAGTAAATAGTATAAAAGCTGATCAGCCAGGAAGTTACTTGCTAGCTGATCTGGATTTATACTGGTCACATGGATAATATCCTGTGGATCTCATGTGTGGTAAATAAGATCAGTTCCTAGGTAACCAACATCTTAAATCATGACAGACATGAGAAATACCAAGCAGATTAAACATTTCTGTAGCCCGACAGCCACTAGTTCACCACTAGATAAATAATAAATGTACCCCTGTTATAAATTTGTTATAAAGTAGATGATTTAACTTTAGTTAGGTGATAACAGGTCTGCTACCCAAGTAGTGTAGTTAGGAACAGAAAAATTTGCAAAAACTGAGAGGTTTAGTTATAAAAGCAGTGTGTTTCATTCTTGCTTAAATGAGTAATAGATCTCAAATATCAGGGGTTTAGAAAGGTGGATATTTTAGGTATAGTTTTCAAACATTAAGTAATGAAACAGATTCTTACATATACATAGATATATAAGAAATGAGGAAGTGAGGATCTGATCTTGTACACACAAAATACGTACATTTCTGGGATCATACCAAGCATAAAATATGTGTTATACTCCACTTCACAGGAGTAGGGGCTATGTCAGAATTACAATTGTATGTCTCGTTATGTGCATCCTACTCTCACATTAAGAGACAGGGTGTGATGCAGGGGTATTGATCACCATTAGTGATAGTCCTAGTTTCAAACTGGATGAAGTGGTAGTTGTTTTGTACAGTTGATACTATATGGCAGTTTTTGGTATCATTTTTTTTAAAATTATTTTTGCATATGACTGTGGTGCACTAAGTTCAGGCTCTCTCTTTTAACAAAGTGCTAATTATTCTTAGACAAGATCTGACTGGTCCAGTAGAAGTGAACATTGACAAAGGATTCAACGAGGGATGATTATATTTCATGGAGAAAGTACTGGTTCAGTCCTGTCAAGAGGGATTTGTTAAAAGTCACAAGATCTTTTTCCTCAAACAACATTATTGTCTTTCAATAAGAAATACTTGGTATTTCTATTATTATAAGTCAAATATTAATTTACCAATATATTGTTCAATATTAATTAATCCTTGTTTCCCTCCAGCCCCTCACACAAACACACTTAAGTTAGAGAAGAAAAGATAAATCATTGCACTTGTTTCATATACATGTCCAGGTTCTAGCTTTAACTCTTTACTTTTCAGTTGTGTATTTTCACTCCATTGTACACTTTGGAAAAGCCAGATCTGACAAAAATCAATTTTTACTATTGACAAATTCAAAGTGCATCTTACACATTTCCAAGACTGTGAGAAAAAGTGAATAAAACCTTACCAGCCAGAGAGTTACATACAGGCTGATCTGGTTTTATATTGCTAGCTTATTGGCTTAGTCATTTTCCCTGATAAGTCTCAGGTGGTAAGTGCGTCAGCCACAGTACAGTGAGATGTAGGATCAATAGGGACTATACATTGCACATTCCAGGGCAGCTTATCACAGTCTTCCTGACTGGCAGGCCATCCCTGTTCAGACAGGGTCTATAACCCCCAACCCACTAAGCCCTCCTCTTCACGCTGTCCATTTCATCAGCTGACAGATCCTCTAGTTATTAGCCTCCTAGACAACAGCTCTTGTGGGGAGATTTGTCCTTCCACTTGGGCGATGTTTTAATTGAAGTGCTGTACCACAGTCATATTATTTTTTCATCAGATATATTAATTAAACATCTTTTTAAATAATGAAATAAATATTTCATTTGTTTTTTACTCCCATCTTTTCTCGAGAAAAGACTTCATAAAAAGAAAAGGCAATTTTTATCTGGCCCATCTGATAGCATTATCTCATACATTCATCCAATAAGAATTTTTGTATTTAAAATTGATATAATTATGGCATAACTTTTCGCTCTATTTAAAAAAATCTGTATGTCAAATGTAACCCTTGTATATCCAACCCTATGGCGGACTTTGTGTAAACATGCCTGCTTTCTCCTTTAAATCACCCACACAAACTTTATTTTCAGTGTGCAAAATAAATATGAAAATATTTTTCTTTGTAAAAATACAATATATATCTTTCTATTTAAGCTTGCCAGCAATTTATAAAGCTATAGTTCATTAATCCAAGCTGATCCTGTATTAGATATTAGATTATTTTTCTGTGGTTTATTAATTTTGATAACTTTTATATTTCTCTTCTTTTATTAAATAGGTTCTTATAATAATAAAAAATCAGATATGAGAAGAAGGGTTATTGCACAGTATATTAAGATATTTTACCACACATTCAGTGCCATTTCATACATAAATTATTAAGGTTAATAACTGTTTTTATGGACAGTATTTATACAGAGGGGTACAACGTGTTCTCTTGTGTTGCAGGTACCCAGGTGTAAAGATCACAAACTTCACCAACAGTTGGAGAAATGGCCTGGGCTTCAATGCCCTTATTCATGCACACAGGTGAGTAAGTCATTAGAGCCAAGTTTTAAAATTTAAAGATTGTTCTTGAATTTTCATATCTACAGCATGACTCAAAAGTGCTGAATTATAGGAGTCTGGAAACTTGAATATTATTGATAAAAGTGGAAAGGGGAGTTAATCATTGGCTATTTCATGCTACTGTTGGATTGGATTACTCTTCTTAGAGAGAAAGATTAATTTTCTCAAAGAGAGAGAGGGGGAAAGGGAAAGGGAGAGACTTTGGTTTATCTATTTAAAAAAGACTTCATTTATTTACTACTATATGCAGACAGGACATGTTCTTGGTTTGCGTTTGCATACGCATGTTAATTTGTTGTATTTACTTATGTTGTCGTACGTGATAAGGCATGAACTTATTTTAAAAGCTAAAAACCAAACCTGTCCATGTTGTGTCTATGGCTGTTGCTATGGGTAGAATGCTCCCACTGACCTTGAACCTAATGGTTGTTTGACACCTGTATGTCTGTATGTACAGACCAGACCTAATTGCGTACGAGGAGCTAATCCCCAGTGAACACATCAACAACCTGAACAATGCCTTCAATGTGGCTGATGACAAACTGGGTATCCACAAGATTCTGGATGCTGAAGGTATGTGTACCACTGGCAGCCTGGGGGCAGCAATACAGATATTTTCCCTTTGATCTTATTTTAGGGGAAAAGTAGATCTTGCCTTTATTGACCAGTTTAATCCAGAAACAGGAATAAAATATATAAAATAACTTAACCCTTTCCCTCATATAGACTCATTTTGACACACTCAATAGGTACCACATAAAGCCTGATCTGCAGAAAACCACAGTTAAACCTTACCAAATTTAATTATAAAGTCCTCATTTCCAGACTACTGAGGAGCAGCGAACAGCACAAAACCAGATCAGCCTGCGAGTTACTCGCAGGCTGATCTGGTTTTATGCTGTTCACATAGGTCTTTTCATGGTGTCCTCTATGAGGGAAAGGGTTAAAAACTATATAAGACAGATAAATATACTCGATTTTGTCCTGTGCTATTTTGAAGCCTCCTTATTGTTCTAAATATGACCATATCTGTTGTAAAGGTACTTTCTAAATATAACAAGATTGGTGGCAAATATTAATTAATTTTTCTATTCTGTCCAAGTTTGACTTTTTGGTATCCCTTTTTGAATGCCATAATACTTTCTTCTGGCTTTTTCTTCACATCAGTTGATGATGTTTTAGTGAATGATGATATTGTTAAGTGTTAATGATGATGATGATGATGATGATGTTAATGATGATGATGATTACAGATGTGGATGTGGAGAAGCCGGATGAGAAGGTCATCATCACATATGTGGCCTCCTACTACCACTACTTTGCCAAGATGAAGAGTGAAATGACAGGTGGAAAGAGAATTGCAAAGGTAAGGTATTTGACTGATTTCAAATGCATAATCAGAAAGGCACTTAGATACCCCATTAACTGCAGTCATGTGTGAAGCAAATGGTAATACATATAACAAAAAGGACATTAAAAACACATTTGAGCACCAAATCAGGCCTGTGTAAAACCACAATATGGGTTTATGTCATGTTCAGGCCTCCTGTTCTCAAAATACATTTAGCATTAATAGATCAAGCTTAAATTCAAAGTTTGTGAGGCTAGGCTGTGAAACAATGAAATTAAAGGGAAGGAATATATAAAAAGAATATCACAAATATTGCATGTGGTATAGGTTACCCATTGACTTAACAATCTTATGAAGTTGTACCTGCATAAGTAAAGACCAGGCAGGTATTTTAGCCTTTTTCGAAATGAAAATTAATTGAATACAGTGTCCAGTAATGACTTTAAAATTTGCATTATATGTGGTCATAAATTCCATGTTTAAAATTTTAGAATATGAATCTGCATAATTTGTTACAAAAAAAGCTTTTTATACCATATAGTCGTATAGTCAATTACAACATTAAGTGTAACATTCTAGTCTTCTTTGAATCATGTGGCAATACATGTATTGAGGCCATGATGAAGGATTCTTAAAAAAAAAAGTGACTATTTAGCAGGTCTGTGATGCATAAAACCTCATGAATTGAGATCCTCTACTAATAAATCAAAGACCTTTTTCTTTATAAACATGCAAAAGATAATATGAGTGCAACATTTCTATTTTCTAGTTTAATTTATAAGGTAGTTCTAGATCTTCAAAATTTTGAGATGAGGAAATCTCATGTTGAGAAGCAAGGCCTTATACACACTACATAGCCGCTTTGTCCCCTCCAGATCGTTGGCTCCATGCTGGAGCTAGAGAGGATGGTGGATGACTACGAGACACTGACCACCACATTGCTGGAGTGGATCAAGGCCAAGATCACCACGCTGAATGACCGTAACTTCCCAAACTCACTGGAGGGCATACAGAAGGAGCTGATACACTTCAAGGAATACAGGACAGTGGAGAAACCTCCCAAGTAGGCATTCTGGTGTTTCTGTTTATGGGGATTTAAAGCTGTTTTATAAATCATCAGATTCTTTAACTTACTTAGATCCTTTACCACTTGACTGACCATTGCAGCTGGAATAAAATCACTCTGTTGGTATTATTTTATACTGGTTGCTACAGTTCAGGGACCCATTTCACTAAACTGTAAACAAGCAAATAGAATAAATTATTTTAAAAAAAGGAAAAAATTGTTTTTTAAAATTTTACATCTGTGAATCATGCTTATGAAAGTTTTTTTCAGTAAAGATTAGTGAAAAGGGTCCCAGTACTTTTGAAGAAAAGAAAAATTAAAAGTAGTTCATACTGAGAATTGATTTTAGTCTTGCCTAGCATTCCAGTGGTATAATATTTTGTAAAAGACAACCAAGAGGAAGGGTTAAATCAGTTGTAAGTTGAGGTATTGATGACTTTCTCATACTTGTATAAGGTTGGAAAATAAGGGTTGGTAAGCATAAGAGCATCAAATAAATCATGATAAGAAAGTTGCTTTAAGCTAGTAGTGGTGTTTGTCTCAGAATAGCTAGACTTATAATTTGAAAGATGTGCGTAACAATATAGTAATGTATTGTCATTCTTAGTCTTTTCATTAAAAAATTAAGTAAGGTTATACTCCAGTAATGAAATAAATATATAACGGAAATGTATAGATATAATGAGTCCTTTTATTTCTTTGTTAGGCTGCGAGAGAAAGGCAACATTGAGGCACAGTTTTTCAACATCCAGGCCAAACTGAAGGCCAATGGACAGAAGCAGTACAACCCTCCAGAGGGTCTCTTCATACACGACATAGAGAGTGCCTGGATGAGACTAGAGAAGTCCGAACACGGCAGAGAGACTGCTCTCCGTGATGAATTGATTAGGTAGGGAGACCTTTCGCTCATGTATCTCCAAAGTTTGCTATTTGCCATGACATAGGAAAGTCACTGAAGAAAGTTCTGGTATATTTCCGTTGTACATGGTACTCAGTATAAGGGTATTTTCAGGACTGGTTGGCCCGGTGTCAGGATTATGTGACTGGTTGTGGTATCATGCCACTTGTCTACTGCATGGCATCACAGTGAGGCATCATTATAACTGTCTTATAATGTTAACAGTCTCCAAAAGACTAAAATACTGTCAGTGGGATAATAATCTCAAAGATACTGTAAGTGTTCTTTGCAATTTTTGCTCATCCCTTTTTTTAAAAAAATTTCCTTTTTTAAAATTTAATTTAAATCAAGTGAGATGTTTCTGCAGTATTTATAAAACATTCATTCATTTCTTTTAGGCAGGAAAGATTGGAACAGTTAGCTCAAAGATTTAGACGAAAGGTAAGGGTGATGATTCTTCTTAATTTGTTATTTTTAAAGATTGTCACATATAAAAGATAAAATAAAACACACATCTTTTGACATGTTGATGTGTCTTTTAATGACTAATCTTTTTTTTCCTTTATAGTTAAGCTTTTTTCATGTGAATTATTGATTAGTTTATGATGGGCTGGTATTACAGGCAGAGATTCGAGAATCGTGGCTGATGGACATGACCCAGATCCTGGACGAGGAGATGGTGTGTAACAGTGCCGCCCAGGCTGAGGCTGCCATCAAGAAACATGAGGCCATCAGCGCTGAAATTCTTGCCAGGGTATGCCGAGTTACCTCCCCTTCGTCTTTGGATATCACAACTTGATTTCTTATATTTTGCTTTCTGCTGCATCTCACCTCAATTTCACAAAGTGATTTGAAGATTATTGAAACATATTGTCTCATTGCTTACTGCCCTATTTTACAAAATGCTTCATATTGTTGAGTCAAGTATTGTAGTGTATTACCTGTTGTGATAACTCTTTAACACTTCCTTATCAGAATAATCAGATTTATGTTTTTGTCATACTATACTGCCATGTTAGTGGAGGAGAAGGTCATTATAAATTGCCTTATGATAGCATTATCCCTCATTCCTGATCAGAATGTAGCTTCAGACAGTTGTGCAAAACAGTATGAGACTTGACTTGTCTGTTGTGTTATATATCCTCTTCAGAGAAATTTGGGATATATGTAAGAATTATGCTCATCCTGTCCTTTCATGTCGCGCAACAGCTTCTCACAGCCTACTCTCACATTACATGAAGATGGGTTGGGATGTGGGGATATCACCTATAGTGATAGTTCTGGTATCCATTCACAACAATGGGGCACATTATACTGAAGAATTTGTTTTTGTTTCCCATTACAGAAAGACAGATACAAGGCACTGAACACACTGGCAGTGGAACTTGTGCAGGGCAACTATCACCAGAAAGCTGCTGTACAGAAAAAGTGAGTCTCATTGTTGTAGATATATAGCCATTGAGCGACCATATGTTTTGGTGGAATGGTTGAGTTTCTGTTGATCTGTAGTTTGAATGGACTTTCCCTGATTACTGAAATTTTTCACTTGCGTATCCAGAAGCTATTCTAGGATATGTTGTATCATAGGTTGTTGACCTGCCGTGTGTTTGGTTACCATTAAAAGCTCCTAAGGTTAGTGTTTACATCCCTGTTAAATCATAGTGTATCAAATGCAAGCAGGAAACAGCTCAAAAAATATTGTGAACAGTTACAAGCATTAACATTTACTGAATACAAGGCAGGCAGGTTTACACATAATTACAACCAAAGAAAAAAAGAAACAAAAAAACACATGGATTTGTTTGTAAAACTGAATGTTAGTAGTGCTGACCTAGCCATGGAAAAAAAAATCCCTGAACAACAGGCAAAGTTTGGGCATAAAATGTTTACAATAAAAACTTAATGAGTGCATTGTAATGCAGGCATAGGATTTTTCATAGTAACGTGATCTGATACAGGCTCGATTGTCACTACTTAATTGGAAGGCATGTATCTTTAGTATACTTAGCCTTGAATGCCATCTGGTTTTAGGGGTCATTGAATAGTTGAACACTTTTTTTTATGATGGTTAGTTCTTTAGTCATATAATGGACACAAAGTGATACTGAGTACTTCAATTTGAGCAGTTTTTTTGTATGTTGTTTCATATACCATAAAGATTGTATGTTCGTTACTAGTAAACCAAAATCCATTGCAATTAGAATTAGGTATGAAGCATTGTTTATATGATTTTTTTCAGAAATGTATATTGAATATTCAGACTTATAATTTGTATTTACAAACAGTAAAATAGAAGTATGGAAGGGGAATTATGTATTTTCTCTCTGTGAATGAAAAAGAGTTACCCCCCCCTTAGATGAATAAGTTACTATTGCTGTATACTTTATAGAAATATCAGGTAACAGTGAAGATGGTCGATGCTTTGTAATGAGTAAGAAAAAATTAATGAAGAATTTATTCTTACACTCGTATTCAATCAATTAAAAATACAAATGGTCAGGTTTCAACAATATTTATGAGCAATTGTTGCAATCAGTTTGTCTCACGTAAAAAGAAATAAAGATCTGTAAATTCTTTCTTCATTGGCCATGTATATTTATGTAACTTGTTTTCACAGAATAAAGCCATCTGTGTGATCATGATGTTTCAATTGACGTAATGCTGAATTTGTTGTTTGAGTTGAGGAAATTCTAAATATAAGATATTTTGTGAGGCGCAGTTGAGTTTCAAGAAGGCAGATCAGATTTCAGTTGAAAGACCTGTTCAGGTGAAAAAGAAATTTCAATCAGATTTGTCTACTGTTGTCTGGTATGGTGTAAAAACTTTTATGAGTAAAGGGATGGTACTAATATTGTTCCCAGTCTAAGCCACACCCCTCTTTGTCTCTAGGGATGAGTACATCAAGAAGAAGTGGGAGGAGTTACTGGCCAAACTAGACAAGAGGAAGCAGACCTTGTCTGGGTTCAGTAACCTGATGACCATGTTCCGGGAGATAGAGACCATACAGGAGGAACTCAGGGACGTGGAGGTGAGATCTCATTGGTCAGCCTGGCCACACCCTCTGGCATAGGGTTGTTATACACGGTGTTCAGTAGTTGATCATCTTCAATGACCTGAAAGTATCCAGTGATATAGACAGGAAAATGTTTGCCTCCTGGCACACATTGACTCTACACCTGATGGTTATGGGTTCACAGCCATAATATGTGGGCTTATTGTTCATGACCTCAGGTTTAAAGTAATGGTCCAACCATTGAACTATGGAGAGTCATAGGAATTTGTAAATAAAAAAGAAACAAATTTAAGCCATCTAACTTTGCTAGACCTTTCTTTAAGAATATTTGTCACATTTACTTGTGATGTAGCAGAAATAAAACTTTTTGAGGTTTAGAGTACAGTTTTGGGGAAAAGTGCAAAGATCTTGTTCCTAAGTTTTTCCTCTTTCCTCCCTCAGGTCAAGGTGAAGACAGAGGACTGTGGGAAGCACCTTCAAGCAGTGGAGGACTACCTTCACCAGCACAGTCTGCAGGAATCGCAGCTGCACAGTCTGGCCAAGCGGGTCCGCAACCTGAACCGACGATCCAAGAGCTACGCCGACCCGGACCACACAGAGATGAAAGTGCTGGAGCAGAGGCTTGATGATTTGAATGCAGAGATGGAGAGGTGAGTGGGTCTGGAGGATGAAATGTCAAAGGTGGATGTTAGGTTATGTATTGGTTTGACATGCATGCCATATATCCATTTTATTACATTTATACAGTGAAAAGGTGGTGAATTAACTTTGAAACTATTAAATGAATTTTTATTTATGGGTTTTTTTTCTTTTCAAAATATTGTACAAATTTATGTACCAATATCAAATTTGAGTGATAAGGCATTTTCTTTATTTTTAAATTTAAATCCAATCACTTTAGGTGGAATGATAGTATATTGGTTTTGCCCTTTGTGAGGATATTTTCCATGGTCATTTGTAAAATAAAGTGTGATCTTGCTCAACAAATATCCTTTGTATCATAACAATGAGGACACTTATGTAAAATATCACACTATCACATACATGTAGATACCACACACACTTAGTATTGTGGTTGTATGACCTTTTTCTCCTCCACATACTCAGTATTGTGATTGACCGACCTATTTCTCCTCTCCACACACTTAGTATCGTGATTGTACAACCTATTTCTCTTCCACACAATCAATATTGTGATTGTACAACATATTTTTCCTCCACACACACTCATTATCTTGATTGTACAACCCATTTCTTCTCCACACACTCAATATCTTGATTGTATGACCTATTTCTCCTCCACACACTCAGTTTTTGTGATTTTGCAAGCTATGTCTCATCCACACACACACTCATTATCGTGATTGTACAACCTATTTCTCCTCCACACACGCAGTTTCATGATTGTACAACCTATTTCTCCTCCACACACTCAGTATCATGATTGTATGACCTATTTCTCCTCCACACACACTCAGTATTATGATTCTACAACCTTTTTCCCCTCCACAAACACAGTATCGTGATTATATAACCCATTTCTCCTGTCCCTACACTTAGTATTCTGATTGTACGACCTATTTCTCCTCCACACACTCAGTATCTTGATTGTACAACCTATTTCTCCTCCACACACTCTGTATTGTGATTGTACGACCTATTTCTCCTCCACAAACTTTGTACTGTGATTGTAAGCCTATTTCTTCTCCACACACTCAGTATAGTGATTGTATGACCTATTTCACACACTCAGTATCATGATTGTACAACCTATTTCTCCTCACACACACTCAGTATCATGATTGTACAACCTATTTCTCCTCCACACACTCAGTATCATGATTGTACAACCTATTTCTCCTCCACACACACTCAGCATTGTGGTTGTACAACCTATATCTCCTCCACACACACTTAGTATCATGATTGTACAACCTATTTCTCCTCCACACACACTTAGTATCATGATTGTATGACCTATTTCTCTTCTACACACTCTGTATCGTGATTGTACAACCTATATCTCCTTCCAACACACTCAGTATTGTGATTGTACGACCAATTTCTCCTCCACACATTCAGTGTCTTGATTGTATAACCTATTTCTTCTCCACACACTCAGTAACTTGATTGTACAACCTATTTTTCCTCCACACACTCTCAGTATCATGATTGTACAACCTATTCCTCCTCCACACACACTTACATACATGCCATATCTCCCGGCGGGAGATTAAATCTCCCGGGATTTCGACTTGTCTCCCGACCTCCCGCCGGGAGGTGAAAATCTCCCGGTCTGACTTAAATCAAACCGGTTTCCCTTTGAACTCAGTATAATCCATTCTATTACCAAACTATGATACAGCATCAGGAAGGTTACGTAAGAACATGTGTTAGTATCAATCCTGACCAGTGTGCTGTACACAGCCACAAGCAATGTGTGATTGTCCTTATCCAATCAAATTGCGTGATTCAGACAGGTAGCAGATTCGCCAGTCTATCAGTTGAAACAATTATCGTCGGGTCATTAGCAGCTATCAAGGCAATACTAAAGCTAGAATGAGTAAGGTTAGAATGCATTTGGTACATTGTAATAAAGACGTAAATGATTGCTTTAGTATATCTTACCAGGGATAAAAAGGTCCCGGAGAATAGCTAATCCTTACTTACCGGAAGTGTAAACAATAAATGATAATTAGATCAGCTGTTTACCAATCATTTAAATCGTAACAAAACTCGTCATATAGACACATCATATAAAGTACACCTCAGCTAGCGGTAAATTGCAAATGAAGTGCAATTTTCACACCGACGCTGATTTGATTAACAACGGATATCGTCTGCTGAATAATTTACTATAATGAGAATGTGCTGATCGGAAGAGTTGGGTAACCACTTCATATCACCATACCGTACACGATAAATATTTTCAGCGAAATAATATTTTAGCTAAAAGCAGTTTAATTATGAAAAAAAAAAAACACAGACAGGTGAAAATATTATTAAATATGATATGACTCTTTATCTTTATCTTTATTCATCCCCATTAATTAAAACCATATAATCAGAAATCATTCAATAAATCAAAGATACTGTATCAATTTAAATGTGTTTGATGTAAGTGGCATGACCTCTGATTTGGTACAAGGTAGTGTTGCATTTAATGTGAAATGGTGCTTGTGGAAAGTTAAGTTGCTATTTGAATAAGATATCTATTAATAAATTTTGAGATTTTTTTAGATATTCTTTTTAAAGGTATTTTCATTAATGCAATACACAGTATATAATATAAACTGTTAATGAATTTAATGGAGGGTAATCAAATGTGTATTTTTTTTTTAATAATAACGTCTCTTTGATATATGTCGTAAAATCTCCCTGGCTGGACCCCAAATCTCCCTGTGAAAATTTCAAAACCTCCCTGGGAGACCTACTGAAAATATGGCATGTATGCACTTAATATCATGATTGTATGACCTATTTCTCCTCCATACGCACTGTATTGTGATTGTTCAACCTATTTCTTTTCCGCACACTCAGTATCGTGATTGTATGACCCATTTCTCCTGTACCCACACTTAGTATCGTGATTGTATGACCTATTTCTCCTGTACCCACACTCAGTATCGTGATTGTATGACCCATTTCTCCTGTACCCACACTTAGTATCGTGATTGTATGACCCATTTCTCCTGTACCCACACTTAGTATCGTGATTGTATGACCCATTTCTCCTGTACCCACACTTAGTATCGTGATTGTATGACCTATTTCTCCTCCCCAGAGTGAACAACATGAGCAACAAGCGGAAGAAGAACTTGGAGGTTGCCAAGCAGTACTACCAGTTCCTGCAGGACGCTGAAGAGGAGGAGCAGTGGGTCCTTGAGAAGATGGCCATCGTTAAAGCAGGTCGACACTGGCAAGGACCTCAATGCTGCCTGCGTTCTGCTAAAAAAACATGAGGCAGGTGTCTTTAAGGCGTTCTCAGCTCTCCATCTGTGACTATTAATATCATCAATTAAGTTATATATTTTATTTTAAAAATGATTTTATGCTTTTTGCCATGCAAGCTTAAAGTATTGATGAAACAGCAGATTGGCTATAAATCTGATTAAGTCTGTTAATATCTCTGAGGGCAGATACTATTTAATACTGCTTGCAAATGTCACTCTAGTAATTCTACACTAACCGAACATATTTTAGATATCTACTCATTTAAGTTCTGATCTCTGATTGCTTTCAAAACAATCTTTTTTATACCCCCGAAACGAAGTTTGTGGGGGTATATAGGAGTCACCCGGTGGTCGGTCGGTCGGTTGGTCGGTCGGTTGGTCGGTCGGTCCAGCGGTCCGTTGCATTATTGGAATTCAATACAACTTCATGCAATGATCAAGCACATGGAGAGGAAGTGCAGTGCACAAGAACCATAACTCCATCTTGACTTATTACAGAGTTAT
Organism: Solen grandis; assembly: GCA_021229015.1. Lineage (NCBI taxonomy): Eukaryota > Metazoa > Mollusca > Bivalvia > Adapedonta > Solenidae > Solen > Solen grandis. The sequence continues at coordinate 30,100,462 of CM037784.1, forward strand.
TGCCCTTTGTATTTTTTCCTTGTCCGGAGTATAACTTGTAACCTTGTCCGGAGTATAAGTTGTAAAGTACTGATTGGATTTCAAAACAATTTCATACAATGGTCAAGCACAATGAGAGGAAGTGCAGTGCACAAGAACCATAACTCTATCTATAGGAATTACAGAGTTATTGCCCTTTGTTACTTTTCCTTGTCCAGAGTATAACTTTTAAACTACTGGTTGGATTTCAAAACAATTTCATACAATGGTCAACCACAATATGAGGAAGTGCAGTGCACAAGAACCATAACTCTATCTGGAGTAATTACAGAGTTATTTCCCTTTGTTACTTTTCCTTGTCTATAGCATAACTTAAAAAACTGGTTGGAATTCAAAACAATTTCATACAATTGTCAACCACAATAAGAGGAAGTGCAGTGCACAAGAACCATAACTCTATCTATTGTAATTACAGAGTTATTGCCCTTTGTTACTTTTCCTTGTCCGGAGCTTAACTTTAAAACTACTGGTTGGAATTCAAAACAATTTCATACAATGGTCAAGCACAACCTGTGTAACCCGGCCAAAAATCTGGAAAAAAAACTAATGTAAAAATGTCTTTTTCATACTCTTCTTCTTAATCCTAATAACTTCATCATTTCTAAAGCAGTATTGCGGGGGTATTAATCACATTTAGTGATAGTTCTAGTTCAAAATTGATATGCTTTATATTTTTGTTATGTTGATAATCATTATTAATTTCTCCTATGATACATTTCTAATTGTGTTGATAGCAACTAGAGGCAGAAATGGTGGGCCGGTTCCCTGTGTGTGAGAAGGTGTGTGGTGTGGGCCAGGACCTTGTTAACAGAGGGCACCATGCAAGGTCTGAGATTGGTTCCCGGATACGCAGCCTCATGGACAAGTGGAAGCAGTTGCAGGAACTAGCAGCAGCCAAGAAAACCAAACTTGAGGACGGGATAGAGGCACACCAGGTAAAAATTTCTGGTCTACACTGTGTCGTTTTACTTTTTCTGTAAATCTTCAACGTGAGTGCAGAGCATTTGCCTCAGTTCTTTTATTTTGTAGGAAGAATTTCAAGTTACTATGGAAGTATATAACTGCCTTAAAGCAACCCTAATAAGTGAGATTTGTGTAAGCAAGGGGTCATGGGTTTGAGTCCCAGTCTGGCTGAGCATTTTTGTTACGAAAGACCTGATAGATACAAAAGAATCCATGTGTCATGTTTGTTCTGTTTCCAGTACTACACAGATGCAAATGAAGCAGAGTCCTGGATGAAGGAGAAGATGCCACTGGTGACGAGCGATGACTACGGAAAAGATGAGGCCAGTGCTCAGGGCCTACTGTCTCGACACAACCGCCTAGAGGGTGAGGTGAAGGCTTTCAGTAGTGAGATCAAGCGTCTGGATGAGCTGGCTCAACTCATGACCAAAGCAGCCAGTGAACACAATGTGAGTAGAATAGTTTGCTACATTACAAAACAGTATGGCTGATTATTAAAGATATTCTTATAGCATGCTTTATTACAAAATTGTTATAGATTTACATGGAAGTAATGTGTCGGTGTTCTAAATTAATGTTAATAAGGCATTCATGCTAGTGGTGATGTGGAGATTATAGTGAGGCTCCCAATGATGACAGAAATTACAGATTTTACATTAATCAATTGGTTGCTAAACACACTTGATATCTGGCTTTCCTGTGATGGTATAGATTTGCGTCCATCCCACTTTGGTCAGTAATGTATTCATTCATACAATCATAGATGCTTGATTTTGATTGGACAGGTAGATGTCATGTGACCTCTTGTTCTTCTTTCTTTTATAGTAATGGCTAATAATCATTTTCTGATCATGATGGCCATGCGTTGGGATTAGTTAAGAGATAGATTGTTAGGCCCCCAAAGCAACTGTAGTTTACAATGAAATGAGTAGCCGTTTAAGATACTCACAAAAATATTTCACAGTGTCACAAATATGGCATTTGTAGCCACATAATGTAGAAGGTATAGTGTTTAGTTCCAATGGTAGGTGTAGGGCATGTGAGTGATGGGATAATTTGACTGGCATGGTGTTACAGTGTGGCAATACTATATCAGTCTCTATATCAGTCTGGTGTAGACAAAGATATACAGTTAGTGTGAGTCTCATCCCAACCAAACAGAAATAGGTGTAGTGCCCACAACCCACTTATGTCAGAAATTGTTTATCAAGCATACCAGGAGAAGAATGTAAACCCAGATTGATAAATTCGAAGTAGATGATTGAGACATGTATTACTTTTGTCCTTGTGCAGATATCCCTGGAGAAGTTCAAGCCGCAGAGAATGGGGAGAAGTCGGATGAGGAGTCGTATGAGGACCAGGTGGTGGAACGTCCGCACGAGATTGAGGTGGAGGAATTGAGGGAGCAGGAAGTTCTGCAGGACGTGGTGGAGAGACGGACCATACCCCAGGTCCGCGCCAGCTACCAGTACCGTGGGCAGGGCATGATGATCGAGAAGGGGGAGGTAAGCAGATGATTATTTAAAGTTTTAAGTATGGTGTTGTTAAGTTATGTCTATTTCAGCATAACCTGTAAACCATTCAGGTACTCATTTTATTCCTTGCTAGACCATTGTAAAACCAGGTCAGACTGAAAGCAATGTGTAATGATTATATTAACATGGTATATACAAAGCACTGACAAGAAGAGAACTGTATAAACCCTCATCAATCTGTTTGTTACTTGCAGTCTGATCTTGTTTGATACTGGTCATTAGAACATAGTGCTTGTTTAATGGCTGACATGGAGATGCAAACATGCTGCTTACACAAACCTCTGCCCTTTTGTGTATTCAAATCTTTATACAAGCTTTGCCCTTAGGTCTACATGCCAGACTCATTATGGTCCAATTAAGATGCTGTCCTGTTTGATAAATTGATCAGCACCGAGTCAATATGAGGACTTAATTGTCATATTGATTGGGTCTCTGTAAACAAACAGATATTTGCATGCAGAGTCTATTGAAAATATCCAAAGTCACAAAGTCTCTTGTTTCAGCAGTAAAAAAGCATTTACAGAAAAGGCCATTTGGATGAAGATGAAAAAAAATTTGGATTGATTATTAACTATAGATATTTGCTGAGAGAGAGAGATAGAAAAAGAGAGAGAAAAAGAAATTATATCACTTTACTATTACATCTTATATACATAAATATTTTGCAAACAAAATAATTATAAATATTTTTTTTTTGTGATATGACAAAAGCATTGAATATCAGATGAAAAAAAAAAATGTTTCTAAGCAACATGCTATATTGCACAATAATATTTAACAATAAATCTGTTCAGCCATGAACATTTTAACATAATATTTGGATTTCATTGAAACACAGGCTGATCTGTTGTCAAATTTTCCAGGGTGATCTCAAGAACTGGGGAATGGTTTGTGCCATTGGTCAGTTGGTTGACAGTAATTTGAACTTCTTGTTGTACATCTAAATTGTGCTGTCCTGTGGGGACTTGATTATCTTCTAGATTGATTTCTTCATTGTTTTTTTTATCAGCACCATTGCATCGTTCCATTACGTTGCTTGAGAATGCGATATCTTGATTATTCTTGTCATCCAAAGAAAAAGTGGCAGTGCTTTGTTGTTGCCCTATAATTGTATTTCCAAAACTGCGAAAACATGTGGCAATGATAATTTGCTTATAGGCTTGTCGGAAATCCCGACGAAATATACCATAGATCAGTGGATTTATAGCACTTGCGACGTAGCCAAGCAATGAGGCTGTGAGGTTCACTGCATTTGGGACAATGTTTGGTTTTGAGGCAGATACCTTAATGAGTTTAGTAACACTGAATGGAGTTGTGCAAATAAAATATGCAAGCACCACAACCAAAAGGCTCCAGACAATTCGACTTTTCTCAGACAATTTCTTACGTAGATATTTTCCTTTCTTTACTGTACATGTTGAGACTTGTATTTGATTCTTTTGCTTTTTTACTTCCTTAAGAATTTTAACGTAGCAATATATAAGGACCATGCCAGGTCCTAGAAAACACAACAGAAATGCTGAAATGACATAGATAAGGGATGCAGGACGATGCAGTTGCCATTGAATGGCACAAATCGCTTCCCAATAGTCAAAATCTACCCAGCCCAAAACAGAGGGCACAAGCCCAAATGTTACTCCCTGTATCCATGTGTAGATGATGACAAACATCATTCGTGTCCGGGACACTTGCCCTTCATAAGCGAGTGGATGGAGGACAGCATGGTACCTGTCGATGCTGATGCTACAGAGAGTGAGCATGGAAACGATGATGAGGCAGTAGTTGATGGCGCAGACACAGTCGCACCAGGCCCGACCCAGGGGCCATGTGTCTGATACCAGGACCGCCAAGGCACTGAGCATGACCAGCACTGAGTTACACATGTCTGTCACACACAGGTTGATTATCAGCATGTTTGCTTGCTCTTTACGAAGATTGCGATGGTAACAGACAATGAAGATTACAGCAATGTTTCCAATGAGAGCAGTCAATATGGTTAGAATCAGGAATAGGCTAGCGATAACTGTCTCATAGCTGGTTCTGAACTCATACTGCTGCTTGGCAGTAAGGCTGGTGACCGAGACATTCTCCCACAAGGTATCGTTCCCTGGTTCACTCGCAGACATTGCTGTTAGAAAATGTCCAGGGACTCCATCTGGAATGGAAAAATAAACATGCTGAATAGCCATTAGTGGGTGGGTGATCAGTTAATTTTACAAGTTAATTTAAATTTTGTTACTGGAATATGAAGCATGATATTAACTCCTCCAAAAAATGAAGAAAAAATATGAGACTTAAATCTCAAGAATTAGCATCATTTGTAACCTTAAAGTCTTGTTTGTTGTTTTATTTTTATTTTCTGCTCTTGTTCTAGGAGTATTCTGATATTGAATGGTTTTTGATAATTTTTGAAAATTATTTTAAATTTAAGTCAAGATGTTTGAGTGTTTTTTGTGTCATTTGCTGTAAGCTAAGGTGACACACAGGGATCATTTATCATCATCTGTCTGTCACACTTCTTCTGTCAGGCTACATTATATGTTCCCAGGAATGCTGCTTGTTTACTTTTTTCATGATCCTGTTATGGGTATTTAACTGTTTATTGTGCAATTCAATGTGGCCAATGGTTATAGTGTCCCCTCCATAACCTAGTGGTTGTGGGTTTGATACCCAGTCACAATAGACCAAAGTTGTTAAAAAAAAAAGGTACAAGTATATCTCACTTATGCATGCCAGACAACAGGATAGTAATCCATAAGGGGAGTTCCAGGACTGGTTGCCTCAGTGTTAGGTTGATGTAACTACATGTGGTATTATGCTACCTGCCTATGGCGTGATATCACAGGGAGGCAGCACTTTATATGTCTGCATAGACAAAATTCTACTGCTGACTGAAATGCTCTCAGAGGGACATTCAGTCAGAGCAGACAAATACTTCATCATGCTTAATTGAAATTGGGCAGATAATTTATGTGATGAAAGCATGTAAAGTTCAAATATGTTGTAAAGAAATGTGAGGTCTTGTGAAGATATTCATTGTTTTGGTATTTTTGTATTGTTTCTTTGTTGTCAGAGGGAATGATATGTTAACTTGCCTAGATGGCTGGATACAGATCAACATTAAGTAGAATAATTGATAACTTTGCTAATTACCTTCCAGACATGCCATTCTACACCATGTTAGAACTGAGACAAACAGGGTGAGGTTGCATTATGATATAAGACCAGAGACAAACCCGGTTAGATGGCATTTCTTGGTCTGATAACACCATATTAGACCAGAGACAAACCAGGTCAGATGGCAGTTCTTGGTCTGATTACATGTTAGACCAGAGACAAACCAGGTCAGATGGCAGTTCTTGGTCTGATTACATGTTAGACCTGAGACAAACCAGGTCATATGGCAGTTCTTGGTCTGATTACATGTTAGACGACGGTCTGATTACATGTAAGACCAGAGACAAACCAGGTCGGATGACAGTTCTTGGTCTGATTACATGTTAGACGACGGTCTGATTACATGTAAGACCAGAGACAAACCAGGTCATATGACAGTTCTTGGTCTGATTACATATTAGACCGGAGACAAACAAGGTCAGATGGCAGTTCTTGGTCTGATTACATATTAGACCAGAGACAAACCAGGTCGGATGACAGTTCTTGGTCTGATTACATGTAAGACCAGAGACAAACCAGGTCGGATGACAGTTCTTGGTCTGATTACATGTAAGACCAGAGACAAACCAGGTCGGATGACAGTTCTTGGTCTGATTACATGTAAGACCGGAGACAAACAAGGTCGGATGACAGTTCTTGGTCTGATTACATGTAAGACCAGAGACAAACCAGGTCGGATGACAGTTCTTGGTCTGATTACATGTAAGACCGGAGACAAACAAGGTCAGATGGCAGTTCTTGGTCTGATTACATATTAGACCGGAGACAAACAAGGTCAGATGGCAGTTCTTGGTCTGATTACATATTAGACCAGAGACAAACCAGGCCAGATGTCAGTTCTTGGTCTGATTACATGTAAGACCGGAGACAAACAAGGTCAGATGGCAGTTCTTGGTCTGATTACATATTAGACCAGAGACAAACCAGGTCGGATGACAGTTCTTGGTCTGATTACATGTAAGACCGGAGACAAACAAGGTCAGATGGCAGTTCTTGGTCTGATTACATATTAGACCAGAGACAAACCAGGTCGGATGACAGTTCTTGGTCTGATTACATGTAAGACCGGAGACAAACCAGGTCAGATGGCAGCTTTTGGTCTGATTACATGTTAGACCAGAGACAAACCAGGTCAGATGGCAGTTCTTGGTCTGAATATTGTTCATTGTTTATATTATGCACACAATTATGACCAGATGAATGGTATAAGAAGCAATGAATTCTCTGCCATTCAGACTGTGTAGAATCTGAGCTACATTATTGTATGAGCAACTGAGGAAACCTTGATCAGACATTTCTCTCCAGGATCTGGGTTAGCTCTGTTTTGTAAGGAGTCATAATGCGTCTAAATTAGGTAAAGAGTTTATCTATTCAAATCAGCTGCTACTGAGAAATGCCTTCTGTCAGACTAGGTTTGACTGAGGTAAACTGTTGTGTTTGATGACTTTACTGGGTGTTGAAGGGTTAAGGTGTGACATCTCTCTCTGATAAATCTTGTTTATTCATGGATCTCTCTTGGTTCAAACTTTGTTTGCTTGACTGTGAACTCTGTTGTCATTACAGGAAGCAAAAACAGTGCAATTGTTGGAACAAACACAGACACACAAAAAAAAAACATATCAAAATTATTTGGAATGATAGCAAAATTGATAAAAATGATTGAATTATATATTCAGTTGATATCATGGAAAAACAAAGCCTTTCATTTGATACCCATATTACATGTATTTAACCCTTTCCCTCATAGAGGACACCATGAAAAGACCTATGCGAACAGCATAAAACCAGATCAGCCTGCGAGTAACTTGCAGGCTGATCAGGTTTTATGCTGTTCGCTGCTCCTCAGTGGTCTGGAATGAGGATTTTTATTAAATTTGGTAAGGTTTAACTGTGGTTTTCTGCAGATCAGACTTTATGTGGTACCTTAGCTGTCATTCATGTGTTTAGTATTCTTGGTCAGAATGTGTATCTAGCTCAAAGTCCACCAGTATTACTTAGTGCTATACTTAAATTGACAAAAATGTGGTCCGTTGCAGTTATTCAAGTACATGATTAAGTTGACTAAATGTATAGAATTATATTTTGACCAATGCAGTATTTTTCAAAATTTTTGATTGGTTTAATTTGTACTAGGTTAAATGGATAACCTAATATATGTTTCGCACTTGTGGTCAACCTTTGTGCAGATGCATGTAGAGGGGGACTTGGACAGTATCGTCAAAACATAATTTCATACATACATTTGAGTTAAGCTGTTAAATTCGTTAAACCCTCCATAACAAACCTAAACCTATACATAAACTACAAGTATGATAAGTAAGTATCAGTAGTTGTTAAGAAATGAAATATTTTAGTATTCACTCTGAGAAACTAGAACAATGAAGTTCGCCCCAAAGTATTTAAGTATTACCTAGAGCTAAGTATGGTTGGTGGAAATTGAGTCAACTCTTCTTAAAGTGTACAAGTCACATTTTGTATTTGGGTATGAAGTAGGCTCTGTGTGTTAGAGAGAGAGATAGAGATGAGATGGGATGGGATGGGATGGATGGATGGTGATCAAAATTAAAGAGAGAGAGAGAGCTCTTCATGAATGTGAGAAAAAAAAGTACTGTTGGTTATTGTAAACTTGTGGTAAAAATATCCTTCCTCAATAGGTAACCACAGCTCAAGTTTAAGTGCATGTAAATAATACTGATGGCGTTTTTTGTACAGTCTTCATTTTCCTAAGGTTTAAAATCTCTGTTGAAAGTTTATGGAAGAAATGCTGAAGCATTTCACTTCATTTCTAGCAGTTTCCCTTTGAGTAACAAGAGAGTATCTCTTATACATGATGATGATTTAGTTTATAAACCTTGAAAATCTGTTCACATTGTAAAATAAAGAATTTGAATATGTTCTCCTTTTCATTTTAAAAAATATCACATTTTTATGCTCACCGAAGGTGACGCATATAGTCGCCGCTTCGTCCGTCCGTCCGTCCGTCCGTTCGTCCGTCACACTTTCCTTGTCCGGACTATTTCTCAGGAACTAACAGCTTGAATTCAACGAAACTTTATGGGAAGCTTTATTACCAAGAGGAGATGCGCATATCGTCAGCATGACCCGATTCCTAAATTTTTCACAGAGTTAAGGCCCCTTGACTTTTTGGCCTATAGTACATATTGCATGATTCTTGTCCGGGCTATTTCTCAGGAACTAATGGCTTGAATTCAATGAAACTTTATGGGAAGCTTTATTACCAAGAGGAGATGCGCATATCGTCAGCATGACCCGATTCCTAATTTTTTCACAGAGTTAAGGCCCCTTGACTTTTTGGCCTATAGTACATATTGCATGATTCTTGTCCGGGCTATTTCTCAGGAACTAATGGCTTGAATTCAACAAAACTTTATGGGAAGCTTTATCACCAAGAGTAGATACGCATGTCGTCGGCGTGACCTGGTTCCTCAATTTTTCACAGAGTTATGGCCCATACTACCATGTTGTTGACTGAAATTCATGTCATTTGCCTAATTTAACGGGAGATATCATTTAAACAAAACCCCACAAAATTCAATATGCTAGTAATGTCAATCATAATCATGTCAGCTAATTGTTGTTTAGGCCATTATACACTATTTCAAATATCCAGTCATTTGTCAAGAGTGTTGGTTAACCTCTTTGATATGAGCACACATTGAAATGTATGACTTAATTTTCAGTAGTATAAAAACTTAAAAAAAATCAATGAAAGATCTGATGAGTAACACGTATTATCATATTAAATAGTAAACTGTTACTAAGTCTCCAAATTAGAGTTGGTAAAACATCTCATCTGATGAGGAGAATAGATATGATTTAGGAATGGAGATTTCAACATATCCTCCCACCCATTGACCAAGGCCTTATTTGTAACAATGATGTTCTTCGGGGAGCATCTGTCAGTTCTACTGACTTTCTTGTTTTTATATTACTATGTCTCAAGAAAAACAACACCAAAAATTAATAACTGGAAGTACTCACCATATTCAGCTATAATTGCATCCTCTAAATAAGGATGAACTGTAATTCATATAGTATATTTACATCCCTATAGCATCCAGTTAAGTTTAAACACTGTTGTCTGCACGTGTATTCAGTGTGATAAGGTCTACTTCATCCAATGCTGTTGGATACTGATTAAAGCACCTTGCTGCATGTAACGTCAGTATATATGACCAGGTGGTATTGCTTTTCCCCTGGTATTGGACAGGCCACTACTGCAGGTGTGCCTTCCTGTCAATACTGTGACCGTGTTCATACTCTGCTTACATACCTGTCCTATCATATACATAGACAAGGTATAGTAATAAAACATAGTAATGCTAATATTATTCATATAATGTCCCCCTGTTTTATGAAGGAGTAATAGGTAAAGAAAACCTTGTTAAGTTTTCATATGTATACCTGAGGTTTGATTTCAGTGTAGAAAACCTATATGTACCAGGTATGATAATACCAAGCTTCTCAGCAGTGGGGGCTGTAAAGGAAATACAGTTGTCACGTGTCATCTTACACTAACATGGCATGAAGGTTAGGGGGGTATCAATCACCTTTACTGATAGTTTTAGTTGTTTTTGTCAGCTGGAAATATTTCACAGAAACATATTCACAGATTGTGAAAAAATGTGGAACTCAATTAGCATTTGTTCAATACCTTTTTTTGTTTTTTTGTTTCTGTCTTGAAATAGAAATTATTTTATTAATAAGTAAACCTGATTTTCCTTTAGGGTCCAGTGAAACATAGGTGAATAGGCTTGAACTCTACCAATCATACTTTGCACTTAAGCTAGTTATATGGTAGTACTTAGGGGCAAATTTCATCATTCCATGTTTCGCTTAAAAATGTACAAATATTTAATTTCTTATCCAATATTGTTAATTTTGTGTCAAATTAATCATGTGCTTGGATATTTTGGAAAACGGAAATGAAGAAAAACCTAATTAACCCTTTCCCTCATATAGACTCATTTTGACGCACTCAATAGGTACCACATAAAGCCTGATCTGCAGAAAACCACAGTTAAACCTTACCAAATTTAATTACAAAATCCTCATTTTCAGACCACTGAGGAGCAGCGAACAGCATAAAACCTGATCAGCCTGCGAGTTACTCGCTGGCTGATCTGGTTTTATGCTGTTCGCATAGGTCTTTTCATGGTTTCCTCTATGAGGGAAAGGGTTAAAGAATTAAAGTAGTACTTAGCACTAAGGATTGATAATGAAATTTGCGACTTATGTAAAAGGCCTTCGGCTAGAAACAGTCCTACCGTAGGACCTCTTTAAACCTGAAAACAACAAAATAGCAATTTTTTTAATTAAAATCTGATGGAAATATCAGTTTGTGTGCATGCATGTCTGCCCTTTCATTACCAGTGTATTTCATAGACATTGTTATGCCATGAAAATCACATACTAGGTTTTTATTCTGTCATGTATGTATATACTATTTGTAAGTTATGACCAACAAATAGATATTACATGCTCTACTGAGATGCTTCTGATAAACTTAATCTTTCAAAAATGTCAACAAAGTGATGCATGTTTTTACCGTCGATCTGCTGCTTCAGGTAGCTTCGCATGCCGGTTATGAATGCGAAGATCTGGAATGTACTTAAGATCTGAAACATGTGTTTTTGCTCTAAACATGTGCATATTATGCAACATGTCAGACATTATTTAGTGGTAATCAGCATTTCTGGTCAGACACGCATTGACACACATTAGCCATCACTTCAGGTGCCGCTGCAAATAAATTTGGTTACTAATGGATATGATTGATAATAAGGACGAAAATTAGTTTTAAGAATATAAATGAAAATTGACATCGAAATAAACATTGAAAAATATGCATCAATTACGTTCTTGTGACCAGGATTTTTTTATAGGTAAAAATAGTGAAAGTCAGATTAAGCATTTTATTTTAGCTACGAGGGCGAGTCAATAAATAACCAGCCTATGACATCTCCGATCAACCGAGACATGCACGATTTTCACACATTGTTTCAATACATGTACTATACCTGTGTACAAAACTACACATGTATACGGTCATTTGTTTGTCAGATATTGAATGTCAAACATGGCTAGTGATGTAAAAGCAAGCTTTTAATCAAAAGTGGAGTACCGTGCTGTAATTTGGTACTTGCATTTAAAAGGTAAATCTGGTAAGGACATACATGCTGAGTTAGTTGATGTGTATGGGTCTTCTGCACCATCTTATTCTCAAGTTAAATTCTGGGTTGGGGAGTTTAAACGCGGTAGAATGTCTTTAGAAGATGAAGCCAGGTCTGGATGCCCAGTTGATGCCACCAACGAAGAAATGTGTAATAAAGTCAGAGATCTGGTATACTCAGATAGGTGAAGTCAGGTTGAAGAAATAGCACATGCATTAGGCATTTCACATGGTGCCGTTTCAACAATCTTGCAAGATCGTTTTGGGATGCGCAAGCTTACAGCCCGTTGGGTCCAAAAATCCTTAGGAATGAGCAAATGGCAACGAGAGCATCAGTATGCAGTGCGTTGTTGAAGCGTTTGAGGTCAAAAGATGATTTTTTTTTGCGTCTAGTTACTGTGGATGAGACTTGGGTGCATTATTATGAACCAGAAAATAAAGCCTAGATTAGTCAGTGGGTATGGCCGGGATCCCCAAGGCCAAAGAAGTTCAAAACTCAACCATCTGCTGGCAAAGTGATGGCCACAGTATTTTGGGACACAAAGGGCGTTATTTTGTTGGACATTTCACCCACGAGAAGTACAATAACCGGAGCATACTATGCAAACTTGCTAGACCAGCTGAGGAACGCCATCCGCGAGAAACGCCGTGGTAAACTCTCCAAATGTGTTTTGCTGCAACAGGACAATGCAAGAGTCCACACTTGTGAAGTTGCAATGGATGCTGTGGAGCAAAATGGGTATGAATAAATAACGCAACCTACCTACTCACCAGACCTGACTCCTAGTGACTTCTTCCTTTTTCCAGATTTGAAAAAGGATATACGTGGACGTCATTTCCGGTCTGACGAAAAAGTTGTGGTGGCTGTTGAGTAGTTCCATGTAAATTACCCTGACTTCTTCACTTCTGGGCTGATGGCACTTGAACACTGTTGGTCCAAGTGCATAGCCCTGGAGGAAAATTATATTAAAAAAGAACAGGTAGATCTCAACCCGAAATATGTTAGGCTGGTTATTTATTGACTCACCCTCGTAAGAAGAGAAAAAATCGGGATCGAAAATAAACTTCGAAATGGTTGAGGAATTCGGTTTAACGATGTTTGGTTTGACAAGGTTCTACTGTATTTTTTAATTGCTGTCTACACTCAGTCCCCAACCAACACCCCCACTCACAATAAACTTCAAATTTGTCATTTAATATCGAGATATAATAAGTCGGGGTAATTAGTAATGGCAAAGCAGTTGGATGCCATCTTCATTATGATGTTTGTCATGTAATGCTCCATACAGATGGATGAATTCATTAATGATGAATAGCATGTTAATCAAACATCAGAAATCTGTAACAGCCTTGTTATCAGGCAGTGATTGCTGCCAATTTTTCTTTTCAACATTGTTTAAATAGGAAACCTGTTAATCTCCTTTCAGATTCTGTTATTGCCAAGTCAGTTTAATGGCTGAGTTATGTATCCCTTTAGAATATATATAATGAAACATTAATTTACCTTTTGAGGAAATACCTTTGTGTAAGTAATGCAATCCAGATTATCAGTTTCTGTGTCACCTGCTGTATGCAGAGGCTTTTATTCTGCTATAACTCGTGTTTTAATCATGTTAATGAAATGAAATTTCATTTATTGACAGAGCTTGACATGGGGAATTGTCAGGCACAAGGTCCATGACTCTGGTATCAATTTTCTTTTTGTTATTCCCCTTTCATTCACACTGCTTTCTTTTGGACCATCACATTTCTTTATTCTGCAATAACTCCTGCTTTACTTATGCTATTGAAATGAAATTTCATGGATGGACAGAGCTTGACATGAGGACTCGTCTTGCACTATGTCAGTAAAGCTGGCATCAATATTTTCTTAGTTATTACCTTAATCTCTCTGTCTGTCACACTTAGCAGGTGACACATGTGTTGCAAGGAACACTCTTATTTATAATACCATCTGAGGTCGTTGGTTTGATGCCCGGCCGCGACATACCAAAATCATAAAAAATGGTTCTGTTATAGCTCCCTTGCTTGGCGCTCAGCATATAAGGGTAGTTGAAGGACTGGTTGGCTCGGTGTCAGGATAATGTGACTGGGTGTGGTATCATGCCACATGTCTACGGAGCGATACTGCAGTGTGGCAGCACTATATCTATCTGAAGTAGACATCGTCTCCAAATGACTGAAATACTGTCGGTGGGACGTTAAACCCAACAAACAAACATAATACCAGCTAGCAATCTACTTACCATCTTCAGTAAGATTTTGAATAGTTTTATATATAAGTGTAGCCCACCTGTAATTAGCTGGACGTCGCTATATGACTGAAATACTGTCAAAGCGACGGTAAACTCAAATAGTCAAGTCTAGTCATATAAGTGTAGCATTGCTTGTCTGGATTATTTGATTTTTGGGTGATTTGGTTTAAATTTGCTCTGTTGTCTTTTCAGAGAGGTTTAATTAATTTGTTGATGTCATTTAATGAGATTAATCTTTATACATGTAATGAGGTTAACAATTAAGTTTAATGAAAATATGATTAATTTTGAAAGGCATTTAACACTTTTTAACAATTTATTGGATTGTCAGTTTTTTAAAAAAAAAAAAGGGGGGGGGGATATTTGAATGATATTGATACACTTATTAATAAATAAGCATAAAATATTTTGATTTTTATCTTTAATTCTGAAATTGCTGCATGCTCAAAACAAGGTTTCTAGGAATATTCTTCAGAGAGCTCTCAGCCTCTAAAGGTGAAGATAATAGCATTGACAGCCATTACTCTCAATATAGGGAGAAGACCATTTGTTTTAAATCTCTAACAGAGTACTGCAAGATATACTCATTAAGGTTTTTAGTGTGGTATTTCAATGCTTTTAAAATTAATGAAAAGTAAAGTATTTGTGGAAATTATAATAATGTTGTTACCAATGCTTAAAGCAGATTTAGTTCAGACAATTAACAGTGTAGTTCTGACTTCACAGTCTGCTGATCAAAGAATAATTTATTGTTTAAACCCTTTCTCTCATAGAGGAAACCATGAAAAGACCTATGCGAACAACATAAAACCAGATCAGCCTGCGAGTAACTCGCAGGCTGATCAGGTTTTATGCTGTTCGCTGCTCCTCAGTGGTCTGGAAAGGAGGACTTTATAATTAAATTTGGTAAGGTTTAACTGTGGTTTTCTGCAGATCAGGCTTTATGTGGTACCTATTGAGTGCGTCAAAATGAATCTATATGAGGGAAAGGGTTAATACTCCATTTTTATGTCAGTAGATTTATATCCTTCATGTCATAAATGTGTACATAAGTATTCACAAAGGAAAGATTAATATGAATATTGAAAATCCTATCAGACAAACTAAAAATTATTTTAGTGTATTATTGATATTGGTTTAAGTTGACATCTCTTACCTAGTGATGCATGCATTTTGCCAAGTGGAGACTCAAATTTTGTACAAAAACAGTTAGACCCATAAACATTTGTGCTGTCTTGTTTTAGCATTACTCTTATCTGTAACTGAATTTATAACCTTAAAAGATAGCACTCAGTTATTTTTAACTCTAAAATTGATGCACTTCAAAACAGGATAATCAAGAAATATTCCTCAACCGGATATGGAGTGCTGACTGTGAAACTCTTATAAGTGCATTAAAATTAAACAGAGATGGAAGAGTTTTGTGATCAATTCTCAATATTTTTTTTCTTTAAATGCTATTTAACATAGTGTCTGTGTAGCTTGCAGGCTGATCAAGTTTTTCATTGTTTCTGACTGTCACCTATAACTTTGAAATTAGAATGTTACTCTTTAAGACCTTTTCAGACATAGAAATGCTAAAAGTCAGATAGGGATTTGCTAATGTACCTCTAGGTGAAGAAAGAAGAGGGCAAGTATAATATGTTGTGCAAGGCGCAGCCTTTATTTCAAATCAGCAAAAAATGTTTGAAGGAGGGCAGGTTAACCCTTTCCCTCGTAGAGGAAACCATGAAAAGACCTATGCGAACAGCATAAAACCAGATCAGCCTGCGAGTTACTTGCAGGCTGATCAGGTTTTATGCTGTTCGCTACGGTGGTGGAAATACTTTAAAAAATAGAAGGGGTTTGGAAAACTTTATGTGGTACCTATGGAGTGCGTCAAAATGAGTCTATATGAGGGCAGGTTAATTATGTTGTGTCAAGTGCGATCTCCATTCCAAACTCAGTCAGTGGGAGTACACTTTGAATATGTTTTGACCTTAATATTAAACTCAGCCATCATAAGTATCAAGCACAAGTGTACTATGCTCAATACTAAACAAAGTAATATTGTAGGAGTGAAAGTTAAAATCATTGTGCCAGGTGCAACCTTTATTTTAAACTTGGTCATCAAAAGTAAGTTACGATACAAAGTTGTGATGTTAATATATACATAACAGTTTCTTTCGTATCATGATCTTCAAGATGTTTTTTCTGTTCACATAGAATATTTCCTCAACACAATCTATGTTTTGGGTTCAGAATATGTCAATTAAATCTTATTACTATATTTTCTTCAAATATAAGACACATAAAGGGAAGAAAATGTCAAATTAATTGAAGTTTTAAATTCAAAGTTCATAGGAAAACATTATTTTCCTCTTTACTCATTATTTGAGAGGATTTATTTTCTGTTACAAATAATTTTCATGTTTACTCATTTAAGCTGCATTAGATAAAATCAATTTTAATTAAAAACCAACACAACTCAAGGTTGAACGTTTCGAGATAGACAATTAGCAGTATAATTATTTTTCAACATCACTTTAAATTTCTTATCTGTAATTAATAGCAGGAGCGCATGTTTTGATATAATCATTATATTTGATAACAGCATGTTATAGCTCTCATCATTAGGTTAATTTGTTCAGAGATTCTCTATAGTCTTTAAGTATTGAACACCTTGCATTACATGGCTAATAGAGCAGAAGTTTTGACCCATTTTCACTTTGAAAAATGGAGCAGTTTAAAACTAGATCATCCTGCAATTGAAACACAGACTGACCAGGTTTTATTCTGTTGGTAATGCTCAGCAGTTTATTTAGATAAGGTGGTATACAATTAAGTTAATGTTAAACACAACTCAGTCTGAGGAAAATTATTGCTTTAGTATGATCTGGCTTTACTTTGGTCTGGAAAATTGGAAATTTTGAGACAGTCAGAAACAGTAATATGTTAATACAGATTTTGGTGTGATTTTTTTGTCAAATACTTGGAATGCCCTTGTGGAGACCTCTGTTTATCGAGCAAAATAGATGTAATATATTTTTTTTGTATTAACCAGGCTTCCCAAGATCCTTTTGGTAGCTTCTTCCTTATCACACATAACTCACCTTATACAATTTTATCAGATAAACTATTCAGACCATATTGACGTGAAGCATTTCTGTTTTTCCCAAGAAAAAGGTCAAGGTATTATCCCTGGGCCTAATTGATATTTAAGTTGTCAGCATCGTTAATGATTGCTTTGAAAGTTTTTATGAGTTTCATTTTCATTAGTCTGTGCCTTAAGTAATTAAATTTGCATAGATAACTAGATAACTTTTAATCTAAGAAAGTAAAATTATTGTGTAGAAATGAAAGTTTGCATTTTTTTTTTTTTTTTTTTTTTTTTTTTTTATGGCTAGTAGCTGCTGGCTTCCTGGATAAGATCTGCTTGAAAAACAAAACAAATAATTTGACATTAATTTTATGTCAAGTTTTCATGTTAGTATATCATTAGCATCCACTATTAGTTATATATAATCTCATTTTAATGACTTATCTGTATGCTCTGCACTTCTGGATTGATCGGTTAATTGTTGGACAGTTCACGTTTGATTTGTCTTGATACAAAAATTACAGACTAGACATGGCTGATGGAAGAAGCCTGTGATAATGTCAGTAATCTGATGCAAGGTCTTGACATATAATCAAATATCATTTGGCCATGTTTTGATGTGGCATTTATTTTTAAAAATAGCATTGCAGTGCAGTGGTTCATTTCTATACATAATTATGATGCCTTTTTTATTAGTCCCCTGCCAGTATTTACACCAGAGGGGACAATAGCTGGTTTGCCCTCTGTCTCTCTTCAGAAATCTGGATCCCGCGATAACTTAAAAATTGTTTAATATTTTACGAAACTTACAATAGTATATGAATAAATGGCAGTATGGAAATTCTGCACATCACTTTGTGTTTTTTTCATGGACAAAAGTTCTGGTTTCTATGGTAATATCTGCCTGTCTGACAGGAAATCTGGATCCCACAATAACCTAAAAACAAATTATGAAAATATTATGAAACATGGTATATGAATATATGTAT
>CM037784.1:30118791-30168791 GCA_021229015.1 Solen grandis
GGAGATTCTGCATTTTCTTTTTTTCTTGCTGCTGATTGCAGTGGAGGAGACACTTTACATTATAGAACCATTCTACAATCTTCCCTTACTTTAATCCATCAGTGCTAGTTATTTTTTTTTTGAAAGGTATTTCTTGTTTCCTCTACTTTTAATGGCAGAATCAATTAACATACACCAATCAAAAAGAATACATGTGATTGGTTACATTGATTATTGCATGCTGGTTTGTCAATTAATTTTGATATGGATATCAAGTTTAAGCATTTAGTTTTTCTTTGAAAAGTGATCTTTGTACACAATTTCCCCTAGAAGTAAATCAGTCTTGGAGATGCTCAGCCATTGAAGTGCTTATGATGATATATAATGGGTTTGTACAAACTTTAATGTCACTGCAGCTACTCAATTGGGAAAATGCTGAAGAGGTAAGCAGCTCACAGAGATGTAATGTTGAAATGTCATGTTTGAATCTGGATATGAAATTACACCTGCAATCTTGAGAAGTCTTGACATTTACAAGAACACCTACAGTGTGGTAGTACAGGAATGTCTTGTCGAGATGTATTTTACGTAGCACTCGTATTGCATGGCATTTGTAAATGAATAAGTAAACGCACAGTAATGTTGTGCATGTTCATTCTGAAAAAACCTAGTTAGATATGTACACCATTCATGTTGATCATTACAATTGCATGAATGCTTTAATCAAAATGGCAAAAAAAAACTTAATGTATTGCCCTCTCACACCTACCAACAAAAGCACCTCCAGTTTTTGAGCCTCTAGAATTTGAAGGATATTTTTAAGCATTAGAGCTGTGTCTAGAAAGGCCATTAAGCTTGTCTGGAAGACTTATTAAGACAACATGAAGCAGCTGATAGATAAAACTCAAATGAAAAATGAAATAACATTTTAAGAAGTATAAAGTTTACAGTATAGTATATTGTATTGAAACTCAATTATTACGCTATATATCACATCCATGTCAAAACTGTAACTGTTAATTTTGACCATATGATACTAGGTGAGAATGCACCTTATATCTGCTCACGAAATCACAAAATAATGGTTGGACTGCTTTATATTAATATATAATTTGTAATTGACCATTGGGCATATTCGACTTGGACTTTCTATTGAAAACAAAGCATGTTAGATGTGCTAAGGAAAAGGTTACCCAACAAAATATGCCCATTCAGATTGATAATTGCATGAATATTGCTAATCTCAATTATCATTTTTACAAAAAAAAAGTGGGAAAATAAAGATGTAAACTAGGATTTCTTTCACCTTGTCCATAGCGATAATTTGATTAGTTTCTCTGAAGCAGAGATCCCAACTAATCAAGCTAATTAAATGATTAAATATGCTACTGTATATGACATTTATTTCAAAACACAAGAACCTTTTCCAATTCTATTATATGATCTTTATGCAAAGTGTTTCCATGTTCTGCTTGAACAGAGATTTGAATGGTTGATATAAAACTCATAGAGTTCTAATTAGCAAAATAATTATATGATGAGTTGTTTAAATAAGTTTTTTTTTTTTCAAATATCTTATAGTACCAAGTCTTGAAAATAAGTAAGAGCTTAACAGTGGCAAATTTTTCACAGTCTAGGTTTTTGTCAAAGAAGTTCCAGTCGAAAATGCCCACTGTGTAGGTTTTATGCTTGACATGAGTGACATGCTTAACTATTCAGTACTGTCTATATGAAGAGGTTCCTTCTTTGCTGTTTCCAGGTGATGACTCTGGTGCAGAAGACCAACAACGACTGGTGGCAGATCCGGAAGAATGATGGGACAGAGGGGTTTGTTCCGGCTAACTATGTGAAGGACTATGAGCCGCGTGTGGTCCAGAAGGTGGTCCAGAGGCCGGTCAAGGTGAAGGAGAAAGTGATGGTGAAGAAAACAGTGATGAAGAAGGAGGTGGTGAAGACCAAGGCAGAAAAGCCCAGCACTCTCAGGAGGGCCCCATCAAGTAGGTCATGTTTCGTACATGGGGTGGGGAAGGGACGGAACTCTTACTATGTCGTTAGCTTATAGTCCTTTGACTAGCTGTGTGATAGCTCCTGAACATTGCTTCATATACCAGTGAAACAGCTTTATCCCTGATTGCTGTCACTCTCCCCCTGTTTATCTGTGTCACATCCTGGCCCTTGGTAAAAGGGTATGAATCACCTTCAGTGATAATTCTAGTTCCTTAAATGCTTGACCTTATTTTCAACTGTATGATACCCCAACCAAAACTAGGGATGATTGTGCTGTAATTGAATTGTCTAGTGAGTCCTGCTCCATTGCAAGTTTCTATTATGGAGTTAAGGCACTTTGAATTCTTTGTTGTGATAACTCAACATTTAAAGTTGTCCTGAACATTGTGGATACAAGAACACTTTGATTTCTGGTGTAAAAGACAGATAAAATTTTATTTATTTGTTTATGGTTTGAACATAAGGATTCTTAAAAGAAAATCAACAAACTGTTAAACAAAACTGTTTGTATGGTCACTGTCTTGGTCTGTGTGTCTATCAAGGCATATGTGGGTCATTCTTTTGGTTTGTGTATCTATCAAGGCATATGTAGGTCACTCTCTTGGTTTGTGTATCTATTAACCCTTTCCCTCATATATACCCCTTTTGACGCCCTCAATAGGTACCACATAAAGCCTGATCTGCAGAAAGCCACACTTAAACCTTACCAAATTTAATTACAAAATCCTCATTTCCAGACCACTGAGGAGCAGCGAACAGCATAAAACCTGATCAGCCTGCGAGTTACTCGCAGGCTGATCTGGTTTTATGCTGTTCGCATAGGTCTTTTCATGGTTTCCTCTATGAGGGAAAGGGTTAAGGCATATGTGGGTTACTATTTTGGTCTTTGTATCACTTGGTCTGTTTTTCTGTCCTTTGACATTGAGACAATAGTGCAGTAGTTGTGGTGGATGCACATGTATGAATCGCCTTCAGGAACAGCTTTAGTTAATCTTTTAGAAACAAAAAAAAGTCACATATAAAAGGATATTAATTCTTGATCTGAAATGTTAAGTGTATCAAAGGATATAAAATGATTCTTTTATAGTGAGATTGTGCCTATAATGAGGAAAAGATGTCTTTTTCCTGTAGTTGTCTGGATTTCATTTCTTTTTTGCTGAAAGTATCAATTAGCTGTTCCGCACTTAGCTTGCTTCATACCTTAAGATGTGTCAGATTGATAAATATAAAAGGACATTGTTAAAGTGATCAATGGAGCAACATTATCCAGTTGGTTTATCCTTTATCACTTAGAAGCTTTCATGGAAAGGATGTATGTGTCTGGTACAAGACAGGTCATCCTGCAAATTTCTTGTCAGATAACTGTTTGATACCTTACATTGCTTAGGAGATCTCGCTGAACATTCCCCAATAACACTTAGTGCTAAGTAATGCTCTTAAATACAATCTTGTTTCTCTTAAAAAATACCAAATATTTCATTTATTTTCAAATAATGTCAGTAAATAAGGTTATTATTTATGACCACTTAGTCATAACCCTTTCCCTCATAGAGGAAACCATGAAAAGACCTATGCGAACAGCATAAAACCAGATCAGCCTGCGAGTAACTCGCAGGCTGATCAGGTTTTATGCTGTTCGCTGCTCCTCAGTGGTCTGGAAATGAGGATTTTGTAATTAAATTTGGTAAGGTTTAACTGTGGTTTTCTGCAGATTAAGCTTTATGTGGTACCTACTGAGTGCGTCAAAATGAGTCTATATGAGGGAAAGGGTTAAGACAGTAATGGAAGAATGTGTTCCTTATACATGAGAATTTAAGCATGGGGGAATTCAAGCCAGCTCCCAAGTTGTCATAACATAATTAAGTGTGATCTTAAGCTCAATCTCAAATATACTCAAATCCCTTATGAATTTAATGGTCAAGTTTTGAATTTAGTATTTGGTGCTGTTCTATTTTATAGTACTGAAGTCCAGAGAAAACCACTATAAAACCTATTCAAGGTTGCTGATGGCCAAGTCTGACATTTCTGTTGTATTCCATGGTGATAAATGGCAAGATGGAATAATAAGGGTTATTTAGAGGGCTCCAAATAAATTTTGATTTCGTTGGTGTTAAAACTTGTATGTCTTTGAGGGGATGACTCTGCTAAACTGTTGAATAAAGTCCTTAGAATAAGTAACTAAGGTTTACAAGCAGTAACATGTTGCTATTTGTTTTGTGTTTACAGTGAGGTCCAAGGCCAATCTACATTTCGACAAAGACAATGTGGAGTCAAGACAGAAAAACTTGACCTTGACTCACAACAAACTGCTGAAACTAGCACAGGTACGAACTCTTCAGTAATGTCCTCAGATTCTTCTTGGAATTAAGAAACACAAGTAACCTATTGATATTAGCTAGATAAAATTACATTTTTGACATCCATTCACTGAAATGTTGAAATCATTATTAGCCTGACTATTCGCTATTGTAACCCCTTTACGATTTAGTAAATCCAACAAAAACATATATAAAGTTTATCATTCATCAACGTTTAGGCTTACACCTTTACCAGGATAATTCGAATAACAACAATAACAACAAGGAAAAATTAAGTTTTTAAAAAAAAAAATGTTTTTTTCTATTGTTACCCGACATTCTATCTGTGTCCCAAGAAATGTTAAGGTTTTGTTTAACATTGCCATTATCTCCACTATAACTCAGCAGATGTCGTTCAAACTTCACACATGTGTTAATCATCATCAGACCTATCAGTAAGAACTGGAACAGGATCTCTTCCAAATATTTTTACATATTTATGATCCTATTTGGACTTAGAAAATTGTTAAAAGTTGTAACATTGCTACTATCTCCCATTTTCCTTCAATGATTGTCTCCCTGTGTTGGGGGGATGGAATAGTACATAACCCTGTCTTAAGTTACAACATAGTTATGGCACTTTTTTATTATTTAGAATCTTGGTTAAGGTTTTCATTTTTTTCACTAAACCCTTTGGTTTGGATACCTGTTTATGACCATCACCTCTATTTGTACATGGCAAGAGTTATGACAAAGTTATGCTCTTTTTCTGTATTGATTAAATCTTTGTGTACCAGCTTTTAATTTTTCACCTCTAAGATATTGTTTTAAAACTAGTTTACATTTTGATAATACAGAGCTTCTTATTTTGCCTTTAATAGCAGTATTTTTTTTTTTTATATTGACAAGCACTAGAATTGTCGAGCACATTGTCTTTTGGACAGCTCTTGTGATATTTTTAATTGATATCTATTATATAATCTTGATGTTCAGTCACTGAGGTATTGAGACCATTATGATATCAATTTGATATCAATCTTCTATTTTTTATGTCCTTTCACTGAAATATTGAGATAAGTATGATATCTAATTGATATCAATTTTATATTATGATGTTCATTCACTAAAATATTGAGATCAATATAATTATGATCAATGTGATTTTATCCTGATCTTTTCTCATCCAGTAACGGCTAGGCTTAATTCTTATGTCATGAATTGTGCAGTATTTTTATGCAACAAATGACTTTAATGTTTATAACATTATCATGGACAGGCTCGACGAATAAGCCTGGAGGATGCCTGCAAACTGTTTAAGTTCTACAGGGAGTGTGATGAGTTTGAGACCTGGATGAAAGAGAAGGTATGTAATTTTGAATGTACAAAAACAACATCCGGGCTTTAATGATTTGCTGGAAAAGGATCAATCTTGTGTTACATATGATGATTAACCCTTTCCCTCATAGAGGACACCATGAAAAGACCTATGCGAACAACATAAAACCAGATCAGCCTGCGAGTAACTCGTAACTCGCAGGCTGATCAGGTTTTATGCTGTTCGCTGCTCCTCTGTGGTCTGGAAATGAGGACTTTATAATTAAATTTGGTAAGGTTTAACTGTGGTTTTCTGCAGATCAGGCTTTATGTGGTACCTATTGAGTGCGTCAAAATGAGTCTATATGAGGGAAAGGGTTAAATGTGTGATTTTGTTCTCATCAAGAGATTTGTTACTGATTTTTGTGCGTGATTTTGCTTTACGTTTTTTAGTAAGGATGTTTGTGGCGACATCTAAATGTAAAGCACAAAATGATGGCAGTTATTAACCTCCCACAATGTATTCAGGAGATGCCAGAATGATATGATTATTATATTGGATTGGATAGGAGGGAGTGGGTCGAAACACACACAGACCCATAGGGTTTAGAAAATTTATTTTTAAACATTGATTGATCATCTGTGATGTTGATAAATATGGGAGTTCAAGTGCACATATTGTAACTGAGAACAGTATACTTCTAGTGTAACAAAAATTTGTCATTTAAGTGGAATAGAAAGTATAGAAGTAAAAAGTATTTTTTACAGCTGCTAGATTTTGCAGGAGATGACTGTTCGACCAATCAGGTCTAATCATGGGAGGTTAGTGGGTTCAGCTAGATGTTTCATCATAGTGTGCAGATAACTGATAGATTGGATTAGGATGATGAAAAGCTATTTATTATTTACAGGATGAAGTGTGATTTAATGGGTTTGGCACATTGTATTTATTGTCTAGAGACATGAGCTTGTTTATGACATAAAAGCTGAGGTCTGGGTGGGGAATGTGAAATGGGGTCTGTAAATGTGTTACGTCACAGAGTAACCGGTTTGCTGGGTTTGTTTAATGATTTAATGAAGCTTTGGGGATCAGTTCCTTGCCATCATTAAAGATGATTGAACCAGCTTCTATATCAGCTATTTGTTGTGTTGGGGTTTCACTTCCTTGTGACAGTGAGATGACCAGCTAATTACAATAAGAGGAAGACCACAAAGTGCAATTAGGTACCGACTAGACTATTTGACTATTTGAGTTTACCGTCACTTTGACATTATTTCAGTCATATAGCGACGTCCAGCTAATCACAGGTGGAGGAAGAGCCTGAATGCACGGAGGTATCCGGGTAGAACCACCAACCTACCGCAAGCCAGCTGGAAGGCTTCCTCACATGAAAATCTGAATGACCCTGCCGGGATTTGAACCCACGCGGTGAGGGGCTGAGTGAGTGTTAAAGTCAGCGACTTTACCCTCTCGGCCACGGAGGCCCTGCGCAATTAGGTACCCCAGTTAGGGGCAGAATGATGTTGTGTTAATTAGTTTTCACACTTGTAGTAGTGGGGGAAAAAGTCAGTATGTGATGGTACTGGAAGTTCATGCCACTAAGCAGCAGAATGACCATAATATTATGCCTTTGTCATTTCAGGAGCTCATCCTTACCAGCAAAGAGTCTTTATCTGACAACATGGATGCCATCCGAAAGAAATTTGAGGTAAATGATAATAATTAGTAATACTTGGATATTAGGACTTAATTCTTGTCTGACCTTAAAATTAAACAACAATTTTAAGACCCATGTGAATAATTTTAGAGAATGATATTTTCATGTTTCGATCTATTTCTATAATTTTGAGAAATACAGTGATCAAAGCATATGTACTACCAATTCAGAAATTCTTGTCATTTCTTTCAGCAACTGCTGACCAATATTGCAGCCAATAGCTATCGTCTGAAGGACATTAACAAACTTGCTGATGACATTTTGAATAAGGGTACCAGTCAGAAAGATCAAGTCAGAAAACGGCAAAAAGAAATAAATGATAGGTGAGAGCAATTTTAAAAAAAAGATAAATTCAAAGGTTGCTACTGTTATATATTTAGCCTTTTTAGGATTAAAAACAGTATTAAGCCTTATCATTTCTTTACATGCCAGCTGGTTGGGATTGAAACTGGACATATAAGTCCCCCTTTTTTAGCTCACCTGAGCACAACGTGCTCATGGTGAGCTTTTGTGATCGCCTTTTGTCCGTCGTCCGTCGTCTGTGCGTGCGTGCGTCCGTCGTCAACAATTTGCTTTAAACAACATCTCCTCATGAACCGCTGAAGGGATTTTGACCAAACTTCACAGGAATCATCCTTATGATGCCCTCTATCAAAGTTGTACAAATTATTCAGATTGGTTAAAAAAGAAGGTCACAGGAGCTAAAAATAGATTTTAAAAATGCAAACTTTGAAAATCTTCTTCTGCAAAACTGCAAGGCCTAGAGCTTAGATATTTGGTATGTAGCATCATCTTATGGGCCATTACCAAGATTGTTAAAATCAAAGCCCTATGGTGATAAATGCCCCCGCACCAGGGGTCACTTGTTTTACATAGAGTTATATAGGAAAATCTTTAAAAATCTTCTTCTATGAATCCATTAGGCCTAGAGCTTAGATATTTGGTATGTAGCATCATCTAATGGTTCATTACCAAGATTGTTCAAATCATAGCCTTTTGGTGATAAATGCCCCCGCACCAGGGGCCACTTGTTTTACATAGAGTTATATAGGAAAATCTTTAAAAATCTTCTTCTATGAATCCATAAGGCCTAGAGATTAGATATTTGGTATGTAGCATCATCTTATGGTTCATTACCAAGATTGTTCAAATCATAGCCTTTTGGTGATAAATGCCCCCGCACCAGGGGTCACTTGTTTTACATAGATTTATATAGGAAAAACTTTAAAAATCTTCTTCTATGAATCCATAAGGCCTAGAGCTTAGATATTTCATATGTAGCATCATCTAATGGTTCATTACCAAGATTGTTCAAATCATAGCCAAACGGTGATAAATGCCCCCGCAATAGGGGTCACTTGTTTTACATAGAGTTATATAGGAAAATCTTTAAAAATCTTCTTCTATGAATCCATAAGGCCTAGAGATTAGATATTTGGTATGTAGCATCATCTAATGGTTCATTATCAAGATTTTCAAAATGGTGGCCCTTTGGAGATAAATGACCCCGCACTAAGTCTTCTCCTCTGAAACCATAAGGCCCAGTGCTTATATATTTGGTGTGTAGTATTGTCAGGGCTAAAATGTTTAAGATTGAGTTATATCAGAATTCTTGTCTGTTTAAAAACCTTGTAATCAGTTGTAGCAATGGTACTCAGGGGAGCGTTTCAGGGCCATCATGGCCCTCTTGTTTTATTTTTCCTCTGTTTCCAATATGTCTATAGGTATACATTAATTTTTTACCATACATAAAAATTACCAGGAAAATGGTCTGTCAGATCAGCCAGCAAGTCATAGAATCAGAGATCAGATGTAATCAGTATCTTTGAGATGTTCAGATAACACAATTGAATTTGAGACTAAGAATGGCATTCAGTTTGATCTGGGTTGTCAGTAATTAGCTTGCTACAAAGAATGAATTGATTCCTGCCAACTTATGAGAGCAATCTGTTTCTGAGTGATAATTAATTCCTTTCACCATTTGACTTCTCAATCATGGTCATATAAATGACTATATCCTGCAGACACTGGTTTCGTTTTTACTAAGTGGTTGTACTTTTTACAGTCTGAAAGCCATAGGTTCTGGTTTAATTAGACACCTTGTGATCTGACTCTGCAGATAGCTAGAGGTATTAATCTGGAGGATTGTTCTATATAAAGTGTGTTTATCCGTTGGAATCTCATTATCCTCATTAGTTTGACTTCCCACTTGGTTTTATTGACTTACTATCTTTTGCTGTTATAGCACCAGGTTATATTGCTAAATTAAGGCATCAAGTTTCATGGATGACACACCTTATATGATTAATGCAATTATTAGTCCCCTGCCGAAGGGTACTATAGGTTTGCACTCAATCCGTCAGTCAGTCACACACATGTTTTCCAGACTTTTTTTCTAAACCCTTGCAGATATTGATCTAATATTTGGTATGAGTTACAGATCAAGTTCGAGTTTCATTCCAGTCCACTGATTTTTGACAAAATTACGGGCCTTGGACTTAAAAAATTCTTTAAAATTGCTGTTTTCAAGACTTTTTTTTCTAAATGCTTGCAGATATTGATCTAATATTTGGTATGTGAGTCTACCACCATGACTTACATATCAAGTTTCGTTCCGCTCCACTGATTTTTGATGAAATTATGGGCCTTGGACTTAGAAAATTTCTTAAATTAGCAGTTTTCTGGACTTTTTTTACTAAATGCTTGCAGATATCATTTGATTTTCGTTCCGCTCCTCTGATTTTTGACAAAATTTGACTTACAAATTTTTTTTTAAAGCAGCAGATTTCCAGACTTTTTTTCCAAAGGTTTGCAGTCTACCACCATGAGATACAGATCAAGATCTAAGAGAGGTGTGAACAAAACAAAATATCGTGAAGAGGGGCGGGGGTTCTTAGTTTTCTATTTCCCAGTAGGGGACTTAGTATTGCCTAAGCAATACTTTCAGAATGATTGTTTATGCTGTTGTCTCAGATTCAGATCAAAATATCAATATCCCCCTCCCCCCCTTTTATATGGGAGAGACATATTGTTTTTGTCAGAGTTGTCTGTCTGTCTGTCCATCAGTCTGTCACACTTTTTGTCTGGAGCAAAACTCAAAAAGTATAAAAGCTATTAACTTGAAACTTCACAGGTGGATTGATCTCATTTAGGAGAAGTGTAATGCACAAGAACTGTAACACTGTACATCATATTTTTGGAGTAATTGCCCTTTGTAAATTTTATACTTAATTTTTGTCCAGAGTATTTCTCATGCACTTTGAGACATATAACCTTGAAACTTCATAGGTGGATAAACCTCATAAGGGAGAATTGCAGTACACATGAACCTTAACTCTGCACATCATATTTTGGAGTTATTGCTCTTTGTTTTATTTCGTATTTATTGTGTGAAAAAAACATTGTTTGGGGAGCATAATCTATTTCCAGCAGTTTCTTGTTGGGAGTTATTCCCCATTTTCGCATTTGTGTGTCCTTGTAACTCCTGTTCTGCTCATGCATTTGAAACGAAATTTCATTAAAGAAATTGATGAAGGTGTCAAGCAGAAGGTCAGTAATTCTAGCCTCATTATTTTTGGAATTATTCCCTTTTTTTACAATTTCTTGATTTTCTACTGATGTTTTTAGAACAAAATTTCAGTTATGTTATATTCTTAATCTTTGTATTTCTTCATACAACATCTGCTTGAGAAACCTTCAGACCTTGCATCTGAATGACATTGTTGGGTGTCTAGATTCTTTTATGATCTCACATCGCATTTAAGATTAACTTTCTTTGTGTTCATATTGATTGAAGCATACACCATGAATTTGCAGGGTTTTAATCCTGCATATCTGATTCAGAATTGTTTGAAGTTTATTGTCAGCAGTGAAATAGATTTCTCTTTCTTTGCCTTTGAAAATAAATCTTTTCAATATAGCAGAACCATTGAAAAATTAATAAGTTTCTCTTTCCCTTGAAATGAATTTTTTTTCTAGGTTTATGGAAATCTCTAAAGCTTTTCTAACCTTTCATTGGCAAAAGTCTCTTGTTCATTGAAAGTAATATTAACCATATTTGGCAAAAGTCTCTTGTTCATTGAAAGTAATATTAACCATATTTAAGGCATAATAGTTTGCCTGCTCTACAGTTCAGAAGTTCAGATGAGGTCATTATGAGCTATTGGTCATATTGAAGAGACAGAATGGAAATGTTGTCTTTAAATGTTTGTTTTGAAGGTTACTTTTTATAAGTAACTTCCATTCAGAATATGATAAACAAAAGGGATGTATTGACTTGTGATGAAAACAAGAAAAGAGCCCATTTCATACAAACCTTTTTATGAATGAGAAATCAGCCCTTAAATGGGCTTGAATTTTCACTTCTAAAAACTTGAAAGATGCATTATGCTAAAGGTGCATTATGCTAAAGGTGCATTATGCTGCATAACACAGCCACAAGTTCTTGATAAGTTTGATGCACTCGGGTACATTGCAGTCAAGCTGTTACCAAACTATGTTTCCTTATTTACAATAACTACATTGATATAATGCAGATAAAATTTTGTGGCATGAATAACTTATAGAATCAAATATTATGTTAGATTATGACTCATGGGGGATTGTTGGTATGTTAATAGAATGAGCAAAATTAAATGTGAACAGACATTTAACATACCACTTATTATAGAATGAACCCTTATCAATAGAGAATTAAAAGTTTCTGGCCCTGTCCTGCAGATGCTCAATATTGTCATAGCCTGGCTTGTGTTGTCAGTCATATTGGGTATACAGGTATTCCTGGAACATGCCCCGTGTTCTTGAAAATAAAAGTGGTACTTAAGTATGATTTTCATACTCAAACTCAAACTATGCCCATTAGTTTAAATAGGGATTTAAATATGATACTCAAATTTGAGCCTGAGATCGTACTTAAGTATTTGTGAGAATACGGAGCCATGTGATTTATCATAGATATAAAGATATTATCATATAAGGCCCAATTGTGTGCATTTTAGATGGGACCGCTTGAACAAAATGAAGATGGGAAAAGAGCAGAGTCTTCAAGGAGCTTCTAGGTTTGTATATTTGTCCAGTTCATGAATCAGATGAGGTTGGTAGAAAATTTCTGTGGATTTATGTTATCCTTGAATACAGACATAGCTTGTACTTTATTCTCAGTTAAAATATTTACTTTCTGTTGCGATTTGCACAAAATAGAGAGTACACAATTAAAGTTGAATATGAGTCTTTCTAATCAAAAGTGAAATAGGAATTCAATAAAAAGTGACAGTTGTTGTCCAGCAGTTGGTTTTTCAATGACATAAATGTGTAATGAGATGGAGGAGGGATGGTGATGGACACAGTTTGGGTTCCATCAATATTTTTTATTCTGGTTGCATTTGATTCAAGCTTCTTTTTCTGGTTTGAACCAATGACCTTTGACCTTACTCTTGACTTGACCTTGACCTTCCAGTATTGAGCTGTTCCAGTCGACCTGTGATGAGTTAGTGGAGTGGATCAAGGAGAAGGACAATGTGCTCAGTGCCACAGATGACCTTGGCAAAGATCTGAAGGCCAACCAGGCCCTACAGAGGAAACATGCTGTAAGTTGACCCTGAATTGACCCCTTAGGGTTAGTTCCTTTAGGACTTGTATCCTGTACAACTATTGGATTAGTTGATTGGACATGTGACTCGTGTGTTTGAAAGGACACCCTTTGTCTGTGACCCTTAAAGGTGTAAGGTCAGAAAATTAAACCAACCATCATTACTTTTCAAGTTCTTCTATTAAGATTGCTATATTAATGTTATAAAATTATGTAACATTAATGCATTCTTTAAGAAAACAAAATGTGTCATCTTTGAGATAAATTGTAATCAGAGACAATTTTATGCACCTCTCCAGGTGGTGTCTAGTTTTTACAATGCACAGCAATCTCAAAAAAAAAAAATCTTTTATTTATCATTAGTATGGGCTCAAGCTCTTTCTTACTCTCTGTTTTTTAATCCAGAACTTAGAGAGAGAGCTAGTTCCAGTGGGAGAAAAGATGAAAAGAATGGACTACCTTGCAGGATCGTGAGTACCTTAACTTTAAACATGTTAGAGCCTCATTTGTAATGAATTTATTTAGAAAAATAATTATATCAAGAGAAGATTGTTCATCCTGGGGTGTAAGGACTGGACTTCATGTTTATACCCCTGCTTTACAAAGTCAAGTGTGAGCTTTAAAGACAGCACAGGCATTGTTGTGTCCTTGTTTAACAAGCAGTTCATTTTTCTCTCATTGTTGAATTTTTGAGAAATACATGCTGATAAGATTATTTGTAGGTTTTCAGCACAATCTGAGTTTTTGTTACAAAAAAAAAAAATTGTCATAAAAATAATGCAGTGTAAGGTTTAGTTGGTTGGTGTGTACATAAAGGGATTGTGGGACAGAGAGGGAAATACTCACATCACGGGTAAAATAATACTTGTTGGTATTTGGAATGAGTCCTTCGTTATTGTATAGAAGTTAACCATTGACAGGTTACTGTGTATGATACTAGTCAATTATTTAATACAGAGTGAAGTCCAGCTACCCAGAGGAGGCTGGATATGTGGACAAGAGGAAGAGTGAAGTGGACAAAATGTGGAAAGATCTCATGGTGTGTACATTCATCGCTGAGCCCCATTACATAACCCTACTCCATATTCTATATATTCTTTATTTCCTCCATTTTTGAAGATTGCAAGAGTACATAATATAACAAAACAACATATAATCTGAACAGAACTCTATTGATGATGATGATGTTGATGGTGATGATCAAGGATCCTAAAAACTGATTTTTTACCGGTTTTGACCGATTTTGATCTCAATCGACCGGTTCAGATTTCAAAAAGTACCAAAAAAATCGGTCGAAAAAAATCCATAATCCTCGTCTAAAACTTTCAAAATCGGTCCAAACGGTTCATAATAGTCTCTCTTACACACCATTTGACCTACTTCTTGAATTTCCGGTGTGCCTTCGGGGCAGGTGCCAGTGGGGGTCAGGCAGGGACACCCGTCTAGGTCATTATTGGGCAGTTAAGATGAATGGATTGACGGTTTGTACTTAGCGGTTATTTGGACGGTGCCGTGTAATTATCTATGCCGTAATAATGGACCATTGCTTGTTTGCAAACTGTAACCGGTCGACTTTTAAATGCGGTAATTAATGACAATATCAAAGTTATTGACAAAAAAAATATATAAACACAAAGGCACATAATAAACAACACCAAAACGACTGCTTCCAACAATTTATTGATTCGTTAGAGTCATATACAGACCGTCATATACATGCACTTCCGGTAAACAAACTTTCGATTTCGTAGAGGTAAATATTGCAGAAAAAATACCTTATTATGCCAACAGGATGCTGAAATATAATAAAAGATCTATTTTCACACTGCAAATGATTCAGGGTATGTTGATTGAAAATATCAATGTTATTTTTTTTTCGTTTTTTTTCGGTTATGTTTTTTTTCGGGGGGGGGGGGGTACGGAACGGAATTGTTGTAAAGAGGGGGGGGGGGATTTTGCCGTCGACCGGTTGAGATTCCAAAATTTTAGGATCCCTGGTGATGATAATGGCATTTAATGCAGTTCCTGTTGATAGAAATGACACCAATGATGAGTATGATATCAAACATGAAAATATATAAACCGATATTGATGATGATGATGATGATGATGATGATGGTGGTGGTGACGATGATGTGTTTGCAAAAAATATAAACACGGAATGATACAAAATAATAAAATACATTATAACCAAAATACAACTGTACTATGTAACAAGAGAAAATTACATTATTATAGTAGACAAATCATATCCGGTTAGAATTGGATACAAATCGATAATATTGACATCTTATCGAAATGAAACATAAGCTGACAAATCGATAAATATGCTTTGGAGGTGACTATAAATTTAAATTAATAATGAGGGTTACTAGTGTAGACATAAAAATTGATGATATTACTTCCACCATTTTACTGTACATCATTTCTTTACTACACTTCATTACATAACTTATACATTAGGCATATTATTATTAATCTATTTGAGTTGATATACGTTTAAAAAGGAAAATACAAGAACAGCAACAAAAAGAAGAGAGATAGATTTGTTATGCATTAAATATCACTTATTTTGAAAAAGTACTCATTTTTGTGGTAGAATCTTTGTACACATCAAGTCTACAAAGTTTCTATTAAAAATGTATTTATATGTCAATATCATTTTCTTGTATAATTGTCTCTTAAGGTTATTAGAACTGGCTCAAATTCCACCAGCAATACTCAGGGCTAAGTAATACTTAAATTCTTAAAACTGGGTAGCAACACATTCCACCATTCCTGTTTTATAAAATATTCATGTAAATGACTAAGCCGAAATCAATTATTACCTTTAAAACTAACAATATTTTTTTAAGAAGTGAAATATTAAGGTATTTTTAAAAGGGGAAACAAGAACAATGAAATTTGCCACTAAGTAATTAACCCTTTCCTTCATAGAGGAAACCATGAAAAGACCTATGCGAACAGCATAAAACCAAATCAGCCTGCGAGTAACTTGCAGGCTGATCAGGTTTTATGCTGTTCGCTGCTCCTCAGTGGTCTGGTAATGAGGATTTTACAATTAAATTTGGTAAGGTTTGAGTTCGGCTTTCTGCAGATCAGGCTTTATGTGGTACCTATTGAGTGCGTCAAAATGAGTCTATATGAGGGAAAGGGTTAAGTATACTTTACGCTAAGAATTGTTGGTAGAATTCGACCCTGAAACTATACAATAGAAGATTTTTTATGTTAAAAAATATAAATAACAGCAGTAAAATTTGTAATAAAATGCAAAATCTTGTATATTTGTCCAGGACAAAGCTGCAGATCGGAAACGCAAACTTCAGCAACAGTCGGAGAGACTCGAGTTTGATGATAACGCTAAAGAACTGGTAAGCAAATAAATTGTTTTTCCTCCTTGGGGTATTGTCTATGGACCATAGGCATGTGTTCCATTTTAACGATTAGAAAATCATTTATTTTGAAATCGGTGTTTGTGAGATATTTTTCAAATTGTATTCTTGCTAATGATTGCATGTATATTTTACTTACAGTTGGGCTGGTCAGCAAATACGAAGGCTAAGCTGAAGAATGCTGAAATTCCACGAGATGTGCAGACAGCTGAAAACCTCCTGAAGGAACACAAAGATCTCTCAGATGATATAGATGCACACAAACCAGTGTAAGTGCTTGGACTTTATCTCTTGTAGTTTAATCATTTTTCAATGCTTCGAGTTTTTCTAATGTAAAGTAGTCATCTCTTGTAGTTTTATCATTTTTCAATGCTTGTGAGGTTTTCTAATGTAATCAAAGTTATAAAATAATTGATAAATTTATATTTAATAAGTTTATAGCTCTTAACATGTTGGTGCTAATGTAAGCATTGTATTAGCCAAATAAAAATAGCAAGTTATCATTAAATTTTAACAATGTTACACTAGATAGCATTGTTAGCCACATTGTTAGCATTCAAAGATAGGTCTAGCAAGCAACAAGGTTACACTAGATAGCATTGTTAGCCACAATGTAAGCATTCAAAGGTAGGTCTAGCAAGTGACAAGGTTACACTAGATAGCATTGTTAGCCACATTGTTAGCATTCAAAGATAGGTCTAGCAAGCAACAAGGTTACACTAGATAGCATTGTTAGCCACATTGTAAGCATTCAAAGGTAGGTCTAGCAAGCGACAAGGTTTCACTAGATAGCATTGTTAGCCACAATGTTAGCATTCAAAGATAGGTCTAGCAAGTGACAAGGTTACATCAAATAGCATTGTTAGCCACATTGTTAGCACAAAGATAGGTCTAGCAAGCAACACGGTTACACTAGATAGCATTGTTAGCTACGTTGTTAGCATTCAAAGATAGGTCTAGCAAGTGACAAGGTTTCACTAAATAGCATTGTTAGCCCCTTTGTTAGCATTCAAAGATAGGACTAGCAAGCCCCCACAAAACTCCTGCAGTCTTCTCTGTCACTCCTTGTATAGTCCATGGTCAATAGCTTAAGTCTGTCAAATCCTGTGTTCTGCATGTATACTGATTAATTTGTCACCTGAGTAAGCCACTTATCTTTTTGCACACTAATCAGATATCACACAGCTTGTTAAGCCATTACAGTCGTCAGCATCTAGTTAATTCTACAGCATGGCTTAATTCTCATTGATTTAGAAACACAGTCATCAACAGACAGTCCTATCAGAGTACAACATTAAACCTTTTCCTCATATGGTTGTGTTAAACAGAGTAGACCCAGATCAGACAGCTCCTGAAAGGGTCTTCTCTGTTCGCTTATACAATAATACATTTCAGGTTCTACAGTATGCACAGCGAAGAAAAAGTCATTGTTTCATATACCATTTAAGAAAATAAATCTTCAAGCCTTGAATTTGTACATGAATATTCATAAGGTTTAAAGGGTATCGTAATGTAATTTGGTAGTCCATGAGTAGTTTGCAGGTTAATCAAGTTTAAATATAATGTTAATCAATAAAATTATGATTGTAACCTAGCTGTATATGGCATTCTTTTATTAATGGTTGACAAAGTGTGGTTCTAGTCCATTCTATTCCACACAATCAAAATCAATTTCATTTTGATCATTTGTTGCTCCCCCTTTTTCTGACAACTGCTGGATGCAGGTGAAACAAGCCCATCTAACTCACACCCAGTATGTATATTGACATGAGTTATAACATGAATAAACAGTCCATCATTCAACCTACACCTCATGTACATCAGTATATATTGGAGCTGCTTGGTATCGTGTAATACTGATCTGAATACCACTGGTTGCAGGTTTGAGAAGGTGGAAGCTATTGGCGTGGCAGTCCTGAACAAGACCCCAGACGCACAGGATGTCAAGGATAAGATGAAGCGATTGAGGGATGACAAGGACACCATTGATGACTTAAATAAGAAACGACTGAAGGATCTGCAGGATGCTTATGACTTGCAGGTACCATATACACACATTTAGCAGATATTTATATCCTTTTATACACACCTAGACATCATCCTTCATTTTCTGATTTTTTTTTTTTTTTTTTTTTTTTTTTTTAAATGAAAAAATTGTTTTGTTTTTTTTATTAATCTGATGAAGGAATATTTTTCTTATATTTTGAAAAGAAACAACATATATGCTGGCTTCATGTATTTCTGTTGTTTCTTGCAGCTCTTCAACAAAGAGGCAGATAACATTGACTCTGTTACAGGAAATCATGAGAAATTCCTCAGCATCTCTGAACTCGGGGTAAGTCAAGTATCATGCTCTATATCTCTATACATGCACAGAATCATTCAAATATGTATATGCCATTTTTATATAAAACAAAGCATTATGGGTAATCCTTTTTTTTCTCCAGGGATGTATGCAGTGAAACCTTTCTTAAGAGCCAAGTTGAGGTGGCTGCTTATTGCAGGAGATAGCTGTAACATGGAGGTCAAATGTTTTGTATGAAAACGTCTGGAATTTTAAAGCTGGCTGCCTAATATAGGCTTAATACCAAGTGACTGGCTGCCTAATACAGGCTTAATACCAAGTGACTGGCTGCCTAATACAGGCTTAATACCAAGTGACTGGCTGCCTAATACAGGCTTAATACCAAGTGACTGGCTGCCTAATACAGGCTTAATACCAAGTGACTGGCTGCCTAATACAGGCTTAATACCAAGTGACTGGCTGCCTA
The DNA here is from genome assembly GCA_021229015.1 of Solen grandis. Taxonomy (NCBI): domain Eukaryota; kingdom Metazoa; phylum Mollusca; class Bivalvia; order Adapedonta; family Solenidae; genus Solen; species Solen grandis. Next base: position 30,137,857 of record CM037784.1, read on the forward strand.
ATACAGGCTTAATACCAAGTGACTGGCTGCCTAATACAGGCTTAATGCAGACAAGTTACCTAATACAGACATACCAGAAGCTGGTCGCTAAGAATGAGTGATTACTGACACAAGTTTATTGCAATATTTCAGTCAAATGTTGGAGATGTGGAAGCCCTGTACAAGCGTCATGAAGACCTTGAAAGCACTCTCAACGCCCAGGAGGAGAAACTTAAAGCTCTTAATGACCTTGCTGATAAACTGATTGCTGATGGACACCCGGATAAAGACTAGTATGTTTCTTTGTGTTTGGTGTTCGGTGATACATAACATCTCCCAATAAACTGTTGGTGTATATGGTACTGTTGAGTGACTGTTAAATATGCATGTAACAGTTTTGTACTGAAGTTTAGAAATAAATCACGCAATTGAATGTGAAGAAAATTTACTAATTTTATTCATAGTAAAGCAAAATATTCCTATAGATATTTTATTATAAACCTCAAGTATGTTGACTTTGACCTTCAACAAAGTAATAGAAATTTTGTAAATTCTGTCATACAAATGAATTATGAAGTAACTGCAGATTAATGGACACATTTATCACCATTAATGATACTTTTATTTTGCAATTAATATTGAGAATATCATGTGTTAAAAAGTACACGCTTTATTTTCAGTATTAACCAGCGGCGTGAAGAAGTGATGGACCGGCGCCAGAAGGTCAAGGACCTTGCTGCAGAACGTCACAATGCTCTGCTGGGCTCTCAAGCCTTCCAGGAGTTCAACAGGGATGCTAACGAGGTTTGTGTTTCCTGGTCCAATTGAAGGATGGTTAAGAAATGGTTGCATATGTTTCTTGATGTTGAATTATCCATCCCTGTATTCAAATAGTCCTATACATGTAAGTTCAAAAACCAGAAGCTTATGAACTAAGGTAGGTTTTGTCTGAGATAAATTACTGATTTTCTAGCAATATGTATTGCATTTATCAAGCAAATATGATTATTGCTCATTCTTTCAAAATATAAGATAGAATATTCATGATCAAGAACAATAGATACTCAGGTGAACCATGTAAAGTTTTAGTTTAGTTTAGATCTCAGTTGTGATAGTGAAAAATGATCATGATAGACCTTAACCCTTTCCCTCATATAGACTCATTTTGACGCACTCAATAGGTACCACATAAAGCCTGATCTGCAGAAAACCACAGTTAAACCTTACCAAATTTAATTACAAAATCCTCATTTCCAGACCACTGAGGAGCAGCGAACAGCATAAAACCTGATCAGCCTGCGAGTTACTCGCAGGCTGATCTGGTTTTATGCTGTTCGCATAGGTCTTTTCATGGTGTCTTCAATGAGGGAAAGGGTTAATTATCTGACAAAGGATATATTTTCACCACAAAAGGGATAAAATAATTGTCAACATGGCGATGTTTGTAGGTCAGTTCTGTTTGTAATCAGCTTAAAATATCACTACTCAGATCTTACTACTCTTAATGCGTGAGAGATGTGGACAGTTTTGTTGATCTTGCTACAGCTGTCCCAGTGGATGAAGGAGAAGTACATGACAGCCACGGACGAGTCATACAGGGACCTGGGGAACCTGCAGGAGAAGCTGAAGAAGCATCAGGCATTTGAACTGGAGCTCAAGTCCAACAACGATCGTCTGAACCAGCTGAATGAGGTATAATGTTTGGTCCTTGGGATTTAGACTAAATCAATAATGTAATGAAGTTCATAAGTTCATAAGTTTGATGTCATCTATTCAATCGAATTTTGCTGGTCGGTGGAATTTTGAAATTTGAACAAAATAGGAAATTTGAAGGCATTTGAGGCTTCCAGAGATTCTAGGATCATTTTTATCTGTTAAAGAAAGGGTAAGGAAAGGGTCTGAGACTGGAATGGAAAAAAATATAGTTTTCTCTAAAACTTTATAAAATAAATAGTTGACAAAGTCCTTGATATTTAGGTACTTCACAGCAAAAAAGGAAACTATATCTATAGTAAAATTACTTTAAATAGAAAGGAATTTGATATTCTTCTCTTTTGTTAATGTTTTACTGGTAATCAGTTTGGCTAAGAATCATAGCTAGCTCAAGGTAGAAAGTATTTCAGTTTTTGTTTGGTAAGAAAGCAAATAGAAGGAATAGAAAATGAGTTTGATTTGTATCCAATAAATCTTGAAAAGTTTTCAAATGTTTGAGCCATGTAACTAATGACCATCTTTGTATATTACAGCAAGGGAAGGCTCTGATTGATGACCAGCACCCTGACTCTAAAGCGATTGACAAGACATTGAAGGACCTAAACACCCAGTGGAAGGACCTTTATGACAAGTCTATGGACAAAGGCAACAAACTAAGAGAAGCTGCCCAGCAACACGCCCTGAACAAGGCCCTCGCTGATGCCCAGGTAAGTTTATGTCCTGGGCTCTATTAAATCGATTTTTTAGTTTTAAGAATGATTGTATTTCTGAAATGTTATCTGAGGGACAAAGTATAACACAATGCTCTATAAATATACCCCTCATGGTGCAGTATAGGCTTTACAGGATATGTATAGGAATTGTGTTGATTTACAATATATGCATCTCTTTTCATATTGAGTCACGGTGTTGAAGTGCAGTTATTCATCACCTACATTGATATATCTAGTCATTATATATAGAAGATCTTTGACCGGTCAAGAAAACCATTCAAAAATAGGCACTTTGTGCTTGGAATGACTGTAACAGTAGGGTTTAACTACGCAACTGTTAGTTCTGAAATTTTGAGTTTCATTTTAGAATTAGGAGAGATTGTCATTAATTGCTTACAGATGCCTCATTTTCAGCTTTGATTGATCAAAGAAAAACAGAGTTAGCATATTTACAATCGAGTGACAGCTATTATATGTTCAGATAGGTTAAAAACTGTATAAAATCTCTATATAACAATAACTGATGTTATGCAGGACAAGCTTGACGAAATGGAGAAGTCAGTGTCCAACCCAGATGTTGGGTCTGATCTGCGTGGAGTTAAGGACCTGCTGAAGAAACACCAGGGTCTAGAGAATGACCTGATTGCCCTTGACGACCAGATCCAGGCTATCGTTTCCCAGGGGCAGGCCATGGCTGATGCTGGACATTTCGATACGGCCGGCATTCTGAAGGCTGTTGACCAGTTCCATAGAAGGTAGAGTAGAATTGGAAATTTATTTTAATGATTTCTGGTAGTTCACTCATTTAGTAAAAGATGATTCTCTTTACACTGATATATAGTATCATGGTATAGATAAGCTTCTTGGAATTTTCTTTATTGCAAACAATTTATAAAGTTGGCAATCAAATTCAACATTTCCAAATTTCGGACCTGCCAAAATACCTGATTTTACCATTGGGTGAATGTGAGATGTATTTGTTTTGGCATATATTGGGAAAACATGTTAATTATGATTATTTGAAGATAGATGAAAACTGAGGAATAGTTATCATAGTTTTGTATGTGTTTCATTATTTTAGAATATATGTTGGAAACAGTAAAGTTCATGCTGAGTGAAACTTCTTTTCTACACCATGTTTTTTTACGCTTATGAATTTTGATAATATTTTTTTAAGGTTTGAGAAGTTGAAGCCGGAGGTTGCATCACGTAAGAATCGGTTGCAGGACTCCCTTCACTTCCACCAGTTTCGGTTTGATGTGGACGACGAACTTCAGTGGATCAAAGAGCGTGTCCCAGCAGCGTCATCTACCGAGTACGGCAAGAGTCTTGTGGATGCCCAGAACCTACAGAAAAAGCAACAGGTATGTTGTCATAACATTGGGCAGATTCAAATCAAACTTGTTTTGTTCAAGTTCCTAAAGCCTTTATACAAATGTAAATTTTTTACAGAACTTTAATTTTTCTTTCAAAGCCCAGGATATTATATGTTATTTTCTTTATAATTTCAGAAACTTGACCTTGAAATTCAAGGTCATTTGCCAATTGTAGAAAAAGTTCAAGGCCGTGGTGATAAGTTGATAGAGGAGAGACACATCAACTCTAAACAGATCAAGGACAAACTGCAGGAGCTGCAGGTGTCCTGGGATGACCTTCTGAACAAAGCCAAGATCAGGAAGAAGAACCTTGACCTTTCTGTACAGATACAACGGGTGAGTGACAGTATCACAGAGTTGAAATTCATTGTAGGTGTTTTCAGGCATTTGTGAATGCCCTGTTATAAATGGCAGTTCCAGAAGTGCTAAGGTTGTCAAAATGGTTCATTCAGTGTGTAATTGTGTTTCCAGGCTCAGTCTCATGGTTATGTGACTTAGTTTCATACCATGCAATATGTTGTCGAAACTTGGCCTGATTACTCTTTTTATGTCTTATGTAGCAACAATAACAGAAATACAGTATATAGGGTATTAATTGAAGAAAACCTCCAGTTTTACTTTAGGGTCAGTTTTGTATGACTTTCAGTACCTGTCTGAAGTTAATGAGATTGAGAACTGGATCAATGACAAGATGTCTCTAGCATCCAGCACAGACTACGGGAAGGACGAGAACGCGGCCGACAAACTGCTGGCCAAGAACAAGGTGCTGGAAACAGACATACAAACATACCAGGGTATCGTCACAGGGGTGGACAGGGAATGTAAACGTCTCTTCAAGACCGGTTGTCAGGACCCACAGTCCCTGAGGAAAGCTCAGGTACTCATAGAATAATTTATTTTTATCATAATTCTCTTCAGAAAATGGCAATTTTTTCCTGATTCATAGGTAGAAAATTTGTTTAAGCCTTGAATTTCTGTTTTATATGCAATTCATATCTTGAAAAGTGAAATGCCTTCTTTAACCCTTTCCCTCATAGAAGACACCATGAAGAGACCTACGCGAACAGCATAAAACCAGATCAGCCTGTGAGTAACTCGCAGGCTGATCAGGTTTACGCTGTTTGCTGCTCCTCAGTGGTCTGGAAATGAGGATTTTGTAATTAAATTTGGTAAGGTTTAACTGTGGTTTTCTGCAGATCAGGCTTTATGTGATACCTTTTGAGGGCGTCAAAATGAGTCTATATGAGGGAAAGGGTTAATTTTCTTTTAACATCCATCATATTCACATCTAATAGCCATTACATACAATGCTTTACATGTTAGTATGACTGTCGGTATCCATTTTTCAGGATAATCTACAAGAACATTTGAACAAATTGAAGAGACTGGCTGCTGAGAGAACCAAGAATCTTGAGCAGTCCAAGTGGATGCATGCCTACATCCGTGAGAGTGGTGACTTTGAAGAATGGATCAATGAACAGATGCAGACTGCGGGGTCGGAGGAATATGGACAGGATTATGAGCACCTGCTGATTCTGAGGAACAAGTTTGATGAGTTCAAGAGACAGGTGGAGTCAAGTCAGGAGAGGTTCAACAGATGTGAGCGCATGGCTAAGTGGCTGGTGGAAGACAAAGGGCCATACACTAAACAAGTGTTGGAAAGGCAAGACCAGTTAGGGTAGGTACCAGTAGTGAATCTAGTGCCCACTTAAAACAAATTTTTATTAAGATTTGAGTAAGAAATGTTAGTTTGTATTAATGATAAATTAGACAATAAGGGTTAACTGTTTTAGGGAATTTATGCATAATATATTTGAGGTTTTAGTAACAATAAAGCATCCTGTCATGCATTGCAGGGAGGCCTGGAACCAGTTGTTAGAGCAGATTGAAGCCAGGGACCAGAAACTGTTTGGTGCAGGCGAGATCCACCGCTTCAACCGTGATGTTGAGGATGCCCTCACTAGGATACAGGTGTGTAATCTAGACACAGTGAGAAATGCAGGACAAATGACCCATTGATATACAGCTATAGAGATAAATTTTGAAATATTTGGGGATCATTTAAACAATTTCAGGGTGAAAATGAGCAATTTTGTGAGCCATGGAAAAACCTCAGTGACCTCTTTTGTTGTGACCAACATATGGCCTGTGTTTGGGTATGGTTGCTGCTCAGAGGCCATTGTCTGTAATTAGTTCACTCTGAAAGACTGATCCATATTATGATAATGTGTCAGGATAAAGTAACATGCCACTTGTCTTTGGCATGATATCTTAGTGAGGCATCACGATGTATCTAAGGTATATACAAAGTCGTCAAATGACCAAAATACTTTTCATAGGAGGATAATACCAAGCAAATAAAAACAAGATAAACACTTTTTTGAGGTATAGAATAAATTGTAAGAAGTTAACCGTATGACACATAGATGTATCATTGACTCTTCAGGAGAAATACCAAAGTATACCAGATGATCTGGGACGGGATATCTCAGCTACACAGAGCTACCTCAAGAAACATGAAGGCTTCGAAAATGAGCTGGTTGCTTTGGAGGCACAGGTGAGTTGTCGCAGAGCTCTCTTTAATTGTTATGGAAATGGTGACTACATTATCCAGGTATATTACAAGATATCAGGGATTTCGCGTCCCAGTGTACATGTCTGCAGCTCTGATGGTTGTGTATTTGAAGGCTGTTCCCAAGACAAGAATAACCTTCCCAGGTGCCAAGTATTGTCCAACTCAAGAACCATCAAGAAGGATGAGCATAATAAACATGAACTTGTTTCCTGTTTGATGTAATAATTGTAAGTTAAACTTATACATAAGGGATATAATGACACAATGTTCCGTGTACCTGTATATCTATTCAAAACACATGATCTTTTATAATTATACAATTAAACTTACATTATGCAACATGTATACAACTGACCTGCTGACCTACTTTCAGATCCAAGTATTAATTGAGGACTCGGGGCGACTACAACAGTCCTACCCGGGAGAGAATGCGGACCAGATTGAGCACCTGCAGGCCACGGTGGTGGAGAACTGGGGCATACTACAGGACCGGGCTGCTCAGAGGAAGGACGAACTGCTGGCCGCCACTGACCTTCACAGGTACAGGACCTGATACTGTAATACAGGGGCCTTCTGAAGTTACCTCAAATAAAAATAAAAATCTCAGATTCAATATTATGACAATCCTGAAAATATGATAAATTGAAGACCATATTTTGTAATATCAAACGTGTTGATATGTTAAAGCTAAAGGAACATTCTTTGTCCATATTTTGAAATTACCTTAAGTTTATGGTCCGTGGTATATAAAATGTCACCTACTTCAGATTTAATTCGGACACTCGAGACTTACTGAGCTGGGCTAATGAGATAGAGCGAGAGATGAAGGCTGAGAAGCCCGTACGAGACCTGAACAGCGTGGATCTGGTGAGGACACGGCATGATGAGCTTCACGCTGAGATAGAGGCACGGCAGGACACATTCAACACCGTGATCAGGACTGGGGAGGCCATGATTGAGAATCAGCATTATGCCAAGGGCGAGGTCAGTCCATGTATATAAAATTATTTGTTTCAATATACATACATGTATCTTTATGTATTTCTTGTGGTGTCTAAAGTTTTCTCCTTTTTTTTAAAATTTTATTACATTACCTTAGTAAAATTTTAAAGGTTATTGAAGTACTTTTGATTTGATTGAATATCTTTATGTTAAGGTTATTATTCATGTTAAATTTACATTATTAACAGATAGATATAACAATGTATACTTCAATTCTGAATATTACCTTGATCCTATATAGATCCAGGAGAAGGTTGACACAGTGCGTACAACCCAGGAGCGTCTAGGGAAGACGTGGGAAGACACACGTGACTTCATCAACCAGCTGTATGACTTCCAGGTCTTCTTGCGTGACAGTCAGCAACTGGACAACACAAGCTCATCCCAGGAGGTACTGTAACAAGATCTTCTTGTTCCAATTCTGTGTTACATTTAGAGACAATGTAACAGTTGTTTTGCTCTGGTTTTTTTTTTTAGACTCTTTTCTTAACCCTGTTTAGCCATGAAAGGTACTCTTTGTCAAAACACCTTTTTGTGGTTTTCCTTTTTCCCCAGACTTTGTGTCCATCCTATCTGTATAGTATTTTTCCATATCCCCTTTAATATGGATATCAGCCCTTTTTAAGACAAGTCTTCGTTTAGAACATCTTTCTCTTAAAATTCAGTTGTGATTTGCTTTCATTTAATTAAGGTATAACTCAGATGTAGAAAATTTTAGTGAAGTAACATTTTTTGACAGGCATACCTGAGCAGCTCAGACTTTGGCACTACAGAGGACCAGGTGGAGGCCCTGATCAGGAAGCACGATAACTTCGAGAAGGTGTTTGAGGTGCAGGAAGACAAGGTACAAGCCCTTAAGACCCATGGAACACAGCTGGTGCAGGACAAACACTTTGAGGCTCCTAAGGTGGAGCAGATCATGCAGTCTGTCTTGACCAGGTGGGTGACCATACTTTAGAGTATTCCTCTCTCTCTCTCTCTCTCTCTCTCTCTCTCTCGTTGATGTTGTCCTCATGTCTCATAATGGGTAGTCATACCCAGTAAAGCTGTTTATGTAGATTTGGAAGTACTAGCTATTTTTATTTGTTTGGTATTACTGACTTTATATTAATGAATTATGGATCTATGTCATACCTGGCTAAACACCATTTTTATCAGTCCTGCAGACACTTTAAAAGTAACCATTAGCTAGTATTTGTTTATAGAAGTTCCTTTACCTAAGCATTAATAAACATTGATCAAACTTTGTTTGACACTGTTCCAGACATGGTCAGGTAAAGGACCAGAGTTTGCAGAGAAGACAGAACCTGGCAGACTCACTGCTGTATGCCCAGTTCAACAGAGATGTAGTAGAGGTAAGTGTCGCATCTATACACTGAAATATACCTGCTAACCTCTTTGTTCCTCAGCTTCTCATTAGCTTAGAAATGGATTGTGTATAGTGTTATCAAACTGAAGTAATATTGATATGATTTGGTCGTAACTATACACTATATTACAAATTGTAGATAAGGGCACATTATCTAAACCATGTTATATTTGCGTTTAAGAGATCATAGAAAATTCATTAAAGGAACTACACAGTTATGAGGACAAAAACTAAGATAGAATATCATTAGGTGCAATATCATTAGGTGCAATATCATTAGGTGCTTAATATTATTTCCAGGCTGAAGGCTGGATCGATGATAAACTGAAGACAGCGTACGAGGACAATTTCAAGCAGGACACAGATTTGCAGGAGAAGATGAGGAAGCTGCAGAAACACCAAGCATTTGAAGCAGAGATTGTCGCTAACACTGACAGGATTGAAAATATCAAGAAGGTAGGGACTGGAACACTGTCTGGGTTTGTCATGGTGTTTCATAATACATTTAAAGCTCCTCTGGAGAATGGTATTTTGAACCATTCTAGGACCTTTAAGCTTTGCAAAAAAGGGCAATAGAGTAAAGTGTAAAGTTATACAAAAAAATTCAAGGAAGATTTTGTGTAATTAAGTAAAGTAGATGATATGTTTGTTATTACTTGTTATGCCTATACCTTTCTGTGTTGGTTATTAACAATATAATTATTAATTATTTTTTCAAATAACTGGTCAATAAGTAAAGGTAGATATTTTGTAGACCATTTCTAGTTACATTCTCTAAAATACAAAAACCTAGGAAGTATTGTATTGAATACAGATATTGCTTTTTCTCACTCATTATGCTGTGTTAATTGTTTAGTTATCAGGGTATTGCTGTATTACTATAGGTCAACAAAAGAAATAATAGGTAATTCAGAAGTGTGCTTACTAGTGAAGAACCAATTATCACTTTATTGGCAATCATTTCTTACAGAATTTATTAATGCTAATCTGTACTATTTCGAGATAAGCTATGTCATCCTTGTAATTGCTGGTTTCAAAAATCAATAAACTTCAATTTTTATCAACTGATTTTAATCCAGTATCCACAGCCATTCTGAAGCTATAGCAAAATGTTTGAAAACAGATCAATTAATTATAAACCCCACATCACATGGTCTGAGACACCAACTGTGTAGCACCTAAGTTCTTTCCTTCATTTTGAAAAACAAGGAATTTGAATTTTCCAAGCTATGCAGATGATATTTGTGAGACAGAAAAGTATCTTCTAATTAGAATGTAATTGGTTTAAGTGATTATTAATTGATTATTGGATAGGTTTGGGTTTTCAATTAATCAATGGTACAGTTTTTGGAACTGATTCCCATGACTAGTATATACTGATATCAATGTGTTTGCTATTAGACAGCCAGAAGTTTACGATCATCTCCAGGGGCTCATGTAAGTTGTCGTCAGGGGTAGTTTTCTGTAGTGTTACCGTAGCAACTGACATGGATACCGCTGCATTGTAATGTCTGTTGTCATCAGCATGAGGAGTGTGATAATGGACAATCATATCATCCATTTCATTTATTATCAAAAACTATTTAATTGCCATTTTTTTTTTTTTTCTTTCTCAAATCAATGTTACAAAACAGTATTTATGTAGGTAGATATACAATAATTGTCCATATGTGTATCCATTCAGGGTTTTTCCATGATCCACAAATTGTCCCATTTGGCCTTAAAATTATGCACATATTTTTCCATTTTGAACCTCAAATTATGCACAAATTTGTCCCCTTTGGCCCTCAAATAATGCACAAATTTGTCCATTTTTACCATCAAATTATGCACAAATTTGTCCAATTTGACTCTCAAATTCTGCACAAATTTATCCATTTTGAACAAAAAATGTTCTATTTATATATCATGAGATCATTTGTGCTCATTTGAAAAAAAAGGTAGGGCCCAGTCATTATATCTTAGTGGTTTTTCTGAAGCATATAAATGAAATAAAAATAAATATTATTCCTTATTTGATTTAGAATTTTAATAATTCTGAAAAAAAAAGAGCAAACTTTATGAAGATTTTAGTTACAGACATTGAAGAAGATCAGGGAGCCTTGTATAACTAAGCATGTGCATACTTGAGCCACTGTCTTAAAAAATCCCAAGATTTCTTCAATATTAAGAAAATAAAGAAACAAGAAGCTAAATGTTTTGGTAGGACGAGGTTTCAAGCCATATAGTTACGTATTCAGATACTGTTTTCATTTGTTGATATAGAAGAGTTTTAACAGATGAGGTCTTATTTGAAATATTGCTGTATCCAGAACCATGCTGATTAATAAGCAAAGGATTGCGTTAACCTTCATCATAGTGCATGGTGTTCCGATAAGCATTCAGGCTGGGCAGCATGACCTATTATTAATCCCCAAATAGTTTGTTGGTTACTAGCAGTTAAAAAAATGCATGAGATTTTTTTTTTTTTTTTTTTTTGTTAACATAAATCTGTATCAAATTAAATAGAAGAAAATGACATCTTTTAGAATTTATTTTCTTCTTTATATAATTTGTTGGTGAAAAATGCACTTTTTATGTTGTTTTTATTTGTAAATCACTTAAATACAATTTTGTTTTTCTTAGAAACACAAAATATTATTCTGATATGGTGTTCTTTTTGGTGACGCAAAATGTTTTATATAAAAATATATTCTTAACTGTCAATTTTACAGAAACATGATGAGGTAATTCCAATATATTTTTTTCCATCAACATGTTTTATCAGCCATGATTAACTTCAGCTTGATATTATTATTCTACTTATAAAGCCAGGAAATGTTTTATAAACCATACTTATGATTTGATATCACATCGTCTATCTAAAGATTAATTAGTTCACATAGTAATTTTCTGTTTTCTATATAAAATTATTAGTGTTCTATACTAATATAGTTCCTGGTTTAATGAATATTGTTAATAGATTTCTTACCTAGGTTTAGATAAATTGGTTAAGTGTTATATAATGGACCGATAAATGACTTTTTGAATTTGCATGATTATCAAAGGATTACAATTCTAATTCACAACATACACTGATGTATCAAGAGTCCACATGGCAATGTTTGTGGGTAAGGTCAATTTTAAACAGATTAAAGGGTCCACCAGTCAGATATATCCATCATTCTGTTCCTTTGTTCATCAAAGAAAAATGAAAACATTTATTTCCTATGCAAATAAGAAAAGTGTACTATTGGAATGTGACAGTGAAAGATTAAAGGCATTTTAACAGTTACGTCAGTGGCCTAGTGGTTAGAGTGTCCGCCTCGGGAGTGGGAGGTTGTGGGTTCGATCCCTGGCCGTGACATACCAAAGTCATAAAAAAGGGTACTTGTTATAGCTCCCTTTTTTGGCACTCAGCATAAAAGAGTAGTTACAGTCTGTTTGGCCCGGTGTCAGGATAATGTGACTGGGTGTAGTATCATGCCACATGTCTAATTGGCGTGATACTGCAGTGTGGCAGTACAATATCTGTTTCAAGTAGACATCGTCTCCAAATGACTGAAATACTGTAGATGGGACGTTAAACCCAAAAAACAAACAACTAAACACCAGTAATCAACAGGATAGCTCATAGCATAAATTACTCTAAACAACATTTGATATGATATTGTTGCTAAGCAGTATTTCATAATCTGTTCTAAATATGTAGTTAATATTATACAAAATATTTACACATTGCCCATAGAAATTTAATTGACTTCTTTTATTTCTTTATAAAACTCAGTTTCCCTGCATGTTAACATTGCATTTATTTTACACAATTTATCACTCATATTTCCCTTCTTTTTTATGCCCTGTTTTTTCATCAGTAGATTTTCCCATTATCAATTCATTAACATTTCTGTAGACTTACATCATTAATTTGAATTTTTTCAATATGCATTTTGAATAATATTTAGGGAATCGATTTGTCAAGAATTTCCTTATAGCTTGGCGTTTAATTGATTTGTTGAAAGATTCTTCAACATTGGATTATGATTTCATTTGTATGCTCTGTCAATATTATCCCCTCTATATAAAAGATCATTAATATTTTTACCTTGGCTTTATGTAATAATTATTGCATTTTCTTCCGACAATTCCCTTGCTTCTTGGTTAAGTTAGCTTTATATGAGCCTGTCATAATGGGGTAGTTAGTAAAGCAGCTGTTCATCAGTCTGCTTTAATGGGATAATAGGAATAGGCACTGGTTCAAACTTCTTTAATGGGGACAGTATGTAAAGGCACTAGTTCATTAGCCTACTTCAAATGGGATGGTAGGTAAAGGCACCAATTCATCAGCCTACTTTAATGGGGCAACAGTTTATCAGCCTTCTTCAATAAGGTAGTAGGTTAAGATACTGTTTGATTAGCCTACTTTAATGGAATAGTAGATAAGGCATTGGTTAATCAGCCTGACAGTCTCAACACTCAATTAAACAGAAGAGTTTTAACCCTTTCCCTTATAGAGAATACCATGAAAAGACCTATGCGAACAGCATAAAACCAGATCAGCCTGCGAGTAACTTGCAGGCTGATCAGGTTTTATGCTGTTCGCTGCTCCTCAGTGGTCTGGTAATGAGGATTTTGCAATTAAATTTGATAAGGATTGAGTTTGGCTTTCTGCAGATCAGGCTTTATGTGGTACCTATTGAGTGCGTCAAAATGAGTCTATATGAGGGAAAGGGTTAACAGCTTATAGCTGCTTTGTCTTTGATACTTGTTCATTTTGCTAGGCAGGGAATACAGATCATTATTTAGTGATAAAACTAGTTGAAAAACTATGTTAAGTCCACAGATGTATGAGGACATTGTACATTGGACCACAGATCTTAAGATGATTGGTTTATACCTCACTTTTAGACATTAATTTAATTGCCTTCACTTGTGTTTTATGCATTGTTTTACTAAGGAATTTCAAAGATTGAAACATATGATGTTCCAGTGAACACAAAAGCAGCCAGATTTTTTTTCTACAGATTTTTTTCTTTTTTAAGGAGGATAATCATCTGTAAATTGTTTGTAATATTCAGGCCCCATGTTCTCAAAAATACTTCAGTACGATCTCAAGCTCAAATCTGAGTTTCATACTAAAATCCCTATTGAATCTAAGGGGCATAGTTTGAGTATAAATATGAAAATCACACTTAAGTACCATTTTTATTTTTGGGAACATGGGGGCCAGGATACAGAAAGGAGACTATAAATCAAATCTGAATGTTATAACGCAATATTTTCACTCCAGCTGGGAGAGAATCTGGTACAGAAGAAGCATGTGGCCTCCGGAGACATTCGGCAAGTAGTTACTCGGCTCATGTCAAAGTGGAGTGAACTCTTGCAAGCCTCAGAGAATCGTGGAAAAGGTCTTGGAGAAGTCAAGGATATTTTGGAGTTCAATGAACAGGTGGACAAAGTACAAGATTGGATTAGAGAGAAGGTGAGTTCATTAGAATGACATGGTGGATGGGCTATGAGTTTGCATCTGATTTTTGTCCCTTTGATCTTATCACTTTTCCGGATATGTTTAGATTGCATTAAAAAGGAGATTTATTAATGTATTTAATTTGTTTTCATAAATTGAGATCTGTAAGGTACACTTTAAGATGATAAGCATGTTTTTCTTTTGTTCAAGTTTTAACCCTTTCCCTCATAGAGGTAACCATGAAAAGACCAATGCGAACAGCATAAAACCAGATCAGCCTGAGAGTAACTCGCAGGCTGACCAGGTTTTATGCTGTTCACTGCTCCTCAGTGGTCTGGAAATGAGGACTTTATAATTAAATTTGGTAAGGTTTAACTGTGGTTTTCTGCAGATCAGGCTATATGTGGTACCTATTGAGTGCGTCAAAATGAGTCTATATGAGGGAAAGGGTTAAGTGAGTCTATATGAGGGAAAGGGTTAAGTGAGTCTATATGAGGGAAAGGGTTAAATGAGTCTATATGAGGGAAAGGGTTAATCATGAGAGAAAGCACTAATATGTAGATGGTTTTGTCTTATCATTACAATTTTGAGTTATTTTTTATGGTGTAAACACATTTTTTTTTCTTCAAAGTTTTTGATATTAGTTATCCTTTTTCCCAATATCCTAATCCATATACCTGCTATGTATCACCTTTTCCAGGAGGCCCTGATCAATGCTGGAGACACGGGCAGAGACTATGAACACTGTATAGAGCTACAGAAGAAGGCAATGATCACGAATCAGCTGTAAGTATCACTTGTAGTACTTGACAATCTCTCCTGAAGTACTGATCACTATATATACACTAACACTGTTAGCTTAGGGTGTTTGTGCTCATTTTTCTTCAGATTTTTACCATTATTCACAGAATATGTGACATAAATGATTATAATAACTTTTATGATCTACATGTTAACATCAACATTTTCCCTCCTCAAATAACATTAGCTAAAACATCAACACCCTTATGGTGTATCATGGTGACATCTTTCAGTTCTGAATAGACCCATTCTTTCTTTTTATAAAGGAACCAATATTGTGTATCTATAAAATCTTATGCTGATATTATTATAATAATTAACATTTTTTATTTCATACATGTTTTTTTTTTTTACTATAATATCAGTTTTATTTAAACCAAATTAAAGTATGTTATTCTGCTTAAAATTACCTTGTGCCTTCATCTTCAGGTATTTATTTATGTCTTTGTCATGTAAAAATTTAGCTTTAATAATCAAAAAAATGATGGAAGTTTTCATCAGATACAAACTGTGGTATATCTCATAAATTCTTAAGCACAGACACCATTTTAACTCTTTTGAATTCATATGCTTATTGAAGATTATAATACTTAATTGATTATCAGTTTTGTCAAGTATTTTATACTTTACCTCAAAAGTTTGTCAGATGAAGGGATGAATATATAGCATTTATAAAAGCATTTTTCAGAGTCCAAATAATATGTTTATATTTTATACCTTTTAAAATTTTTAACATCTCATGTAACCTGTATTCATATTTATGACTTATTTTTTTATGAAAAAATGATTATTATTAATTTTTTACTTATTATCCTAATTTATCTTTCTCAATTATATTTTATGATTATAATTATTTGTTAATGATATTATTGATTAGTTACTTATTAATCCCATGTATTAATCCTACTTAGATTACCCATTGCACCATCTTCACGTTTGATCACCCTGCCAGTGATATCTACACCTGACTATATTTTTCTCATCATGTAACTCTTCTATTTCCATGCAGTACATGACTTATGTAAGGTTTGACTTATCTCTTCATGTAGTGGTAGAAGTAGTAGTAGCATTATCATTATCAACATAGAAATATGTGGGTACCAGTCTGAAGATATTGCATTGGATATGGGAATAAATGGGATTCAAATGATAATAACATATCAAAAGTATAATAATAATTATATTGTAGACTTTAAAATGATATTTCTTTCATTTGTAATTCTACTTCAATTCTTTTTAGTAGGATTCCTATGTATTTAAAAAAAAAAAAAAAAAGAATACAGATTAGCATTCATGCTTGTATTCCCTTTTCAGTACTCTTGAATAATGCAGTAGGTTCTAAGATAATTATATATTAGACCAGGATTTACTTCAGACTGGTTCTCTACAGATTGTGGCATCACTGCCAGGGAAACACAGGCTGGTAATTGTGACATGATTACAAGCCATATGGCTTATCAGTTGTCCTGTTTGCTATCTGTTGTACAGTTCAGGTTTTACCTTGGACTTTACAAAATAAACAAACACCAAGATTTAGCTATTTAGATAGAAAACGCTTATTTAGACTTATGAAAAAGAGGTTATCATTTTAAGTGTTTGAGTTATGTATATATTGGAAGGTTTCATAAGGTTATCATTGGTGTTGTTTCTTTGTTCCGTCTCTCATTAAGTTTGATCATGGCTATGTATTGCTTAACCCTTTCCCTCATAGAGGAAACCATGAAAAGACCTATGCGAACAGCATAAAACCAGATCAGCCTGCGAGTAACTCGCAGGCTGATCAGGTTTTATGCTGTTCGCTGCTCCTCAGTGGTCTTGAAATGAGGATTTTGTAATTAAATTTGGTAAGGTTTAACTGTGGTTTTCTGCAGATCAGGCTTTATGTGATACCTATTGAGTGCGTCAAAATGAGTCTATATGAGGGAAAGGGTTAAAAAGCAAGAACTAGTATCCTTCCTCTTACAGCTTATTTAAAAATGTACAAAACCATTCAGCACAGCAATGTTGCACCTATGAAAGCTATTGATGCATGTACACACATTGTATGAATTATGATCTACACAAGACATAAAAAAAACAGAATTTTTTAATGCTTTTCATAGTAACAACTTAGTGAGCATAAGCTCTGAACGTAAAAATAGTCCTATTCTATTGAGATTCCAGTCCACCGCTGTGTTTTTTTGTCATGTGATGAAAGTCCTCCATTTGATATTAGATCTCAGTTTTTTCTTCTCCAGTGTTTCTATTCTACATTTTGTTTTCTACACTGTTTTCCCCTTTTCTTTTCAAACTTTTTTGAATTAATATCTAGGATGTTTTATGTTTCTGCTTTTGGACCATTTTTTCTCTAAAGATTGATGTATACAAGTTTTATCATTTTGTTTTATCTGTGGTACTTTGGATTTTCCTCACTAGGGGTTCAGGATATGTTTAGAAGTGAGGGTATAACATAGTGATGTTGAATGTCTGACATGCGGCTCAATAGTGCTGGTATTAGATCTACAGGATGGGAAAAAGAACAGCATTGTGTTTATTTCTTTCAAATTAATTGACCAAGTCTTATGTTAAAGTATCACTGCATTCTAGGTTTAATGCTTTTTAAATTTTTTTAAATATTTGTGCACTTTATTAATACTCAGTCAGGATTTTTTTGTTGCCATATCAAATTACTGAAGTATAGCATTATTATATTATTATTTTATAGCATTATCATTTATGATTTATGTTAACGTTTAAATTAATATACATGTAGTAATAAATGACACATGTATTAATATTTATTTTTTCATACATGGGATAAGAGAGATAACAGGGTTTTAGGTCCAGATACAATTCAAAATGAAAGTAGTAAAGAAAAGAAGAAGCTAGTTACTTGTTTTGAATGTCAGTAGTATTACTTATACTGCTAGTGAAAATATAGACTTGACTACAAAAAGGATTCATCAAAAGGTTGGAATTCCTTTGATAAAGTAAGGATGAAACATGCCAATTTATTTTTCCAATTATTTATCTATTTTTGTGTGTGTGTGTGTCTGTGTGTGTGTTGTTGTTTTTTTTTAGAAAAAAAAAGTCCTTTATCTGCCAAGTTAAAAGATATTTTTATTTGAAGAAAAAATATTGCTGGAAAAAACTTTCTATCACCAATTCGGATCAGTCCTTTGTTTAATTGCACTATAAAATGAAATGTACTTTTATTATATAAATCCATATAATGAGGGTTGTAAAGCTTTTCAAGTGTATTCAAGTTGATTTACAAGCTATCCAAAGGCTGCACTGGGATAATTAGTTGTCATTGGTTGCCCTGGTTTACACAAAGGAACTCATGGTTTTGTTTGTGATACTGAGAGTGAGCAGTTGACGAAGCCTTGAATAGGAATGGTGGGGCTGAAAGTTTTACTAGAGAAGGTCATTGTCTCCATACTGTCTGAATTCATGTTGTTATTCTAAATATTGGGTAAAGTAGCATACCCCTGAAATGTCCAACTGCTTGCTAATGTTAAACTCTTTTTCATGTATTTATGTATTTCACGAGTATATCATGTGACCTGGTTATGTAACTGCAGGGTATCACGGTGGACGAGAAGCGTATCAAGGCGATCAACGCCCTTGCGGACAAGTTGATCCACCAGGGTCGCACTGACACTGCAGCTGTGCAGGAGAAGAGGAACAACCTGAACCAGAAGTGAGTTGTCTCCCTTGTATTAACTCTAGTGTCATTAAACTTCAAACAAAAATATGCATGTGCAAATTTCAGTCATATTTTTATGTAATTTTGACTATATTCTGTTTGTATACTTTAAATGAAGACATTATCCATTATAAACATAAATATATAATAGATATCAAAAGATGATGGTTTTCTAACATGATAAAAATCACATGTATCAGTTAAGTCTTATTGTATACATGTGTCTGTGTGTAGTTGGCAGAACCTCCAGGGAGCGCTCAGCAAGTACAAGCAACAGCTGGCTGCAGCCTTAGAGGTCCACTCCTTCAACCGTGATGTTGACGATATTAATGACCGAATTAATGAGAAGGCAGTGCTGTTGTCATCGGAAGATCTTGGGAAAGACTTGGAGGCTGTTCAGGCATTGCAGAGGAAACAGGACGAGATAGAGAGGGACATGACAGCCCTACAGAGTCAGCTTGAGGTTAACCTTCACTTTGTTTGTGTGTGTGTGTAACTAGGGGTAGATGTTTGTGCTATTTATTGTTATCCCTTTAATCTATTCCATGGTTAGATTAGTACTTAAGGTCTTTTAAGGATTTAACAAAATATTTCTATGGATCTATAGTCTGGGAATACTGCTATTGGTCATCTATGTCCTTAGAGACATATATTAAATCTTGATTCCTCTTTTATTTATTTAAATTGGCCTATATATAAATCTGTTTCTTTCAAATACATATTCACATCAGATTTATTACTTTATATTATATTAGATTTAATTTGAGACCCAGATTTGTACTTTTTTTTTTAGAATTTAAACATTGACTTTTCATTTTTCCACAGAAAGTTGAGTCCCTATCATCAAAGCTGTGTAAGAAATTCCCTGACCGTGCTGGAGACATCTCAGTGAAGCAGAATGAGGCTTTGGACAACTGGGAGAGACTGGAGGAGCTTGCTGACCAGCGCAAGAAGAAACTCGCAGAATCCTACCAGCTTCAGAAGTTCCTTGCTGATGCCAAGGAACTTGTAAGTTGCTGAAATTTGATTATATAAATTACTTTTATTGCATACAGTTAAAATTTCCTTCTATTTATTTATATTTCTGTGTTGGAAAATCAATGTTTTAAACAAATGAATTATTTAATTAAAAGGGTGATGAAATTCATTTTTGTCAAAAAATTATATCTTCTGTTGTTGACAAGCAACCCTGGCATACATGTATATATAAAAGATGGTTTAAAAAATCAGAAGTTAGTCTTGATGATTTGCCTTGATAAAACATTTCTTAACAATCATGATTTATGTTTCATTACACAAAACTACCTATTTTGCCCCCTAGATTTCGTGGTCCAATGACATGATAACTAAGATGAACTCAGGGGAGCTGGCTAAAGACGTGACCGAAGCTCTGACCCAGTTGCAGCTTCACAATGAGCGCAAAGCTGAAATCAATGGCCGCAAATCTCACTTCTCATCCATCCGTGAACATGGCAACAACCTTGTCAACTCAAAACATTACGCTTCAGAGGAGATTCAGAAGATGATCGGTCAGTTGGATCATACAAAACTACAGCTGAACTCAGCCTGGGAGAAACGAGAGCACCTGCTGAAACAATGCCATGATCTGAGGGTGAGTTATGAGGGAAGCTGTGACATCATGTTTCTGTATGTTTATGCATACTTGCTAACTAAAGGTGGGGGGTGGGGAGGGGGCACTCATTTGTGTCCAACAACCTCCTCATGTGTGTTTGATTTCAATAAATACTTCATGTGATGTATTCAAAGGAACACATGGTCTTGTTTATGATACTGTTTGTGAGCAATTGACCTAGTCATTAAAACAACAATAATTCCTTGATAATCGGTGAAGGCAGGGCTTATCTGACTACAAGAACTGGAAAGGTGATCTATATAGTCATATTTGCTACTACATTAATTTTGTGCATGATGTTACCAAGTTTTGATTTCTTATTTTGTGCATTTCATGATAAATCTGATAGAAATTACATTTTTTAATATAATGAAAAAAAAATGATAATTGATGATTGTAAGAGTGGTTGGTGTGATGCTAGACTGTGTTTATTTCCAGGTGTTCCAAGACAAGGCAGAGTTATGTGATGCCTGGCTGGCCAGTAAAGAAGCTTTCCTGTCCAATGAGGATCTTGGTGTAAGTAAACCTGTAAATTGTCACAAAATTCCACTAAAGAGAAAAATTTTTGATGGAGCGTATTTCTACTTTACCATTTTTAAATTTGATTTTATGAAAATGTCTTTTGGAAAATATGACATTGTGCTGCCTTCATCTTTTTAGTTTGAGACTTTAATATTTCAGGAAGTTACTGATTTGCAAATTAAACTTTCTTTGAGAAATATAAGAAGATGGTTCATGAAACTAGTAATATAGATCTGAAAGCAGTACATGTTTTGTTAAAGAGTTTATGTGATGTTCTAAAGTACAATCAGAGTTTCAAAATATATGGAAGTTGTGCACACTGTTGCAAAAATTACCTTCAACAGACAAAATTTTCTGAGGACTTGCTGTTATCATTCCAGAACACACTATACAGCGTGGAAGCCCTCCAGAAAAATCACGATAGGTTCGAGAAGCTGATGGAACAGCAGGTTGAGAACGTAGAAAATGTGCGACAGTTCGCTGCCACACTGGAGAAGCAGGACCACTACTCATGGGACGAGATAAAGGAGCGGCGCCAGTCTGTGGAGGACAGGTACTCCAGACTGCAGCAGTCATGTCAGGCCCGTGGGACCAAACTGAAGGACTCCAAGAACTACCAGCTCTTCCTTAGGAATGTGTATGAGGTAAGGTTCACTCAAGCTTTGGAAATAAGGTCTCACAACTTACATCAATCAACTTATATCAGTCACTCTTGATTCCGGTGTATGTGGTCATAAATGTGGGAGGAAACCAGAGAACCCAGAGAAAACCCTCATGTCTAGACGGGGGACCACTGTACCCTCTCATGTACTTGACGATTTATTAAACCCGGGACGCATTGGTGAGAAGTGAAATGCGTTACCATTAGGCTATCCAGGCACCCATGTGTTTTGTTGATCTCTAGGGTTTTCATATAACATTTATTCTATGTTTTTGGTTAATTTGTAGCTTTTTTCTTTGAAAAATAAATAGTACAACCAATATAAATGAGCAGTTGAAAACTTTTCCCATAATTCTAACCACTCAAGAGCAGTTAAAGAAATGACATATATGACTAGTGTAAAGCCAGATCAGCCTGGGAATAACTGAGCTTTATAATATGTTTTCCTAGCAGCCAAAATTAGAAGTGGTACTGAAAGTGAAGATTTGAATGATAAAATAATGGTGAGGGGGTGGAGCCCATTTTCCATAATATCATAAAACATTTGCTGTTTATTTTCCTCCCACTAATACTTGGTTCTCAGGTGAGTGATTTTAGGGTCTTCAAGGCCCTTTTTTTTAAATTCAAGAGCTTAGGCATAAAAAATACTGATTTATGAAGATATAAATTAAGAAATGTTTTTCTTTTTTGCCTGACAGGTATCAAGTTGGATCAATGAGAAACTACAGACAGCTGTAGATGAGTCCTACAGAGATCCAACCAACCTGCAGGCCAAACTGCAGAAACATCAAGCCTTTGAGGCAGAGGTCATGGCCAACCGTAACCGCGTTGATGCAGTGGTTTTGGAAGGTCAAACCCTGATTGATGAAACCCATTATGAGGCTGTTGATATCAAGAAGAGGATCACGGAGCTGGAGATGAGCTGGGATGCTCTACTGGCAGCCAGTAGTGAGAAGAAGGATAAGTTGACAGATGCCTACCAGGCACTGCAGTTCAACCGGGTTGTGGATGATCTTTTGACCTGGATGGATGAAGTCGAGAATCAGCTGATGTCAGAGGATCATGGGAAGGATCTGTCGTCTGTGAAAAACCTGCTGAAGAAACATCAGGTACGCAGTACTGGGTAGACCATACTGGTGACTTTGTCATAGAGCAGTTGAAGTTAAGATCTTAATAATTGCCTGCTATTTATATTTCTCAAAATTAGATTATTTTATTGTAAAGGAGAAAAGTGATTTATTTAATTCAGAAAGTCAATAAATAGTTGCTGCGTAAATAGGCCACAGGTATCCTCTTTATTCACATTGAATGTTGTTGTGTTCTGTAAAGTCAATTTCATTGTGCAAAGGTCATTTTCCCCTTTAAACATAGGAAAGAAGCAGTATAACTTGTGTTACAGTGCTAATCTCTGTACCATGGTATGTTTCAGTTGCTGGAGCTGGATATTAACAATCATCAGGAGAAAGTTCAGGATGTGACAGATGCTGCACAGGAGTTTAAGGAAGCCAAACATTTCATGAACAAAGAGTTGCAGCCAGGGCTAAAGATGTTGAGGACAGATATGCCTCGTTGCATGAGCCATGCCACATCGGAAGGAGAACTTGAATGAGGCATTACTCATGTATCAGTTCTATCGGGATGTTGAGGATGAATTGTCTTGGATACGAGAGAAGATGCCTATTGCAGAGTCAACAGATTTAGGAAACTCACTAGTTAATGTTCAGAATTTAACGAAAAAGCACCAGGCTTTAGAATCAGAAATAGTTGCTCATGAACCTTCAGTTGATGGTGTAGCAAACGCTGCCCAGCACATGATAAAAAGTAAACATTTTGCATCAAGTGAAATAGAGAAGAGATTGGATGAACTGCATTCAGAACTACAACAGCTAAAGGATGTGTCGTCCACTCGCAGAATCAAGCTTCAGGATGCATTAGAATCTCAAAAGGTGAGTGCCTTTTTGTGTCACGTTATCATTGCCTTAGAGTTGTAGCAGAAAAAGAGTTCAGAACAGGCATGATAGTTGTATTAGATTTTTATCTGCCAACATTGTTGGATTTGATAGGTTGTTTTATTATTACTAACTACTACAAAATATACATCACAAAGTCATTCAGCAAAATAGACAAAATGATATAGTAGTGTTTTTTATTCTATGGATACATTGCAGTTTTACTCAGAAGTTTCGGAGGCTGAACTCTGGATGAATGAGAAGATGCCAGCTCTAACAAGTCCAGACCTCGGCAAGGATGAGGATTCTGTACAGGTATGTCACACTGTTCCATACTTACTGGTGGGACTTCAATTTTCACAGCAACACTAGGAAGTTCTATTGTGACAATGGGATAAGTTACCTTCACTGGTAGCTCTAGTAATTGATTATTTTTATCAACAGTATCTAGTGGTGCTGGTTCAAGATGTTTCCAAGTGTATCAGTCGGTTTTCAACACTTGTGTTTATGAAAGGCCTGCTGATTATCATAGTATGATCTCCTTTATATAATGTGAGCAGGAATTATGCACTTAAGAAATAGATAAAATCTCTAGTTTTAGTTTGAATTTTACAATATTTTTTGTGTCAGCTGCTGTAAGCAGAGTGACCTATTTGGATCACTTTTCTGTTGTCTGTCCGTCTGTCTGTCCATCACACTTTTTCCGTCATGCTTCAGCAGGTGACACATGTGTTCCAAAGAGCACTCTCGTTATACTTATTTAATTTTTGTGGTACTTGAGGCAGATGTGCAAAACTGGATAAACTTTTCCATCCAAGTTTACTATTGAATCATACTTCTGTTATCCATGTTTCTTACATGAGTTGTTATGATTTTGTGTTGTACAGGTGTTACAAAAGAAAGTTGATGCCCTGGAAAGAGATATAGACAATTTCCAGAACAACATTGGGGAACTAGCAGCACTCAGTCGCACTCTCACAGATCGTGGACATTTCGACAGTGAAAACATCAAAGCCCAGCAGGTTTCCATAGAGACCAAGTACAGTGAGCTACAGGATCTAACCAATCAGAGGCGGCTGAAACTGACAGACAGTCGGAAATTGTTTGAGTATTACAGGGAGTGTGAGGAGGTGTCTATATGGATATCCGACATGGGTGTCATCGCTGCCTCCGAGGATTATGGGCAGGATCTGGAACATGTGGAGGTGGGATACTCATGATTCTCATTCTTTTTTAGTTGAGACTTCCTGCCCTGTCATATCTCATGTTACAATAAATTCTTTGTAGCTGGGGTAATTACATCTCAATATTAGATGTCATTTTAGACAAGAAATAATAAATGATTTATTTTCTGTAAACTGTGCAGTGCAGAATGACACATTTATCACTCACTGATAGTAAAATAAAATATTATTTAATGATAATTTAAAAGACAATTTTTGTCATATTCTTGCATTAATAACACTTTCAAGGGACATTCCTAATATTCTTTCTCCAACAGATTCTCCAGCAGAAGTTTGATGACTTCCAACATGAGTTGTCTGTCAGTGAGGATCGTGTTACAAACCTGCATGTGAAGGCCACAACCATGATTGAGGCAGGGCATTACGAGTCGGAGAAAATCCAGAAACGTGATGGCGAAATTATGCAGATGTGGTCAGAGTTAAAAGAGGTCACAAATGCCAGACAAGAGGTATATTTGTGTATTGTAGATTCTGGGACTAAAAGTAACACTGTTGGCTTAATCAGCACAACTGCTATAATCACAATATTCATTGTGGAAAAGCAGTTTTCAAATGATTTTAAACACGACAAACTCTTATGAGTTAGATTTAGGTCATTTTTAGCTTGTCATCACTCTGGTGTCATCGTCATTGGTGTCATTGTCGAGGTGAAAAACTTTATCCTTGGCCATAACTTCTAAACTATTGAACCATCTGTCATCAAACTTCATATACTTGTTCACTATCACAAGTGCTACATTCTTATCAAGGGCCATAACTCTTAGGTACTCTTATTTGACCTAATTTATCTCTCCTTTTTTAAAAAAACCCAACAAACTTACAGACGGGTGTTTGCATCAACATTCTGTGCTCTTCTTTAACTTTTTTGTCCAGAATTAAGTACTGCAGTTATGCCTATGTTGATGGATTAGATATAAGGCTTGTTGTAAATTCACAAATATAATAATACTCTATTACATATAGGCCCTTCAAGCAGCCCGTCAAGTACATATTTACGGCCGTGACGCAGATGACACCCTGGAATGGATCCAGGAGAAGGAAGTGCTAGTGTCTAGCGAGGATTTCGGTCGTGACCTTGAGAGTGCTCAGGCCTTGGTCAGCAAGCATGAGGTTCTTGAGGTTAGTAGGTCATGTCATGTGTTATTTTTTCTGATACATTTTGACATATTATACTGCAACGTAAAATTCTTGCTTCTGATGGCTGTGTATATGACGTCATGTACATTGGGTATATGTAGACCGCAGATATTGATTATATGATTTATTAACGCAGAATCTGGACTGAACTTTGCAGTACAATAAATCTGTTATATAGTTTTCTTCCCGGCTGAGAAAAATAATGTCACCTAAGCCTGGGAATAAGTAGTCATGTACCCTGTCTAGAAACTGAATAGCTAATAATGTTCTTTTAAAGAAGCTTGTCCCAGATGATAGGTAGAAATTAAAAAAAATAGTTTTCTACTCTCTCTTAGAATATTAGAATACAATATACCTGAGGGACATGCTCCACAACATGGCGTCCTCACCATTTCAGGGTAGCGATTCATCCTATGAAGGACAAGTGAATGAATCTTAACCCTTTCCCTTATATAGACTCATTTTAACCCTTTCCCTCATATAGACTCATTTTAACCCTTTCCCTCATATAGACTCATTTTAACCCTTTCCCTCATATAGACTCATTTTAACCCTTTCCCTCATATAGACTCATTTTTACCACATAAAGCCTGATCTGCAGAAAACCACAGTTAAACCTTACCAAATTTAATTACAAAGTCCTCATTTCCAGACCACTGAGGAGCAGCGAACAGCATAAAACCTGATCAGCCTGCGAGTTACTCGCAGGCTGATCTGGTTTTATGCTGTTCGCATAGGTCTTTTCATGGTTTCCTCTATGAGGGAAAGGGTTAATATAGGTTTTATCAGTATAAATAGAGTTTCAATACAGTCTGTGACAGTATTGCCTGTGATGGGGAAACCAACCAATATTTAACAATCACGAGTGGTTTCATTAATTGGGTGACCTTGCATCTGTAGATGGGTATTGATAGGTGTAATACACACATACAGTTAAAAATCAAATTCTTAGTCATTGACCATCTGAGAACAAGCTGCTTTAATTTCAGTTTAATAACCTTTTTCCTCATATAGATGTGTTTTGATGCCTTGGCAGATTAAGATGGCCCATATCAGACATCTCATGATCAGGTTCTTCTTGTACCCCAGGTTTTACACAATCTGCTCTGCAACAAAATGTCCATTGTTTCAAAACCATTTTAAGTTCAGTAAATGAATATTCAAGTCATAAATTTGTTTGTAAATTTTCATGAGGTGGAGGGTCAATCATCCATATAAAGCAGCCAGCTGAATGATTCCATATATTTTATTCTGTACTTGCCCTGGCAGCACCCTGGGGCAGGGCTATAAGAACTGTTTTTCTTGCCTTCTTTGTCTGCAGGATTTACTGTTCTTCCACAAGTATTTTTAACAAGGAATCTGGAACAGTCCAGTTAGAAATCTTTCTTGGTTTCGTATCCTCTGATTATTTGTAAACCAGGAATAATAAGAATTCATTTATGGTATCTGAAACTTATTTGGAAATTATTCTAACATTGTAGCGAGACCTGGCAGCCATCAGTGAGCAGGTGGAGACCATTACCAAGGAGGCTGAGCGCCTGATTGGTCAGTTCCCTGATGCCCAGGAGCATATTGCATCCAAGCACGAGGAGATGGTGCACAGTTGGAACATCCTGGTGGAGAAGGCATCCATGAGGAAGGAAAAGCTGAACCAGGCCGAACAGCTGCAGCTCTACTTCAACGAGTACCGAGAACTCATGTATGTGTAATGGGGGGGTTCTCTGAATCTTTGGCACTTGAACATTGAAATGATGAAATTTAAAACTAAAAAGAGCAAATACTTGAAAACAAATTTTAGTTTTTTATGTCACACTATATCAAATCAAGGTTTGTGGAAAAGGAAGAGCCTTTTGTAAGCAGTGGTCGTATTTAAAAAATGGGTTGTAGGATTTACAGGGTTATGTTACACTAAGTCTTTCACCATAGGAATCTCGTTATATTGTCACATCATGCCCATAGTGAGGGTAAGTACCATTCAGACTATTGGTAATAGCAAAGTCCTTGTCATGAATAAAGTTTTTCAAGCATCAGTAACACATATAACAAACCTGATTATATTGACCTGATCACTGTACTTCCAGTGCCTGGATATCAGAGATGATGGCTAT
This sequence comes from Solen grandis, assembly GCA_021229015.1. Lineage (NCBI taxonomy): Eukaryota > Metazoa > Mollusca > Bivalvia > Adapedonta > Solenidae > Solen > Solen grandis. The sequence goes on from CM037784.1 coordinate 30,165,770, forward strand.
CATTACGGCCATGGAGTTCCCACGTGACCTGCAGGGTGCCGAGGCCAGTATGTCCCGCTGGAAGGAGCATCGTGCCGAGGTGGACAGCCGCAAGGAGGCTGTGGCCAGGTTCCTACGTAATGGTCAGGGCATGATTGAGGATAAGCACTTCCTTAGTGAGGAGGTGAGTGTGGCCCATGTTCTTGGGAATATATAATGTATTAAAGTATAATTTCAGATCCAAAACCCAAAATATAGTTTTAAGACTCCGATAGGAATGTAAGTACATTATATCATACTCGAGTATTTTTGAGAATTAGAAGCCTCATCTTTTTTTAAAGTTTAACAGCAACATGAGAAACTGTAGTGTTACAATAAGGATCTCTGTACACATATCTATATGGTTCCAGATCCAGGCCAAGCTGACAGACCTGAGTGCAGCATGGGAACAGTTGCTGGCTACTTTGGAAATTGCACGTGACCTGTGTGAGCAGAACTTAGAGGCTCAGGTAGGCCTCTTGTTACATCAGGAGTGCTTTTTCTCCTGTACAATTCTTTTGCTGTTTGTTATGTTCTCTAGTTACACTCCTGTCTCAGTAAGTGTGGGACTGGCAATGCTGGACTCCTGAGTGTTTTGTATCATCATGTTACATTCATTTTGTCTTGTCCCATTTCACATAAGTTTTAATACCTCTCTGTATTATTGAGACAAAACAGTGTCACGGGTATTCATCTCCTTTAGTGATAGCTGTAGTTACAACTTTGGAAAGTGTGAGTCACCTGTGGGTATAACTTTGTCTAGACATAATACTGTAAAATCATTAATTTTCGTTGACATTAAGTTTCATGGAATCTGTAATAAAGACAATTTCGTTGGTACATATATTCGTGGATTCATGTTCTAGAAATCTTGAGGTCTATTAAATGAAGTTTTCGTGGGGATTAATATTCGTTGATAAAGCCATCCACGAAATCAACAAAAATTAATCCCCCACGAAAATTGATGATTCTACAGTAATGTGTAATAGCAATAGTTACTGGTATCATCATACTGTAACTAAAAGAGAAAAAAGCAACAACAGACTGTAAACTACAGTAAAACCTGTGAACTAAGGTCACTATAGAGAAACTGAAAACTGGTCTTTATTTTGAGGTGATTGTTATTCTGAGGTTAATTTTCAATGAATTCAGTTCTAGAAATCCAGTCCCTGGTCTATGGTCCTAGGTTGATTATTAATCAAAAGTGACTACTAGTGCAGGTCTGATTGTTCTTTAAACTGATATAACATGTAGTTGGTATCAAACAAAATATCTACTGATAAGTTAATTGTGTGCTTCATCAACAGCTTCTGAAGCATGAGATGGAACAACTGGAGGCCTGGATGTCAGTACGTGACCCTCAGGTCAAAGACCCCAACTTTGGCAACAGTATCACAATTGTTGAAGAGTTGCTACGGAGACAGCAGGACTTTGAGAAGACTGTGGATGCTCAGGAAGAGAAGTTCACTTCCATTACCCGGGCAACAACGGTAAGTGTATTTACAGGTCAAAGTTCATGTTGAAATTGGTTAAGGTCATAGATGGTTTGTCTTTGAATTAAAGTCACCAGAAAATTAAACAAAAAAATGATTAACTGCGATAGAAATAATAAATAGAAAGTATATTTCCATTCTGGATGAAGGTAACATTGACTTTTAAGTAACATGTCATTGCGGCCAAAAATGTCAGATATCAGTCAGTCATTAGGAAAGATATTCTAGCCGGTACTATCTTTATTGTCCTTGTAAAGGAATAGAACATTGAAAGACACCTTTTATCTGTATCTACTGATGCAGTTTAACCCTTTCCCTCATATAGACTCGTTTTGACGCACTCAGTAGGTACCACATAAAGCCTGATCTGCAGAAAACCACAGTTAAACCTTACCAAATTTAATTATAAAGTCCTCATTTCCAGACCACTGAGGAGCAGCGAACAGCATAAAACCTGATCAGCCTGCGAGTCACTCGCAGGCTGATCTGGTTTTATGTTGTTCGCATAAGTCTTTTCATGGTTTCCTCTATGAGGGAAAGGGTTAAGGCAAGGAACATATTTTTGAATGTGCTTTTTATAATTGTTAAAAATCAAGCAATAAGCAAAAATTACAAAGTAGCATTAATATCTTTTGTTGAAGCTGCTGATAATTTAAACAATCATATGCTTGTGTTTAGCTTGAAAGTTGTTCATCTGTAAGTATAACATTTTCCTGCCGTTTTTCATGACTTCCTCTTCACATTGCAGCTTTCTTACAATGATCCCTTCAATCCTTTTGATTCTGCTCCTGTTAATCAAAGATCTTTGCACAATTTAGTTTGCAATGCATGACATCATCTTGGCATGGTATTCCTTTTACATTTCAATTATATTTTCTTCCTCAAAATGAAAATAAAGTCTGCTAGTTCTTTATTTGTTCTATTGTTCATAAATGTCCTTGGTGGTGATAGGTTTGTTAAGGCTTTGAAAAAAAAATAAACATGAACCAATCTTTACCAAACTTGTTAATAATGTGTATGGGCACAATACCTCAGCCAAGTTCAGTAACCTGCCAGAATGTACCAGACACTCCAGAGTTATGGCCCTTGAATTGATGAAATTACCAGTATTAGGGAGAATTTGCCCTTTGCTTTGAAATCAAGCAATTTTATGTGAGCTGATCTTGCATCCGTGAACCAAATCTGCACATTTCCCTTCATCTAAAGGATCCCCAGCTGTGATATAGCCTGGTTATGGAGAACAGTTTCACTGCAGATGAATTGCATAAGAATCAAAACTAGACATTGACTATTATATTTGAAATATTGTAATGTGGTTTTTTTTTTGTGCATTATTAAAAAAACATTAGCCAATACACAAAATAAAGATTTAATGAAAAATCTAGAACACGAAAGAAAATGTTAAACTTTGTTGCTATGAGCAAAGCCAAACCACTTTTCACAATGAGGCATTTTTTAGAACATACTGCATATAAATTAAATTAAAACTAACTTATATAAATTTAATTTCT
>CM037784.1:30168891-30218891 GCA_021229015.1 Solen grandis
TTTTGTAATTTATACTCCTTTTTGAGTTCTTTAGTTTAAACAGTACTTTGTGCCTTAGTAGGTTCTGAAAGATTCTTGCACCCAACTGGATTTGAATCCACAAAACTGGGACATATACGCTACCATTGGACTGGCAAACTTGATTGTATACTGTCTGTAGTATTATTATTTTTTTTCATGAAATTAAAACAAATTCAGGGATAATAATGTAACACATACTGAGTTCCCTTTTTTTCCTTATAGCTTATAACACTGAATGGAAAGTTAACCTTACATAAATGAAATTCATTAATTATTCCAATTAATAGAATAGGGGAAAATATGAAATGTATGCAAGAATTAATATATCCCAATTTCCTAAATCTTAAGTGCCCAAAAAATCAGTTTTGGTTTTGTCCCAAATTAATTTTTGAGTGGACTAAGAAAATGCAAGTGTCCCAATACTAAAGATTCATCATATTAAGATGACACCTGTATGTGTATTCCGTTCCCTCCACAGCTGGAAAAGGCCATCCTGAACAAAAAACAGCAGCAGCAAGAAGCCGATGTGGCCCGCCGGGAGAAGGACCGACTGGAGGAGATGCGTCGTAGGGAACAGACCCGGATCCTTGAGGTACGCAAACATTCTCCACCTACTGTCTCACTAGGTTCATGACCCCGGTATACATACACCTGTATATACCTGGCTGTCCCTCATAGTCTCAGCAGTCTTGACTCTGATATCACCGGCATCTCTCAGTAGGGTTGACTTATTCAGGTTAGCCATTTTCATGTTGTTGTTCTTTTAACCCTTTACCACTCAGTAATGTCAATTCCTACTGAGGCATTTCAAATTAAATGGGCAGCAACATACCAGGTACCTTTGTTAAGGCCAGCAGTTGTATGTTATTAACAAATTCAAGATCACTTCTTTTTTTGTGCTTTTCCCTTACATTTAGACACTTGAACAAAAGGTTTTAGAAAAACACAAAATTGAGATCAGAAATGGTAATTTGTTTGAATTATTTGATATTTGTTTTTAATGATTGTAATATGACAGCTCATAAGCTGATTCTAGCATTTTTGCTGACTTCAAATTGCTGCTTTTCTAGTATGTAAGTTATAATTATTTGTTTTAGTACTACTTATATGTAGTGTTTACATTTACCTGTTACTCATTTTGTTTGATTTCTTTGCTTGTTGTAGAAGTAGGTTTACTAATTAATTACATTTGCATGATAACTATTCTTTTAATTTTGCCATTTCCTTTGAGTGTCATATTTTCTAGTTAGAATTCCTCTGTCAAAAGCTTATGCCTATTTGTAGATTCTCCATAGTGTGTTGTAACAAGCATTTCGCAGGACATTCAGGGTTCTCTGCCGGCTTGCCCTGTATTATGTCATCATACACAAACATTTCATTCGCTTGAAAGTTGTCATTTACTTTCAGATGGTCATCATTTTGCCATCAATGTTAATCATGTTCATCGACAGCTTTTAAAGATCAGTCATAGAAAAAATACAAGATACCTTACATGCAAAATAAATAGGACTTTTTAGGAATTGTTGCACTTGGTCTTAAATAATTGACCACAACACAGAAGCTGTGATGATATTCAATTTGCACAGACATAATCAGAGGGCACCTGCTTGTAAATTGTGGGAATGTTAACTCACTAAATTTATGTCATAAACAATTAACATGAGAGACATTTTGTTTTTCAGAATCTGTATACATGTGTATATGTATGACTTTGTAGGTTGTCTTGTGAAAACATATGATGTAGGTAGTTAATGTGTCCAGTTCCAGCTTGTTTTTGGATACAGACTATATTTGTTACATTCTGTGCAGGATTAACACATTTTTTTTCTGTTCATTTACAGACCCCGCCTGTATGTTTTGGTTGCTCCTTTGGTACCTAGAACTAGATCTAAACTCACTAACAGGCTTTTCATACAACCAGAGTATAGCTTTCTCTCTGTGTGGCAAGGAGTGCTGCATCTCTGTTGTAACCCTAGCTCAGCTGTAGGGTTACAGCAGTACTGCATGGAGCTCCACTGTGTGCTTTATAGACCTTTCAGAGATCAAGAGTTAAGTGCAATACTGTTGTATCTCAAGAGTGTGTCTTGATGATGCAGTAGTGTTGGACTGAACATTTGGTTTAATTATCTGTCGTGTTTGGTCATTTGAGTACATCTACTCCATGATGATGATATTGCTTCTGACAAGATTCCTCCCCCCCTTTAGGTACCTGTCTGTTGGAATTAGTTTAGTACAATGTAAAGACTGGTTTCCAAATGACATAAAAATAAGAACTTTAAACTAAGCTACTAAACTATGGCCATGAAAGATGTGTTGTTTCCTGTAAGTTTAATGTCACTTTACCTTTGAAGTTATCAGCACAAATATATCAATCTTAGCCATTTATATTTACATAGGCAGCTGTTTTTTAACATGTTAACGAACATTATATTCTACATTGGAAAATCTTGTTAATATACAGAACTGTATAGCATATTGTTGTATAAATAAAATACATAGATATGAGCAAGATGAGTGAATATATTCAGATGACCAACACTTGCCAAATGTTTTTCCTTCAGTGTTGGGCGTTGACTTGTAATAATTAGTGAAGTTAGTGTGTAACCCGATATTACGACACAACTTATAAAGTATTTGTGTAAATATACAGTGAAAATGTTCACAATAAGAGTTATTCCTGTACCTCAAATAGATGTGTTTGAACAGATTAATTAAGTTCAGTTAATTAATATTCATCAAGTCATACATTTGCATGTGAATATTCATGAGGTAAAGGGTTAAAGATCTGAAGCCAGACACTGAAGGGGAGGCAACTAGAAGCTTGAGTGGCGTGTTTTCCATCACCAGTGTCTAGTGAGTGGGTGTGACACTTCTGTAGTCTGTTGAACTAGATCTGGAAGTCTGTGTTACATACATGGTTGTTCATGCACAGTCTTGTCATATTATATATATAATTCCTTTGTTTACTATGTTTCCTTGAAGAAGTTAGTACAAAAGAATAAAATAAATGGGATAATGTCAATATGTAGAATTGAGAGTTCATGGTCAGTGATTGTATCCTATAAAAATAAAAATAAAATATTGATGAAACTTATAGTCTAAATTACATGGTACCTTTAATAACAAAATATAATGCTCTCCATACTATAACGTTTTAAACAGTTCTGTTATTACATTATATAAAGACACAAAGATATACTACCAATAACATAATAGAGTATTTCCATTCATTAATAAAATTCCAGTAAGGCTATTGGTATTAAAAGGCTGTTGTATGGTGCTTTCATGGGGATCTGTGCATAGATTTTATGTGCCTTTTTTATGAAAAGGAAAATAATATTGAAAGTGGTGGGGGAGGGAGTCAAGAATGCCTCTTAGTTTGTTTGTACTGAATTAGTAGCTTTAGAAAAAAGATAGCTTTAAAAAAAAAAAAGGTAGATGGCAAAGTTTGTGGTTTTGTTATCTCAAAACAAATAAAATAGGTATCACAAAGTGAAATAAATGTGCAGCCAGACTGGGACTCAAACCTTGGGCCTTTTGGTTGCTGGGCAAGTCAGGGTACTAGACTGTTACATTCCTAAGACATTCCTTTGCAAATAGATTCTGTACCATTTCATAGGAAGAACGTTATGCTTGTTTATATTATCACTTTAGCTATGGCACTAAGGGTTCAACTATTGGCATATACTTCACATTGTTGTGAAGGAGCAATTCATTGAAAATGACCCCATTGGTCACAAACTCTTCAGGTTTTCTGGGCCTTCTGAGATTTTGGTATGACACTAATTTTACTGTTCTGTGTCCAATTAAAGATAAACATGTAATGTAATTGTGTAATAGTTTATATTTTTAAAATTGCAAAGATATACAGTTTGCTGTGAGTAATTGCCAGAGTATATAAAATATTTGGCCAACCACACTCAGTATTACTTGGGAAGTATTTAGCATATTGCCAGATACTGTTAGTTTCTTTAGAAAGATTTCACTAACTTTGTTGCATTAAGGAAAACTGTATTGAATCTACTGCACTTCATGAAAATACATGTGTAATATTCCAAACTCTGTAATATTTATACTAACAAGGAAACCCAAAAGGAAGTAAAACCCTTTTAACCTCCATTTAATTTATATCTTCTGTCAAAACCTTAATCTTTTTATGTTCTATCAGAAATGGAAATGCAATGGAAAAAATAAGTCTTTGGATGTCTGCCTCTTTTTCTGTAAAACACTATTCAACTTATTCATTACCCCTGGCAGATGACTGCAGTCTTTGTTTTGTCAATTTTTGATGCAGAATAAAGGAAACTTGGGTTATATGTGGTTGCACTGTTTGTTTTGGGTAAATTGTTACACCTTTTGAGACACGCCCCCTTATGATAGATGGGTTTAGGGTGTGGTTGCATTGCACATGTATTTTGTACTTTGGTCACACCACTGGAGACATGCCCTAATGCCAGGGTAATAGACAGGTGTTTGGTGTACACAGAATTGCACAATATGTGTATTGGCTGAGACATACCTCTTTGGACACACCCTTAATATGAAGGTGGGGATTTGAAGGTTCACTAGGAGGGATTGATCATGGAATCACATATAGTGTTTGTAGCTTATGGGAGAGGAATATTATGCTAATTTTGACAATGTCTCTGTGGATATTAATTTTAATGATTTTCATGAATAGTGACTTATGGATTTTGCTTGAAATTACCAAAAAAAATACTTTAATGGCGAGTTGTGTTACTCAAATAAAAATAATCATAAATCTGTAAAGTTGATAAAATTCCAGTTTATAGCAACATGTCTTCTGATTAATCCCCCGCCGCGAAGCGGGAGGGGGGTTATAGGAATGCCCTTCGTCCGTCCGTCAGTCCGTCAGTCCGTCCGTCCATCAGTCCGTCAGTGTGTCCGAAACATTTTCGTGTCCGCTCCATATCTCATGAACGCTTGGACACATTTTCTTCAAACTCGGCTAAAGTGTTAACCTCATTGAGCTGATGTGCAGAAGGCATGTGGCGGTCACGCAGGCTCAAGGTCAAGGTCATACTTGAAGGTCAAATGTTATTTTCGTGTCCGCTCCATATCTCATGAACGCTTGGACACATTTTCTTCAAACTCGACTAAAGTGTTAACCTCATTGAGCTGATGTGCAGAAGACATGAGGCGGTCACGCTGGCTCAAGGTCAAGGTCATACTTGAAGGTCAAATGTTATTTTCGTGTCCGCTCCATATCTCATGAACGCTTGGACACATTTTCTTCAAACTCGGCTAAAATGTTAACCTCATTGAGCTGATGTGCAGAAGGCATGAGGCGGTCATGCTGGCTCAAGGTCAAGGTCATACTTGAAGGTCAAATGTTATTTTCTTGTCCGCTCCATATCTCATGAACGCTTGGACACATTTTCTTCAAACTCGGCTAAAATGTTAACCTCATTGAGCTGATGTGCAGAAGGCATGAGGCGGTCACGCTGGCTCAAGGTCAAGGTCATACTTAAAGGTCAAATGTTATTTTCGTGTCAGCTCCATATCTCATGAACACTTGGACACATTTTGTCATGATATATAAAGTTTTTAATTGAGTTACACATGTATTTTGTGGTTACCTAACACATCCTATACTTCATTGATGTTCACTTTTTGTACTGTTTCCCATGTAAAACTTGTCAGTAAACTTTTAATATATGTGCCTCCGAATTCTGAGATTCATACATAACTCCGGAAAGTTAAATTGTCTTAAACTGATCTTCTATGTCTGCTACAACCATGCCAGGTTAAGGTGAACATAATCCTATGACCAAACAAATTCTAATATTTGGCCAGCGGCGGGGGATATAGCTGTCCTTTGGACTGCCTTGTTTTATTCTTATATCTTGAAGTAAATATATCCTCAGTTATGGAGCTTTCTAGTTATTATGAACAGAATAGTTTATTTAACCTCACATGTATATGTTTGACATATTGGCAAAGAGAGTAGACCCTGATCAGACCATTGCTTAATCTTTTCCCTCATATAGACTCATTTTGACGCCCTCAATAGGTACCACATAAAGCCTGATCTGCAGAAAACCACAGTTAAACCTTACCAAATTTAATTACAAAATCCTCATTTCCAGACCACTGAGGAGCAGCGAACAGCATAAAACCTGATCAGCCTGCGAGTTACTCGCAGACTGATCTGGTTTTATGCTGTTCGCATAGGTCTTTTCATGGTGTCCTCTATGAGGGAAAGGGTCAATACAATACAAAATTCAAAGTTTATTGAGTCATTAATTTATCCAATGAATATTCATGAGGTAATAGGTTAATATTTGAAATAAATAAAAGATCATCAGCAGCTCTATGTCCTTTACATAGGAAGATAACAGATTCTACATACCAGTCAGATCTATCACAAGTTAACAAAACTTACTTCATTAACCAGTGTTAACTTTTTATCTGGAATAATATTTCAAACTCATTGATTGGATGTATCCTGAGGATTGCAGAGATTCTATAATTATTAAAAGTTGAGAAATCCTTTTTGCTGGAAATGTGTTGAAGGTCAACATGTGCAGGGGATTAAGGGTATAATATATGCTGGGATGAGAATTTTGTCAATCACCAGATTTCTTTTTTTATGTGATTATATTTGAGACTGGTGTGCCCTAGATGGCCTAGTTGACCTCCAGCCTTACAGGTTTTTGACCTTGTAATTCTCACCTCAGTATGTGTAGCAAAATCTTCAGGTAAAACAATATTAGATAATTATATAGTCTCATACTCCACTTCACAGAGTGAAATGGAGCTGTTCAAGTTTCATGGGAGTCGTATCATTGGGTCGCTTCCCATTTTTCAAATCAAATATCTTGTCATATCGTTAAGACAGGGCAGTGTATTATTGGGGTAATAATTATATTGTCATTTACAGTCATGTATTACTGTTGCTTACCTTCCTCATATAGATCATTTACTATATATAATGTAATGTAAACCTTACATATTTTTGCCTATTAACCAGAAAAATTTCAAGGGTATATTTCAAACATAATAAAATTTAGGTATATTATGTATGTTTTAATTTAGTTTATGATAATATTAAAGTTTTGAGTAAAAGTTGAATACTGTAGAGAAATAAGAGTGGTAAAAAATGTGAGGAAATAAATAAAACAGTAACATTTATTATATCATGTGCTTCAACATTTTGCATATATTCAGATCTCTCACCTCTTTTCATCAACTTCCACAATCTGGTTTTTGAGGAGTAACAAAACTTACCTTTCCTAAGTTCCTATCATGTTTAATACAAATTACACAAGTTTATCTTTTAATATAAAATACTGTACAGTAATTATTGTGTGATGTTTTTTCTCTAACATTGGTGTTCTTAATTTGCTTGTTTTTTTATCTATAACACAAACAATATAATATATGATAGGCAATTTATGAATAATTAAATCATGAGCAGAAAGAATTTAACAATTTTAAAACTATGTCATTTTTTTAACTTAATGTTTTTAATTTTAAACAAACCATGAGTGTTATTTTTGGTAGTTAGCTTAATATAATCAATAGAATTAACAATACCATAATAGTGCAATCCAGGTGGTGATTTTGCAATGGGAAAAGTGTTACACCAAAGTGGGAAAGGAACACAAACGATATAGGCAAATATTGTCATATTGATGGGTCTACCATTAGAGATATTTGAATGCCAAATTACATGTGTTTTTCCATTTGTAGGAGAGGCGGCGTGAGAAAGACATGCTCAAAGCCCAAGAAATACTGCTGCGCCGCCAGAAAAGCGGAGAAGACTCGGAAAGTGATGATGACACGAGGTAAGTCAACTGTCCTGACCTTGACATGTGGTGTCCACTTCAGAATAACCACATCTTTTTTTCAGTGTTTCCTCTTCACTATTTCTCATTATCTTTCCCTCACTTTCTCTCTTTCCCTCTCTATCTCTCAATGTCTATTTCTCCCTCTACTTTACTCTCTCTCTTATCTTTCCCTTTCTCTCTCTCCTTCCTTCTCATGTTCTTTCTTTCTTTCTTTCTTTCTCTGCTGTAGAGATGGTTGTCCTAAGACATAAACGAGCCAAAAACTGTAAAATAAGAGTATATGTGATATTCATTTGCTATATCTAAGGTGAAGTTACAGTTTGGGTTAATTGAAATTGCTTTTAATGCTTAACCTCATGAATATTCATGTACAAATTCATGAGGCATTATACTGCAGTGTGGTAGCACTATATCAGTCTCAAGGAGGCATTGTCTCCAAATGACTGAAATATTGTCGATGGGATGCTGAATCCAACAATCAAGCAAACAAATTTATGACATGATGAATTGTAATTTATTGAACCTTTATATTGGTATATGAAACAATGGAATTTTCTTTTCTGAGCAATATGTACATAGTCTCAGCTGAAACAGAGGAAACAGCTCCTGGAGGGGTCTGCTCTGTTTGCTAATGTGTCAGTAATGGAAAGATTCTCTATATGAGGGTAATGGTTCAAAAAGTCATAATCTAAATAATTATGGATAATGATACCATCCCTACAGGTTGACTTTAATAAATGTAAAGAATTGAAAGTTGTTACCCTAATGATATGTATGGAAAAAACTTTTCGCTTGCAATGTTAATTGTTATTTTCATGGGGTTACATTTTCCTGTAAATTGTTTTTGAAGTGTTTGTGTGATGGTGTCTGAAATAAATGACTTATGATGTATCAAATTTCAGCAAAGACCTGGATAAGAATACTGTAAAGAATCTGATTGGTCGATCCAGTAGTATCAAAATGAACAAAGACAACTCAGCGGCAGTTCGGCGAGCCATAAGTTTCCGCACAAGAGGCGATTCAGAAGCTTCACAGCCTCCACCAGTTCTTCAGAAGGCAAAGGAATTTCGACGGGATGATGGGGTTACAACCCCACCCCCTGGGGAAGTGGTGGATGAAACCTCTCCCGATGAACCTGCCCCAGATCTGCCTAGCGCGCCTCCACCAGAATGGAAAGAATCAAAATCTCCATTATCTAAGAAAGACCAATTATCTCCTACTATGAGCCCAAAACAAAAACAATTAGAACATATGAAAAGTGAGGATAAGAAAAAAAGAACACCTAGTTTTAATTTGCGTAGACGGACTCGTAGTTTTAAGGATAAGAATAAGTTGCCAGATAATTTGCCTCCAGAGGAAATGGAGGGAATATTGGACAGAAAACAGGAGTTACAAAGTGGTGGGAAGAAAGCAACGATACGATCATGGAAAAATTACCATGCAGTGCTATATGGACAGTTACTGTGTTTCTTCAAGGACAAGGAAGGTATGTTAAGATTCAGTGTCACCTAATTTTTAATTTATCTGGGATTTATTGGTGTGTTGTTTTTTTTCAGTAGTACATAAAATATTTAAAATTGGAAAAACATTTTAGAATTCAGGAGATGACCTTGGAATCCCTACATTTTAACACATTGGATAATTGGAAAGCCAGTTATACTGAAAGCATTTTTTGCTGTATCATCCTAGGAATTATTTTGTAGATTGTAATGGGAAGAAGGGTGTTCATTTCCTTTGGGACTATATCTGTTGTAGCCTATGTAGAAAAGCAGGCAGCCACCCCTCCATTGAACATTCACCAGGCTATTTGTGATGTCGCAACCGACTACACGAAGAAGAAATATGTCTTGCGGCTTCATCTCCATGACGGTGCAGAGTTTCTTCTCGAGGCTCCGAGCCAACAAGAGATGATGGAGTGGCAGAGAAATATCAACAAGTTTGCAGGTATGTAGCATGTTAGGTGGCCTGTATACAAACAGTACTGATATAACGTGGAAACAAGGCTGGTGGCTGACCGTGGGGCCGCCCCTCACACAGGGGCTCATTGTATGTTGGGTCTAGAGTGGTTCTATTGCATTGACTTATTGCAGGATGGGATAGATATATATAACAATATAGTTAAAAAAAGTTGGTTGTTTTTATCATATTTTTAGAATGATGCTAGATTTTAAAAATCTATTCAAGCATGTAATGTCTGTGCACATTATTTTTCCCCAAAACTGATATTCACACTTTGTATCTTTTATATACATATCTCATGTCATTTCTCTCTTATACACAGTTTGATGAATCTTTGTATTTATTGCAAATCTAGGTTGAACATAAATATTTTGGAACTTTTTATTGCAAAGATTGTAAAAGGGCTCAGCCTTGTTTCCATTCTGTACAATGTATCCATATGTATAACTAGCCAACCCTTGTAATATACTACTCCAGTTAATTGGATACTAGTTTATTATCTAGAATGAGGACAATATGTATATATAACACAGGGTGACGGTGCAATAGTCCCTAGATACTTTAAAACAAACTCTTGGTTAAAACTTAAAACATTTCTCATCTTGTATGGGTAAATTGTGAAGTATGTCTTATTCTTTAACCCGTACCATGCTAAACTTCTTAACTGGACTTGTCCTTTCTTCATTTAGGACTGTACCATTAGTTGTTACAGGGGTGCTTGTTGAAAATTTATTGACTGAATAGCAGAAAGTGCCGACCATGATCAGACTGCAGGGATGTGCAAACTGGTCTTGGTCTGCACTGGGCGCAAAAGCAGTTACAAGTGTCTACAGTATTGTAAGGGTAAAAATAACAATTGTACTCTTCATCATCTATACATGTGATAAATATTTCTCACTGTACCTTCTTGTCATTTCTGTGTATAGGTACTCTGTCATCAGCTACAAAGTGTAGATACGCATTGACAGTTTCCTTTTCATTTCATTTTGTCTTAAATTTTGCCACGTGTCCGTTGTAATCTGAAAATCACCAACAGAAAGAACAGCATCACACATTTTATTTATCAAAAGGAAAGGTTAATATTTCAATATGGTTTTGATATCTCTGTCTTTATATTATTTCTTGTTTCTTGAATGCTGAATCATGCCATTCATTTAGGAGACCAATAATTCTGCTTTCTTCATTTTAAAAAATGTTATCATTTAGTTATTTAAACATTTCTTCATATTTTCCTCATTCTAGTGAATCTCACGTCTTTGTTTTAAAATTTGTGTGATAGTTTCATGATATTATTTTAACATTGTACAGTATATCCGTTTTATTTTACCAAAGTTTTATTATCTAACCATTTAAATCATATACCCAGTGATTATTTGCATGAGTTATGCCCCTTGAAGTCTATATATTACTGTAGAGGAATGTTTGTCTAGTGAAACACACACAAGACCTGGGGATCTGTAAACAAATATGCTGCAGCACATTGCACTTAAAACCCTACATGATCTACCAAGGAATAACCTGTGTGGCAAATTAAATACAAGATCAGCCTGCAAGTCCATGTCAGGTTCATTTGATTCATCAGCTTGAAGATAAGGAGAGAACACTGTGAAAACCTGCTCTGATTAGATCAGAATATTTTATCTACTGCAAAACTTGGGAGCAAAACAAGGACTTGATGCTAAAGTATTCTAGCTGCTTCTTTATACATATAGTTACAATATTTTGCACCAAGCCCTAGATTAAGTCCTGAGCTGAAATTTACTTTCTGTTTGGTCCAGATTTTCTTTGATCGACCATCATTTGAAATAGTGTAATTGAGTGGTATGAACCTGTATCACATCATTTTACAATCATTTTACAAGGTGCTAGAGACTGACCGGACTGACCAGAAGTCTCAAAATAATCAGGTTTTACAGTGTAGACATCTCATCTCCAAGGTACTGATGAGTAGTAGTCAATATAGAACCTAATCAGCATGCAAGTCATTTCTAGGCTGATCTGGTTTTGTACTGGTTGCATAGGTAATTTGCCTGGCAGATTTAATGTGATCTGGGTTAAAGGCTTTTAAGTTGTGTCTTAGCACTGCAGTAGTTTGGGACAGTCTATGTATTTATGCTGGTATAGGGAATACATAATTATATAATACTGTCTGATAATTTGAGACTTTATTTCAGTTATGTATTGTTTGCATTAAATCCAGAAATATTTTTTTGTTCACAATTTGTTTGTTACATCAGGAATTCTGCAGGGACATGCAATTTACGTTTAAGGCATTCTTTTCAATGTTTAGAACCTAGTAGCATATTGTGCAATTTAAATTTGTTTAAGAATACTCAGTTGGTTATGCTTTTAAGTCACACAGAAATGTAATGCATTATATTCAGTAATGTCCTTTTATTTCATGACGCTTTGCCTTAAAAGAGGAGGAGTTACAGGGTTTCTTGGCAGAATGTTTCCAGGTCACCTGGGAATTGTTGTGTTGAACTTTGACATGTAATAGCCCCATTATATATCCATGATATATATTCAGTGGGATCCATATAC
Organism: Solen grandis; assembly: GCA_021229015.1. Classification (NCBI taxonomy): domain Eukaryota; kingdom Metazoa; phylum Mollusca; class Bivalvia; order Adapedonta; family Solenidae; genus Solen; species Solen grandis. The sequence goes on from CM037784.1 coordinate 30,181,230, forward strand.
TTTTCCTGCATGCATGATGTGTAGTATTTATATGACCACCTGTACCCTATGGGAGATCACTCTGTAGGTGCAGAAAGAAACCCAGACCTAGATAAATGGTCTGATATGACTGACTCAACAAGTGGTAAGACTTCATAGTTCTGCATGCATGATTCCGTCACATGTTTCAATGTTTTCATGGTCACATGTTGAGAACTTGTTGAAGTAATATTGGTATGCTGCTAACCCAGGTCTTGCATCTAGTTATTGATTTCTGTCATATACCTGGCTGGCATATAGTAAAGCAGTTAGGATATTAGTTAAAGGTGGGTCCGATATTAGATTGTCAGTTAGGGGTGTGTCCTTCAGCATGTATCTTGTATAGGCAAGGCTGATCTCTGGCAAAATATAGGAAGAGTGGTTTAACTCCTGATAATTTTTCAGTCCACATTCTGTCACAAGGATTATGAAAGTTTCTAATTCAAGTTTAAAATTAAGGTATAATCAACCAAAAACTGCAGGTGCATTGAATTGTTTACTTGCCTACTCAAAGGAAGGGGAAAAAAAACCATTGTTAGCTTGTAGCCCTTCATTACAGGGATTGTTCTAATGAAAAGAAATGAAAAACAGGGGAGTCAATTATCTGTTATCTGAGTCAAAACCTTAACAGTGCCATGGGACAATAGCAAGAAACTTAAATGTTTGAAACTTGTCTCCTATTCATTATAGTTACCATTACAAAACACTGTTTCAATATTTTTTTTCGTATTGAGGGAATGCAGAATAAACTGACTGTTGAAACTAGAGGAGATAAACTCTGGAAAAGTCTGTGAATCTGTATCCCTTTATCCCTCAGGTACACTACTTTCCATTGGAAAAGCCAGTTCAAATGGAAAGCAATTATAATCTAATTGGATATCCTGTGTATTAATTTCTCACCAGAAACACACTGGTGAGCAGCAACAATACAGTTTCTGCAGTAACTTGCAGGCTGATCTAGTTGTTTGCTGGTGGAATAGGTAAACTTTCTGATAGTTTTCTAACAATAAGGTAAGTAGTTCATCATTTCTCCAACTTTCTATATAGCTGAACTGTGATTGGTTGTTTGCAGCTGAGAAAGCGATGTTTGCCGGCATGGAATTTTACCACAACCAGGATGAGGAAGATGGAGGTGAAATAAACACAGCAGTTTTAAGTCAGACTTAACATTACGATTTAACCTCTTGTGTCCCAACAAACCCTGTGTCTCACAGATTGTATCTGCACATCCGAGTTGCGAAAAATCATTACATAAAAATTACACACAAAATGTAACATGCACCAAGAAAGAAAATATAAAAAAATATAAACATGTTCTAAGATATTTTAAGCAATGATTAATAGTTTGAATTTAACATTTAATCCAATATTTTTGAGTTGATTTTTAGATCTGTAGTTTATTTTTAAAAATGGTGTATTAGTTTCTCTGCCTTTAATTCATTAGATTTAATTAATAATGAATTGTTTTTGTTTCTTCTAAGTAAACTTAAAGAGAAAAAATTGACTTTCTGTGAGACATGGAGCTTGTAGCTGTTTAAAACCTGCATTGAGATTCTTTTGTTGGACGAAGGCTTCTGATTGGCTATTTTGGTACCTGCCATTTCTGTAGAGCAGATTTTGTTTCTTCTAACTTTTTGGTAGAGATGTTTGAAGCAGAAATAAACTGCTTCATTGTGTAGTTGATATTATAACCTTTGCAAGAGCTGATATGTTTTGCTTGGTTGCTGAATGTTAGATAGTATTGAAAACTTTCTTTTTCAGTTCTTATAGAAATAATTTCGTTTTTTTCTTGGATGTGGTGATTAGATTTTCAGCATTTAGGTAATACATTTACTGTTTTCAAGTAAAATAAATTTAATACCGTGTTTATTTTCCTTAAATGTAGTACAGTCTATGATGAATCCATATAGTAATTATAATTTTTCAGAATGTGTTTTCTGTTGTGTTTAGTTAGACTTGTAATTTAGTTGATATTGTGCTGCTATTCTCCCAAGTTTTACAAATAATAGTATAGAGTTTTATTTTAAAACCTGACTTAGTTTAGTTGTCTCCCCTGAAGCACGCATCGCTGAATTCTATCCTCAGACACATATTGTCCTTAAATGTAATTAGATCTTGCAACATGCATCTTTCATACAACAGTATATTTATTTATAGGTTAATATGAAACCTGTATTTTCACATTGATAAAATCTAATCAGAACTAGTTTAAAATATCAGTTGTCTCCACATAATTTTAAGATTTTTTCAAGCACGTTTTGTTTCCCTTTGCACAATCTTTTCTTCTTATCTTGACTATCTTGAATTTTAAGGGTATTTGGTAAAAAAATATAGGTATAGTGTAAGTAAAGAAAGTCTATCCATGGATTCTTTTATTTAAATCATTAATTACATTAGCTACTATTTCTTAAATATAATTTCTATTGCAGGCTTGCCTTAGTGTAATTGCTACACTTCTTAAATGGATAAAACCCACTTCCATTCTAAAAAAATATATATTTTTAAAGTTTTGCATAAGGACAACAAATTTGCCTTAAACTCTCTAAAACTGGTTTTGTTTAAACAAAAAGATTCGTTAGAGGAATTATTTCATTGAGTGGCAAGTAATGAGTTTTGTGATAAGGATTAAAAAAAAAAATAGGGAGAGAGAACTCCATGAGATTCCATTTAGACACCTGTTGATACCAGCAATAAAAGCCACATCAGCATCAGTGTCCTGTACAGTCATCCTGGATTGTCTTGTAAACTTAAATTAACAAGTGATTGATGAGCAACAAACAGTACAAACTCTCAGTATGCTGGCAGATATGGCTTTTTTACTGGTAACTTCGTTTATTTTATTTTATTCCCTTGTTGGAAAAGTAAGGTTACAACTCAACAGATGTCTGCCACTAACTAGGGAGCATGGCTAGCTTGGAGATTGGCCATTAATTGTTGCCATCTGTCTGGCCTGTATAGCTTGGAAGAAGGGACCTGCGGGCTTCCAGGGCAACAAAAAAGTCCTGTATTTGATACAGATTTCTGCTGTGTGTATATTTACATACATATATATATCTAATAAACCTTAAGCATATCCTAATTGACATTTAAGCCTTATTTTTCTGATAATATACACAGTCACTAATGGGACTTATTTTAACTTTTATATAAAACTCTTGCATTTAGAAAGCACAAAACCTTGGGGCAAAATCTTTTCTTAACTGCTTTTTCTGTCTTTCTGGATCTCAAAGGCTTAAATCTATCATTTATTTAAGGAACTTTTTTCTCTCTGCACACATTCGTACAAGAGCATTCATACTTTATTGGTCCACCAGAGGTATAAAGTTAAAATAACCTTTGATTTATTGGATAGGAAATTTCAACACCCTTGTCAGCTGGAAATGTAAAGTTCAGATTAGGTTTGTGAAATTAAATTAATTTCTGCGATATGGTTGATATTTTGTCACAATATCTTTCAGTTTACAAAAATCTCAGGAAGTTTGTGATTCTGTCATGTAATAGTAGAGATCTTTTTACTATAGCATACAGTCAAATTGAACAGGGCCAGAATTCAGATTATTTACTTGCTGATAGGGTTTTATACTGTTTTTTGCTCATCAATACATATTGATTTCTATGCCCCCTACTTTGCCCAGTTGTCCATCCGCCAATCCATCTGTCACACAATCTTGAGTGGAGCACATCCCCAAAACTATATGAGCAAGAGGCATAAAACTTTGCAGGACTGTTTGCAGGCATGGAACTTTAAGTTGTTGTTTTTATGTTTACAATTTGTAATGCAAAAGTGTAATATACCAGAAGCGTTCATGGTACTTTTTTTCCTTTTAATAATGATTTTATCAATCACATGATATAAATACGATTTACTTTGCTTCTGGAATCATTATTATAAAATAATGATACAAATCTCACCCAGGAACACATTCATTTTGTGTGTTTATTTTGTGTGTGTGAACTATGATAATAATGTTATTGTTGATATTGTATGTTTTTAACTAATATAAAATACCAGCCATCTAATATAAATGAGACCTAGATGAATGCATTTCACTGGATGAAGTAATACTGATAATGGAATGGTGTGATTGATGTTTAGACAACATTTCAGTTACTGTGGACTTGGTTGCCTAACATTATGGTAATTAAAACAGATATAAGATTACAGTGTATATTTACATTAATTGAAGGGGGGCAGAGGGTATGTTTATTTACACTAATCTATTGTGAGGTCACAACTGAATGACAAGTTATTTTGTTATTTAGAAAAATAAAATTAATTTGTGTTTTTGTTTGTTAAATACATTTTTATCTAATCATTTATATTAAATTAATTCTAATTTAGAGCAAGGTATTGAAATGATAGCAGTTCATTTGTAGTAAAGATATTACCAAAGAGCTAATTTTGTACTCATGTAAATACTCATGAACTTATCTGAGATGACTTTTTCTTTCTTGAGAGCTTCATTTCTTTAACATCTAAATTTTAACAAATAACAGTATTAATTGATTAACAAATTCAAATTAAATTGACATACCTATGATATTTGATATTAAACAGATGCCTTAGTATAGATATATTTCATGCCAGGTGAATATAGTGTATACTGACTAATTGCCTAGAGACATAGAAAATCATGAAGATATTTGGTATCTTTCCACAGAGATGCCAGCAAGTCCTGAGGTGTTAGCAGATGAGCAGCGCTCCCCATCTCCACAAGGGCGCCACAGGAGCGTGTCCCCCACCACAGGCCAGAGGGTGGAGCCTATACCTGAGGGGCGTATCCCCCAGGAGGTTAGGACACCTGTCAGACAGGAGGAGGTGGCCAGGGCTGACAGCTTCCGGGAGCAGAATAATAGAGGTAGAAAGTTGGTTCCTTGTTCTATCATTGTTAATAAAAAAAATAATTGATGTGCATTTGTTTTTTTAATGGAGATAAAATGATAAAATAAGTATAAACATATTTCACTTTGCCCTCTTCAAAACAATGATTGATAATGTATGAATGATCAATATGTGTTACTCCTACAGAATCTCCCAGGACTGACGCCAGTGGTGGTAGCAGTGAAGAACGTAATGATATTTTGAGCTACAATGAAGAACCCAAGGTCAGTTGATACTGTTGCATACTTGGTCAGAAAACTTTTCTCTCCCACTTCACTATATCAGAATCACTTTCATTGTCCAGTTGTGACTTGTTCCATCTTTCTTTACAAATAGATCAATATCTTGAGAGGCTTTTGGGAGACAGAAATCAAACATCACCAATGGAAGGCACATCTCCCTCTTTCACAAAAGTTTCAAGAGTTATGGCCTTTTTTCATAGAAATTTTGGTATTTTATGTTCCATGTCAGTGCAGGGCACACAGCTGTCTTTAAGTGTTATTAAATATGCATCTATTTTCTAAATTGTTGTCGAGGGGATGTAGGAGGGGTAATAATCGCCTTCAGTAAAAAAAAAATCAGTGTTTGGGGGAGGGGGATGGACAAAGCCATAAATCAACAGGGGCAGTTTCCATTACAGCTCTAATGCAAGGAGATATTGACATTTAAGGAGGAATATACTGGTGTCATCATAAAATTGAATCTTAAATATATATTGAAATGTTATGTTAATTGCACTCATTTTGTATGAGGAAGAGTTGTTTAAAAATCTTATATTTAGTTTAAAGCTGTGGCTTACAGCCTTCTATAACCCACTATTCTGAGACAAAAAAAAGAGACTTAAATTTACACAATGAGGTGTAATGTTCACAAAGAATATATTGAAACAGATAAATTTGTGTCAAAGCTAAGTCCTAACTTTTGTGCAATGTATTAATTGAATTCCATTAATCTGTGACCTTGACCTTACAGAAACGACCCCAGCCATCACCCCGCCAGTCACCCCGCCCTGTGTCAGAGCCTGTGACTCCCCAGGGAGCGTCTGAGGACCATGATGAGAAGGAGAAGAAGAGGAAGTCGATGTTCAGCTTCCTGAAGAAGAAGAAGGAGAAGGACCATGATGAACACCATCATCACAAGGACAGCAAGAAGGGCAAGAAAGACAAGGGAGACAAGTATTGAAGTGCTCACCAAGGACTGGTCTCTTGTGAGGCTTGTGACTGACACAAGACACTGTGTTGTCATGGAACTATGAGGTTCATGTGTCAAAAGAATGACAAAAATGCTGTAATCAAGATAACTTATTGTCTATAAGTAGAAGGTATATATGGTTGTGTTGGAATGAGTAGTCAGAAAGAGATGACATAATTATGCCAAATGTTAGGATTCAAATAGGAGAAAGTGTTTAATAGGAAGTCATCATGTCTTCCTTTGTAGGTAATTTTAGGGAATTTGGAAGAAAATAAATTCTTGATTTTTTCGTAACCTTTGTTTTCAGTTTTATTTTTTGCAATTCATATGAAATTATTGGTAATGCTTTTGATTTGCTTGTCCTTAAACACCAAGAAAATGGGTAAAAGTGAAAATGTTATTTGGGTTTTTGTGATCATTATATACTCTTTCTTTGTTTCAAGGATTAACTAAGATAGAGGTATATGTTGCAGAATATTAAAATATCTCCACCAGAATTGACCAAGATGTCTACTTAGAAAGAGTTAATACAATGTAGTTAAAGTATTGTTAATAATATAGTTACAAATAGATGATAGGTACTGACTGAAATTACATTGAAGAATGATAAAACAGGGTTTTAATATCTGTATGTACATTGTATTTTTGAATTGTGTTAGAAAGAAGAACCCTTTTTTTTGTAGTGAATGTTTTTTAATGGTGACACAAATATCATTTTAGGAAAACATTCATATGTATTTATATTAATACAAGGGGAATTTCCCTTATAATCATTACATTTTGGAGATTTAGTGGTTTTCGTGTATTATATAAATATACTGAGTGTGTGTATTGACACCTGGATTTAGCTGAAATAAGTAACTCTTTATAACTACGCATAAAGATTCATTAATAAAATTTGGATTAATATATAAAAACCATATATGAACTGTCTTCAGTGTGTACACCGAAAGCTATATTCACCTATATCTGCTAATCTGTATCACATTATTTAAGAAATTAAGCTTTATTCCTGTAGTCTCTATTATTCATGGTTATATTAGTGTTGTTTTTATATTGTACATGAAGTAAAAAGTGTGTATACACACTATAACCTTGATCATACTGAAATCATTATGAAAACATAAGTTATGAGGATGTCTCCTAACAAAGCAGTCATGTTGTAAGACTTAATTTATGGAAGTGATTTGAAGTTAGTTTCATAATGAGCTTTGCATGAATTAAAAGAAAACTTCTGTGAACTTTACCAAACAGTGCTATAATACAACCCAATCAGTGCCCACTTCCTGTTCAGCACTAGCATTCCAGTACCCAGGATGCAAAGCCACCAACCATCTGTAGACAAGTCCAGAATTCAATTTACATATATCACTAAATTTGTCTGCTTGATACTGGATATACACTACATGCTTGGGGCATTGAAGAGGTGTAACTAGGCATTAAAATGTCAAGTTTGAGCCCTACCATGTCATCTATAATTGATTTCAACCATGTTTTGCAGAATTGATATAGAAAGTGCCTACTGAAGGTTTCTCTCAAGTTTATGAAGACAAGGATAAGGGAATTGGTTTTGATAACTGACTGGTTTTAATGTCACTAAGAGAATTGTAAACAGGTCTTGGTGTTGCAGGTATAGCAGTCTAAATCAAAAAGTTTGGTGAAGCTAGGCTGGGTTTACTGGTAGTTGCAACTTGTAGTTAGGATACACATCTTTTATCATTATTATTCTAGTAACACAAAGGCGGAGTTGTGTGTACTTGCATTGGGTAACTGAGTTTGTATTTTTGCCCCTTTTTTTCTTTCTGTTGCTTTAGCTATATAAGATTTGTCTATATACAGATTTTTGTTGGTGATTTTGTTTTGTTTTGATGTCATTTAATTTTGTAAATGATGGCTGAAAAATGTGTTGGACATATTTATGAGTGACTATAAATGGATAGAAATACTTCTTACTTACTGTAATGTTTGATTTTTTAAATTCATTAATGCCAGTGGTTCCATTATCAAGGTTATGAAACTTACATATTCAAGGAGAGTGATATTCCAGAATGCAAAGACCTATAATAATATGTTTAATAGGTCTTTGCAGAATGTCACCTCGCCATTGCTCTGTAACTACTATGGTGAATTCATTTCTTTTAAAGGAGTGTAGATTAAGATAAACAGGAGTTCTATATTTTATTTACATGTGTTATTCTTTTAACAATTAATTTGAGAGTAGTTCTATGTAGTGGTGAAAGTGGAAAACTGACAGGACACAATTAGCCAGTAAAATAGGGTGTTTAGATTTATTATAGTGCTCGTCTTCCAATCTGTTCCAGGCTAGTGTGTATGCTTCATGTTATTCTATTGAAGTCACATAAAAAGATGTGTGTAATTGGTAAAATACCAGACCAGTCTGCAAGTAATTGGGTTATTGTACTTGAGTCTAAAACAATGACTCTAAACAACAGCTTATAGATAAGAAAGAAACAGTGAACACTTGATGGAAAATATTGATGACTGCTCAGTTGGCTGGTTATACAGACACATTCCATCCATCTCTGCTATTATAATTCAGATAAGACTTAAATAGTTTATTTTTCTTTTTGTACTTGATTACAATTTATGTACTTAGGTATAGAGTACCATGTAGTGATGTTCAAATTTATTCTCATTGTTATAGTACAGGTAGTTCCTAGGCCAATTTTTACTTAGATTTTTGAAGTTTACATTGTACCACGTTTGTTGTTCAAATTTGAAAGCTTGTGGACCACAGGTAAAAAAAAACTTTTTATGGTAAATGGGACTCAATATTATTTTCAACATTCCAGATGGATAAGATTTTTTCCTCTACTTTAGAGGTAGTTAATAATATCATAAGTACATTCCATAACTTGTAAAAACAATTCCGAATATAATTGCTGAACTATTGCTGTTTACATGTGTGTATATGTATATAGGAAGTTAATCTTTTGCCACACAGAAAATGACCCATGTGACAAGAATAAAACCAGATCAGCCTGCAAGCCTGGTGACTCTTAAGATAGATCAGGTTTTAAATTGTTTGCTTGTTCACTGTATCACCTCGGGGATAAAAAGGTTATGCTTGTTCAGACCAAGTTTCTTTGTCACATCTGTCTTTAGTCCAGTCTGGCATATAAGGGCATATTTGAAAGGCAGTAGGTCAGTATATGATTTTATGTATAAGCAAAAGATTTTCTTGACCATTTGGAGCCATGGAAGACTTGTATCAAACACAAACTTAGCTGCTTATAGTTTTTTTTTGTTTAAATTGTATGAACCTCCTTTCACGTTGCAAAATTAATAAATTTACAGACTTGTATGTCTATTATCATCATTCAATGATGTATGAAAAATATAAATATATATATATACTTGTTGTCTATATATTGAACATATTTTATGCAATAAACATATTTTTATAATGAACAATATTTCTTTGTTGAGTTTCAAGATTCCATTTATTGTTTTAATAGTATCATCAGCATGTGTTTCGAAGTTGACACAAAAAAAAAATACATGCAGTTTTAAAACCCTACTGTGTTGGGGTTAGGGGATAGAGTCCCCGTCATTACATTTTGTGACGCATTCGCTTCCAAACTATACGAGTCCTAAAAACCATACATGATCACCACCATGGGAAGCTGTGCACCTAGGGTTTTGTTGCAATATGCATTTTTACAGCTCGATCTTGTTGAATTTTCAAAATGTTAAGAACTATTTAAGACTTAAACTGCAAGTAATCGTGAGAACAAAGTATGGATAGAAATTAACCCATGTCCAAGTGAGAAGGAAAAATAAAGAGAATCTCAAAGAGTTACTTTGGTGTTGCTTGCTACACAAAAGTCCCCTACCAACAAGGTGCATAATCCCCATATTGCTATCTATTCAAACTTTTCATTAACCTAGCTTGTATACTTCTTCAGTTATCAAAGGATCCATCGGATAAAGCCATATTTTTAGTACCTCTGACACAAAGGCAAACCTATAGTCCCCTCTTGTGTAAACACTGGTAGGGGACTTAAAAATATTGGTACAGGTATTGAACCTCTAACTCGGAGTGTGCACTATACAGGAGTGCATAATACATAAGCCTTTATGGTATGCCCAATTGGTGTTGTGCATTTTGTTTATATTTTAAGGGCTGACCGTGCAACTGCTCCATGTACTATTTCTATGTGCACTTAGTTTTGTATGCCAAGATGCATAAATATATGCACAGTATATGCATAACTTGTCATATACAGTATACAAATAAATGGATTATTAAGTGGCAATTAAAAAGAAATAGTTTCAGTGTAAACCCTTGATTTGTATTTCAGCTGTTTTTTTTCTAGGTATTTGGTTTGCCTGAAGGAATAGGAAATAATTATTGAACACAATTTATAATAAATTTTATTCTTAATAATAGCATAAGAAATAACCCAGCATGTTTCCTAAACAAGGCAACATGTTTTCATTTTGCTCTTTCTAAAAATAGTGACTCCAAACTGTTTGGTGTGCTAATACATGTACTAATGAAATATGTACATACAAATAAAAACATTTTACAGAAATTTTACAGAAAACTGAAATGCATGCAGGGCTGACTTCAAAATTTGGGCATAGCCTTGCCAACAAGTCTCAGTAAAATGCTTCTAGTGGGAAGATGAATGGTAGTCTAAACCTGTATCGTTTCAAATATTAAAGAAACAATTCAATTACATCAGGTGGTGACACATAGAGATCACTTTTCTTTGTCTATTTGTCGGCCTGTCTGTTCATCATACTTTTTCCATCACGCTTCAGCAGGTGACACACATGCTCTAAAGAACACTTGTTTATCCCACACATTTGGTTTGCAATAGATTTTATTAGAAAACTGACTATGTAAAAATGGATACATTCTTTACCAAAACTTACTTGACTAATATTTCAAATGTTTATAACAGTTTCCTTCCATGGAAATATGAAGGGTGGGTGGGTGGGTGGGGGGGGGGAACTCTCTAAATATTTTTCAAAACAAACTTGACTAAAATATCAAATTTTTTGGGGGTAAATAATGCTCAGTAAATGAAAAAAAGATACCTTTTCTTGTAAATATTTGTAGTTAACTATGCAAAATAATCATATTTTACTTGATTTAGAATTGGAATGAAAAAATCAACTCCTGATCTAACAATTATTGACTTTCTTCATTATAAGATTTCTCACCAATTGCCCATAACTATATGTCTCATGAAAAAGACTTGAAAAAAACAAAACAACATAAATGTCAAAATTGCAAATAAAATACTTTAATATTCATAATTTATTACTTCTAAATACCAAAACAGTTTCAACATATAATGATTCATCACAGACAGTTTTATCAATGTAGCAGTATGAGTTTATCATACGCTAATGAAATAGTACAACAATCCTTGTCACTAGTACACTTGTTCTCAAGTGGTCACTTGTTGGTTCTCCGCCCATGCACTGGTCACTCCAAGTCCTGGCCCCTCTACCTGGGCCTGGGTCAGGAAGGTTGAATCTGGACCCTCATCTGCCTTGGGAACACTGTAACAGCCATAGACTGATTATTAGCTTGAATTCTACCAACAATACTTTGCATTAAGTAATATTTGTAGTCTTAAATTATGTAGAAACATGTTCCACTTTTCCTGTTTTATGAAATATTACAAGTATATATTTAATACCTGTCAAGTAGATATTACAATAATGATGACCAATAATTATTGAATGATATATTTGGGTATCTATAGTACAGAAATTAAAATGATGGATTCATCTAATAGTCAGTAAGTATTACGTAGTACAATGTGTAGTTGGTAGATTCAAGCATAAATCTGGGGTCATTTGACTGAACCTCATGCGAAAAAAAAAATCTCCCGATGTGCAAATTTCTAAGACGTAAAATAGCATTTTGATTTTTTCATTTTCAAAGAAATTGATTAGTTTGTGTATTTATTCAATAACATGGGCTCTTTATAAGTAAATGTGTGTAAATAAGACTTAAGTAGACAGTATGCTGGACAACATATATTTTCAACTACTAGTAAGAATTTATTGGTAAAATGTTTAAAAGTGAAATGGGGTCCCTGGACTTAAGTTTTTTTCTTTAGAAATCAAGTTGAAAGTAATCTTTTACACTTGCCTACACATTGCAAAGAGCCATTTGATACTGAAATATTGCCTGAACTCATACCACCCATATCCAGAGGTAGTGAACACTAAATACATATATGAAGATGTGAATTGAACCCAGCAGGGGCCAAGATTCTAGGACCCTACAGATGCTAAGTACTGGTCCAATCCAGAAACTCATTAGTAATCAAAAATTTTAAAAAAAAAAAAAATTTTTTTTAAACATGTGCATGAATCTATAGTAATCGATAATTAAATTTCAGTCACTGAAGGTTGATAATAAGGAGCAGATTTAGACATTCAGACAACTTTCAATTTCATACCTTGTGTCATCTTTTGACTGATTTATAAGATGGCGATGCTTGGCCTGTTCTATAGCAGGGAGAGTGGGCGCCGAGGATATTTTCTGTCTTTCCATTGAAGAGCCATTGTTCATTCGGGCAAACAGGTATCTCAACACGCGCTCCTTCTGTTCCCACGTGAGGTCACTGACATCCACCTTCCCACTGTCGTACCTGGCAAATGAATGTAAATGATAGTTAAGTCGTATATCTTTGAAATGTGTTGGTCGTAATAAGAAAGTCTAAAACATCTGAAACTGAAAGTTGACTTACACATGGTTTAAAAAAAACAAAAAAAACACTTAAAACAAAATAGAAAATAAAACTTATATTGCATCAACTTCAGGTAGTTACATCAGTTTTAATCCTCTAGAGGATTTAAAAAGATCAAATGTGGAACAAATTACACAACAGTTTTCCAAAATCTATTTATGCAAGGTTCCTGTAAAGTTCAATGTTCCAAGTGCTAGTCTCCCTAGTTACAGATTGGTATTCCAGTGGAAACTGCTGTGACAATACTGTGACAAGAGTGATGTTTATTTACAATAACTGAAGAACAATATCTATACACATTCAAGGCTACACATTTATAAACATGACACTTAATACAGAACAACACAAGTTACTAGTTCAAGAACATGATCCAGCAGGAACAACCACTGTAAACTTACATGCAGATACATGGTTTTAATAGGTATCAAGACAATATTATTTTATATTATCCCTTTCCCTCATATAGACTCATTTTGACGCACTCAATAGGTATCACATAAAGCCTGATCTGCAGAAAACCACAGTTAAACCTTACCAATTTAATTACAAAATCCTCATTTCCAGACCACTGAGGAGCAGCGAACAGCATAAACTGATCAGCTGCGATTTACTCGCAGGCTGATCTGGTTTTATGCTGTTCGCATAGGTCTTTATAAAAAAGTCAGATCAATTTATCAAAAGTAATGTATAAAAGTAAAATGTAAAAAATTTTTAATTTAAAATTAATTTCTTTCTATGTTTAGAATGAAATCATGATAAAACAATGATATATTTGAACAATGTTTAAAAAAGTCAGATCAATTTAAATATTAAAATATTTTGATATCTTATTTCAAATGAACTTGTGAACAACATATAGGTACAACTTTACAAATACATGTAGTTGGAATTTTCAACATTTTAAAACGTGAGGAATTATTTCATACGATGTGATACGATATCAAACAGTTTAATAAAAGGTACCTTACTTAACCAGGCGAGGAAATTCTGACATCATAAAACAGATGGCAATCAATATATATCAGGTAAAGACAGTCTGTAATATGTGTTTACAAGTAAAATCTTGTTTTTCTGTAATACATGTATCATAATTTGAAAAAAAGAAAAAAAAGAAAAGAAAGAGCTTTAAAAAGATGAGATAAAGCAAGAAAGATTACTTCAATTAAAGAATTAGAACAAGGCAAATGTTTAGTTTTTGTGTCACCTGCTGTAAGCAAAGGTGACACACAGGGATCACTTTTTCTGTCGTCTGTCTGTCCTCTTTGTCTGTCTGTCACACTTTTCCCATCATGCTTCAGTAGGTCAAACAATATGTGTTCCAAAGAACACTCTTGTTATATATTGCCCTTATTTTATTTTCAATTTCTTCAGTTGAATACAGGCTTGAAGTTTGTGGTGAAAATAAAAAAAAAACATAATAATTTGGTACGCCAGTGTTAACCAATCCCTTGTCTTGAATTAAACTATCATGATTTCACTGTGTCTAACACATCAGAATATACACTCATATTTTATACATAACAGAGGACAACTATAACCACATGGCAGATGTCTCTATAAGGCATTTGCAGCATTTAAAGCACAGACAACTACTTGTACATCTACTTGTAATTGTAGAGAATTAAAGGCATATAGAATACAGTAGAAATGATAATTGATTGAAAGGGAAATATGATAAAAACTACATATATGTATATGTACCTGTACATTGATTGTACACTTACATGTAAGTCATCCAGGAAAAGGAACAAAAAATGCAGAGCAATCATTATACAAACATTTTATATGTTATGAAACTATATCTCTCAATTATTTTAGACCTCCATGTCAGGAGGTATAACACTCAGATTCTTAGTACGACCAAATATTGAATTATCAAATTGTTTGTCATCGTCACTATTAATGACTGGCAAACAAATCAAAGCAGGTATTTTCTTTTGTTTTTCTTACATCCTGTAAAACCAACTCTGATCCTGCTCAACATTTTTTTTACAATACAGGTGTAAATTTGTACAGTGGTCATGCGATTTCTCAATGTGGCGATTCATTGAATACCGGCGATGGCTTGAGCTACAAGCCCGGTCCCTTGATTTAGCCCTTCTTATTCTATATAAATTTATGGGAGAATCTTCAAACATGCGATTTTGGATTCCTCGAGCTCCGTCCTTGGTCCCTAGATAGTATATACTATATTATTTCTATGGGATTCCTCGAAATCAATTTCAAAACCTACGTTTATCTCCTTGACAACCATACTCCGGCCCTATGACCACCTGTAACACCTTGGTCGAGATGGTTTTCTTTTTGTTTTCACACATTGTCAAACCTCCTTAGAGTACATTGGCGAATTGTTATATCAACACGACCATGTAGAAAGTATTTTCGCACTTACTGATCATGTAACAAACTGTGATGGATCTGCATGATTAATCATTTGTCATTAAAGGAGCCGATTTTGTTTGTTTGTGTGTTGTTCTTTTTCTCTGTAATCATTAATTTGAAGAACCACGATGTAAGTGTTTACAAGAATGTAAAAAGTATGCAACGCCGCCATATAACAAACTAAATCAAAGGATTTCAATAAAATTATCGGTAAAAAAATAACTTATTTCTGACTTAATTCTCACAATGAAAGCTATGATCGTGTTATTTTTTTATTTTTAAACATATATTATGTTTATTAAGTATTATTAAAGGCTAAACGTAGCAAAATAATGAAAAGATGACGTTAAGGTATCAACAAATGTAAATGTATTGAATTTTGACACCTAAATGATTCCTCGAATACGGCGATTCTTTGAGTTTTTTTGCAGATCCCGTCCGACCTCGAGGAATCGCGTGATCACTGTATATGCTTATTATCAATAGATACATAATTTTCTTTACATGAATTCTGTTACAAAACACTTGTTAGTACAACAAAGAGTATTTCAGTTGAAAAAAACAAAAGAACTTAAGGAGTGTTTGATTGACTATACTCTTAACATAATACAAATTCATGATACTCCTAATGAGCTGATATCTGTAAACTTACAGTCTCTCAGCTGCCTCCAAATCCTTGAACACGCTGTTTGTGCTGTTTTCAGATTTATTGAATGTTCTGATCTTTGGGTATTCTCCCTTGCCCGTGTGTGCAGCCAACATTTTCTCCTGGTAAGCTCTCTGGGCATCTCTGCGATACTGCTCCCTAAAATATTGCATCAAGAATGTCAGTAACAACTACAGAAAACGACTACAAGATATTACACTGGTAGGCTTACAATGGTTTTCTTTTGGACACTATATATACACATGGACACTACCAGATATTTCTAGTATGGGGAATAAAGTTTACCACAGCTTATTAAAGGATCTTATATGAAACAGAGGGAATTTGTATATGTAATATGCTGTGTGTACTCTCATTTAAATATCCATATATTTGCAGTGTCACCTTCAGACCAGTATGATCCCAATGCTTTTACATGTACTCTATTTTTGTTATATTTAAACAGAACACATAAATCCAACAGAAATGTGTAAATGATTGCAGTGACTAACATAGAGCACTGATACTTAACAAAATAAAACAAATATATTCTCTTAAATGAAAGTGGTCCAGTGGTTCTGTGGTTCCAAAGGATGTGGGTTTGAACCCCATTGGCAGCAAGTATCGTTTTTGACCATGCCAAAGTACTAGTCCAGCCAATAAATTGTAAAGGTAAGTGTTTTGTAAAAACAAAAGCAATGTAAAATGAAATAAGTTTAAACAATGAACTTATGTAAATAATTATGAAAAGAAAGGGAAAATAACCTAATAGTTTGATACTTCATCACTGTTACACAATAGAAAATCAATGTATACGACTTTCCTATGATACCATGTGTTCTACGATACCACGTTATCATTTTCTGCAACTGTGTGTAAAAGTGACACCTGTAGTATAGTGTTTTTACAACTGTCACTCTAAATTGAGTCACATTCACCAATAAAATAATTTGTGAAAATAAATACATTCTTGGTAAATAAAACATTCTTAATGAGTCTTTATCAAAAGCATCATACAGTATTTGAGTACCATTACCATACCTTGTAAATACCTTCAGTAATGGTTGAACAGCATTTGTTTAACGTTAAGTACTGTAATACCGTAGAACCCTCGGCTACTATAGAAAAGTCAGAACAAACTGACGGCAGTTTTTAACCTGAACAGGTTTTCCTAATCTCTTAGGTACTAAGGATTGGTGAACATTATAAAATTGAACAAGTCAGAAAGTTACTTGAAGAGTGACCTGATTTTATACTAGTTACTCGAGTCATACCTCAAGAGCACTTGTATGAAAAAGAGTTAGTCATGACAACTTCTGTATCAACCATCAAAACACCAAAACAAACATCTCACACTTACTGGTTGGCATTAATCTCCATCTTGACTTGCTCGAGTGATTCCAGGAAAAACCTCTCCAATTCTGTCCTCTGGTCTAAGATATTTTTGGCAAGTCTTTTGACTTTGTTCATTTCTTTTGTTTTCAGTTCAATCACCCTCTGCAGTTTTGCCAGCTCTATTTTGGAAGCCTCATTTTCTATCCTGAATTTTTCACAAATTGCTTTCTTCTCAGTGTGGAACTCTCTGGCCATGTGACTCAAAGACTGCTCAAGTGTAGAAATCTTCTCTGACATCTAGTGAGAAAGGAAAGTAGAGTTTACAAATACACAATTCATTATGAAAGGCTAATCTATATAATTCATGATAATCTAAAATTATGATATTAATTACTTCAGTAAAACATCCAATATAATCTGATCAAATCAGTGATATTAATCAAGATTGTGGTGTCAGGTCTGATTTGTTACTTGAAAAGAAACTTTTAATGAGCATGCAATGACAATATAAAAACAAATGTTATTATATCTAAATTCAGCTTACAAAGGAACATGTTAAATCATGAGAGAGCAAACCATTTATGAATTAAAAAAAAAAAAAAAAAAAAAAAATTTAAAACACAAAGTTAGAAAAAAGAGAGAATATCCTTGTCTATATATATGCTAATTCTAACAAATCATGGGTTGGACTAGTTACTGAGAAGGCCATGAAAGATTCTTACCTCCAGAGGGATTCCATACCACAATCTCAAGATCAGATTATCACTGGACAACCTTAATATTTACCAGCTAATAAAGTTTCTTGTTAAATCCATCAAGATGCACTTACCTCACGGATGGACTGTTTCTGTGACTTGACCTGGGCTACCTTCTCCTGGACCATCATGTCGTTAATCTCCTTGTCTCCTCCCAGTCTCTCACACTCCTCCTCCAACTTCTCCTTCTGTTTCTTCAGCACCTCCCCTTCCTTCATGTGATAGTTCAAGGCCTCAGATAACCTCACATTCTCCTTGTACACAGACTTAGTTGTCTCATCCAGGTTTCTAGTGAACAAATCATAATTTCATACTTATATTTTATCCTTTCTTTTTATATCCTATTTATATTTTTGGTTGTTAATAAATTAACTATATTCATTTCATTACTGAGTGTGTCAAGTGCAAATTCAGGGGAAGTTCCTGTATATATGAACTAGAACTATCACTATAGGTGATTAATACCCCCACTATGTCTTCATGTAATGTTAGTGTATGACGGGACATGACATGACACAAAGTGATTCCTATATAGCAGGGAGTGCATAATTATTATGTTACATGTGCTTTTCACATTTATTGTCTACTGTCACTAGAACCTGTGGTCCATTATACATTAATTCGTCAGAAATCATAACACTCTTAAGTCTTGAAGAAAAGCAACACTTTCATATCTTTCACATCAATTTACGGTAAAGGTTATAAAAAAAAAACAGAACTAAAGAAGAAATTAATATTTTCAGCATAGTATACTTCAAATTAGTAATATATATCTTAAATTATAAAAACAATCTTTTTTTTTAAAGATTTTATAAACATGACATGTAGGCAATTTTTCAAGATCAATATGTCAGAAGATGTTATTCAAAATATTAGTGACAAAATGAAAAATTGTACCACTTCAAATTAACATAGTATTCTCCCATATACATATATAAAAAATCTGCCATCAAGTTTGTTTTGAGATTACTTAATTTATAACTTGGATATAACAGAAAACAACAAAATCATAATGTCCCAAACTGTACTCAAACACAAGACCTCTGGTATGCAAATTTGACACTCCACCATGTCAACACAAAATATAGTTTAATGACAATTTTAGTATGCCTAACTCATTACACGTGGATCAGAAACAATTCCTTACGCTATAGCCTCTGTGTGAGCCCGCTCTGCCAGTTCTGCTATCTTCTGATTAGCCTCCTGTTGTAGCCGCATCTAGGAGAAAAAACATCCACCTATTTACCTAGACTGTCCCTGGCTGCCATTATTATCCCAGGTCTGCCTGGGTGTACCTCACAGTTGAGGTTGTTTTTTTATATTTATTGGGAATGTAGGAGACCATGCCACTTTTATTTTGAACACATAGTTATAAGGTGAGGTATATAACATCATCATTTCTTAATACATTTTTTAATACTTTTCTATGGTCTACAAATTATCTTCTAAAATCTATTATATTGTAACAGTAAATTAATCTTAAGTCTTCCATATATTTTTCACTCTTTGATTAGTTAATATAACAAGAGGGCCATGATGGCCCTAGATCGCTCACCTGATATCATTAGGCTATGTAAAATCAAGTGACCCCTGGGGCAGAGCCAATTTTGACCCCAGGGTCATGATTTGAACAAACTGGGTAGAGGTCTATTAGCCCATGTTACATACCAAATATCTAAACTCCAGACCTTGTGGTTTTTGAGAAGAAATTTTTCTAGATTTTTTTCCAAAATAAGTCTATGTAAAATCAAGTGATCCCTGGGGAGGGGCCAATATTTTCACCAAATATCTAAATGCCAGGCCATGTGTTTTCTAGTTTCCTAAAAAGAAGAATTTTCAAGTTATTTCTATATTAGCCTATGTAAAATCAGGTGACCCCTGGGGCGGGATGATATGAACAAACTTGGTAGTGATCTACTAGACAATGCTGCACACCAAATATCTAAACCCTAGGCCTTGTGGTTTCTGAGAAGAAGATTTTTCAAGTTTTTCCTATATTAGCCTATGTTAAATCAAGTGACCCCTGGGGCGGGGCCAATTTTGACCCCAGGGTCATGATTTGAACAAACTTGGTAGTGATCTACTAGACAATGCTGCACACCAAATATCTAAACCCAGGCCTTGTGGTTTCTGAGAAGAAGATTTTTCAAGTTTTCCTATATTAGCCTATGTTAAATCAAGTGACCCCTGGGTTGGGCCAGTTTTGACCCCAGGATCATAATTTGAACAATCTTGGTAGAGAGTCATAAGATCATGCTACATACCAAATATCTAAACTCCAGGCCTTGTGGTTTCTGAGAAGAAGATTTTTTCAAGTATTTCCTATATTAGCCTATGTAAAATCAGGTGACCCCTGGGGCGGGACCAATTTTGACCCTAGGGCCATGATTTGAACAAACTTCGTAGTGATCTACTAGATAATGCTGCACACCAAATATCTAAGCTCCAGGTCTTGTGGTTTCTGAGAAAAAGATTTTTCAAGTTTTTCCTATATTAGCCTATGTTAAATCACGTGACCCCTGGGGCGGGGCCAATTTTGACCCAGGGTCATAATTTGAACAATCTTGGTAGAGAGTCATAAGATCATGCTACATACCAAAAATCAAAAGGCTAGGGTTTCGGAGAAGAAGATTTTTAAAATTTTCATTTTTAAAATCTATTTTTAGCTCCTGTGACCTAGATTTTTGACCAATCAAAATAATTTTAACAACTTTGGAAAAGGGCCCCATAATGAACATTCCAGTGAAGTTTTATCAAAATCCAGTGAGTAGTTTAGAAGGAGATGTCGTTTGAAGCAAAATGTTGACGGACGACGGACGGACGACGGACGGACGGACGACGGACGGACGGACGGACGACGGACGAAGACCGGTCACAATAGCTCACCTTGAGCCTCTGGCTCAGGTGAGCTAAAAAGCAAATAAACTGAATTTGTTTGATATATTACAAATGCAAAGTCAATATACATGTATACTCTATCATACAAACCTTTTCTTCAAAGAACTTTTGCTCCATTCGTGAAAGGGTTGACTTATGCTCTCTGTTAGCATTGTACATGGACTCTTTGATCTATTGGGAAAGAAACCAGTTAACATGAATATAGACATAGTATTTTATACAGATACCATAACCGAAAACTTAGAATGTCTTAAAATAAAGGTCCATCTGACAATGAAAAAGTCATACTCCTTTATAGATAGGTAAAAAGGAAAGGCTGCTTTAATTGAGTGCATGTTCATAATCAAGATAATGTCAGAATATGGTACCAAAAAGGAGAGAAAAAAGAAGAAATGAGAGCTGTTGTGTTATGTATATATTTTTGCTCAAATTCAGACATGATTCTGAGGTTATAATATTTTAGATAGACTGTGCGAATACATATCCACAAATAAAATTACATTCTGGCCATTATACCATCCTTTCTTAGCAACATAATGCCAAGTTACTCTTTTATTATCACTGCCTTATTCTCTTTGACTTTAAACTTAAAATGAAGAACACTGTGAAAGATAAAGTACTGCAAAAACAAAACAGCAAATTTTTTTTTTTTGAAAATGGCCTGTTGGTATAAAACCAGCAAATGAAAAGTATAAAACCAGAATATAATCAGAAAATGACCTAAATTATAATACCAGAAAATGAAAATGACCTATGTCTATATAAAACCAGAACAAACTCCGGTTACTCACATCATCCAATTCTTTCTGCATTTGTCCCCGCTTCCTTCTGAACTCCTTCACCATTTTCAGCTCACTCTGCATCAACTCCACCTCCTTGGTCTTGTCAGTCAGATGTTCCTCCAGCTCATTAATCTGCTTGCTGAAGTCTTCCACAATATTTTCTTTCTCCCTTCTATTCTCCTTCTTAAGATCTCGCATCTGTTGTTGCAGTCGCTCCAGCTGTAAAAGTATACAATCCCTGACAGTGAAATGAGTGAATAAATGTTGGTCTAACCTATTTTCTTTTTTTTTAAATCATGGTAAAAAATTGAGTTATTTTTATAATGTCACAAATAATTTAAGAATCAAGCAGTATGTATACATGTATTTCATCAGTGCACAAATTAAAAACATTTCTTGGTTATACTGAACAGAAAATTCCAAGTCCATAAAGTGATTTATAAGAAGCATCAGAACAACTGTTTGGATGATTCAAAACAAGATATATTATAGATATGTTACCAAGTTTTAAAAACATTCTATCTTGGTTTGTTTTTTCTTATATATATATATATATATATTGACCCTACTGTATCTAAATACAGTCAAACCTGTGAACAATGGTCGGGCAGGGGAAAATGGAAAAGTGGCCGCTGTTCACAGGTTACCTTTGTTTGGAGGGTCAAATACATATGTAATATAAAACCTATCTTGTTAACAAGAAGAAACTTTGATAATTGGCCCATTACCAGGAAGTACGACATTTCAATACTACTGTATGCACACTTTACTAGAAGATAAATCCAATATGAAATCTTTCCAGGTAAAACCTAACGAGGTCTGACAGCAAAATTGACCCATCTTCTTCTATTACTACATGTATATTACACACTAACAACAGTTACATGATCAGCCCCAAATAGGTACAAACTGCAACAATCCAGTGTAAATATGAAGATGAAATGTTAATTTGATCCTAGTTCCTGATGTTGTCATCATGTATTCACAAATACTATGCCGTGCGTTTGACCTTGACTTTTCCAATAATTTTACATCGATAAAACTGCGGTTGCTTTCCCTCTTACTGTAGAAAACAAAAGGCATTGTGTATGCCAATCAGAACTTAGCTCCGCCCCTTGGCTTCACCTTGTTATTGATTTTTGTTCAGTTCTAAGTTAACTTTCATGATGGAAATGTCGGCTGAGACGGTCAGCAGTGCGTTTTGGAAAGGTTTTGAAATGACATTCGAGGATTTTTTATAATTTCTACATGAAGAGGTACCACAATTAAAATGGCTAGATGTTGTTAAAAGCTACATGTTCGTAGACCATGATGACAAGGACAAATACATGCTCAGTTTGACAGTAACTACGCCACACTGCATTAAATCACTCTTGCTAAAACACCCCAAGTTTTAGTGCCACCCTTTTTCGTTTGAAACTACATAATTGTTTATTTAAACTCATCCATTATTTCCTCTCAAAGTTTGATGATTACACAACGTAACTGCAGTCAATTCATAAACTGCGCACTTGATTCCTCTCGCTAAGGAGGCGTGGCTTATATTCGTCAACCGAAGCGATTTTCTATTTGACAGGCGATAAGGTTGAAAGGAATATCGTTTTTTTGTTGAAGTGTAAAGTGGAGAAAAGTCAAAGTTAATCGCACGGCGTAGTACAAGGAACCCTATAATCATCACTTGAGGGATAAAAACACCATTTTCTTTTGTTTGGGAAAAGACAAATTCTGGCGTAAATAATAATTTTGGGGAAAACAGCATGAATCTTAAGAATCTTTTGGAGGAGACTTCCATGAATGACCCCTGATATAGAAGGAAAAAAAGTTCTGTATTCTTTTCACATCACCAATGTTGTTTTAACATCAGACTCTGATACATACATGATTGTCTTTGACTGCATCTTCTTTTTTGAGAAATGTGATGACATCTATTGTGTCTCTCTCAGTCTGTACCATCTGATTTTGGAGAGCATCATTTTCAAGCATCAATGATTTTGCATTCTCCCTGTTAAGTGAAAAAAAAAGCAACATATTTTAAATGGTAACATATTAATTAAATTAAAAAAAAAAGTTTCTAAGTATATTTTCTTAAATATTCAAAACATAATCCTATTCCACCAACTTTATGTTTCGTAATGTTTACACTAATTTGGAATGCATTTCATCAATTTATTTTCGCTGAAGAAGTATTGAAATATTTCATTGATCATCAGTTGTTTATGCAAAATGAGAATAGTGGTATATGTTCCTAACTTATTTAAGATTCAAGTTACTTAGAATTAAGTAATACCATATCTTGGGCTAGACATAAAAATTTTTAAAAATTAATTTAAAATGGTTCAATACAAACTCATAGTGAGCAAACATATATTAGATTTAAAAAGAAACAACAGTAGAGCCTGTTAGAAAGACCAATATACAAAGTCAAGCTGCTTCACTGATCGAGCAATGTTTCAATAATATAAGAATATTTCGTATAAAAGAATTAAACAAGAATACTGCATTTTCATAAAATAACTATGATACTGAGGTATACAAAACCTCTCTCTGTCTACATACCGATACTCCTGCTTGGCTTTCTCTGCTATTTCTAACCTCGTCTCCCATACTTTGGAGTTGGCTGCAGCTATTTTTACAATGGACTCTGCTTTCTTCCCAGACTTTGCTCCCTTCTTTCCCTTCCTTAAGTTAAAAAGCACACAAGCATTAAATCATGTATCACCAAGGCTTACTTTAAACAGTTTTTAAATTAAATGTACATTTTCATTTGTTAAACAGTTCATTTTCTGTCTATTTTTTTTTTCAAAACAAAATGGAATCAAATCAGCTGAATATCAGAATGTTATTATGCATTAAACGAGTTAAAACAACAAAAAAAATGCATGTAGTTTCAACTAGTTCACTTGCGAAAATGTCAGACTCAGCATGCCCATATATTTATCCCCTGTACAGGCATGCATGTTTTTTACCCCCAAAATTGGCCATGTATCACCAAATTTTAGGGAATCTCCATATGAAGGGTACAAATTTAAGGAAAAACAACAATTGTACCCCCAGTTTCAAAACTCAGTGGACACCCTGCAGACATACTAACAGCACATACTTTAACAAAATTATGCAAACAAACAATCTCATGAGACTATATGAAATAGAAATTATACCAAAACCATCAGGGACAGTTTGGTGAAACAAAGTTGATTTCTGAAGAGGATTTACAGATGTTCATGACAGGGCATTGTTTATCAAAGAAGTCATTTAACGCTTATGCATAATGCAAATTACCAATCTTCAATAGTTGTATAAAGTAATCAAACTATAGTATATACACACAAAATATTACTTACATATGTCTATAATAAGGATAGCGACGACCATAATAGAATGTTATTGGGAAGACATTGGGAACAGGATTGGCATAGCAGGATGAGAGTTCCAGCATGGTTTGGTATGAAATTAAATGAGGGTAGGGAGAAACTAACTTTTTGGTAAGGAAAGCTGTTTGATTAGAATTCTTTCGTTGAACAAAGTGTCATTCAAATAGCAGATTGCAGGACAGCTTTAATGAACCAAATATCATGGGTCTAAGCTCATCATCAGCTCAAATAAACAACTGAACTTAACTTCATATCAAGTAAGAATATAGGATATATGAATATGTAGATCATTATGTAAATCAGAGTATCCTGTAAAAGTGTATAAAGTAAAATTTAAATCATTTAAACCT
Organism: Solen grandis; assembly: GCA_021229015.1. Lineage (NCBI taxonomy): Eukaryota > Metazoa > Mollusca > Bivalvia > Adapedonta > Solenidae > Solen > Solen grandis. The sequence continues at coordinate 30,206,583 of CM037784.1, forward strand.
CTTCAAAAAGCCCTTAAATGACAATACTGCCTCATCAGGACCCATTTATATATTGTGACACAGTATAAATTTAAATTTAACAAGACTGCATTTTTATTTTGTCTGTAAATATAAAAAAAAATATTGCTTCCCTATTGTTGAAAAGTAAATGCTTTTCAAATTATTAATTAGTTTCTATTTTCTATGGTATGTTTCATGGAAGGAGTAAAAACATTTATAAATTCATATTGTATTATTCAAAAATCTGGAACAGTTATCCCATTAGGTCATATCTTTCTGATTTGCTATACGGTAATTATAGTTCTGGTGCAAGCTAGGTGTTACCTATTTGAAGCTTAAAATATACTTTTTTCCAGATTACTGTGATAATAGTAATAATTTCTTCTATTTGTTACTCCTGGACAATCACAGTCCATGAAGATTATGACTGGGAGGTGCAGACAAAGGAAAGAGTGTTACTTTTAGTCTAGTGTTATGTGCAGCAATTAAAATATAAAAAGATAAGAGAAAGGGGTGCAAGAGTTAAAAATAAAATTGAGATTCTGCATTAAAAGTTGACCACTGCCAACCTCTCCATAAAGATATTAAGGCTGGTACTAGACTGGATGTGTTTGGGAGACCATTCCAATAGCAGATAGAAGGGCAGCTTTAAGGAAGAAAGAGTTAAGATGGTACTGTGTTTGAGAATGGGGTATGAGGAAATTTAGATTTCTAGTGGGAACCAGGTAATTATGGTATACAAGGAATAGGTAATGTTGTATCTTATTGAGGAATATTAGTGAATTTTGAACCCTTCGCTGTTAAGTTTTGCATAAGAAAGAGTCTGCTATGAATTCTTGGTTGATCTTGCCTACACTACTGTAGAGACAGCAGCATATTTGTGACACTATATGTTTTACCATAGCCATGCTTGACCCATCTGGCAGCTCTACATTGGACAGATTCAAGATGAGAGATTAAGGTATCAGTGAATGAAATCTCTACTGATATCTGCTCCAGTTATTTTTTTCGTATTGGAAGAGGCCAATACAAAAAAAATTACCAGAGTGTATCTCAGTAGAGATTACAGTGAATGGGCACCAAACTGTAGAGCAGTGCTCAAGCTGAGGGAAGACAAGTGTTTTATGAGCAGAAGATTGGAGAGCTTCAGGATGCATCTTAAAGTTCCTCCTAAGAAAGCTAAGATTCTGCAGACTAGTTTTGAATGTCGAGTTATACAAGGTGTAAGGGAAGATATTATTTTGTTTTTTCATTGAGTCATGCAGTCTCTCTTACTCGAATGAAACTACTCACTACTAACATGTATGTAGTGTACGGAAATTTCAAATTAGTACTAGATCCATGATATCTTGCCTACAGTGTCATGTACCATTCAGAAGAAGAATAATATAGGATAAATTATGATACTGTGGAAGCATTCGTTGCTTTTGCTCGTTATAAATCTCACGAAAAGTAATCAACAACATCAGGACTTTACCCCTTCTTCCCTCCCTTCTTCCCCTTTTTTCCCTTTTTAGGCATTTTCTCCTCTCTTCTATGTTATCCGTATTTATCCAAGATATTCACAGTTGTCGGCCATCTTTGTTTACTCTGTCATGACAACAATCATTCGCCCGTATATTGTTCGTACCTGGCCCAAACCATATGTAACCTTTATACTTGCCCTAGGACGACCATACACCATGCTGTTCGCATGCACCTTATGCTGCAGATGGGTATATATGAACATTGTAGTTTATGACACTAAGACAACTTCGTAGATGACTGTAAGCGTACGGTTGCATGAACGCACGCCTGGTTATTTGTTTTTCCCAACCTGTTTATATATATTCTTGTTTGATTAGACTAAAATGAGATGATTTTGTAAATGTAAAAAAAAGAAATAAAAAAGTTATAATATAATGTGATATTCCTTTATCGTTAATATATAAATTCACCCAGAGATTCATAATTTGTAAAAGGCAAAGCCTCGAAGCGAGTGCAGATTATATTGTCTTGACTTGGCATGGGTTTTTTTACTGCCTCTAGTAGTCTCTTTTGATAGTACGTGCTACTGGACTTTTCCTAGTATCGAGTTCACCATAAGAAGACGAGACTACAATCCTCACCTTTAGATTAAATATACTCCCTAACGCATCAATATATTCCCTTCAAATGTAATAAGTTGTCAATGGTAATTGAAAACAATTTAAAAAAAAAAAAAACAAAACACACACACACACACACACACACACACACACACAAAACAACAACAAAAAAACCAAAAACATCCAAAACCAACAACAGTCAAACTATTTCCAAAATAACGTCTTCAGTTGTCACTATTGAACTCAAAATAAGTCTGTCACGTTTATGATGGATATTAAGAGATACTATCAATAAACAAGAGTTGTAATGAAGTAATGTTCGTAACAGCACATATTGGTGTGTAAGATTTAAGATGATCCAAACGAAAACAAGAAACATCATACTTATAGTGGTCATACATCTAGGGATACAATTGTTTTTCCAGAGCTTTGTACTCCTTCATATAGACAGCCCTACAATTTTGTGGATACATGGCCAATTTTGTGGTTTAAAAAACATGCAGGGAATATATGGGCATGCTGTATTGTGATAATTAATTTTGACTTCCGTATATAGGAATGTTGAGGAATGCATCAAACATGCATTATTTTAAGAACTGTTCTTTGTTCAGTGAATCCAATAATCGTTCCCGTGAGCGGTTGCACCCTTGTTATATTGCAGAGTGTAATCAGGGTACCAAATTGCAATTGCTAATGGTCGCCTTCACTGAACGCTTGGCAGCTGTTGGCTTACATAAATCTGTCATAGTCTGCTAGCTGAGAGATATCGGTAGGGTGGTTTGGAAAAAAAAGATAGATAAAAGAAACATAAATGAAAATGGTATTAATTTGGTATCTTTTTATTAAATGCATGTTTTTTTTAATATTTTTTCCTTACATTTAAAAAAGAAATGACAGTTTGGAAACAAGGATCAATAAATTCTGCGAATTATTGGTGTTTTCCTGTCAAGTTACGTCACGCTCGATGTGAAATATCGCGTTAATGTACGTAGCTCGATAATACAAATATGGTCCCTGATAAGTTATAGGATCGATGGCTAGACAAACCTAGAGACCCCCTTCCCCTTACAAAAAAAGTCCTGCATTTTGCAGAACCTAAATCGATTAATTTTAACCAATCCTCACACTTTGATATATGAATACAACAACTTGGAGAAGATAAACCATATATATCAAACTTGTTAACAATTGACTTCTCTGTAAATTATGTAAGACTTTATTTCATTTAAAAAAACTAGACTGACTTTAACACTAACTCAGCCCCCTACCACATGGGTTCGAATCCCGACATGGTCATTCGGATTTTCATGTGAGGAAGACAGTAAACTCAAATAGTCAGGTAATAAATAAAAATAAATTATGTTTTTGTAACAGGGGATAAAGACATAAACATATAATCAAACAGATGGTCACTAGATCGAATAACAAATTGTATATAGTCAATTGCATATTTACAGGATGCATGTTATCCAGACCTGAATGATCAAGCATTAAAAAAAAAAACAAGAGGGCCATGATGGCCCTGGATCGCTCACCTGGTATCATTAGGCTATGTAAAATCAAGTGACCCCTGGGGCAGAGTCAATTTTGACCCCAGGGTCATGATTTGAACAAACTTGGTAGAGGTCTATTAGCCCATGTTACATACCAAATATATAAACTCCAGAGCTTGTGGTTTTTGAGAAGAAGATTTTTCTAGTTTTTTTTTCCAATATAAGTCTATGTAAAATCAAGTGATCCCTGGAGCGGGGCCAATTTTGACCCCAGCGTCATGATTTGAACAAACTTGGTAAGAATCAACTAGACAATGCTACACACCAAATATCTAAACTCTATGCTTTGTGGTGTCTGAGAAGAAGATTTTTCAAGTTTTTTCCTATTAGCCTATGTTAAATCAAGTGACCCCTTGGGCGGGGCCAATTTTGACCCCAGGGTCATAATTTGAACAATCTTGGTAGAGAGTCATTAACAAGATTTGAAAATATTCGGTACAGATCTGCTAGATGGTGCAACATGCCAAATTTCTAGGCTCCAAGCCAAGCTTTGTTCTCTATACATGTGTAAGCATATGTAAAAATAAAGAGACCCCTGGGGCGGGTCAATTTTGACCCCTGGGCCATGATTTGAAAAGAAAAAACTTGATAGAGATGTACTAAACCATGCTACACACTAAATATCTTAACTCTTGACCTTGTGGTTTCTGAGAAGAAGATTTTCCTTTCTTCCTCTATATAAGCCTATGTACAAGCAAGTGACACCTGGGGCGGACCCAATTTGGACCCAAGGGCCATGATTTGAACAACTTTGGTAGAGATCCACTAGACAATGGTACAAGCCTTATATCTAAGCTCTAGGCCATGTGGTGTCTGATAAGAAGATTTTTCTAGTTTTTCCCTATATAAGCCTTTGTAAAATAAAATGACCCCTGGAGCGAGGGCAATTTTGACCCAGAGGTCATTATTTTAACAACTTTTGAAGTAGTTCACAAGACAATTCTACATACCAAACCAAGGTTTTTTTTTTAAACCCCGGGGGGCAATTTTCACCCAAGGGCCATGATTTGAACAACTTAAGTAAAGATCCACCAGACAATACTACATACCCAATATCTTAACACCAGGCCAGGTGGTTTCTGATGAGAAAGTTTTTCTAGGTTTTCCCTATATAAGCCTATGTAAAATAAAGTGACCCCTGGGGCAGGGCAAATTTTGACCCTAGGGTCATGATTTGAACAATTTTTGTAAATGTTTATAAGACAATTCTACACGCTGTAGGCCTTACAGTTTTGCAGGAGAAGATTTTCTAAGATTGCATTTTAAAATCTATTTTTAGCTCCTGTGACCTACTTTTTCAACCAATCATAATAATTTGTACAATTTTGTTAGAGGACATCATAAGGATGATTCCTGTGAGATTTTGTCAAAATCCCTTCAGCGGATTAGGAGGAGATGTTGTTTAATGGAAAAAGTTGACGCAAGACGCAAGACGCACGCACGCACGGACAGATGGACGGACGACAGACGCCGGACAAAAGGCAATCATAAAAGCTCACCATGAGCACGTTGTGCTCAGGTGAGCTAATTATCTAAGCTCTAGGCCTTATGGATTCATATAAGAAGATTTTTAAAGATTTTCCTATATAACTCTATGTAAAACAAGTAACCCCTGGTGCGGGGTCATTTATCCCCATAGGGCTATGATTTGAACAATCTTGGTAATGAACCATTAGATGATGCTACATACCAAATATCTTAGTTCTAGGCATTATGGTTTCATAGGAGAAGATTTTTAAAGTTTTTCCTATATAAGTCTATGTAAAACAAGTGACCCCGGGGCAGGGCCAATTCTAACCCCAGGGTCATAATTTGAACAACTTTTGTAGAGATGCACTAGACAATGCTACACGCCAAATATCTTAGCTCTAGGCCTTACTGTTTCATAGAAGAAGATTTTTAAAGTTTTTCACTATATAAACTATGAAAATAAAATGACCCTGGCGGGCAATTTTGACCCAGTTCATGATCTGAACAACTTTGTATATGTTCATAAGACAATTCTACATCCAATTATTAAAGCTCTAGCTTACAGTTTTGCAGAGAGATTTCTAAGATTGCATTTTAAAAATCTATTTTAGTCCTATGACTACTTATTCACCCAATCAAAATAATTTGAACAACTTTGATAGAGATCATGATAAGGATGATTCCTGTGAAGTTTGGTCAAAATCCATCCAGTGGTTTAGGAGGAGAAGTTGTTTAAAGGAAAAGTTGACGCAAGACGCACGCACGCACGGACGGACGACGGAAGCCGGACAAAAGGCGATCACAAAAGCTCACCATGAGCACGTTGTGCTCAGGTGAGCTAAAAAAATAAAGATTTATGCAAAGGAATTAGGTGTTTTACCAATAACATGCCCAAAATTGCATCTTAATACTTTAACCAAGCCCAGGCATATAAATTACCAACATACAAATTAACAATATGATTATTTCAGGGTTGAAGAGTGGAATATTGTCTGCTGTGTAAAAAGTCTAAAGGAAGAAATGAAGAGATTGAATAGAGTGAGATAGAGAGAGAGAATATGTGGGTCTTACTGTGACATTGGATCATAGATGAAAATATCTTAACAACATGCATAGATAAACTTCATCTTAAAGAATTTTCCTGAAAATCTTTTGGAGCTTGATTTACTTTATTAATGAGAGAGAGACAAAGAGAGAGAGAGAGAGTTCTAATCTACAGTACATGTAGATGCATAAGATTTATCATAATGATAAAGCAAAATATACTAGTAGTACGATTACATCCAAAAGATTTTCGAGAAGAACCTAAGAGGTTTGTTTATGCATGTTTTTTAATCATAAATATCACAGTGACTGACACATAATTATATATGTTGCCCGTCTCGAGCTTAAAAACAAAGCAGACGAAAGATTTTGACACGGGCAAGGTCGCACGAGTAACCAAATTTTGTAACGTCATTGAAATATGCGTATCTTATTTTTACTGTAATATAAAATGTTTCTGTTAGAAAAACATTTCTAGTGCGTTTATCATGTAAAACTATTCGTTCGATTATATATATATATTTTCCAATTGTAATGTCAAAGTCAATATTTCACCAATCATAGGCACGTAAATTCGTAAACCTGATATTTTTTCTGTCACGCATTACCCAGAGGGCCTTTGTTTTTGCAAGAGTTATCTGTTCCTTTACATACGACATAGTTGAATTTATCGAGGGAGATAATCCATGCATGTACGATTTCTACAGTATGTCGACTTACGAAAGTTTTCAAAGCGATAGTATTTGAACAAATATTTACAACTACGCGTTACCGTAGAGCTCGCTTCACGAGCCGGGCCATCAGCCCGCCTCGAGCTGCGCTCGCTATTACCAACAGGGACTTGCTCCTGTACGTTTTTAAAAAATCATACTGTATACAATAATGTAAAATATCAATATATTTCTCAATATAAATTTTCCAGCTGGCTTGCAGTAGGTCGGTGGCTCTACCCGGATGCCTCAGTGCATTCGAGGTCCTCCACCTGTAATTAGCTGGACGTCGCTATATGACTGAAATCCGACAGTAAAATCAAATAGTCGAGTCAACATAAATTTGTACTATAAAGAGATCCTGGTTTGATTTTGATTTGGTGGGGGGGGGGGGGGGGGGTGTAATAAAAAAAGGGTGGGGGAGAAGGGGGGGGGGGGGGGGGGGGTATGGCAGACTGGGACGATGATATTACAAAAGGGCATTACTTTCTCCGGTAATTGGGGGCAGGGGCCAAACCCTGGATTTTCTTTTGAAATATGAATAAAAATACTGTCCATTCGCGATAGAATGAAGTAGCACATGTAGGGGTTTCTCGTGCATTCAATCACAAACTGGCATAAAATATTTAATAAGTGTTTTCTGTCCCCCCCCCCCCAAAAAAAAAAAAAAAAAAAACAAGGCTGAGAAAAAAATCATATTTTACTTTAAACATGATTTGTCAAAAATATGGAAGGGAATATATGCTGGTATTAGGTTCGAACTTGTTAACCTTGACTTCCCTGGAAAAAACTTCAGGCGAACGTTTTAGTGTGCGATGGGTTCCTTCCGCGTGGGGGGGTGGGGGGCCGCCCCCTGTGAATCCGGGTCTGCTTAAGAATTTTCTTGAGAATATAGTGGGCAGCTGCTGAACCCAAGTATGTCATTTGTGCTAGCTGTCTGATAGTAAAACGTGCATCTTTCTCAGATTTAACTTTTACATAATACATTTTTATAATGTGAAATTATTGAACACTATGAGGGAGTGAAAATGAAAACCCCAAACTATAAAATCTATCAACAATCCAATGGTTTTAATGCGCAGAGGAGACAAACCTATCCTCCCGTCCCCAGATCAATTTCGTACAAACAGTTTCTAACTACTTCAAAATATCCTTTGTCATGGTCGTGATATGTTACCGAGATATCAGGAGAAAACGCTATATACATTATTCGGTCAGACAGATAAGTCGGTAAAACATTCGCACTGTCACTCTTCTGAGAAAAGTATATCAGCAAATCACATTATGCAAATATAGTATTTATGTTGTTTTAACCGAAATCATTTTTTTAGCTTTGGATTTTACGACAATATTGTTACGTTCTCTCTCATAAATAGATATACACAGAGTTTGCGTATTAGATACTGGAAAACATTATTTAATAACTTCATATATTTGTTTATTATGCTTTCGAATTGATCAAGATACGTAATTGAAATGAGACAGCCATATGCATTTATCATAGAGAAAATTGTCGATATTCAAGACTACAATTGCCGTATATCTAGAACCCAGAACAGATATATGAAACACTCAAAGTACAGTACATAGCTTGTACATAGATTTAAATATGCCAAAATTGCTGGCATATAAACCATTACCTTTTTATAAAACATATAAGCAAATCGTCCGTCACTGAGTCTTAATAGCATTGCCAATAATTTGAAAGTGACTGTTAAAATGTAATATTTTCTCTGGGTAGGGGTGATATTAAATGTATTTAACGATTGAATTTTTGTGAAATTTTGCATAGAGACTATAACTATAAGACCGTAATGGTTAAGTGTTTTTTTTCTTACCACCTCAATTTTTTTACTGAACCCTTAAGGTACTGCTTTGAAACTCGGAATACTTGTTTATGACCATCACCACCACATGTAGGCAAGAGCGGATAACTCTGTCGCGGATTTTGACAAAATCATTCCCCTTTTTCGACTAAGAATCTTGGACAAGGTTTTCGTTACACCTCATTTTTTTCACCGAACCCTTTTAGATATTTCTTTAAAACTTGGAGTACATATTTATTGCCCTTATTTACTCTTTGAAAAAAACAGCGATTCATATTTTGCCTTTTACTGCATATTTTTTCATTGACAAGCACTGAAATAGTCAAACACGCTGTCTTTCATGTTGACACTTGGGGGCTAAATCAGTAGACCGTGGCAAACTTGGTCTAAACAGGTATATTCGCGTGCTGTACGACAAAATAAAACACCAATTTTATTTTCAATCATATTATTTACATCGTTACATATAAAAACAGTTTAAAATGGTACGAATTACACTACATGAAAGATCACAAACCATTAAAACGTAGACGCAGTGTTATCTTGTCGCCAGGCATGTGTCTTTATGTAATACTCTTTGATATTTAATCAAATGTTCGTGGGTATTTCATTAAATGCTAATTTAAGTTTGCTGACAAAACATTTGAAATATACTTACGATTTCTTGATTCAAATATGGTAAATCACTTTCTCCAATTTAAATCAAAATAAATTACACCTGTAAATATGTAATAGTGCTGAAAAGATAAAGGTAGTAACTTAGCAATTTGTTAAGTGTATATCAAAATAAAACTTCACAGCAAAATTTCGGCTGCTCTGTAAAAATATTCTTTTATTGCTGAGGTAAGATTGTTAACTGTAAACTTTCGGTTAAAACTTTCCGTCAGTGAACATCAAAAAAATTGGTACCGGAGTTAAAATTGACCTTATATTAATGAGCTATTTATTATCATTCATGTTTTATTGTACCTTAGTAATTTAGTCTTTCCCTAGTAAATTCAATACTGGAAATAAAACATTATCGTCCATATTTCGTGTTTTCTTGTTTCGCCATGTTGGTTTGGAGTCGATCACGGATATTTGCGTGCCATTTCGGATACTTTATGGATTACTGAGCTGATTTCCTGCGAAATATAAAATCTCTTATTTTTAGGCTGACCAGCATTTCGCACTTTTTAATGTGTAATAAATAATTGAATTAATCTAAATCACACGATTATTGGACAAGCCTCTTGAATTTAAGGTGAATGCTACAGAGAGAAGGAAAACTGAAACTACATTGTAAAACTTGTTAAAACTTTGTATGTTTATAGAGAATCACGTTAGTAACAAATTTATGAAGAAAAAAAAGCTTCATTTTGAGTTATCTGCCCCGGCATGTGATATTTTTTGCAATTTTTGGGCATTTGCAAGGGCAGATAACTCAATATGATGGCAAACAACACATCATTTAGCTTTAAATCGGTGTAAGGTTCTTTATTAACTGTCTCTGTACAAAACTTTGGACATATATACACACTATTATTGCGCAAATTCATGAGTTAAAAGGACTTAAGAATATGACAAAAACATCAAAATTATTTATTTTAGTTAAATATTATACAACTAGACAAAACTAACGAAACGTTGTATCGGTGTTATGCTTCTCTTAGTAACACTGATCTGGGTTTTCCGCGGAATACACATACCCCACTCTCGTTCTGGCACGAGAATATACGGTGTTTCGCCAGAGTTTCTTATCTTTGGTAAAACACACATAGAACAAGTACAAAAGTGCTGCCTGAGGCAGCACATTGAAATAAGCACGGCGACAAAGATCTACCATGGCCAGCAAAGTGAGATCTCAAATACAAGCATTAGTGTCGCTGAGATACAAATTATCAAAAATGTAAACAAGTAAGCTAGGTTCACAGGTATGTGTACTTAAACATAGATGGATGGGTTAAATGAGGAAAGTAGGTTAAGTATGAACAGATAGATGGATGTAAAGAATAGAAAAAAAAAGGAATTTTAATGTATAATATATTGTATAGACATGTACACATATATTCACACTTAATATAGCAAGTGTAAAAATGCAATTTTTAACACCTAAAATACAAACTGAATAAAAAATTAAACGAAATGAGCAAATTATCAAATTATGATAAAGTTTTTTGTTATTATAAGGTAACAATGGTAAGACAACACTAGATTATAAAATTGAAAAGAAAACAAACAAATATAATTAAACTATTGATTATTCATGATAGTAAATATGTACACAAATGTAATGTAACATCAATAAGGGATTTTGATCATGTAAGATGGATCAAATGTTACACAGAGATAATGTAACACTTGTAAGAAATTGATGATTATGTATGATGTTCAAATGTTACACAGAGATAATGTAACACGTGTAAGAAATTTATGATTATGTATGATGTTCAAGTGTTACACAGAGTAACATTTTAAAAATTTAATATGCTACATAGAGATAATGTAATGTATGTAATTTTTGTAATAAAGTTACTATATACTGATTATATATCAAAAGATACAATATAGCTCATATATAATAAAAAAAGATAATGAAAGATGGTTCATAAATCACAAGGAATCAACATAACACATGTATAAAAAAAAACTTTAAATGTTTTTTGTTGCACTAAAAAATAACACATTGTAAATTCTGAGAGCGTAAGATGGTTCATATGATAACCGACATATGTTTTATAAACATATAATTTATGAGGTGTAATAAATTATAGGATAATATGTTAAATTTATAATTAACATGCCTCTTTTTCAAATGAATACATTATGCAGCAAATCTTTTTAATAAATATATTTTGGAAAACTTCTATACTGAACAAAGAAATGAGAAAATATAGTGGTTTTTTCATTAATATAAATGTTCATTTCAAAAAAGATAAATGGAAGTGAGTATAGGCTCATTGAATGTTAGAGGTTTAGGCAATAATAAGAAAAGAGGTCAAATGCTTGAGTGGTTACAAAACAAACAATTATCAATCTGCTTCCTGCAAGAAACGCATTCAACAAATGAAACTAAAGAAAAATGGTCCAGAGAATGGAATGGTAAATCTTATTTCAGTGGAATTAAACCAAATGCTGAAGGAGTCGCAATTCTGATTAATAAACAGTTTAATTGTAAAATCACAGAACAGGTCGAACTTATTCCAGGGCGTTTATTAGCATTAGCAGTGGAAATAAACAATAGAAATATCATATTAATAAATATATATGGACCAAATAAGGATGACACCAAAGTATTTGAAAAAATATATAAATACATTGATGATAATAATGAAAAAAACTTTATAATAGGAGGTGACTTCAATACTGTAATAGATGTTAAGGTAGATAAGATAAATAGTACAGTAGATAATCACAGCAAATGTAGAAAAATATTGAAGAATATGATGATAAATTTTGAATTAAATGATATATGGAGAGACAAACATCCAGATAAAAAACAAATTACATGGAGATCTAGTGGAAAAAACAATATAGGATCAAGATTGGATTATTTTTTAATTTCAGAAACCATTTGCAATATAGTGAAAGAATGTACTATAAAACCTGGATATAGAACTGATCATTCTGTTGTAATAAT
>CM037784.1:30218991-30268991 GCA_021229015.1 Solen grandis
GAATGTAAATTTTCAATATCAAGAAGTGGGAAAGGATATTTTAAAATGAATAATAATTTATTATGTTTAACGGAATATCAAAATATAATACGAAAACAAATAACAGGAACACAATAGAAAAATTGAACAATAAAAAAGAACAATAAAAAAAAAAGATAATAAAAGTTAATTATAAACAAAAGAAACTGACCCAAAGAAAATAAAAAAAAAAATTTAAAAGAAAGAAAAACATACAACAGTAATATAGATTTTTTTAATGAGAATATAAGTAAACTTACAATAGAAGAACAAGAACTATGTGATGGACTGCTAACTGAATATGAATGTTTACAAGCCTTGCAAGAGATGGGAAATAACAAAAGCCCTGGATCAGATGGAATAACAGTAGAATTTTATAAAACTTTCTGGAAGGATATAAGTAAATATTTATCTGAATCATTAAACTTTTCATATAATAAAGGACAACTTTCTGAAATACAACGACAAAGTATAATCACACTTATTCCAAAACAAAATAAAGACTTGACTGACCTATCAAATTGGAGACCACTAAGTTTATTAAATATAGATTACAAAATAGCAACTAAAGCAATTGCGAATAGAATAAAAAAAGTCCTTGAAAAAATCATATCATACTCACAAACAGGCTTTATGAAGAATCGATATATAGGGGAAAATGTTCGTTTGATATTTGAAATATTAGATTATTTAAATAGGGAAAATAGACCAGGTTTATTATTCTTTTCAGACTTTGAAAAAGCTTTTGATACAATTAATCACGATTTCATGTTTAAATGTCTGAAATACTTTAACTTTGGTGATTCCTTAATAAAATGGATTAAAGTATTTTATAATAATATAAATAGTATTATAATAAATAATGGCCATTTAAGTGAAAGCTTCCCTGTAAAAAGAGGCGTCCGACAAGGATGTCCCCTCTCATCGACATTATTCATAATTTGTATTGAGATACTATCAAACTACATCCAGAAAGATAATGAAATTATTGGAATTAAAATAAATGAAACTGAAATAAAACAGACACTATTTGCTGATGATGCTACATTTTTTAATGATGGTTCAGAAAAATCACTAAATAGATTAATTCATGTTAAAAAATTTTGGTTTTAAAATTTAAAAATTTTTAATGAAAATAATACAAATGTCATGTACAATACAGAACAAAAAATCGAGGAATTTCATAATTGTTTAAAGGCAATGGAAGCATAGAAAACTCACATTACTAGGTAAAATTACTGTAATCAAAACTTTTGCACTTCCAAAACTCATATACCCTTTTACTGTTTTGCCTAATCCTCCAAGTAAAACTATTCAAGAAATAAATAAAATGATATTCAATTTTATATGGCAAAACAAACCGGATAAAATTAAAAGAGATATACTATATTTGCAATACAATAATGGTGGATTAAAATTAACAAACATAAGATTATTTTTGAATTCCATTAAATCATGTTGGGTAAAGAGAATATTAAATGAAGAAAATAGAGGACAATGGAAATTATTTTATGAAAGCGTACTCAACAAACATGGTGGCAAATTAATATTTGAATGTTACTTAAATAAAATTGACATAAATAGAATTTGTAATGGAAATACTTTCTTAAGAGATATTCTCGAGTCATGGAATCATGTGAAACAGTGTTATGAAAAGGATGAAAATAGAAGAAATATAATATGGAATAACTCAAACATAAGAGTAAATAACAAAACAATTTTCTACAAAAATTGGTTTGACAAAGGAATATTGTTTGTTGATCAATTAATAGATCTTAGAACTAATCATATTTACTCCTTTGAACAATTTCAAAATAGTTTTAACATAGATAAAAATGACTACTTAAAATTCCATTCATTGATTAAAAATATAACTAAAACAATGTTAGATACTAAAGAAATTGAGAAATAAAGGGAATAAAACACTAAAGAACAAAATAGAAAATTCAAAAACTCCAAATAAAACTTTATATAATATACAACTTGAAAATATCAATACAAATTACAAAAAATCAGAAGATAAGTGGTACAATATTTTAAATGATGAAGCCATAGACTGGCCATGTGTATATATGCAACACTTTAAAATAACAAAAGACACTTATCTACGAGATTTCCAGTATAAATTTTTAATGCGAAGAATAGCAACCAACAAATATTTAACAAAAATTCAAATAAAAAACAGCAGTCTATGTGACTTTTGTAATAGCAATATAGAAACAATAGAACACCTTTTTTGGGAGTGCACACATACACAGCAATTTTGGAATGAAATAAGTGTTTTCTTAAAAACAAAATATTTAGATATAAATTTTAATTACAAAATGATATTTCAAGGCATTAAATGCAATACAGAAAATAATAACATCATAAATTTTATCATACTGATAGCAAAATTGTTTATAAGCTAAAAAACATACTGCCAAGATTGACAGTTGAACAACATATATCTTTAACGCAAAATAAATTAATATCTTTCAATAATAAGTGGAGACATTTTCTCTAATATTCAATATGAACATTTTAAAAAAACAATAACATAAAAAGTAAAAGAAAAAACCACTCCTACCACTTTTTTTTCCAGTACTATTTTTTTTATTTTTTTTTAGGTCTGTGTCTGTCTGTTTGTTTGTTGTTGTTGTTTTTATTATTATAAGTAGTAGTAGTAGTAAAACTGAAACATATTTGAAATCGGATGCTCTTTTACATTGCCTTTCTAAATCAATACTCTGTATATCTTTTCTTCACTTTCTTGTACCTTTTCTACTTTTATTCTGTATACTATTACCTTATTTCAAACTCTTCCTTTTCCGCTAATAAAATTTTCTTCGTGGGTTTATGAATTCCATTGTATTAAATTTATACATTGTGTATTGTAATCATGTCATAATATGTAGATGTACTGAAATGGAATGAATAAATAAATGAAAAAAAAAATGAAAAAAATGTCTGATAATAATTTAACAGGAAAACAAATTGTTTTTCTTTACATAACTTTTATTGAGATGTGAATTTGTTTACATAAGTATATTTATTTAATTGCATAAATAAAAAACAAGTTCCAAGCCTTGAAGTGAATCTTAAAATGAAGAAAGACACACAATATGTTTAAATATGAAAACAAAGGCCTAATATACATATTTAGTGGACACAAAAAATTTCAATGCAAGAAGGTGTGAAAAATGTGCAGCCAGACCAGGACTGTAACCTGAGACCACTTACAAGTCTCCCACCGATAACGGTTACATATTCCCTGCAAATTTGGAATTTGTTGCAGAATAACAGAGATCAAATTTATAGTGATCCTGATAAACAAAAAGGCGGTATATACATTGGAGATACTATAATGATAACTGGTTTGGTGCAAAATAACTAAGAGAGAAAAATGTGCAGCCAGACCAAGACTTCAGCCTGGGACCCCTAAAGGGGTGATTGTTCTACTGGTTAAGTTACTGGACTACTTAAAAGTCTCTGACTGATAAGTGCTACTTATTGGCACTACATAAGTTGATAACCTATTAAGTTATTTCAATATAAATTGGTCTACCGCGAGTTAAGTAGCCTCCCCTGATTACAAAATTGCCACAGCATTACATTTGGTGACCTAATTAAATTGTTATCGAGTGATGTCTGTTGTACAGATGTGTCATTTTAAAGAAATTAGATGGAAGGCAAAGTTTTAGAAAACAATTAGATTTGATTAGTTGTTTTTCATAATTTGTTTGTTTATGAAGTTGTATTACCGCGAGATTCGTGGCCCTCGATATACAGTGTCTCATGACCATAAGAAACTCCGATCCATGGAAGCGAAATAGCACTAGTAGGAACATTTCAGAGTTATGGCCGGATAAAAATCAATTTCACTTAAAATAAATCAACAGGATTCCATGTCCCAAAGCTCGTAAATACACATATACCATCTAAAATAACCGATTATCACGTGGCCGAGTGACGTTCTTTTCCCGCAATTTTTTCCTCCATCGAAAATCAATTTCACTGCAAATAACAAGAGTGATGTACCTTAAATTTATTATCAATTTTAGTTTATATATCATAAGAGATATCAACTTATCTTGTAGGCGTTTTTTTTAATGCAATTCTTAGATTTATTTAAGATTTGTGGAAACGACAATCCAGATCTTTCGACCTTCTACCCCGAATATAAGTAATCTCGATGCCAAAGTGCCATCGATTATTTTCCAATCAAATATATTAAAATATTTGTTTTTTTAAAAAGTAATGTATTATCATACCTTCCTATCTAAAACATTTTACGTAACATAAATAATCTTTAAGAAGTATAACCTCACTACAAAATTTCGAAATTAAAACTCTTTTCAAAATTAATGTGTTTACTTATACTTACAATAAACATGATCCAAAGTAAAAAAATACGAACTACATACAATTTTAACTTAAAATTGTACAAATTCATGAAAAAAGTATCTATTATTATAAAAGAGGCGAAACACCTCGTTTTCGTGTCCATAGACAATCTACGAAGCAAATACAATATGCCCGGCGGTGATCCGCCGTGCAATAAAGAAAAAAAAACATGTTGCCTTTCCTACATAGAATAACAAAGCAATACATAATCTAAAGTGGTCTACTTATTTGAGTCAATACTACATAAATAAAGTAAAGCATCTGTACCTTATTAAGTCGGTGTTGAAAATATTGTTAAAGATTTAAACATTATCTAACGATTTATATTGCCTAGAAGTTGTTTCCATTGGGAGTCAAAGCGGTTCCTATCCTCTAATTTTAAAAAGGTGCTGGTGTACATTGTGTATTGTAACGTCCCACCGACGGTATTTCAGTAAATTGGAGACTATTTCTGTTTGAGACTGATATAATGCTGCCACACTGCAGTATCACGCCTTAGACATATAGCATGATACCACATCCGGTCACATAATCATTATTTGCACACCAGTTCAAAACTGCATCGTTTGCTAATTACAGTTTGAGTTCTTGTTATGTATATTTTTATACATTTCACACTTCCATATTCGACAGTTTTCCAATTAAATATTGTTTTTAATCATTTATTCAGGTTTTATCATCAAAATCACTGATTCTTTGTATGAATTGTTTAAAATGATTCTGCAAATACAAAATACAATGATAATTCCATTTTCATAACATACATCCATATGTAACAATTTTCATCATCATTTATCATATGATAGTGACAAAAAACATTTTATTTTTTCATTTTTAATACCTAAATTGTATTTTATCATTGTTTAGAGAACCATATAGAAGTATGGCATTGTCAAATACATATGTATGATATCCGCTAAAAATAAAGATATTATTATTTTTATTACTGCATTATCCTGACACCGGGTCAACCAGTCCTGGACCTACTCTTATATGCTGAGACTACATACCCATCACTTTGATTACATTTCAGGAAATGACTTAAGTGGTACATAAGTGGGTATTGACGTCATCAACGTCACGCGGCGATGCGTCATACGTTAAGCGGTCGTCACGCGGCAATACGTCATACGTTAAGCGGTCACGCGGCGATGCGTCATACGTTAAGTGTATAGGGTCGAGTACCGACGCCATTTCAAAACTGACGGTTACGTTTTGAAACGAACTCCAGTGTACCAATTTTTGGATTGAATACATCAGCAACGCCATTGATATTTTAACTGTTAATAAACTGCGTTATTTCGACGTCCCGTTTGCGCGTGTGTGGTGAAGGAATTACAAGAAGGAAAATACAAATATTTTGTTAATAAAATTGGTTCAACGTATTTTTGAACGATTTGTTTACTGTCCAAAGATGTACACTCATTTACGTTTAAAGTATCCTTAGGAACACTCCACTTTTACTTTTCTTCAAACGGGAAATGATCTGAGGACTTATACCACCAGACCGGAATTGTACATACAGAGCACTCGTATAAACATTCACCAAGAGCGTATTGAACAACATCAGCCACCCCATTCAGCATTAAGTTTGTCCGAATTCAAAATAAAGTTTTAACCTTTTTTTCACCCTAGTTTTAGTTTTTCCTATATATACCCAATCAAGTGATACTATTCTGTTTCTTTAAATAGAAAAAAAAACCTGTCTGTGAACACACATCCGCTGTATTAAGCGATTCTTGTATTACTCTCAGTCTGTGAGCCCATAACTCCGAGAACATATGATTTAAGAACAGAAATATATTAATCCCAGATATTAATAGAGAAAATGTTTTAAGACACATTAATTATAACATTATAGCTTTGTGTTTAAGCAATAAATAAAAGTATATGGAGAAGCTTCACTGACTGTAGGCGTGTCCATATTCGCATGTTTCCAATTATTTTGTTTTATTTTAATATTTGTTCTCTATAAAAAGCTTTGGGATGTATAAATCAAGTTGTCATCAATACACATTTAAAACATATTATAAAACGACCAATGTCAAAACTGTCTGGATTATATTCGTAAGCCCTTCCGTTAGTTAATCGACAGGTCCTATTGTGATCCATTCAGATTTTTTTCAGTTTATAAAAAAGTTTCGCCATCAAATCGGCTAGATTTAAAAATCACTTCTCGCATATCATACGGAAATCACCTTTATGAAAAAAAAAAAAATGAACATTAGTGCTAAAACGTAAAACAACTCTTACGCCTGAAGCCATGTTCGGTAGTCTTAAGTTTTTATGAAGAAATGATGTACTCGCGTATTGTAAAATTAATGATATTTAGAGGACTTCCTGTGTTCAAATCAAGATCAATACATCCGGTCATTTTCCGATTTAATAATGAAGCTGATCACTTCACATATAATTTGATACTAAATGAAAGGGGAACAACTTCATACATATGCCGTTTTATCACATTATACAAACACATATTTGTGAAAATAATGTAACACGAGTAAGTTGTAAAATTAATGATTTCATCCTACAATTATCCCGTATACCTTTATTGTGCAAAACTTCACACAATTAATATTTAAATACATTACTTGTGAAGACATGGTGTTACAGAATTTGATATAAATTAATGTTAGAGTATTAAGTCGTTGGTCAGTTTACGGATTTCCTGAATTCAAGTCAAGATCAATATCCGGTCAGTAACGATACATCGCGCTAAATACCCAGCATTTGGTTTTGTTCAAAAACCCGATTGACAGACAGCAAGTGGCCACGTTGACAAGAATATATCCCACAAATAACAACATTTTTATAAAAAGGTTTTCAAACCGTACGGTTACTTGGTTGTAGATCTGAAATCGAGTACCCCAGAGGAAGAACGTTTACGCACTGATATATTTGAAGCCCCTATAAATATATTAGGGTTGGTCATTATCTGGTTTGGTCAGTATCCGGATTGGTCCTTAATCGAGATGGTCACTTCATACGAGCATTTCTAAAACCATATACCTTAACTGTGTACATGGCAGTAAAAGTTCCATTATCTTGTTTAAGTTTGAATAAATAATTTCAGAGTCGAAATGATCGATGTTCGAATATGAATTTGAATTTATTTTTCTTGTAATGATGATTGCAATTATATATAAACTAGTAATTCACATTGTAGGTCTCAGAAGAGTATAAAAGAAACTCGACATTGTTAACGCTGTTAAGATACAGTTCGGAAATCGCATACAGTAGATTTGCATAAAATATTTTGTTCAAGGAAATAAATAGAGGAAACATATTACTACGTTGCTTGATGAAGAAACTTAGGGCTCAATGATGCACATGACGCGTCGCCGCATGGATATGAACATGACACGTCGCCGCGCATGTATACTTACATGACACGCCGCCGCCGCATGTAAACTTACATGACACGCCGCCGCCGCCGCATGTATACTTACATGACACGCCGCCGCATGTAAACTTACATGACACGCCGCCGCCGCATGTATACTTACATGACACGCCGCATGGATATGAACGTGACACGTCGCCGCCGCCGCCGCTTGTATACTTACATGACACGCCGCCGCCGCCGCATGTAAACTTACATGACACGCCGCATGGATTTGTACGTGACACACCGCCGCCGCATGTATACTTACATGACACGCTGCATGTATACTTACGTGACACGCCGCCGCCGCCGCATGTATACTTACATGACACGCCGCATGGATATGTACGTGACACGCCGCCGCCGCATGTATACTTACATGACACGCCGCATGGATATGTACGTGACACGTCGCCGCCGCCGCCGCATGTATACTAACATGACACGCCGCATGGATATGTACGTGACACGTCGTCGCCGCCGCTGCCGCATGTTTACTTACATGACACGCCGCCGCCGCATGTAAACTTACATGACACGCCGCATGGATTTGTACGTGACACGCCGCCGCATGGATATGTATAGGATACGCCGCCGCCGCAGTGGTAAGTGAAGGACACCACGTCGTCGTCGCCGCCCCCGCCGCCGCCTCAGAGATATGTGGATTATTATTTTTAAAGAAGTCATCGAAGGCACCTTTTACGACCCGGAACTTCAGGCTGTCAACGTAGACATCAGCACCGAATATTTTGTGGAAAAGATCTTGAAAAAAAAAAAGAACCAGAAGCGAGAGACGCAATGTTTTGATCAGGTGGACCTTAGAAATATGACTCATGGAAGAGGATTTCCAGCAGTATAGTAAATAGAGGCGCTGGTGAGGGGTGACGTTATTATGGAAAAGGGAAGTAAGCCAAGAGCAGTAGAGTCCCGAAAGCCGAAATCGTGTACATATCTCAGATCGTCATCGTTTATATGATCATCATCACTTCCATCGCGAATTTATCTCTAAGAACGGAAATCCGGAACTGTGGATCAGTTTACTTTGTAGCGCCAAAGGATACGCGCTGCCGTCCCCGACACTAAGACATGGACGAGCACTACCTGTATCTGAGCA
The DNA here is from genome assembly GCA_021229015.1 of Solen grandis. Lineage (NCBI taxonomy): Eukaryota > Metazoa > Mollusca > Bivalvia > Adapedonta > Solenidae > Solen > Solen grandis. The sequence goes on from CM037784.1 coordinate 30,227,898, forward strand.
GCAGCTTGTCAACAGATCGGCATCCATCTAACGAACCGGGGGATTTCACCGTCGAATTACCACGATCTTACGAACTCAAAGGCCAGTTGACTTGCGCGCTGAAGGAAATAATGATTTCGGCTCGAGAAGACATACTGTATGTGTGCTCTGACATTTGCTCAGAATCCTACGCCGAGAACACCATGCTTCCCGTGCTGCGGGCGTTACAAAAACCAAGAGAAAAACAAGTGGTTACCTTTTTTCTCTTCGAAGATCCAATGTACGTGAAAATCAAGCCGACGGTATTAAATCGCGTGAGAATCTTTGTAAGAGGGAGTCAGTTTAAGCGGACGAACGTAACGGATTCGACTGTACGCTGTACCCTTCATCTGAAAAAATGGAAGTAGACAAATGGAGGAGACATTTTCAACGTATGGCGGAGGGGAAGGTCGAACCGACTCACAAAGGACACGTCATGTGGAACAAGCGGAAGAAAACGAGTGAACATGACATTGATTTTGTTACATCGATTCCCCACGCTGTCGAATTGGCCAAGTCGGAACTGAAAGACGATGAGAGTCAGTCACCTATCCAAAGGAGAGAACGAAACCCGTCGCTCACGCAGTGAGAGAGAAACCTAGATTCGTTGACAACGTATTTACAAAATGAGCACAGATAAACACGATAACGATCTGACCTTATTTGAAAGTGTAGAAAGCCACTGAAAAAAATCTGAATGTCTCACAATAGGACCTGTCGATTTACTAAAGTAAGGGCTTACGAATATAATCCACTTCACAGGATTTTCTCCCAAGTGGATCTGAACTGTTTTAAGTTATGACTAATCCATACGACATTTTATACTATTTCATGATTTTTTTAATGTACATGTATGTGTATGTTTTGTGTGTGAATTTGTGACGAAATGTAACTTTATTATAGTAAAAAAAAAATAATATAATATCCCTTTCGTTGACTCGAATTTGTTAAACACTATAAAAAAATATGTGACAGAATTGTCGATATACCGATAAACGGTAAACCGTGTTATGGCGTTATAGTTATTTAAAACGAATGCAAACATGAGATTATATCGGCATAACCAATTCCCGTATATCATTCAGACATTAAAATAGAATTTTTTTAGAAAAGATCCAATTTTATATTCAAATAAAAATGATAATAATATGCTGAAAAAAACCCTGAATGGCCGGTACCGACAGAATGTTGGGATTGAATGGAATCAATGATACATTTATACAATTTCAATATTCGTTTGAAGAAATGTAGGATCTCTGAATTAATTTTAAAATCATTGAAACATTGAAATAAAGTTTGTTTAAATTAAGTTTAAAGTGAGATTATTAAATGGTAACTCTTATTTATTATTTACAACCTATTAATGTTGATCCTTTCGGTAGCTTAAAGAGAGGTCGACAAACAATACTTATGTATATGATGTCACATTTAATCTTAATTGAAAAATAACATATTAAATATTCTTAGGGGAAAAAAAACGAATCATCTTCACAATAGCTCGTAATATTTATAAATGTTAAATACTTAAATCATACTTTTATCAAGAAAAAAAAAAAAAAAAAAAGAGACACGATTTGTTGAAGGACATGCAGAAAGTGACCTGACATTGAACCAGAATAGAATATCATACCGAGGATGTCTTCTTTCATCTTCATGATAACTGACACGGTCCTGTGTAAGCAAATACGAGGTAGTATTGGGTGTAAAGTTGACCATGCAGCCATACATTAAACACCGCAAGTCCGTATGTACAAAGTGATATACTAAGGGGCAGAAATCTCCCTGGTGGTTGACTCGTGACAAAATACAGGGTCATATAGAAATTTAATAACAAAAATATTAACATATATGATGATCAATCTCTTATGTTTTGTTCTGTTGAAAAAAAAAGGTATGTCTGTTGCATTTTTTTTACTTGTGTACATTCTGTACAACATTTTGTAAAATTCATGCTGGGATGACTGAAAGTTTTGACATTGGTCGTTATGTGTATTGATGACAACTTGATTTATACATCCCAAAGCTTTTTATAGAGAACAAATATTAAAATAAAATAAAACAAAATAATTGGAAACATGCGAATATGGACACGCCTACAGTCAGTGAAGCTTCTCCATATACTTTTATTTATTGCTTAAACACAAAGCTATAATGTTATAATTAATGTGTCTTAAAACATTTTCTCTATTAATATCTGGGATCAATATATTTCTGTTCTTAAATCATATGTTCTCGGAGTTATGGGCTCACAGACTGAGAGTAATACAAGAATCGCTAAATACAGCGTATGTGTGTTCACAGACAGGTTTTTTTTTCTATTTAAAGAAATAGAATAGTATCACTTGATTGGGTATATATAGGAAAAACTAAAACTAGGGTGAAAAAAAGGTTAAAACTTTATTTTGAATTCGGACAAACTTAATGCTGAATGGAGTGGCTGATGTTGTTCAATACGCTATTGGTGAATGTTTATACGAGTGCTCTGTATTGTACAATTCCGGTCTGGTGGTATAAGTCCTCAGATCATTTCCCGTTTGAAGAAAAGTAAAAGTGGAGTGTTCCTAAGGCTACTTGAGTGAGTGTACATCTTTGGACAGTAAACAAATCGTTCAAAAAATACATTGAACCAATTTTATTAACAAAATATTTGTATTTTCCTTCTTGTAATTCCTTCACCACACACGCGCAAACGTGACGTCGAAATAACGCAGTTTATTAACAGTTAAAATATCAATGGCGTTGCTGATGTATTCAATCCAAAAATTGGTACACTGGAGTTCGTTTCAAAACGTAACCGTCAGTTTTGAATTGGCGTCGGTACTCGACACTTAACGTATGACGCATCGCCGCGTGACGACCGCTTAACGTATGACGCATCGCCGCGTGACGTTGATGACGTCAATACCCACTTAAGGACCGCTTAAGTCATTTCCTGAAATGTAATCAAAGTGACGGGTATGTAGTGCTGAGCGCCAAGCAAAAGGAGCTATACCTGTACCATTTTTACAACTGTAGTATATCGCGGCCGGGGATCGAACCACTTCAGAGGCGGACGCTCTAACCACTCGGCCACCGGGGACAGCACACAGACGGTATATGCAGCAGATTTTATACTTTAGTAGTTTATACGAACATTTCTAAATTTCCTTAAATTTAACTCCCTTTTTTCTTGAATATATTCAGTATATTTACATGTATAAACACAGCGAAACTTATGTAAGATAGAAATGTCTGATATGTTGCACAATGAATAGCGATGGAATAGAAAACAATAATGTAAAATAAAATAAAGCATCAACAGGCTTAGTTTTGAGTTATCTGCTCTTCAAAATGTCCGAAAATTGCAAATATACCACTTTCAGGGGCAGATAACTCAAAAATAAGCACGGTGACCCCAATTTTTTTCCATAATTTGTTTCTAGTGTGATTCTCTATAATCATGCAAAGTTTGAACAAGTTCTGCAATGTATATAGAAACTGTAGAAATCGTCTTAAGAAAACGTCTGGTGTGTAGTTAATTGCTTACATTAATACGTCGTAATGTATCAATATATTAGACTTGGATGTTAATTACGATCATATTGATATCATGTCTTACACGAGAGAAAAAAAAACACACAAAAAAAACACGCTTGCCTTACAAATTTTAAGTAAACTCAAGAACGCTGCCCTTCTATCACCGCAAAAATCAGCAAATTAATGTAAACGCATTAAACTTGTTGATTTGACACAGACAAGACTAAAACCTCTTAGAACATAACCTACATTATAAGCCAATGAAATCACTGAATGGGACCCGTTAAGAGCTGCACTTAAGGTTTTCACATCCCAATAGCCAAAACTCCAACAAAACATGAAATTATAACTTGACAATATTAGCTTAAAGATGTCAAACTATGAAACCCAAAGAAGATATTGACAAGATAACACTGATTTAAGTTCTTTCAATTACCTTTCCCTAATTTTGTTTTCATGATTTTTTCTGCTCTGAATTATTTGAGTTATCTCCCTCCGAAAACTTAAAAAAAATGATTTTCTCTATTATCCTACGATGAAATTTGGATTTCTTTATGAAATTTGAAACAGAATCACAAAATGGGACTTTCTATCATGAGTTTTTCTCAAAGATTCATTTTCATTTTTTTCCCCCACAATTAATGAGTTTATTTCCCATTAGGTCCAATGCTAACTTTAATATGGATTATCTCCCCAAAATCTGAGAAAACTTGGAAAAAACTCTCGGTGAAAGATTTTTATTTTTAAATGTTTTTTAAAGTTATAGCGCGCCGACAGGAGTGTGTAGCTTTGGCAGTATTACACAATACTATATTTGGAAACGTGATCCTTGTGTGTAAAAGGAGGAACTTAACAGCACAAACAAATTAAGAGAGAATTACCAAACCAATTTCGATGCGCATTTTTAATATTTCGACACTTAGATCTATCTCAGTAAAATTTTGCCACCTTTTAAAATAGGAAAATCTTCAAACACGCATTTCTCACGCTTTCTCTGTCTCTCTCACTCTAATAATCACAGTTCATAGTAGTATAATATTAAACAGGCGTAATTTGGTTAAAACTGGATCATGTATTTTTTAAAACTGACAATGACATTTATCTTTGTGGTATATATTTGTGGGATGAAGATTCTCCGGCATATTAGATTGTTAACGTTGATTGTTTTGATTTGTTGGAAAATGATATAAATATATATTCGAGGATTTAGGTGGTGTTTATATATGTGGGGATTTTAACAGCAGAGTAGGTTTAAAGCATGATTTTATAAGAAATGATATAAATAATAAGAAATAATGTTAATTCATTTATTGACGATCCAGATTATATACCAAATGTGTACCGCAGCAGGACCTCTGCAGACACAAAGAGCAACAGTTTCGGGTGAAACCTTTTAGATATGTGTAAATCCACGTGTATGAGAATTGTTAACGGCAGATTGAGCGGCGATCAAGGTTCTTTTACATTTATTTCTCGACATGGTGATGAGTATTTTTGTGAAAATCATGATTTTAAGAGTAGTTCGGTAAACGAGGAATTTGATAGTCCAATTTCGTCCGAAGAAATTATTAAAGCAGTGAAAAAATTAAAAGCAAATAAAGCATATGGGAAGGATTTTATTTTAAACGAGTATTTAATTGAAACTTTTGATATTTTGTTGCCTTAAATTTGTGACATTTTCAATGCGGTATTAGTCTCCGGTATATTTTCTGATCCCTGGAGGGAGGGAATTATCCTACTTTTATATAAAAAAAGGTGATAAAAACGATGTAAGTAATTATAGAGGAATTACACTTTTAAGTTGTTTATCTAAGTTATTCACCTCAGTGTTAAATAACAGGATTGTTTCATTTTGTGAAAAAATTAGTGTATTTCTGATGCACAGTTTGGGTTTAAAAAAGGTTGTTCTACAACCGATGCTATATTTGCCTTAAACACTTTGATTGAACATTATCTCAGTCACAATAAAAGGTTATATGTTGGATTTATTGACTTGAAAAAATGTTTCGATTCTAATATAGAAACGCTTTATGGTTTAAACTATTTAATTCAGGGATCCAAGGTAAGGTGCTTGGAATAATAAAAGATATGTATAAAACTGTGAAGTCTTGTGTTTAAACATTGTAATTCTTTTTCAGATTTCTTTGAGTATTCTATTGGTTTAACCCTTTCCCTCATAGAGGACACCATGAGAAGACCTATGCGAACATCATAAAACCAGATCAGCCTGCGAGTAACTCGCAGGCTGATCAGGTTTTATGCTGTTCGCTGCTCCTCAGTGGTCTGGAAATGAGGATTTTGTAATTAAATTTGGTAAGGTTTAACTGTGGTTTTCTGCAGATCAGGCTTTATGTGGTACCTACTGATTGCCACAAAATGAGTCTATATGAGGGAAAAGGTTAAGACAAGGAGAGATAATATCTCCAGTTTTAGTATCACTGTTCCTAGAAGATTTAGAATTATTTTTACAAGATAATGTGGATTATTAATTGATGACATAGTGTTGATTATTTGCTTTTTGCCGACGATATGGCTATACTAGGTAAAACTCAAGAAGACCTGCAGCATAATCTCGATGTACTACAAGTCAAGTCAAGTGAAGTCAATACTTTTATTATTTCACAGTTTACATATTTACATGTAAAGGCATGTGAACAAATATTTAGTTTATTTAGGATTCATGGCGGGCTAAGGAGTAATTATTTCTTTCGACTGGGCTACACAGGCTACTTCTTTCATGCGCGCAATCACACACGTACTTCTCTCTCTCTCCCCCTCTCCCCTCTCTCTCACACATCTTTCTCTCTCACTCACTCTCCACCCCCCATCTCTCTCTCTCATATTTAACATACTTAGACATTTATGTAAGTAACCGAATGCTAATACAAACATCATCCCGTATGTTAATACAAACATCATCATTAAGGAGAAATGTACTGTAACAGATGGGGTATTGAGATAAACGCAGCGAAAACAAAAATCATGGTATTCAGGAATAGGGGAGGATTAAAGAGGGACGAAAAATGGTCTTATAACGGATTAAATGTTGAAGTAGTGGATCACTTTAATTATTTGGGTAATTTATTGTCTTATTATGGTAGTTTTAATATGTATAAGGAATATTTGGTTGGTAAGGCGCTCAAAGCGTTGCATATCTAATTGTACAACTGTAAAAACATACCGTTAAAGTTAAGGGTTCAGTGTCAATTGTTTGATTCATTTGTTGGGGCAACTTTAAACTACTCAGTGAAATATATGGTTTTAGAAAGTCTAAATAATTAGAACGAATACAGCTAAAATTTTGTAAGCGTATTTTGAATATGCCTTTAAATTCATGCAATTCTGCAATATACAGTGAGTTAGAAAGATTCCCCTTATACATCTCACGATATTGTAAAATAATAAAATATTGGTGCAAAATTGTTGAGTCGGGAAATATTATTTCAAATCGATTATATAAATTAGCTGTTCATGACTATTTAGCAGGGTATACTAATTGGGTCAGCCGGGTAAAAAAGATGTTGGACGATTACGGTTTCTCCGAGGTGTTTATAAATGGCAATTCGGGCTATCCTCTAGTCAAATATTTTTTACCAATATTCAAAGCTAGCATTATAGATTGTTATAAACAAGAATGGTTTGGCTCGGTTGATAAAAACCACATCTTAGACGAGTATAAGATTTTTTAATCTGGTTTTAGTTATGAACATTTTCTTGACTTAGTCCCTCATAATTTAAGGATTTTTATTACAAGATTGCGTATTTCAGTTAATTCTCTTCGTATACATACGGGAAGATTTGGTGAAAACAGATTACCTAGAAACGAAAGACTGTGTTTAAACTGTAATTTACATGATAAAGAAGATACTTATCATTTTGTTTGTATATGTCCAAAGTATAGAAGTCTTAAGATAAAGTTTATTGATCACCGTTATTATGTTAGACCATCAGTTTTTAAATTCTATGAATTGTTGAATATTCATGATAAAAAAGTTCTATATAATTTTGCATGTTTCACGAAGGAAGCCTTTAAAATTAGAGATAATGTAAATTTTGTTACTCAGTAGCAAATACTACTGTCGTACTATATGAAATACAAAATGTATGTGGTGTTTCACGTTATATATGTAAAACTTTACTTCTCTCTCCTTACTGTTTATGAACTAGATACTTTGTAAACTTTAAAGAGGTGAGACGATATGCCTTAATCACGTGTGTTATATCTTGATACATATAAATTGTTTGTAGACAATGTACTATGTACAAGTCTGAAATAAAATTTTCTGTTCTGTTCTGTAACTTTAACATGTTCATTCCATTTTTTCATCACCTTTTACAAGTATTACGTAAGTTTTACTTTCAGGTAAATTCAACTGTAAGTTCTTGTGATAAAATGTTCCATAGCTGACTTGGGAAGCTGTTGCCTGTTCAAAATCATAAAATCCAGATCGCCGACTCCAGTTTTGATAAGGCGCAATACACTATATTGAAATTGACACACACATTCAAATTACTGATACATGCACTACACATAAAGAATGTCACGTAACGCGCATGTCCTCCAATCAAAATGTAGGTTATATCCTAAGTAATTTAGAACATAAAGTGAAATCTTAATGGTTAAGAGGCGCTCGCTCGCTTCGCTCGCTCAGCCCCTTATTAATCTTTACGTTTCACTTAACATGTTCTAACTATTACTAGGGCAATCATATTGTAATATTGTTTGGAACAGTTTACACAGGAAATAACGAAGACAAAATGCATTTCCAGATTCAAATTCAGGTGAGCATTAGTTTGTATATGTTTCACAAAAATGGTTTGCTTTGAATGAACATCTCCTGATATGATTGTGGGAACCGAATGAATGTTCAGACTTTATGCCTCGACCGCGAGAATATATATATACAAACATGTAAATTACACCAGCATCATATATCTAATGCAATATCAAAATTTCAATTTTTGAGTCAGTTATAAACAAGATGGTAATTTAATTTCTAAAATAAAAGTAAAACAAAAGACCTAAATCCAATGATAAGCAACTCAAATAAGTGTGTGAAGGAAATCGCGTATACCCTCGGCGTCACCGCGATATTGTGAGAAAAAGCCGGTGCGCTTGTACTGAAGTAACAACTACACTGAGTTGTGTTCTGACACCATTCGAAAGTGGTAAACAACATTCTGGCCATCTTTATCCTTTAAGTATAGGAAATGTTAAAACAGTAAAAACCTACGATGGTCATCTACAGTATTAGGTACACGTGAAGAGCATGGTATATGATCCTAAGACAACTTCAAAGCTGACTGTTACTGGTTGAATACGGCAGATGTAAGTGAAATAATGACTGTTTCAATCATAAGGTACTTGTGATTGATTAAGGACTGGAAGGGAAATTTTCAGAAGAAAATACATGTAGTCCAATTCATGAAAAAAAGATAATCTTTGCCAACTGAAAATGTGAAAATAAGGTTTGTACTGCCGCAATATTTTTTAATGTATTTTAACTCATTATAACGATTTTTTTTGTAAGGAGTGACTTTATTTATTTACGAGTATTTAAGTATAGGCATATATTCCGGACCCGGTTGCCATATGGTTAGAGCGTCCACCCTGGATTCAAAATGTCGTGGGTTCGATCTCCGGCCGCGATAATTATACCAAAGTAATTAACTCACATTAAAGTAGATATTTTAGTAACAACAAGCGCTACGTTCGAATGAATACCATGCCCCCCGCAGGGGGGCTTAGACCTTGGGGGTCAATGTCATTTGAAGGTCAAGGTCACCTGGCGGGTAGAGCTGATCACAGTGCATGCACATGAAGTTTGGTGGCTGTAGGTAAAAGGGCTTGTGTTAGTAGTCAAGATTAAAGTTTTGTGACAAAAAGACAGACAGACAGGCGTCAGACAAATACACAGACAAACCAACTCAATTTGCCCCGATCTATCGATGCGGATGCACAAAAGTAAATGTTTATTTAGAATGTGATAAAAAAACACACCCAAAAACAACACTTTTGCATTAACACAGTCGGTCTGTATGTTCTATCAGATATCGGGCATTTTATCAAGTAAATCAAATATTTATAAGAGTAATTAATGAAATGACATATATACACACTATTACTGCGCAAATTCATGAGTTAAAAGGACTTAAGGATATGACAAAAACACCCAAATTATTTATTTTAATTAAATATTATACAACTATCGAATCGTTGTATTTATTGGTGATATGCTTCTCTTAGTAACACTGAACTGGATTTTCCGCGGAATACACATACCTTAATCCTAATGTGATATAAGAATTTCTTAGTAAATAATATGAAAATATTTTCCACCATGCATGTGTCATTTAATACACTAAATAAGAAATATATTTTCCCTATATTTGATATTTTTGGATTTATTTGTTTTGCTGTAATACTTTTTATATAACTCTGACACTCCCATAATAGATGAACAATAGTTTCTTTATCAGTTTTACAAAAAGAACATTTATTACTAATAATTTTATTTTGTTATGAAGGTTGTTTGTTACTAGGATTCTGTGATTAATCCTAAATTGAAACCATTGTAATTTTGAGGAAATCGTATTCACCAAAGGATGTACATAGATCTTTTCCCAATCATTTTTTTGGCTAGTTTTATTTTTAAATCATTTTCCCATTTTGTTTGACTTGTTGGAATATCCGAATTGATATTTAGACTTTCATATATTGTTTTAGCACCAGATACGCATGTAATAATTACTTTCATTAAAGGCGGTAATATTGGTTTATATTGCTGTTTATCTTGCGAAATATTACTTCTATTAAGAATTTTTTTTTGCTCTCACTAATTCCTGGTAATGTAGGAATTTAATTTTAAGTTTATAAGTAGCCGAAAGTGATTCCAAAGATAAGAAATTACCTATACCCAAAATTCCTGCATGAAACCACTGTTTAAAAAATACACGTGTAAATCAGTTGTGATATGCTCGTTGTAAAAGATAGGATAGAATAAAATTCTAGATTGAATATACTTATAATTTGCACACATATCACAATATGTTGCAATAGTGTCTTTCCAACATTTGTTTTTAAATTTGAATGTAATGTTATAGCATAATATTTGCCCAAAGTTATGAGTTTATAGAAATCCGTAATAGTTACATTTCGCCATTTATCACCTACAGTGAAAAGTCTTTTCAACCACGTAAGTTTTAGAGCTGATATAAATGACATCACATTTACCATTTTAAGACAACCTTCAGAGTATTCTTTAACCACAAGATTAGTTTTAATTTTGTTTACACCATTCCATACAAATTCAAGAAGTAAACCGTTGAGACATGTAATGAATTGGAGATATCGATTCGGTAAGGACATAAACAAGTGGTTAAAAAGAGTATAAGGGTTTATTAGTTAGTTAGTAATTCTACCTATGGGTGTGAAAATTCTTGTCTATCAATGTGATAGAACTGAAATCATTTTTTCTAATTTTGGGTTATAATTCATATAAATCATTTTGTACATGAAAGAATATTCCAAGCATTTCAAAGCGTTGTTGTTCCAATTAAGTTTTCATTTTGTCTTTATACTGTCAGAACTGTATTTCTTTTTGCCTATCCATACTATCTTAGTTTTATCAAAGTTCACCTTAAACCAGAAATTCTTGAAAACAAGTCAGTGTACATAATGTATTTTTAGTGACTCCTCTGAACCGTCTAGGATTATTGTTGTATCGTCAGCAAACTGAGATAATTTATGTTCTACATCATTAATTTCAATACCTTTTAACTTTGTTTGTTGTCTAACACAAACAATAAACTAATAACAATTCTGCACTTACAATAACAATATAATATAACATGCCAGCGAATCCCCTTGCCTACAGTCTCTCTAAATGGGGGAAAAGTTGGACAAATAACCACACTGAGTGACGGTTGATTTAATAACCTTTTTATAGAATATTAAACCATTTCTTTATGTCTGGACTAAAGTGAAAACATATAAAGTTTTATAGATAAAATTTCATGAGAGTCGAAAGCCTTTTCAAAATCTATCAGAAGGATATCTTTATTTTCAGTATATTGCATAATGTATCCAGACACTTGCCGAAAGTTCCCACACTTTCTTATATATGCAAAAAGAACAGCGTTCATCAACTTCCTCCTCCGACCAGAACCAGACTAACACGTTACATTTTTTTTAAAGACAGACTGTTATTATTCCATTAAGGCTAATCATTTACGGCGGTTTTAATTATGAATTCAAAATGAAAGAGTTTTAAGATTAAAAGAAACTCATTAAGTTCCGAAATATAACGCTAAAAGTATAAGTGGATGAAATGTCTTGAAAAATGTTTAATTTTGAATTTGATAGCTGAAAAATGACAAAAATGACAAAAATAAAACACATGATCTGTTTATATTGCTTATCATTGTCACCAGCTGATTGCTAGTGTACATGTACTCTCTGATCATTAAACAAAAGAACTGAACCGCAATAATTAACAGAAACACTGAAAACTAACTTACAGTTCTGGAATATATCATTTAGCAAATGTCTATATTTAAGTTATTGAAGATGTATATAATTAAACCTGCATTTTCGTTACATATCCTTTGTTTCACAATCCATGTTAAGCAGTAAATAAAGTTTATTGATAAAAGCTTAGTTTCAAGGTGAGATACATTGGAGACTCATTGAATGTTGATGAACAATACAATATCAAAACAAAACAGACGCCTTTTACCCTGTTACTTCATATATTAGAACATATGAAGGAATGCATTTGAAGGAAAAGTTCAGATCTTTTTACCTCCACCTTTCCACAATATTCTAAAAGACTTTAAAAATGTATGATATAATGACAAAACAATTTTGTGCGCATATTCTTTGATAAATGGAAAAAATACATACTGAAAATCATTCCCCTTGCCCTTTAAACGTCCAAATATATATATATATATATATATATATATATATATATATATATATTGGACGTTTAAATATATTTATATAACATATGGTCTTGTATCATTGTAGTTGCTGATCGTCATAGTGAGTTTTTATTACGGAAGCGCCAGTTTCGGGATCGAGAGTCCTGGCAATAGTTTCTCAAATCATGGTGTCAGTCACAGAATATCCTGCGTTAACGACACGGTAAACATCAGAATTTGCCAAAACGTATTAGAACAGAACATATTTTTATTTCAGACTTGTACATAGATTAGACTAGATAGTATATTTAATTTTTTGTGTGAACTTTATTCAATCTGTTAAAATTAAAATCAATAAAATATATCTATTTTTTAATGTTAATGATTATTTCATCAACATAAAAGAATTGGAAGAATGAGGCTTAAAAGAAATTGTTTTAAAGGTTTTAAAAGCATCATTTCGACTTATGTCGTCTTTCTTGTCAAATATTCTTGATCTAACCTTTAGGCATAGAAACCCTCAATTGCAGGACTGCCACGGGTTCACTTCATGTCAGACACCACCTGAATGTGTTGAGACAAAGTGCCAGAAAAAGTGTATTTTAGGTGAGACTTAAATCTAATGTAAAATATATAAATATTATCATGTGACAGTATGCTTAAACAGCTGTTTCCGGTCTCGTATAATCATCGCGTATTTTCTTATATACAACGTTTAGGCCGATTTACATCACTCCGCGTAACGCGCGTGTATTGTTTATATGCATATTGTTTTGAGCTCAAACAGCTGGACTAAATGTATTTGATGCAACTAACTTTGATTGAAAAGGTGTATTATTCATATGATGTTGAAAAATGTATGAAAAATACGCGCGTTAAATCGCTATTTTCAGGTATTATTTAAAACTATATTCTCGGTGTGAGATTACAAATAGTAATTCGTTCACTTTTTGTTGTAATAATCGCGGTTTACTGAGTCTATGTCATACGATAAAAAGAATTATGGAGGCTCGCCTAATAACAGTTCCATGAATCTCGTATAGTAAAATTTGATATGAAATAAAAATAATGTCAGATACTGTAATATACAAATTTATTCCTGCACAGTCACTACTCTTTTTCAATTATCATATCAACATTAATTATATCGACAACAACAACAACAACGATGATGATGATGAGAACAGTTCTTCATTTAAATGAAAGACCGGTCTAGGTGGCCGGGTTGTTAGATAGGGAGGCCATGGACTATCTGTCCAGCTTATAAAGGTAGTTCCAATACTGGTTAACCCAGTGTCAGGATAACGATGACTTGGTATGGTCACTTGTCTTCAGTGAAATATCGCAGTTATTAGGCGTTGTCCTAAATGGACTGAAATACGACAGTGGGACTCAAAACCAGAACAAAATAAGTCTAAAACGCCACTTATGAAGCGCAGAATAAATGATTATGTGTAACACATAATATGCGTCACGTCACTCCGAGTGTCGCGTCGCAGAGTCACTTTTTTTGGTTATCGAATGACGCGAAGTGTGAAACGCCGCATAGAGCGTGACTCTATACGTGAAAGCGAGTGAACACACGTGAGAACGGATATGGTCGACATGATCGAGACAACCCTGCTAAATTCATTCAACAATTTAAATTTGTAAAACAGTGTAATATGATGTCTACTCATAGTAATGAAGAGAGGTTAAATGAATAGAGGTTAAATGAAAATATAAGCATATTTCTAATAATATTTATTTTCAACAAGGACAGCAAAATGAAGTGTACAATTTGTCACTATCAGCGTATCAATATTTGACCTAAATTAGAACATAAGACAAATACTGAAATATTTATCCAAAGGAAAAAATACTGTAATGGGATCTCATTTTACATGCTCGTACATATGAATCTATTGGGATATATTGAAAAGTCAACAGTTATATTCTTTTTTCTTTTTACACAGTGTATCTTGATACCAAATTAGTTGTATGAGTTTGTGTATATTTGGCCTATAAAGGAATCGTTTTTTTTTTAAAATTTTTATTATTGTTTTCCCTTTATTAAAATATTTCGAAACATGGCCTCTTGCTCTACTCTTTTAATAGGAAAACAACCAATATCCGCATAGACTTATCGCAGACGAATTTTTGCCACTTCAATGCAGGATAGATATTTTGTGTGATATGATTTCACAAGTATGCAAATTTGAACTTGGACTCGTTTTCTCTTTTTTTCTCTTATGTAATTGGCTTTTGAGGTCTTTCACTTGAATAGTGTCACGCTTTGATATTTTTGACTCCGTATCCTTTGATTCGTGTCACATGCAGCTGACTCGTTTACATTTAATTCTCTTTCCTAGTATTTTGTTTATGTGCCGCGTACTGCACTTGTTATTAAACATAAAGACATTTTAACAATTCGTTACAGACTGCGGCGACCCCACAGCCCCGCAAAACGGCCAAGTAGATCCTCCAAGGTGGACAACATTCCCTACCTGCACGGGAATCACGTGCGATGATGGATTCTCCGCGAACGCGACGGAAACGTGCTGTGGTCACCTGGGTGTCTGGTCTCCAGTGGCCTGTGTGCTCATATAACGTGAACACAGCGCATCTAAAATACTGTCCTATTAATGTTTAACCAGATCATTGTACATATTTGCCTTGTAATGTAGTGTTACCTTCTGTCAAAGACCTAAACCCAAAGATAAGAAACTCGGCGAAACATCAAATATTCTCGTACCAGAACGAGAGTGGGGTATGTGTATTCCGCGGAAAATCCAGTTCAGTGATACTAAGAGAAGTATAACACCGATCAATACAACGATTCGTTGTATAATATTTAACTAAAATATGTTTTTTGGTGTTTTTGTCATATTTCTTTAGTCCTTTTAACTCATGAATTTGCGCAGTAAAAGTATGAATATATGTCATTTTATTAATTACTCTTTATAAATATTTGATTTACTTGATAAAATGTCCGATATCTGATAGAACATGCAGACCGACTGTGTTAATGCAAAAGTGTTTATTTTTATCGCATTCTTAACAACATTTATTTTTATGCTCCCGAATCGATGTGGTTTGTCTGTTTGTTTGTCTGAAGCCTGTCTGTCTTTTTGTCACAAAACTTTAACCTTGACCACAAACACAAGTCCTTCCACCTACAGTCACCAAACTTTATGTGCATGCACTGTGATCAGATCTACCCGCCAGATGACCTTGACCTGCAAATGACATTGGCCCCAAGGTCTAAGGCCCCTGCGGGGGCATGGTATTCATTCGAACGTAGCGCTTGTTGTTATAAAAAAATCCACTTTAATGTGAGTTAATTACTTTGGTATAATTATCGCGGCTTGGGATCGAACCCACGACCTTTCGAATCCAGGGTGGACGCTCTAACCATATGGCAACCGGGACCGGAATATATGCCTTTATAAAATACTCGTAATTAAATAAAGTCACTCCTTACAAAAAATGTCGTTATGATGAGTTAAAATACATTTAAAAAATATTGCGGCAGTACAAACATTATTTTTACTTTTTCAGTTGGCAAGCGCACCGGCTTTTTTCTCACAATATCGCGGTGGCGCCGCGATTATACGAGATTTCCTTCACACGCTTATTTAAGTTGCTTATCTTTGGGCTTAGGCCTTTGGTTCTGTGTACCGTCTCCGGTGGTCGAGTGGTTAGAGCGTCCACGCATAGCTTCTTTTGCTTGGCGCCCAGAATATAAGTGTAGGTCCAGGACTAGTTGATCCGGTGTCAGGATAAGGCAATATTAATAATAATAATAATAATATCTTTATTTTAGAGGATATCATACATTGTTTTGACAATGCCATTCTTCTATATGGTTCTCTAAACAATATAAAATACAATTTAGGTATTAAAAGTGAAAAAATAGAATGGTTTTTGTCACTAACATATGATAAATGATGATAAAAATTATTACATATGGATGTATGTTATAAAATGGAATTATCATTGTATTTTGTATTTGCAGAATCATTATAAACAATTTATACAAAGAATCAATTATTTTGATCATAAAAGCTGAATAAATGATTAGAAACAATATTTAATTGAAAACTGTCGAATATGGAAGTGTGAAATGTATAAAAAATCATATACATAACAAGAACTCAAACTGTAATTAGCAACGATGCAGTTTGAAGTAATAATAATGATTATGTGACCGGGTGTGGTATCATGCTATATGTCTACCACGTGATATTGCAGTGTGGCATCATTATCTCAGTCTCAAGCAGAAATAGTCTCCAAATGACTGAAATACCGTCGGTGGGGCGTTACACCAACAAATATCTGCTAATGGTTTAATTTATTACCTCCTTTTGACCGCAGCATAAAGAGCTAACCTCACTGAAATGCCTATACAAGGAACAAAATGTTATACACCATTATCTGTTGATGGAAACTAGCGAAATCACGAATTCTGAATAACAGTTTTTTTAATAAACATCAAATAACTTCTCCTAGATGCACATTGATGACTTTTTCGGACTGAACTTTATACATGTATCTAAAGTATGTATAGTTTGTTTCACAGTCCCCATATGACTGAAAGATGATTATAGTCTGCATCATTTCACAGATGGTTATTTGTAAATCAATATAAAATGAAAACGTAATACATATTTGTAAGCTCTTCAAATTGTTTGATAAAACATTTTATTAATGTCTTTTTCTTTTCTTCAGGAAATCGCTTTTAATTATCGAAATACATATAATTAAATATTTTACTCAAGCATACATGTCTTTATTCTTTAGAGCATATAAAGAACAGACAGTAAATAAAGTTAGTTTGTTGAGAATTTCATTATTCACAGTAAACTATTGCTAACACTGAAGGTAATTCATACTTCTGGTCGAATGAGAAGTTTGCAAATACCAGTGATGAATTATCTATTTATTCTCACAATTATGAATATATTGTCCTCAGGAAAATTGTGTATGGATATGAACCATTTTAAAATATACACGTCATGTGACAGTAAAAAACTACGTGGAACCACAATCACTTACATTATCTGCAAAGTGGATAAAAATATAAACGTACCTCCGAACCGTACTCAAACATCACATGTACTGTCAATCAATTGGACGGCGGTTCCATAAAGCGAGGTCAAAGGAAAAGTTGGGAGGCAACTAGTAAATACTGGAATGCTTCATATACATACATGTATATATACTCCAATCATTCCTGATAAAAAAAAAAAAAAAATGTTCCAGCACAGTGTGGGTGATATAGATTCAATCTAGTTGATAGAACACGGCATTTCATCAGTTAGCATAAAATAAACGCATGTAAATCACCCGCTGTTAGGACAGGAATCAAAGACATCGCGGTATCTATATACTACCGCTATTTTGAGTGAAGGTCTTCAAGACCTATATGTACATTACTCTATATACATTTGGATAAGTCGTTATCGCCCAGCTGAAACTATACATATGTTCATTGCTATAGAAGCCAGACTCAGATAAGTTACGATTAATAAAATAGAATCTACAGTAATGTTGAGAAGAAATGAGAAAGCTTGGAATATTTCTACGACGTAGGCTAATGCATCCAGTTTGCATATATATTATATATATATTTCTCTCACGAACACTAAAAACTTGCGTATAACTGTAGGACGCAGGAACTTGGCCTTATATTTTCAACCTTAATACTATGATTTATTTCTCCAAAATAAAACGATACAATCACAGTTCAATTTTCAAAAAGGATACCGATATAACGTCGAATCCATTAAAATGGAAATTTCCCCGTGCTATATCGGCTGTTTATATCTTTTTACATAACGAAACAAAATGCCTTTAAACATTTCAAATTTAAGGTCAGCTATTGAATTGAATTGTTCAATATATTAATTAAGATACAACACAGTCGTGCTTATCACTTAGGATAATGAGTTATTTCGTAATTAAATAATATACTAGCGACTCAAAATAGTAAATTACCCCTGCTTTCAGCATCATTAAAACTGAGTAAAAAGGAACAAGCTTCAGGTTTTTGTAACAGTTGTTGTTGTCTTTTGGAAGTATAAGATGACGTTCAACTAATCACATGTAGAGGAAGACCTCGGATACACCGAGGAACCCAGGTAGAACATACATACACCCGGATAAAATACATAAACCATTGATGATATTTAATCATCAATTCATTAAAAATATGATAATAAAAATAAAATAAAAACATGCTCTCAAATTCTTAAACACACCCACACTTTCTTGTTTCGACGTATACAATGCACGGTACATATATATGAATGTTATGGAAAGAAAATACACGTGGTGAACAGAAAACGTAAGTAATACATTATCTAAAATTATTTTGATAAATGTTACAAAATATATCAATATGCTCAGACTTAAACAAACAGCAAAAGAAATAAATGAAAAATAAACTACATGTATATAAAACGGTGATACAATTTACTTTATAATAAAAACTTTATAAACAAATACCATTAATAATGATTTTGAACATTTCAATGGACAGGTTATTTACTCGTTTACGGACAGTTTGAAAGAGTTATCCCGCTTGTTGGGTTTTCCATATATTCTGTTTTTGTAATTCTAAAATCATCATTCGTATAAAATCAAACAGATATTCTTAATTTCAAATTGGAAAAATAAATAGAGAATACTGCATATATTAAACAAATTTATAAAAATATATATTTAATTCTACCTTCACTGCTGGATGTAAAACTGTAACGTCACGTCATGGCTGATACAACTTTGGAAATTAGCGGTAGGGATGTGTTTTTCAGTGATATTTAACATGAAACATTAATGGTATGGATTTATTTTGAGAGATAATTAACCCGTTTAATTTCCGGTCCAGAAAAATCTTTTATTAAGCTGTCCCAACAAATAGACCTGTATCGGAGAGGTAGGTGGGGTATGGAAGGTGTTTATTTATATATAAAGAGGTCGATTTCTTTTTGGACTGAATATCAGGGTTCTGTGCTTCCAGTTTTTTACCGTTAGAAACGGACACAGTTCCGCAAAGAATAATAATAATAATACTCGTAGAATTACAGTTTTGCTGCATGATTTTTATTACATAAACACATTGATTGTACCTACATGGAACAATCCATTTATGAAAGGTCCAAATATCCCCTATAGCTGTTATCAGGAACTCGGCAAATGTGGGGTTTTCCCATCTAATTCGGGGGTACAAATAAACTTTTACCGTTATAGCTTCACGGTGTACAACATGTACACTTCACTATAAGGTAAATCAAATTTGTAATGTTCCCAGGTATAATCTAACAAGGACTGACAACAAAATTGCCCCATCTTCTTCTATTACTACATTTATATAACATACTTGCAACAGTTACATGATCAGCCCTCTATAGGTACATACTGCAACAAACCAGTATAAATATGAAGATGAAATGTTAATTTGAAACTAGTTCCTGATGCTGTCGTCAGATATAGACAAATATAAGGGTCTTTATTATCATGACTCGAGGGATAAAAGCATCATTTTCTTGAGTTTGGGAAAAGCCAATTTGTGGTGTAAATAACAATTTTTGGGGAAAAAGCATGAACCTTAAGAATTATTTAGAGAGGAAGACTCCTATGTATGACCCCTGATAAAGAAGGAAAAAAGTTTTGTACATGTATTAAATATTCTTATCACATCACCAATGTTGTTTTAACATCAGGCTCTGATACATACATGATTGTCTTTGACTACATCTTCTTTTTTGAGAAATCTGATGACATCTAATGTGTTTCTCTCAGTCAGTACCATCTGATTTTGGAGTGCATCATTTCAAGCATCAACGATTTTGCATTCTCCCTGTTAAGTGAAAAAAAAAAACATTAACATATTTTAAATGGTAAGATACATCAAAGTTCAATGATCAAAACTTGTAAAAGTGAATCCATATAAAACTATTTAAAAGTTGTCTACAGTATATTTTCTAAACATTCAAAACAGGGTCCTATTCCACGAACTTTACTTTATGTTAAGTAATATTTACACTAATTTCGAATGAATTTCATTTTATTTTCGCAGAGGAAATAATGAAATATTATTCATCAGTTGTTTATGCAAAATGAGAATAATAGAATATGTTCCTAACTTATTTGAGATTCAAGTTACTCAGAATTAAGTAATACCGTATCTTGGGCTAGACATAAACACACTGTTTCCACAAGAATCTGACAAGTTTGCATTTAATTATAACTAATTAGTTAAGTCTTAATTTAAAATGAATACCATAATTGGCATTTACCAATCTTCCAGATGGTTCACTACTAACTCAAAAGTGAGCAAAAATATATTAGATCTTTTTTATAAAAACATCAGACCAATATACAAATTCAATCTGCTTCACTGAGCAATGTTTCAATAATCTAAGGATATTTTGTATAAAAGAATTAAACAAGAATACTGCATTGCCATATAAGAACTATGATACTGAGGTATACAAAACCTCTCTCTGTCTACATACCGATACTCCTGCTTGGCTTTCTCTGCTATTTCTAACCCCGCCTCTAATACTTTAGAGTTGGCTGCAGCTATTTTTACAATGGACTCTGCTTTCTTCCCCGATTTTGCTCCCTTCTTTCCCTTCCTAAAGTTAAATAGCATACATTTAATCATGCATCATCAAGGCTTACTATAAACAGGTTTTAAATTAAATGTACATTTTTATTTGTTAAATAGTTCATTTTCTGTCCATATATTTTTTCAAAACGAAATCGAATCAGCTGAATACATGAATGTTATTATGCATTTAAAGGGTTTAAAACAAAATAAAAATGTATGTAGTTTCAACTAGTTCACTTGCGACAATGTCAGACACATCATGCTCATTTATCCCCTGTAGAGGCATGTCTTTTACCCCCAAAATTGGTCATGTACCCACAAATTTTAGGGACTCTCTATATGAAGGGTACAAATTCAAGGAAAAACAACAATTGTGCTCCCAGTTTCAAAACTCAGTGGGCACCCTGTAGACATACAGCACATACTTTAACGGGAAATTATGCAAAAAACTAAAGACTAAATGGCATTGAAATGCCAAAACTATTAAGGATAGTTTGGTGAAACAAAGTTGATCTTTGATGATGTGCATCTAGATTTATAAGTGTTCATGACATGGCATCGTTAATCAAAGCAGTCATATAACATAGTTGTATAAAACAATCAAACTATAGTTTATACACACAAAATGTTACTTACATATGTCTATAATAAGAATAATGAAGGCCATAATTGAATGTGATTGGGGAGACATTGGGAAAATTAATAGGCATAGCAGGGTGAGAAATTCCAAAAACAAACTGCAGCATGTCTTAGTATGAACTTAAATGAAGGTGGGGAAAAACAAGCTTTTGGTAAAGAAAGCTGTTTGATTAGAGTTTTTTGCTGAACAAAGTGTCATTTGAAAACCAAATATTGTTGGTCTAAGCTTATCATCAGCTCAAATAAACATCTGAACTAAACATAATATCAAGTAAGAATATATTTATTTTTTTATTAAGATATATGAATATGACATTGTATATATCATTATCTTAGTCAGTGTGTCCTGTAATAGGGTATAAACTTAATAATTCAAACCCCCTCCAAAAAGCCCTTAAATGACAATGATGCACCACCAGGACCAATTTATATTGTGATACAGTATACATTTTACTTGAAAAAAGCTGCATTTTTTTGTCTGTAAATATAAAAAAGTATTGCTTCCCTATTGTTGAAAAGTAAATGTTTTTCAAATTATTGATTAGTTTCTATTTTCTGTGGTATGTTTCATGGTAGGAGTAGAAACATTTATAAATTCATATTGTATTTGTAAGCTCAAAATATACTTTTTTTTTAGATTACTTTGATAATAGTAATAATTTCTTCTACTTGTTACTCCTGAACAATCACAATCCATGAAGATTATGACTGGGAGGTGCAGTCAAAGGAAAGAGTGTGACTGTTAGTCTAGTGTTATGTGCAGCAATCAAAATATAAAAAATACATCACGGCCATGATGACCATGGAACACACCAGTCAGTATTAAAACATTTTGAATTCTGGCCAGTAGTTTTGAAGGAGATGATCCCTGCAAAGTTTTATCAAATTCTGTCCAGCGGTTTCAGAGGAGATGTGGTTTAAAGATTTTACTATATATATATAAATTAGAAATTTCACTATACACATAAAAAGCAAATTAGCCACGCCCATGGCGGTCATGTTTTTTTTCCGGATCGGAATGATATTAGCAACTTTTGTGAAGCTTCTCAAATTTAATCAAATTCTGTCCAGCGTCTTGACTGGAAGACTGTTCCAAATAGCGGATTGCAGGACTGCTTTATGGAAGAAAGAGTTAAGATGGTACTGTGTTCGAGACTGGCGTATGAGGAAATTTAGATTTCTAGTGGGAACCAGGTGCTTCTGGTCTACAGGGACTAGCTGGTGTTGTATCTTATAGAGAAATAAAATTGAATTTTGATTTTGAACATAAGAGAGAGTCTGCTATGAATTCTTCGTTGATCTTGCTTACACCACTGTAGAGACTGCACCATATTTGTGACACTATATGTTTTACCATAGTCATGTTTGACCAATCTGGCAGCACTACGTTGGGCAGATTCAAGATGACTGTGAGATTTAGGCATCAGTGAATGGGCACCAAACCGTAGAGCAGTGCTCAAGCTGAGGGCAGATAATTGTTTTATGAGCAGAAGATTGGAGAGCTTCAGAATGCACCTTAATGTTTTCCTTAGAAACCAAAGATTCTGTAGACTGCAGTTTTGAATGTCGTATTATACACGGTGTAAGTGAGGATATCATTTTAAATTTTCATTGGGTCATACAGTCTCTCCTACTCGAATGAAACTACTCACTACTAACATGTGTGTACGGAAATTTCAAATTTGTATAAGATCTATGGTACCTTGCCTACAGTGTTATGTACCATTCAGAAGAAGAAAAATGCTTCAACCTACAAATATAGGATCAATTATGATACTGCAGTAGCATTCCTTGCTTTTGCTCCTAATAATCTCACGAAAAGTAATTAACAACATCGGGACTTTACCCCTTCTCCCTCCCCCTTCTTCTCCTTTTCCCCTTTATCAAGCTTTGTCTCCTCTCTTCTTTGTTATCCATATTTATCCAAGATATTCGCAGTTATCGGCCATCTTTGTTTATTCTGTCATAACAATCATTCGCCCATATGTTATTCGTACCTGACCCAAACCAAATGCAACCGGTCAGCTATGAAGTTGCCTTAGGACCATACACCATGATGTTCTCATGCACCTTATGCTGCACATATGTATATATGAACATATGTATTTATTACTCTAAGACAAATTCGTAACTGACTGTAAGCGTACGGATGCATACTGAATGCACGCCTGTTTATTGGTTATCCAAAGTTATTAATAAGAGTATGTAGATCCTTAAGTTAACTATTCTCTCAACCTGTTCATATATAAAGCTATTCTTATTTGATTATACTAAAATTGATAGGATATTTGTATTTTGTCATTGTAATAAAAGAAATAAAAAAATAATAATCTGATGTTATATTCTTTATCATTAATATATTAATTCATCCAGAGATTTAAATTACCCACAGGGACTTGCTCCTGTATGTTTTAAAAAATCCTACTGTGTACAATAATGTAAAATATCAATATATTTATGTTTACAGTAGTTTTTTTTTTATAAAATAAACAGGAACAAGTCCCTGTGAACTGATCCGCCGTTTACACCTGGCTTTAGATATGGGTCCTAACTGATAGAACTTAAGATACATATTTTGTAAACATTGTGTCTAAATCTTATCACATTACTATAATATTCATCAAATAATCTGCCGATTTATTAAGGTGGTGCTAAATCGTCCAGGGTAAATTTTCATGTGGTGCCGAATTAACAAGGTGTCGAGTCGGTTTGGTGCCGTGTCATCCAGATACCTAGGAGAGGGGGGTAGGGATGGGGAATAACCACAGACAATATACGCAAAGAAGGTAGACGCAGACACCATTATTATGTAACATTGTAACATAAAGGGAAATTGCAAACGCGTTGCATTAGACCCGGTCTCTATATATATACTATATATAGTATTAAGAGATCCTGATTTAATTCGGGGTGGGGTGGGGGTGGGGGGATAAGAACGTCTGATTGTGATGTGTGTGCTAGGGGTGTCAGGGGATATGCTCTCCCTGAAGAAAGTGTTTTTTGTATGATGGAGATTTATCTGAAGTGTATCTGGGGATAAAAGATTTTTTGTAATTTAAGATATGTACATTTTTTAAACATGTAGGCTATGGGTCTAAGCCTTGCGCGATAAATGTACAGTTGTATTTACAGGCCTGGATAAAAAAACACGGTGGTGGAGAAGGGGGGAGGGTATGGCAGAGTGGGACGATGATATTACTGTAAGGGCATTACCTTCTCCGGTAATTGGGGGCAGGGGCCAAACCCTGGATTTTTTTTAAATATATATATAAAAAACAATGTCCATTTGCGATGGATCGAAGTAGGACAATTATGTAGGGGTTTCCCGTGCATTTTCAATCACAAACTGGCATAAAATATTTAATAAGTGTTTTCTGCGCCCCTCCCCCGAAAAAAAAAAAAAAGTCAAGGCTGACCAAAAAAAATATTTTTATATAATTTGTCAAAAATATGGAAAGGAATATGTTTTATGCTCATTGGTATTAGGTTCGAACTTGTTAACCTTGACTGTCAAATTATCGATCTGGAAGCAGTCTTCACACAGAGCCTTCCTCAGAAGAACTCCAGGCGCACGTTTTAGTGTGCGATTGGTGCCTTCCGCGAGTCGATATTAATTTTAATTGACATATTTTTGTAATATCTTAATGCTTAATCAGTGAAACCAAGTATTCTATTTTGAGTCCCTGGTCGCGTCCGGTGTATGTTTTGTGCTTGTTGTTCAACGTGACACGTTCTGTAACGAGGCCCTGGTAGCAAATTCGTAAGTTCAACCTGTGAAATGAGCGCATGTTACCAGGCATACGAAAATAGAATGTCTAAAAATAGGTTTTATAATTCTAAAAATAGGTTCAATACCGTTCGTGACGCTATTGTCTGTGAAAGAGAAACCACCCATTTTTGACCATGCGCCTGAAGATGGGTATTGGTAGATGTAATACATACAGATAATTAAAATCAAATTCTCAGTCAATGACCATCTATGAACGACTGGCTTTAATCAAACTTAGATAGTGTAGGACAGCTATTTTAATACTTGAACTGATTTCAAATTGTTTATGATCAAAGGGTTTTCCGTCTTCATCAACAATGTCATAAATTATGTATTTATTCCCCTTATCATAGAGCATTTTGTAGAAAACTCTTTTCTTACCAATTTAAATATTATCATTATAAACAAGTGTACTGGACAGGAAGTCCCTTTTATTTAATGTTTGCGGTGGATAATAGGGAAATATCAGTGAATTAAAAATGGTAATTCCACTGTTTGAAACAGTGAAAATTACAGTTTTGATAATTTTCACTCTTGAACTTGAACCCAACTTCGCTATAAAAAAATCGGAGCGTCATTTGTGCTGGGTTTTACGCAAGAAATGACGTCATAAAAAACGTCACGCACGCGAGGTAATGTTCACTCAGTGAAATCGATCTCACACCAAAACAAACAATTATCCTCTTTATATTTCTTGTTCTACACAAACCTAGATACATGCTCTTTGAATCAAAAGAGATCTTAGATTTCCAAAACATGTCCTGAAGATGTTTAATAATTTGTTCGTCATAATTTACCACACTTTATAAGTTTATTTACATCTAGGATCTGATGATTTGTTGCCATTTTTATATGTAAGAAGTAGCCTGAATTCATATTATTTTGAGGCTTTGAATACAGCACTTAAGACTTGCAAATTTGAAACCATATACAAAGTAATTTTTCACTAGTATGGAACTTTTAATCTTTGCTGGCCTATGCCAAATAAAATCAAATATCTTTTCTTTATATTTTTATAACATTTTTCTCTCTATCAAGTAGTGAAATGAATAAATGTTTGAAAGCTGGCAGTAGTATTGTTTTATCAACTGTGATCTTACTTATAGGTGTTAAGAAATCTCATATACCATGCTTTAATAGATCTGTTTAGTTTTTTTTTAAGCTGCAATTATAATTATATTTACACGTCTTATGCGGGTAAACATGACATTCCTATAAGATGAAATATTATTTGGCCCCACTCTGGTTTAAAATTAGTTTTCATTGCTTCAGAACTAAATTTATTTTGATCACTCTATTTAACTTTTGTTTTTGGAGAAAAAAAAAAACAGATATGAAAGCACTTGTTTAATACGATTAAAGCTTCTTGTGATACATACAACACATTGATGTGAATATAATGACATTACAAAAAACAAAATTTAATATTGAAATATACATTTTGCTGTAATTCTCTGTCTAGATCTATTCGTTTTAATTACTTCTGAGTTACAAAAAAAAAGACTTTCAGCAAAATAAATGTAATGACATGGCGCCTGTTAAATTAGCGCGTGTAAATTGTGCGATATAATTAATGGATTTTATCCATCATCCCTTCAAAGTGTCTGCCAGGTGAATATATCAGGTTGTTTTCATCATATTGTATAAAATAAGATATTCATCTCATAACGACCAAGATTTTAAATTAATTTTAGTATTCAAAAGTAATTAAATTGAAGTTTGATGTACATCATTTTGCAGTTCAAATTTTTCCTAGTAATGTAAGCATAAAAGACATAGTCTGATCTCATTATAGCGCTTTTATATTGCATCATTTACGGTAGACATTAAAAAAAGGCCTGTTGAAAGCAGTGTTAATGGATAATATATCGACGCTGAAATCGGACCCAGCCATTTATTCAATGACCCACCTACACGTAAATTATATTATGCACAGATAATCCAGAACTGAAATGAGGAGAACTAAATAATTCAGTTTAGTTACCTAATTAAAAAAGAGAGTATTATTGTTTTTTCATTGCTTTAACTTAGCTTTATAATTTAAAATAAATATTTTTTTTTTTAAGGAAAAAAAAAATAAAAAAAAAAAAATTGTTGTCTTGGAAAAAATTAATTAATTTTTTTTATGTTAAAATGCAAAAAAATGAAGCGGGTGTATTGTTATATGTTATAAAGACAATTTACAGCCTGGTATTGAAATTATTAAGTCACATTATGATTCATTTTTTGTTTTTTTTTGTTTGTTTAAGCAAGAAATTCTTTCATTTTGAGAATGACATACATTTATATATTGGCGTGAGAAATCCCAACATACAATATTATTCTGTTGACTTTTTTGTTATTATGTATTTGGTATTTTTCAAAATGATATACATTTCTTTGAAGACGCGAGAAAAAACTGCATGACACGAAATCGCGGCGCCCTAAAGATTACTGGCGATACTGGAACAGTATAAACAAAACAATAATATTGATACAGTTAGTTGACCGGTTCCGACGCATTCACATGTTCCGACGCATTCCGAAGTATTCAGAACGTAGGAACGTGAAATTGCAGATTAAAATATTGCTTTATTTTCCTTCACAATTTGTTAATTATGCATACAAATATCAAGTGCCACAATTGATTAAAGGGTAAAAATAATTATGTTTATATGCCGTTGAATGTAAGGAAATTGAGATTGCCGAATCGATGCGATCCGACAATGGTGTTGACATTTGGCGGGTAATTTTCCGTTCCAAGTAAAATCGAAATTGTTATGTTTTCTTCTTGTAAATGAATTTCAGATGTTTCCACAACATATTTGAACTACTGGGAAAAAGGCACAGGAAATTTATTACATGTGTACTGCATTACATACCCACATGTACTAGTTCCGACGCATGTGTTAGAGAAATACCACGTAGAAGAGTCATCCAGTGAGAGAAAAAAACGCTTATTGTTTTTCTAGAATTATGGAATTTATCAACCTTTTAAAAGTATATTTTTTTCCAGTCTGACATTATGTTTGTCTGTTTTATATATTTTAAAACATGACTATATACTTTTGGAGAATGCATATAAAATGAATAGATCGTTATGTATATAAATTTTATTTTATTTCTTTTTACGCTTCACTAACATGTTTGTCTATCTGTCTGATTTGTATAGGTTTAAAACATGTATTTAAAAATGCAGATAATTAAAATTTGAGATTTATTTCTTTTTAGATATTTAGAAGATGAAAGTTTGTGGCAAATGCCTCAAGACGCCCACCAAAGGCAACAACCAGAAATTACATTCAAGGGTACTAGTTAGCCCAGCACAGTCTAAAGCAAAGAAAATTACCTTGAAATATAAAAGGGGCTACCGTAAATCACCTGGAAAATGTGCCAGGGTAAAGGAGGCTATGAGCGAGTTTGAAAACGGCAACTCAATTAGAAAAACAGCCAAGAAGTTTTGGTTTAGTGAAAGTTTTTTTAGAAGAAGAGTTAACGGTGATGTTAAAATCGAAAGAAGAAATGGACCAGGTCCAGTATTCACATGTAAGGAAGAATCTGAGCTGGCAATATGGTTGTCAGAAATGTCTAAGAGGGGAATGGGGCTTGGATCAGCAGAATTTTTTAGATTTTCTGCAAGGCATTTTAAAGAATGAAAAGAGGAAAACTACACTTGTAAATGACAGACCTAGTTATACTTGGTATTACAGTTTTATGGCACGCAATTCACATTTGGTTGAAAAAAGACAAGAATCTTCTCTTGAAAATTCAAGAGCTAAGGTTACAGTAGAACAGTTAGATAAGTGGTTTGCCGGTTATTATAAGTTTCTATCTGAACTTCACACCTGCATAGGGTATATAATGCAGATGAATCGGGGTTTTTCCATGGGTAGTAAAGCTGCTGTAGTGATAGGCCCAACTAAGAAAGTATCCTGATAAACTTCCACACTTAAGTGGACAGATAAAAAAAAAGTTTAACAGGTATGTTTTGTGGAAATGCTGAAGGAGAAGTCATTCCTACATTTTTTGTTTATCCCCAGCCAAAACAACTTGCATATGATCCATTATGATCCATTAATTGGCAGTAGAAAAGGAACAATAATCGAATATACAGAGAAAGGTTGGATGAATAGTACAACATTTCAGAAATTCTTGCAACATTTTGACAAGTATGCAAGTCAAGAAAGACCAGTGGTTTTACTTATTGACAGTGTAAGCTGTCATATTAATTTAAATATCTTCACCTTTGCCAAAGAGAAGCAAATCGAATTATACAGGTTAATACCAAATGCAACCCACTTTTTTCAACCATTGGATAATGGAGTGTTTGAAAAAAGTTTGGTATAAAGCTGTATAGTTGCGCCTGCCATAAGGGAGTCCAACATTCTGACACCTGGAAATATTAAATATGGCGGAACCTGTTGCCCAATACCATTAACACAACCAATAAGTTTCATTGTTTTGCTTTTCCCTGAGGTAACAGCTTGGGTCTTTGAAAACTTTCCTGAAACAACTTAAGGGGGTTTGTGTTCAGTTTTAAGAACCTTTTCATCCACATTATATATCATGTGTGTTTTATCTGCAAGATCATACTTAACTAAAATATGTTGCAGCTCATCAAAATAGTGGCTCTAGCAACTTCCAAACTACGTTTTTTTGTTTTTGTTTCTTTAGACATTTAGTTCTGGCCATCTACTTAAAAATTATAGAGCCACCTATAAGTCAGTGGGTGTTCTTTATCTCTCAACCCCATACAAACCGCATACTCTGAAGCAAGGTTAATTGTCTCTTCTCGACTATACCCATAACCGACTTCAGCCATTGTCTTTAAATGGCCTGTCATAAGTGCCTCCAGTTCTTGTGTAAACAAGGTTTGGTACCTGACTTTAATACCCCAATGTCAATTTTACCAGTCATTCTGTCCTGTAGTGTTGATTTAGGAAAACTAAAGACTTGAGAGGTTTTTCTCAATGATATTGTCTTGTTTGTTTTACAGCCATATATGCATTTGTCATGGTCATAAGGTCTGTATGATCCCCTAGTGGGTGCATGATTCTGAAAATAAAGAAAAGACATTGATAACCATGGATATAAATTCAGTTCAATTAAGAAAGAAAAGCAATAAAGCTTCTAAGATATCACACCCAATACATGCGTAACTTTTGTCATTAAGTATACTTTTCTATAATTTGACAAGTGGGCGGGGCTTGTAAAATGACCTCATCTAGCAGACGACCAGAGCTTTTAAAATGTAAACATTGGATTTATTGCTAAAAAGTCATATTTCGAAAGTTATATTTTTGGGAATAGTGAAAACAGGAGAATATGTGATAGTATGTTAACTTTTATTATATACTTACCGATCTAATCTCCATTTTTCTTCAGATTTAAATATTTTCGAGGCTGTCCGAATACAGGTTGTGTCCGTAAAGAGGTTGTGAGGGGATAGAATGATAGCTATTTACTGTGTTCGTTTTTTAACAAAATATTGGGTACTGGCTATTTACCGAACAGTTTGCTATATGGGGCCATTAAACCTATATATAAAATAAAGGTGATTCCCTTGACCCAGCGAACTATATACTTATCATAATACTTAGCTGCCTCGGTAAGATCTTTACGGCTATATTAAATGATAGAATAACCGCCCTCTTAGAAGAAAACAAAATTTGTGATACAAAAACTGAATAGTATTATATTTGAATTTATTTGGAGTGGTAAAAGAGAGCAAATTAAGATAACTACATCAATTTCAGATAAAACTGTCTGCGGTTTAAACATGATCGACCTTGAATCTTATATCATATCACTAAAATACAAAAGCCTTTTGAGTAAAGATAATCAAAGTTGGATTAAAGTTGGATATTGCATGCTTGAAAAATGTTTAAACTTCCTTTTTATCAGCTTTCTACAAAGATATTTTATGTAAATGGTTATTAATAAAGAATAGTAAAGAACATACACCACACTTTTGCAGTCATACGAAATCAAATTTTATGGGGTAAAAGATCCATTACATTTAAAGGAAAGTCGATTATAAATACCAACTGGATAAATTCGAGAATTTTATTTGTAAATGACATTGTAGACAGGAATGGGAAAGTGAGTATTAGTAAAATTGATTGATAAAAGAAAATGGACTTCGGAGTGTGAGTTATTAAAACCTTCGATACCGAACAGTTGGTTAAGGAAAATTACATCACCTTCATCAATTCACACACAGGTAAAATCGGCTTTAAAAATCCTTATAGAAAATAAAAATATATCTGAAATTTCTTACAAAGATATCTATCAGATACATATTAAACGCAAATCGACAATACCAATTATTCGTTCATATTGGGAAAGATATTTTAACGAGAAACTCGATCGGTCTGT
This sequence comes from Solen grandis, assembly GCA_021229015.1. Taxonomy (NCBI): domain Eukaryota; kingdom Metazoa; phylum Mollusca; class Bivalvia; order Adapedonta; family Solenidae; genus Solen; species Solen grandis. The sequence continues at coordinate 30,259,721 of CM037784.1, forward strand.
ATATTATAGTTACATAAACAAGCTGCATGATAATAGGTTTAAAGAATTCAAATAAAAATTATTCAATAAAATACTTCATTACAAAGAACTAAGGTTTGTATGGAAAATGATCTCATCTCCAATTCGTTATATTTGTAATGTCAGGGAATCTTACTCTCATATTCTTATGCTGTGAGGGATTATTTTTTTAACTGTTAGTAATATAATTGGTATTAATGTTAATCTTCGTCCAATGAGTTGGGATATAAGTCTTTATATGAACAGTTCTCTATTTCAGCGTAATATTTACAATGTTTAAATATTGCATATATAAAGCTAATTTTTTAAGTGAGAATTGGAGTAAACTTTTTGATATTCTTGGTTTATTAAAATATAATTTTTTATCAATCAGTGAATTAATGATCAGGAAAAAAGTAAATAATAGGTGGATTATTATGTTAAATTCTTACATGAATTGATGATGTGTTTAAAAAAAAGTTAAAAAAACCCCAACAATATGTAAAGAATCTTGATCATGAAACACTATTACTCTGTATGTATCCCCGACCCCTGTTGACCTCTTACGGGGATAATAAACGGGGATACCCACAAAGGGGCCTAAAAAAAACAACAACAACAAAAGAAAAACATGAAAACCAAGCTGGATTCAGAGCTAATCATTCCTCAAATGATAATGTTTTTATACGTAATTTTCTTTTAGAGAAACTTAGGTCTGAAAGGAAGAAATCATTTTGTGGTTTTATTGATTTTTCATCTGCCTTTGATCTAGTTTGGAGTAGACTATTTGAGTATCCCGTCGCTTCGACAGTATTTCAGTCATATAGCGACGTCCAGCTAATTACAGGTGGAGGAAGACCCCGAATGCACGGATGCATCCTGGTAGAACCACCGATCTACCGCAAGCCAGCTAGAAGGCTTCCTCACATGAAAATCCTAATGACCCTGCCGGAATTGGAACCCACGCGGTGAGGGGCTGAGTGAGTGTTAAAGTCAGCGACTTTACCGTCTCGGCCACGGAGGCCCCGATGTAGTTTGGAGGTCAGCCCTTTAGAGTAAAATCTTCAGCATGTTAAACAGGGTAAAATATTTAAGGTTTTAACCAACATGTAGTCCGATATAATAACATGTTTTTAACAACGAGCAAACCCCGCCATTCTTTAACAGCCTAAGCAGTGTTAGACAAGGCGAGAATCTCTTCCCTTTATAGTTTTTGGGAGAAATAAATCAAATAAATACTATTTCGAAATAAATAATATACCAATTGAAGTTGTGAAACAGTATTAACATTTTCATCTTCAAGTAGTATGGTAACACATACCGGTAAACATTTGATACAACAGGCTAACAAGGCTATGCATGCTCTGTTTGCCAGAATATACAACCTTGACCTTCCAGATGACCTACGTTACACTTGTTTGATGCCACAATATCACCCATCCTAACATATATTTGTGAAACATGGTGTTACACTACTCTAACTGTATTGAAGAAACACATCGTATTTTTGCGTAAAACAGTAAAAGCAAACAGAGTACACTCCGCTACATGTTGTTTGCAGAACTATGCCAATTTCCATTAAGTATCATTATTACAACCCGGCTTGTCAAGTCTTCAATACACTTTTCATCATCAAAACATTCCAAAATTGCTTATACCTGTATATGAACACATGATGCAGTCTATGGTTCAAAGGGGTCAAGCGTATTCTAGATAAAGTTGGTCTTACCTACATTTGGGCGCAGCAAGCTAACATCACCTGTAAAAAATACATAGTTTTAAATTTAGAAACAAATCTTAACTGACCAATATTCACAAGAATTTTCATCACAGAATCAAAAGGAAAATGTTACCGGTATGCGTTATTCAAAAACAACATAAAGCTGGAAATTTATATAATTAATTTCCTCTATCTCTACGTATGCCGATGTTTCACTTTCGCACGGGAAATCAGATTTCCTATTGAGATTGATCGCTGGCGACAGAACAGCGTGCCACAACAGGATAGGAAATACCGTTTGTGTCCACTCAGTGACCTAGGGGACGAAATGCATTATTTACTTGAATGTTCATTTTTTAAACCACTAAGAGAGAAGTTTATCTCCAAATAATTTACAAGACCTGTAAACACAATGAAGTTTAATGAATTAATGACAACAAAAAGATAGCAAAATATTATTCAAACTAGGTAAATTTATGAAAATTCTGGTACATCAGAGGGCGTTCAGGGAAAATGGCGAGATGTAACTGTATATGAATCACAGCGAAGAACTAATCAAATAACTTCCGGTATACAGATGGCAAACTCAGCTATACATTCTAGACAACATGGGAGATGGCAATTAAGCCAGATACCTCTTAAACACATTCATACCCTTGAAAACAGTAGACCAGCAGACATGTCATGGCACAACGGGGAACAAGATCAAAACTGTCAAAATCATGAGTACCATCTTCACATCCTCATCACCCACATGACATAACCCAGAGTAACGCTTTTTCAAAGATTATCAGAACCATCCGAGATGTAAAAGCCGACATAAAGTACCAGGTCGTTAAACTCAAACCCAGCTTTGCAAGGTACATGGAAAAGGAACCGAAACGATTTATGGGATGTAATAATGACATCATGAAGGTGATCATGTTGGAACCAACAACCCTAACCCAGACAGATACACCAAAGAAACCAACCGCCGCCGGGCCACAAAAACAACAACAAATGTTGGTAAAGAAAAACACCGAACTAGAAATCAATACGGAGACGCTACTAGAACTATTCCACAAACACCAGAAGACTGACAAATTTGCTTTATATCAAGAGGTCAAACTAGTCAACGTTGTCCAAGACCAAGAAAAACTCATACAACTATACAGAAATCGAGACTGGAACCGCATCTATAAACAGGGCATCGAGAAACTTAACATGGAGATACAAATGGATGTGAAAAGGCACGGGGGCATCTTCATGACCTTCAAGACATCACCAGAACATGCATGACGTAGACACAAGCAGGAACTTGTTCCTCCATTGGACAATAGAAAAAAACATCGATTCAGGAGAATTCCTGATTAGACTATATGCAATATTAAAATATCGTCGGAAGAAGATCAGCGAGCCAGTCGAACGCAGGAAAGACCTACTGGATGGCGCGAGTAGTGTCATTCAGAATACGCAAGGTCAGCAATCAACTCAAAGGACTTTCTTTTCGACTCATGTCCTGATAAGCCCATAATATTAATCAATTAACTCACAATTTCATCACCTGGCATGGCCGAACTATTTAATAAAGCACTTGGAGGAGAACCGACCCACATTAACATGAAGAAGCAACATCGAGTCCTAATGGGAAGAAAGCCAGTCCTCTTTAAAACCGCAAATCGCCCAATCCAGATGTATGTAACCAACGACTTGAGGCCTTTGATAAATCGAATGTTTTGATACCCAGCCCTGAAAAGATCAACAGTCTTAGAAAAAAGCGAGAGAAAAGACCCAAACTAAGGGTACTTACAAAAAGTCTTCCGCGCCATTGAGAAAGTAGACCCAGTAACAGTCATAAAAAATGACGAGACAACTACGGAAGACGTTCATTACGCCTACAGAGGAATTTTGATATCGTTTCATCCGAAGATTACAAAATACCGCCAATCCCAGCCATGAAAGACAGCCCAAACCAGGCCACTACGCTGCCATCGAGATCGTATCAGATCCAGAAAAAAGAACACACACAAACAGAACCAGAACCACAACAACTAGAAATAGACTCAGCTCAAGAACTACTCAATGAAATTGCCTAACTACCCTTCAAAACATCAGCACCTAAAAGAAAGCACGAAACGACCTCGCCCTCAGAAAACTAAAACGACCGAAGTCTCCATCTCCCAGTTTTTATACCCCACCCCCTCCCCGACGCAACTGTTAAACAAAAAAAAGGACTGTTCCAAAGAAGAAGACCCTTCAGGGCAAGGTGGATCGATGATCAGACACCTCATCAGACGATGATGCAACACCCACCCAGCCTCCGAATCCAGTTTCAGCCATGGTTATTAACGTCAGCAGTCACGACAACTGAGACGCAGCCCATTACAGTTTTTCTGTCCATTTGTATGTCTGCAATAAATGATTTTATGATATATCATGTACACCATTCATGTTACATTAATAAAGAGTTAAGATCTTCATTGCGAGGATTTCTTTATTTTTCTAGTTGTGAGTTTCGAGTAAGAAAAGTGAGTTTCGAGTCTGAAAAAGTAAGTTTCGAGTTAAAAAAGTGAGTTTTAAAAAGTGAGTTTCGAGTTAAAAAAGTGAGTTTCGAGTCAAGAAAATGTAAGTTTCGCAGACTAGAAACTTTTTTTCCAGACTCGCAACTAGAAACTCACTAAAAATTATATCTCCTTCATTGCAATGACACTTTTGTTTATGTGTTTGTTAATTGGATTTAACGTCCCACCGACAGTATTTCAGTAATTTGGAGACGATGTCTACTTGAGACAGATATAGTGTTGCCACACTGCAGTATCACACCGTAGACATGTGGCATGACACCCAGTCACATTATCCTGACACCGGGCCAAATAGTCCTGGAACTACCCTTATATGCTGAGCGTCAAGCAAGGAAGCTATACCAGTACCATTTTTATCGACTTTGGTATGTCGAGGCCGGGGATAGAACCCACGACCTCCCGATTCCGGGCGGAAGCTCTAACCATTCGCCAGTTAGTGCACTTTTATTAATCTGATTATTGTCAATAAGAATCACTGTGTGTGTGTGTGTGTGTTTCTTCTTCTACTAAATCTTCAATCTAATGCTGTCAGTGTATCTTAATTATCTCACTTTTTCCCCTGAAATCATACATTTTATTTTTTTTCAAATCTTGTAATTTGTGACAAAAATATATTATTTAAAATGTAAAAGTGTGTGTATGTGTGTGTGTGTGTGTGTGTGTGTGTGAGTGATTGAGAGAGAGAGAGATAGAGACAAGTTCTAGAATCCTTCCATACGAGTACATATGTTACTTCTTGTACGCACGATAATCACGTGCGATACATGTACCACCAGAGGTTAAACTCTGCAACAAATATTTCACGCTTTACTGCGTAGCGCGTACAATTAAATATACTTATGTATATTTACATTCAAAATATGCCATATGGCCCTTTAGACAGAACATGTTTTTCCTTTAATCCATTTTTCAAACAATGTTCATACTTATCTTTGGGTACATCCATAAGAGACTGATGAATTTGCAGACCCCAATGCACTTCGGGATCTTTATCCCCTACCAGATCTTAAAGGAGCTACCAGACACACCCCTACATCTTGGATGATTAATTTCCATGACTGGCCCACAATTTCTGAAGAAATAACCTAATATTTGCTTTCAGTGTTCGTTTAAGTCATAAAATGGACCTATTGGCATGTTTCAGAGCCTTTTATTCTGTTATCAATTTTTCGCCTGGGCTCATAAAAATGGACCCATGTCTCATTACCAGTTATGAGACTATCAATCACACTTTTCTGATAGTTTGGGTACATCATAAGCAATTATTTTGCCTTCTGCACATACGTATGTTTCTGCTCACCGGTGAGCAAATGGGGTATCCGGTAAGCTGCTATCTTCGTAACCGTAACAGGCCAGGATCCAGAATTTTTCCACTGGGGGGCAAACTCTGAATGTGATGTGAGTGCTGAGGAGGTCCGGAAAAAATATTTTAGTATGATGGAGATGCATTCTGAAGAGTATCTGGGGATAAAAGTGAATGAAAGTTCATATTTGTTCGTTTGTTTGTTGTTGTTGTTGTTGTTTTAAAATACGATGTATATATTTTGAAAATTGAAAGCCAGTGATCTATTGCCTAGGTCTCACTTTCAATTATCGACGGAGTGGAAATACACAAATTTCTTCCGATTGCTCCCGATGTTTGAGCCAAAAAGACGTGGCAGTCCCATGAGAAATGGCACTGATTTGAGTTCGGGGATGGTTTCGGCTATGGTCACAAAGCTTCTTGGAATGTCCCTTAAACATCGGGGATGGCCCCCAATGTTCGGAAAAGCTTCGGGGGACCTTCTCCGATGATCGGCGAAGGTGTCCCGGAGCTTCACCGAATTTGAAACATCATCAGGGGAATATCATATATTGGTGAGTACTTGCGAAACCATTCTAGGTGTATCTGGGAAGATTGTAGATATAATGAGAATTTGGTGGTGAAATTAGAAACAAAATCAAGATAAGACTCTCTTTGTTTTGTGAGGATGCCCCCAGCAATGTTCCATGGCCTTTTTGACCGTCTCAGTCTAAGATTGATCAAAACAGCAACAAATATCAGAGTGCGCTTTTCAACACCCGCCGAAATTTTGGTGAATGTTCGGGGATTCAACCACAAGCTCGGGAATGTGTCACAAAAAGTCGCCGAACATTCGAATATCCCCGAATGCCCCGAGACATCCTACCGAAGCTTCGGGGATTCCTCGGAGGAAAATATTTTCGAGGAAGTTCCGTGGATGCTTTTCCGGGTATCTTTTTTACCACCTCACTCACTCCACCCCGAACCCTTTGAAGTTTTGCTGTGAAACTTGGTATACTTGTTCATGATAATCACCCCACATGTAGGCATAAGTCGATAACTCTGTCATGGATTTAATCAAATTATGCCCCTTTTTCGAATCTTGGTCAAGGTTTTTGTAACACCTCATTTTTTCACCGAACCCTTTTAGATATTTCTTTAAAACTTGGAATACATATTTATTGCCCTTATTTAACTTTTGAAAATAAAGCGATTCATATTTTGCCTTTTACTGCATATTTTTTCATTGACAAGCACTGAAATAGTCGAGTACGCTGTCTTTCATGTTGACAATTAATTTAGGGATAAATCAGTAGACCGTGGCAAAATTGGTCAAAACAGGTTTTTCACGTGCTGTACGACAAAATAAAACACCCATTTTATTTTCAATCATATTATTTACATATAAAACAATTTAAAATGGTACAAATTACACAACATGAAAGAGCACAAGCCATTTAAACGTTGACGGCAGTGTTATCATGTCGTAAGGTATGTAATCAATCTGATTAAAATCAGCTCTTAACGTCACTTCGCTATACTACGCTGTAAAAGCATATTCTGGGATGAACGGAAGTGAGGCCTATCGATCTGCTTTTCATGTAAATTAAAGTTATTCCTATTCATGCATTTTAGCTTTTATGTACATATTTCAATACCTAAAGGCCCGGTCAGACAGGCTTCCGCGAGTTGATCACGTGTAATTTTGCTATTAATTTTGCAATTTTTTTCTACACGCGGTGAAAATCAGCCAATTTGTCTCAAACGTGCGGACACGCGAATGACAAGTGGACCACACGCGCGCGTGTGCTCCGTGTGTCCATCGCGTGTCTACCACGAGTCCTCCGTGTGTGAGCGCTTGTGACAGAAAATGGGGTCACAAGTGATCACACGCAGCGCGTGTGTATCACTTGTGCTCCGCGTGTGAATCACGTGCCGATCACTTGTGCTCCGCTTGCCGCCCGCGTGTATAAAAGCCGCCGCGTCCGGTGTTCTCGATCAGTACTGATCCATATTCGGTAGAGTAAAGATGGCACCGAAAACAAAGAAGGGCAGCTCTACGCCCAAGAAAAAGAAGGGGCAAGCAAGGCCCAGGCCGAGGGCGAAGGTCTCGGAGCCTGAAACTGCTACCGAGGAGGTAGAGAGCAGCACCCCCGAGCCCCGCCAGGGCAGCAAGAACAGGCAGTCCAAGAAGGTGGGCATAAAGGTGACGGCTCTGGTACATGCTGCTGCTGCCGCTGCTGGTGTCCCTGGTGCCAATGGCAATGGAGAAGAGAATACAGCCCCAGCTGTGGCCTGCGGTTGATCCATCGGCGCATCCATATGGCTCTGACTCTTCTTTGTCTTCTCCTCACTCTTCTTCTACCATCTAGGGCTTGCTGAACCTGAAGAAGCTGGTTCTGATGTTGCTGATGTTGCTGGAACAGCATAACCAAAGCATTACGATGTGCCGGATCCATGTTGCCTCTTCAACGTCTTGATCACAACTGATGAAAATGGCCAACACGCGATCTTTTTATAGCAGAAATAACTAGTGGTACAAACGAGATTGGGTCGTGGACGACACGCGAATCAGTCGTGGTTCAATCGCGATTCAACGCGAAAACACGCGAATGGCCCGCGGATGACTCGTGACACAATCCCTGAGAAAGCCTTATACACGCGGAGCACACGCTATCACAGGTGCTAGGAATGCTGTAGACACGCGGATCACAAGTGGATGACAAGTGCTACACACGCAATCACACGAAGAAATTTTGCGTATGCCCGCGAGTGATCACTTGTCGTCCACTTGTGATCCGCGAGTGTACCGCGTGTTATCGCGTTTGGTCCGGGTTTGTACCGCGTTTACACCACGTGTGCGACACGCGGTGGCTATTGCGCCTAATTTTTGAGCAGCTCAAAAATAAAATCGGGTTCCGAGCGCGTGTAAAATGTTTCGCGCGTGTGCGCACTTGTTATTCGCGAGTCATCCGCGTTTCATTCGCGTGTCATTCACTTGTGACCGCGTTTACTTCGCGTTTGACAGTTTTTCCTCGCGATACACTCGTGATCAACTCGCGGAAGCCTGTCTGACCGGCCCTTAAAGCAGAGTCTCTTACATGCGGAATGTGCAGTAAATATCGGTGTTCTTGTTGTTACCAGACGTAAAAAACATTTGCTATAATAATTAACATAGAGAGATACACTGACGGAATGTTCTAACCGATCATTTTAAATATAATGAATTATTTCAAAACCTTAGGAATTGTAAGAATCAAATTTATATTCAGTTTCGGGAAAGGTAAACAATATGTGCAAAATTTCATTAGAAAGTGGTTGCGAATTACAATGGCAGTATGCTATGATGTAAAGCTAGCCTCAAAGGTCAAAGTCAACACAGATAATTTAAAAAAAGATCGGTAAGAACTTTCCGTTAGTGAACATTTTGGTACCGGTGTTAAAAATGATCAAATATTAATGAGCTATTTATTTTCATTCATGTTTTATTGTACCTTAGTAAGTAAGTCTTTCCTAAGTAAGTTCATTACTGGAAATAAAACATTATCGTTCATATTTCGTGTTTTCTTGTTTCGCCATGTTGGTTTGGAGTCGGTCACGGAGATTTCCGTGCCAATTCGGATACTTTATGGATTACCGAGCTGATTTCCCGCGAAATATAAAATCTCTTTTTTTTTATGCTCACCAGCATTTTAATATTTTATTATATTA